>QLOH01000162.1:0-1200000 GCA_026901365.1 Sesbania bispinosa | reverse complement strand
GTAATTAAGTCAGTTTCTTATTAGAGATGTTATTGTGTCCAAAAAGTATTTTCAAAAAGTGTATCACAAAATGAATATTTCCTGATTGGTGAGAGTCATTTTCTCATATCAGTTAATGTTTTCTCATTCAAGAGTAAATGCAACTTGAACTTCCATAAACATAAACATGGAACTGGTTTGAACTGGTTTGATTTCTGACTTTCTCATGGTTTGAGCTCTTACTGAGAATATAAACATGGTAAATGCAACTTGAACTTCCATAAACATAAACATGGTAAATAATATAAACATGGTAAATGCAACTCTTACTGAGAATATAAACTTGGTAAATGCAACTTGAACTTCCATAAACATAAACATGGTAAATAAAACTTGTAATTTCCCATAGTCTATTTATATAAACGCTTAAATTCTATTACAAGTCAATAACTGAGGTATTTGGCTAAGGTAATCATCATGACAAACAACACACCTAACATTGTTATCAAAATCAGCTCTAAATGTTTCCTTGACTCAATCATATAGGCTTTCAAAATTGCTATTTCAGAGTTAAGTTTCTCATTCATCATCTGAATGTCTAGGCCACAGCCACAAGTTTCATTTCCTAATTCCATCACATTGCATTTCGGTAAGGATTGATGACTCTCAATTGGACCATCTAACCAATCAAAGTAATTGTAGCCCTGTCAAAACAAAGAAATTACTAAAATATCATGCATTCAAAACAAAAATTAATAATTTACTTTTAATAATTATTACTTTAGTTGGAATCAAAATCACTCACATGACCCTTATTGATTTCCTTATTGGGACATATGACATATCTTCGTCTAGGATTTTTATTTGACCAAGATGTCCTCAAAACACCATTCAATCCACAAAAACAAATCCTTTCATCAGATAAGGATACACCCCTTCTATTTGAAGTAAATGAATTTGAAGACATTCTTTGAAACCAACCTATACTGTGGTCAATTTGAAAAATAAAAAAATCAACTCATAAATCATGTGATTCAATTTAGAAAATCATTTTAAAATGGTTATCAGTCAACCAACAATGTATGTCACTCAAACAAACATGGTTATACCAAATCAGTAAATAGATCTTACTAACATTAACAAAGAAATACCAGTTGGGTAATGATCTAACTATATGACTTTATATGTATATATATATAAGGTTAGACCTGACATAAGAGAGTTTGTCTTAAAAGATCTCATTGTCCAAAAACTAAAATACAAACTTAACAAAAAAGAACATTAGATAAAGTCATCTAATTCTGTCCCATAATTTCTAATTGCCCTTCCGAATTATCTTCACATTGACACTGTTTAAGCCTTTGAAAATCGTCTTGAAAACAACTTTGTCTCCTTTTCTCAGTCTCATATCAGAGACTAATTTGTACCAAGGTTTGCCAAGGTGGCAATCTTTTTCGCTTCCTTTTCTCCTCAGCAAACTACAGTTGTAGAATCGACCATCTCCAACCTGTAGACTTAGCTCTGTCCAGTTTTTTCTGATAAATTCTTGCACAAATTTCCGTGGTAAGGGCTGATAACAGGTTGAGGTAAGGATTAGGAAATGATAACTAATTAAACATACTAACAACAGAAATGATAGAACAAAGGATGAAATTAAACTTACCAGAGGCTGTCCAGCCTTTGATTGACTCTTTGTTATAACTTTCTCAAAACTAATAACCCTCTTAGCAACATGCTCATTGACAGGGCCAGTTTGATTATGAAAATTCATAACCCTCCTTCCAGCATCAAAATTTACATGTCTAGATTGATTCTCAATACCACCTCCACCATTTTTATTACTGTCAGAATCATTGACATTTGATCCAGAAATAACCTGAACTATGACAGGATTAATAACACCAATTCTTCCACTTCGATGAACTAAGGCAGGGGTCAAAGTTTCAATTGAGTCCTCATCCCTAATCTCAAAGCTGAATCTTATACCACCCTCATATTTAAGGTACAAGTACACAGTCTTATCAAAATTATAAAATCGCTTCAAATGTTCAGCAAATTCCCACATCACCACAGACTTGCTACCAAAAAGCAGGCGAATGGTAAAACGATGATCAGATTGATCAACAAGCTCTATCCTATTCCCTAACAGATTCTGCCTTGGATGGTAAAAGTCGTGGGGAAATGGTACATGAACCTAAATTTGAAAATGATGGACACATAATAAAAAAGATACATTTAATCATGTCTTATTTCAAAATTATTTGTAGTTAGTAATAAAGTAAAAAACAAAGCCATACTATTAAAACATTATTTACCATTGTTGGTTCAATCACAATTCTAATTGATCCCATCTTCAACCTGAGTTTTAAGGCACTTTAATCGAACTCTGAAATAACTTATAAGCAACAAATTAAATTCAATACTTGATTGAAACAAAACCAATAAGGAATTCAAGCTACGAATATATTTCATGCAAAATCCAGACTAACACATGCCAAACTCAGTTTCAGAAAAAAGGAAAGGCGGAGCAAGGGAACATCATTCAAATTTAAACACAGAAAACACGAAACAAAGCAAGGGAACAACGACAACATAACCCACCAACAAAGCAAAAATTACATGATTAAGCAAGGCATGATACAAAATTAATTCCACCATCAGTTCAACCAATATAATCCGCAATGTAATTTTAATCATACTAATTTATACATATATGAAAAAAAAGAAAACCCTAAAAAACATATTGATGCTAACGAAGACGATGAGTCGATGATTGGAAAAGCAACACAATGGATGAAAACTGATGCATGATATGGAATGGATAATACAATGACTAAGCGAAAATAACCTTGATGAACCGAACAAAATGAGAAAAAACAAAACTTTTGCTGATAGATGTTCAAACCTTTAGATTTAGGGTTCATAAAATTCCAAAAAAATCAGCCAGATTGATGAACGATGAAAGAAGCAAGCATACTTTTAAAGAGGAAAATGGCATTCATGGCAAAACCGCAATGAAGAGCGAAGAGAAAAGAGCATACCTTGCGCAGAAATCCGGAGAGAACGAAGAGAACGAAGAAGGTTTCGTTTCTTCGATTGGTGATTTGCTTATAGTAACCGTCCAAGACTACTGGAGAATGGAATATGAACAGTCAAGTTTTGGAAGTAGAAAAGAGTGGCAATTTACGAAATAATTCTCATCAAACAGTCGACCACAAATTTTTGTAAATTTACAAAGTGCAACATGGGGAGAATATGTAAATTAAAAATGTTCATGGGAGGAAAACAAGTAAACATAAATAAAGAGTAGTAGTGACATGTGGCATAATCTTATAAGTCAAACACTCCAATGCACCGGAGCCCCAGCTTTGTTAAATGCACCGGAGCAATCACCTAAAATTTATCGTGAAAAGTAGCAAAGATTGATCTAATGATTCTACTCTTTACTACCTCTAGTTGTTATTATAAGAAATAAATGATTACATTATGGATTAAATTATTATGATCAAAAAATTATTGTCATAAATATACATTTTAATTTACAATTTCCCATAATTAATAGTGAATAGTCCATTTGCACAAAAAGAAGCGGCTGCCTAATTAACATAAAACTCACAATAAACTAATGGTTTAACTAGATTATAAGTTAGCTTGATCAACGTAAAAGTTAGTTTGATCAACGTAAAAGTTTGATAAACTACTTAAAATTAGTTTATTTAAAAGCTTATATCATGTAGCTTGTAACTCATTTTTTTCTTTCATTTTTATCCCTAACATTTTTATATACTTCCCTATTTATAATTAATTTATTTTTATTTATTTTAATATATACAGAGAAACTCTCTTCTCTCTCACATTTAAGCACTTTTCTCTTTCGACCTTTTTCATGCTCTCTTTTACTTAAAATTTTTAAAATTGTTTAAATTATTTTTATATTTTTACCATATTGTGAAGTTATTTTTATTATACTATTTATTTTAATTTTCAATAAAATATTTTATCATTAAAAAAGTAAATAAGAATGTTAAATTTTTAAAAATTCAAAAAATTATAATTACATAAAATAAATTTTTGTCTAGAAAATAAAAATAGAACATATAAAATAGAACTTATGTGAATATGCCCTTTTATGTTATTTTACATTTACCAATTAGCTTATCAGCTAATTTTACCAAACACTTTAAATTCAATAAACTAGCTAATAAATTAGGAATTTAATTATCATCTAGAAGTTTTTCAGATAGTAGCTAACTTATCAGTTAGTAGATAGCTTATCAATTATTAGCTAACTGATCAGCTAATTTTACCAAACATGGTCTTTGTTCATTATATAAATGATCGAATGTAGAAATATTTGTGGATATATCTGACAAGTTCTTCGTACTGACTTTGACTTTCCTTAATTTAAATTGGCATCTTTTGCCTCTCAGTATTTAGTTTATTCATAACTTCAAATAAAATATGAAGAATTTTTAGATTTTATTTAATTTTTTAACAGGGTTAGATATGTTTTTTTATCCTTGAAAATATAGTAAAATTTGATTTTAGATTTTCTTTTATTTTTTTAGTTTTGTTCCTCTATTTTTTAAAAGAACATATTTTTACTCCTCAGTGTTAATTATACTCTAATAAGTCACATCAGATCCTCTCTTGCAGCTTTACTCACATAAAATTTCATTGGAATTTTCTCACGAATATTTCTTTAGAAAAAAATACATGCATTAAATTTCCAAAAAACACACTAATGTTTTACGTAAATATGTTGTTGTGAAATTTCTTTATTTTATTGTAAAAAAAATCTATTAAAAAATCCTTATAAAATTTAAATTTTATACTAAATTTTCTACAAATTTTGAAATCTACTAAAAAATTTGAAGGAAAATCCATAGGATAATTTGCAGAAGACATTGCCATGTCATCACACTTAGCATAGCATAATTAATGGAAAGGACTAAAAGTATGTGGTTTTAAGACCAAAACCAAAAATAAGAAAACAAAAGATAGATCAAATCCAAATTTCACTATATGTTCAGGGGTCAAAAACATATTTAGCTCTTTCTAATATACAAGACAATGTTATAAAACTCATATTGGTTATCAACTCAGTCGAGTTACTAAGTTAATGGGTAAGTAGTCAAACTAATGAGTTATTGATTAAACCAAATGAACATACATATAATATTAATAAATATCTTTTATATGACAGTTTTATTTTAATGTATTTTTCTATTATATAATATTAGTCTCCAGTTTGTAAAATGATATTTTTTTTATTTAAATATAGTATATAAACTAAAAAGGTGTGGTTCAGTTGGCAACACAGACAAAGATTGTGGGAAGAGCTCACAGGTTCGATCCCCACTAAACACACTCTTAGGGAGGGGATGAAGAGCCTTAATTGTTATTAAGCCACAAACATGATTACATACCCCTGATAATAGGGAATACTTGTGGTTAACACAAAAAAAAAAAAATATAATACATATATAATATTTGCACACATACTCACATATACACATATATTTTAAACAAGTATAGCAAATTGAGTTCAGTGATTAAACATAGATTGTAGATATTTATTTCTGTGAGTTTGAATACCACTCGCCAATCCAAGAATTTTTTAACACATGCGCCCATTTTTCAATGAGATAATAAATTTATACAACCAAAACATATAATAACGTATTTTTTTTATGTCCATCTACCACTCCAATATTTCTTTTTCTTCTCTATCTTTATCTCTCTTTATTGTAATGTTGTATTATATATATATATATATATATATATCAATTCTCTTTCTCAATCATGTGGTGTCAGACTAGTATAGCCGTGTGTTACCAAAAAAAAAAAAAGACTAGTATAGCCGTGCAAGATCATGTGGATCCAAGAGAAATTATAATAGTGTAACCTAAAGAATTTTTTAGGTGTTGTCTAGGGTGAAAGAGACCGAAAGTTTTGCACCGGTAAAAGAGTCATATTAATCGTTGAATTTATTAAAAATAATGGATGATCAACAATTAGGTGTGTTTAAGACCTGGTCTGTCTTCGACAAAAAAAAGACCCAGTCTGTCCATTTGACCCGTCCTCATCGGGCAGGGTCTGTTCCTGTCTTATCAAAAAGAATAGAACCAAATCGGGTTTCATCGAGTCTTATTTGTTGACCCGGCATCGGGTTGAGGACGAGTTTGGGTTAACATCCGGGTTACCCGACTCGTCCTTTATATAAATATAATATTTATTACTTATAATTTTCTATTATGTAAAGTACTAACCATATTTTTTCCTTTTAAATAGGGTTTTTGAGTCTAAGTTTCCTCTATCTACCTTTAAAAATACATTTTATACGTAAAGTTATATAGTGATGTAATATTATTCTTCTTTTAGTATTGTCCCAAACTTTAAAAAAAAGTAAAAAATATTGCATACATTAAGAGGAATTCCATTGTATGCAATATATTTACTAACTGTACATGAACTATTTTCTTTTGAACATTGTTATATGATCATTTTATCATTATATTTAGCTTATACATCGGGTCAACCCGGTCTTGTCCTACTCTGACCCGGTCGTACTTGGGCTCGTAATCAGGTCTCTTCGGGTCTATGGACGGGTTTGGGTCCATAGAACTGGTCCGATAAAAAATTAAGGCCGAGTAAGGACAAGTAAAACCCATCCTAACCCGTCCCATGAACACCCCTATCAACAACTATTATAGGAAAACTGCAATTGAAAACTTTCTTAAAATTCAATTAAGGATTTTAGAAGCCAAATGTTCATTGGAGGAACTTAAAAGGAAAACATAAGGACACAATGAATGTTGGACATCCATTCAAGCATTATGTTACCAAAATTATCAGGAATATTGCTAAGGTAAAGTGTAGGAACACAGGGAAACACTAGAAGGGGGGTTGAATAGTGTTTCTAAATATTTTAGAAAGCTTTTTCGCAATCAGGTGTTAAAAACACGATTTCAGACAGGCTTTTAAGGGGCTGTCTGAAGTTTTCAGACGGCTTGTAAAAACTGATTTTAAAAGATGTTTTGAACCTTTATAAAATATCAGATTAATTATTCTGACCCCTTGATTAGTATAAAAAGAATTGATAAGAGATAAGGGTAAGAGAACTTAGCCAAGGAATTTATCCTGGTTCACTCACCACCACTGTGAGCTACGTCCAGTCCCAATGCCAACAAGCAATTGGATTTTCTCTTAATCTTTTAAGATTACAAGTATTCTTTTACAGTCAAGCCTCTTCAGGCTCTACAACCAAGTATTCTTTTACAGACAAGCCTCTCCAGGCTCAAACCAACAAGTATTCTTTTTCATACAAGCCTCTCCAGGCTCAAACCAACAAGTATTCTTTTTCAGACAAGCCTCTCCAGGCTCAACAAATAAATACTGAGAAGATATAGTGCTTAAGCTTACAAACTATATCAGTCTTGAAGCTTAAACAATTACAAATGTACAGAAAAACTGAGGTATGCTCAGGATGTTACAATATGTGTAAATATTTTCAGAGTTGTTGCAGCTAAAAACTTGTAGAGTTTTTGGTTCTTTTTCAAAATCAAAATCTTCTCTCTTGATGGTCTTCAAAGGAGGGGATATTTATACCCAATCTTGAATCCGTTGAAATACCACCGTTTAGAGATAGCATTAAATGCTATTTAATCCGTTGTGAGACATGCTTCTGAGAGTTCTGATATTTCTGATACGGTACAAGGTTGCTCCTGCCATAAAGCTGCTACAAATGTTGCTGCAGAGACTGCGTTGCAGAGATTTCCTCAGTGGTGTATGAAATTCAAAAACACCAGGGAAGGTCTCTGTGTTCCTTTCTATAAACGTGTTTGAAAAGGTACGTGCAGCAGTGGTTCAGAAAAGTCTTCACAAACTTCAGCAGAGGGTGCCACGTCATAAAAAGACTTCAGACGGCACTAATACTTCAGACGGGTTGAACTTCTTCAGACAGTTTCAACTCTTCAGACGAGTTCTGCTTCTTCAGACAGCTTCAACACTTAGTCTTTTTATGTAGGCTCATAGTGACTCTTGCTGAAATCATAGATAAAATATTAAAGCATATGTGTATCTATGATAAATACTTTAAGTCAAATTTGTCAACCATTAAAACTTAGGAATCTAGTTGTCTTAAAACAACCTTATGATATTTTTGAGACTCAACATTCTCCCCCTTTTTAATGATGACAAATTTGGTTAAAATATACAAATCTGTAATCAGTTTTTGAGAATAAGAAAGCTCCCCCTGAGATAGAAATATCCTTTAACAGGTTTTGTTTAAGGTATATTTTACTCATTTGCTCAAATTTCTCAGAAAAACATATGTACTCCCCCTGAATCCTGTAACCACTTTAGATTCAGATTTGGTTAGTTTAATACTCCTCCTTTTGTCATCAATCAAAAGGGAATATCAAAGCAAAACAGTAACAGAGCAATAAATTCAGATAAAACATATATCATAGCACTAACAATCAACTCAAAAAAAAATATGAGAGAAGCCACTGATTGTATTTAATGAATGTTCAGATAAAGAAAGAGACAATCAGACACTTGTTATAAACATGAAAATAAGCAAAGACAATGGCTAAATTAACAGTTTAATCCTTCTTCTTCAGCAAGGCCTCAGTCAGAAAGGAAATCAAGTCTTCCTTGGCCTTGTCTATTGCTGCTTCCACTGAGGTTTTCAATTCTTGCTGACCAGATCTGATAAGCTGCTGTTCTTGAAGAATCTGCTCTTGTTTAGCAATTAAATGCTTAGTCTTCTTCTCTTGATCAGCATACTTCTTTTCAAGTTTCTTAACTTTGGTCTTCAGCTTCAGATTTTCCTCAGACAAGTCTTGCTCAGATTCATAGAAGATGAGCTGGATGTAGGGGCAAACAAATCTAAGCACTCCAAATCCTGGCTGCAATCTGTATTCAGATGACCTGAACACAGGGCAAAAGAAGGTGCCAATAGGCTTCAGCAGAACCCAGTCTTCATTGAAAGAGTTAGCAGGTGGGGGAAAGTGAACTCTCAGATAATGATATTTAACATTGGTTGACTTTCCAAGTCCAACTTCAAAATCAGCATCAGGACCAGTTGATCCCGAAGAAGATCTAGCATCTTCTCTGATCTTCCAGTAAGAGGACCACATCCAATGTTGAAGTAGATGATCCAGGCCTCCTCCTTGGTTTCTGATGAACTCTGGTAAAGATTCCCACTCTGATGGACTCATCATTTCAGATAGAGGTGAAGATACAGAATAAACTTTAGCTCCTTTGAATTTCTCACCTTGACCTTCCTTTAAGGGATACCTCGGAACTATTCTATCAGGTTTCACCAAGATTTTAGTGGTTGGCCTGATTGAACAAGTTCTAGGAGGCCTGTAGCCTCTCATCCCAACTCCCCTGTGCAGATCCCTCTGAAACAGCTCAGACTCAGTGTTCAGCTGCCTCACAAAACTCCATTCATCACTATAAAGCCTGAGGTAATCATCTGAGAATGGATTGATGGGAGCCCAAGTATGTGCAGGAGGGACAACACCCTTCCTGATCTTTTCTAATCCTCCTGAAAGAGCACTGTATTGATTTCTAACTTCAGCAACAATTTTTCTGATTAATCCATGATGCAAGGATACAGCAGGTGCTGGTCTGAAATACTGTAGCTCTTCAGACAGGTTGCCAAACTTAGGCAATGAACAGGGATCAGAAGGAAGGAGAGACAACCGTAGAGCTTCAGCAAGGACTTGCTCTTCTTCAGCAGAGAGCTCTTCTTCCAGAGAAGGTGGAGGGGATGATGATGGTGAGGGTGTAGGTGGTGGTGGTGATGAAGGTAAAAGTGGTATCAGAGCAAGGTCATGGGTTCGTGGGGAAGGTAATGTAGGTTCAGAGAGTTGATTCTCTGAAGGTTGTGGTGAGGTAGGTTCAGAGGGTTTGTTTTCTGTTGATTCAGAGGGTTCAGAGGGTTCAGAGGGTAGGTTTTCTGTTTGTGGAGGTGGTGATGGTTGTGATAGAGGTAAAGATGGTTGTTTTTCAGGTGATAGGGGTTTTGGTGAAGGTTGTGGTGTAGGTTGAGATGTTGGTTGAGGGGATGGTTGAGAGGGTTGATGAGGTGTTTGTTTTTCTGGTGAGGAGGGTGGTTAAGGAGTTACATTATCAAATCTCACCTTAATTCTCTTGTAGGGAGGCTTGGTTACCTCAGATTCTTTTGCCTTTGCTTCTTCCTTCTCCCTTTGTGCTTGTTTTTCTTTCCTTTTCCTTTTAAAATACTCATGTGCCTTGACATAATTTTGGTATTTCCCAGCCATATCCTCTGCTTCCAGCTGAGAGGCAATACTTCTAGTCACCCTAGGTTCAGGTGCAGTCTGAAGTAGCTTGCTTTTGGTTCTCTTTCTCTGAGGTGCGCTTGACCTCTTCCTTTTCTTTGCTCCCTCAGCTATGGTTGCTTGCCTATCATCTTCAGCATAGGCCAATTGTGAAGCAATAGCAAGAGCTCTATCAGTCTTCTCTTGTTCTTCTTTCTTCTCCAGCTCCTCTTGCTCCAAAGCAGTAGCCAATGCTGCCACTTAAATGAGTTCAGGATCAGATGGGCAAGCAGCCAATGGCTCAGCTACAACTGCATCAGTTTCATCTGTCTTTTGAGCCTGTCCTTCCATTTCAGAAGTAGGCTGTGGAGTGTGTACAGGTTCAGACGACTGACCCACCATTTCAGATGGCCTTTGTGATGCCTTCTGAACAGGTTCAGACACCTGACTCTGCACAGATGCAGATGCTACTTTAGCAGCACTCCTTACAGGTAGCTTCTTCAACTTTGCTTGAGGAGAGGGTTTTGATGGCTTGAACTCATGCCTCCTTATGTCTCCTCTGAGTTCATTCTCAAGAACCTCCATTATTGTCTTCCTTCTAGCAGCTTTCTCAAGAAGAAGGCTCTCCTTCATGGACGGAGAGGGAGGTCTTGGAGTCAGCTTCACTCCCATGCTCTTGAGGTTTGATTCACCAAACACAGGTTATGAAAGGCGATCAAAAAGCCTCTCAATCGGGACTTTGAAATGCCGCAAGATCTTGGTGATGATGGTATTGTGAGGGAAGCTCCCAGCAGAGTCTCTGAGATGCTTCTGCATGTGGTACATTATGATGTTGGGGAGGTTCACCTTCTTCTTCTGCAGTAGGTGAATCAGACAAAATCTCTCCAACTCAGAAACATGGTTTCTGCTTCCACTCTTAGGGATTACAGAGCACCCTAAGATGGCATGCAAAACCCTAGCCTTGTCTGACATATGCTTTGCATCCAAGCTTACTGGTTCAGAGGTGCCATACAGAAACTCTGTGAACTGCTTCTGTCCACCATTTCTTGCTTCCCAGCCAGGAGTGAATACAACTCCTTCAGTCCTGACCTCACAGATGTGAGCAAGGATATCTTCATCAACAAAGACAGGGACACCACGTACTGTGGCCTTGATGCTAGTGTAGATACCCTGAGGATTGGGTATTCCTCTGGCAGTAGCCCAGAAATCCAACACACTCTGCTCATGCCACTGTGTCAAGTTGTGGTTGAAATACGGAGTCCTCCCAGCTACATCGAACTCAGCAAATAAGTCCATTCCCAGAGATTGAAGATCCTACAGGACTACACCCTTAGTCTTCACGATGTTGCTTCCAGCAGATTTCTTAGGAGCCATTGAAGAGTTTTCTGAAGAACTTGAGAGAGAAATAAACTGCTTGTAGAAGAAGGATCTCAAGAGGTGAATACAGAATAGTGAATGGTGAAGTTCTCTGACTCACTATCTTCTGTATTTATAGACCCATGAAGTAATGATGGCATGTACTGGCTGAGCAAACATAGGAAAACGTGCGAAGTGGAAGAGACAAAATAAATGGAATTAAACCGTCTCAGAAAGCCACATCATTTGTTTACTTCAGACAAGTGACATATTTCAGACACCCATATAGATTTCAGACAACCCAAAATTTCAGAAAAGTCATTTTTTTCAGACAAGCTGAAATTTCAGACACATCATTTTCAACAGATCAATTCACACACAATCAAAATGCATGTATGTTTAGATTATCTCTAATGAACTTAAATCTATCTTCAGTCAGGGGTTTTGTGAATATATCAGCCCATTGATGCTCTGTATCAATAAACTGAATATCAAAAACACCTTTCTGAACATAGTCTCTAATGAAATGATGTTTTATTTCTATATGTTTAGCCCTAGAATGTTGAATGGGATTTTTAGACAAATTAATAGCACTTGTATTATCACACAAAACAGGTATAGCAGATATAGTAATTTTAAAATCTTCTAACTGATACTTCACCCATAACAGTTGTGAGCAACAACTGGCTGCTAAGATGTATTATGCTTCAGCTGTTGATAAGGCAATTGTGCTTTGCCTTTTGCTTGACCAGCTAATCATATTTTCTCCAAAGAAATGACATCCACCACTAGTGCTTTCTCTTTCAATTCTGTCTCCAGCAAAATCAGCATCACAGTAACCTATTAACCTTCTTGCTGGTTGTATCCTTGAGCAACTAATCTTGCCTTGTTTCTCACTACCTTGCCTTCTTCAGACAACTTGTTTCTGAACACCCATTTGGTTCCAATAATAGTTTTCCCATGGGGTTTAGGAACAAGAGTCCAGACATCACTCCTAGCAAACTGATTCAGCTCTTCTTGCATGGCTAGGATCCACCCTTCATCATGCAGAGCTTCATCAATGTTCCTTGGCTCTATTTCAGACATGAGAGCAAGAGAATTCAGATTCTTGAATTTTGATCTTGTCTTAACTCCTTCTGAAGTGCTGCCAATGATTTGCTCTTTAGGATGATGTGATTTGTATTTCCAATCAGGTTTCTGAGGAGGTATCACATCTGTTTGTTCTGTTTGAGACTCAACATTTGTCTGAAGAGGTTCAGTAACAGTAGGTACTTCAGACAACTGCTCATCCTTCAAGCTGTTGTAGTCATTCAGCTCCATTCCTGCAAAATCATCCTCTAGATCTGATAGTTCCCTATCAGTCTCTTTGTTATCATTGAATTTAACATGAATAGTTTCTTCAACAGTTAAAGTTCTAGAGTTATACACTCTATAGGCTTTAGATGTTTCAGAATATCCAATGAAGAATCCTTTATCAGACTTTGCATCAAATTTTCCAAGATCATCCTTGGTGTTGAGTACAAAACATTCACATCCAAAGGTGTGGAAATATGATATGTTGGGTTTTCTTCCTTTCCACAGTTCATAGGGAGTCTTTTTCAGAATTGGTCTTACCAATATTCTGTTTTGAAGGTAACATGTTGTGCTAACAGCTTCTGCCCAGAAGGATCTTGGTAAGCTGCATGAGTTGAGCATGGTCCTTGCCATCTCTTACAAACTTCTGTTCTTTCTCTCAATAACCCCATTCTGTTGAGGTGTTCTAGCCACAGAGAAATTGTGTGAGATCTCATTCTCATCACAGAACATTTGAAAGTTTGCATTCTCAAACTCTCCACCATGATCACTTCTGATAACAGAAATACAGAATCCTTTCTCATTTTGTACCTTCTTGCAGAATATTGTGAAGTTCCTAAAAGTCTCATCCTTGCTTCTTAGGAATAACACCCATGTAAATCTAGAATAGTCATCAACAATGACCAAACCATATTTCTTACCACTAAGACTTTCCGTTCTAATAGGACCAAACAAGTCAATGTGTAAAAGTTCTAGTGGTCTGCTAGTTGAAACAACATCCTTACTCTTAAAAGAGTGTCTTGTTTGTTTCCCTTTCAGACAGTTTTCACATAAAATGTCAGATTTGTATGAAAGCTTGGGCAATCCTTTAACAAGATTGTGTTTTGCCAATCTTGAGATTAATCTCAAGCTAGCATGCCCAAGTTTTTGATGCCAAATCTGTTTTTCATTTTCAACAGAATTGAAACAATTTACATTTTGACTTGCTAGATCCTCTAGATCAATTTTGTACACATTGCTGTGTCTCTTAGCAGTAAAGAGGGTTTGCTCAGAGGAGTCTTTGACTATGCATCCTTCCTTAGTAAATGATACCACATAACCACTGTCACATAATTGACTTATGCTCAGTAAATTATGCTGTAGTCCCTCCACTAGGAGTACACTTTTAATAAGGGATGAAGGAGATATACCTACAGTCCCTATTCCAATGATCTTCCCTTGCTGATTTCCACCAAAGGTGACCACTCCACCAGCTCTAGGTCTAAGGTTTTGGAACAAAGACCTTTCTCCTGTCATGTGTCGCGAGCACCCACTGTCCAGGTACCATTTGTGGGGTCTCCTTTGTCCTGTTAAACACATCTGCAACAGGAATAATTAAGTTTTTAGGTACCCATATTCTTTTGGGTCCTTTCTTGTTAGCTTTGGGCCTTGTTTTTCTCTTGTGTTTGCACTGAGCCATATTGTGTCCAGGCTTACCACAGTGAGAACACCCAGTAACCTTCTTTTTGCCTTTAGAAAAATTTAAGACAATAGGAGGTTCAGACATGTTAAGATCACAAAAGCCTAGTCCACTTTTGTCAAGGGAATGCCTTTGATTTCCAATCATTATATTCAGATTTTTAGTTCCTTTGACAAATTTGGCCAGATCTTTTGTCAGTTCCACAACCTGCTTCTGAAGTTTCTCATTCTCTTCAGACACAGCTTGTGAACTGCAGTTTTTAGTCTCAAGAATTTTTTCCTTGAGCATAATATGTTCTATCTCAAGTGCCTCATATTTGTTACACATTTCTGTGTGGGCTTTGGATAGATTCTTATACTCTTGGAAAAGTTCTTGAGAACTTTCCACCAGATCATCATACATTTCTTGTAGAGTAAGAGGAAATACCTCAGCTTTAGAGCTGTCTGAAGATGGTAGACTAGCCATGAGACACAAATTTGCCTCTTCTGAAGTGTCTTCTTCTTCTTCTGAAGTTGATTCATCAAGGTCTTCCCATGTTGCCATAAGACCTTTCTTTTTTTTTGAAAACTTCTTCTTCTTGAAGTTGTTTTTCTTTTCTGTCTTGGGCAATCAGCCTTCATATGCCCTGGTTGCTTACATTCAAGCAAATAAGTTTATCAGTGTTAGACTCTTTACCTGTCTTACCTGATTTGGATGATGAAGGTTGGTTCTTTCTGAACTTTCCTCTGTTCTGCAACATTCTCTTGATCTTTCTGCTTAAAAGAGCAAGATCATTGTCATCTTCTGAGCTATCTTCAGAATCTTCATCTGCTTCTGAAGTTTCCTCAGCTTGCATAGCCTTCATGCTGCCATGCCTAGACTGTTTGGCCTTGGAGTTTAGAGCTAGAGACTTCTTCTTGTTATCATCTTCTCCAAACTCAAGTTCATGGACTTTGAGAGATCCCAACAGTTCTTCCATTCTCAGAGAGTTTAAATCTCTTGCCTCTTGAATGGCAGTGACTTTGGGTCTCCAGGACTTAGGTAGACTTCTTAGAATCTTCCTGTTGTTGTCTCCAGATTCATAGGTTCTTCCTAAGGACCTGAGTCCATTGGTTATGGTCTGAAACCTCCCAAACATTTGGTCAATGGTTTTAGTTTCTTCCATCTTAAACATCTCATACTGATGTATAAGCATGCTGATTTTGGATTGCTTGACAGTTTCAGTCCCTTCATGGGCTGCTGCAAGAGTATCCCAAATCTCCTTGGCAGAAGTGCATCCATGGACCTTCTCATATTCTGATTTATTCAAGGAACATATCAGATAGAGTTTGGCTTTTGCGTTCATCTGGACTCTAGTCTTCTGCTCAAGGTCCATTCAATCTTAGGTATAGGCACACCATTTTGCATAGGCACATAGTCTCCATCAGTGACCACATCCCAAACATCAATGTTGTTGCTCTCAATGAACAACTTCATACGATCTCTCCAGTAGTGGTAATCCACTCCATTGAATGTTGGGTCTTGTGATAGAGACTCCTTCTGTGATGTATTGACTGTTGCTGTTAGAAGCTTCCATTTGGATCTTTCAGTCCTCAAACACTTGTTAGGTGCTTCAACCCTGAGAATAGCTCTGGTACCAACTGTAGGAACACAGGGAAACACTAGAAGGGGGGTTGAATAGTGTTTCTAAATATTTTAGAAAGCTTTTTCGCAATCAGGTGTTAAAAACACGATTTCAGACAGGCTTTTAAGGGGCTGTCTGAAGTTTTCAGACGGCTTGTAAAAACTGATTTTAAAAGATGTTTTGAACCTTTATAAAATATCAGATTAATTATTCTAACCCCTTGATTAGTATAAAAAGAATTTATAAGAGATAAGGGTAAGAGAACTTAGCCAAGGAATTTATCCTGGTTCACTCACCACCACTGTGAGCTACGTCCAGTCCCAATGCCAACAAGCAATTGGATTTTCTCTTAATCTTTCAAGATTACAAGTATTCTTTTACAGTCAAGCCTCTTCAGGCTCTACAACCAAGTATTCTTTTACAGACAAGCCTCTCCAGGCTCAAACCAACAAGTATTCTTTTTCAGACAAGCCTCTCCAGGCTCAAACCAACAAGTATTCTTTTTCAGACAAGCCTCTCCAGGCTCAACAAATAAATACTAAGAAGAAAAAGTGCTTAAGCTTATAAACTATATCAGTCTTGAAACTTAAACAATTACAAATGTACAGAAAAACTGAGGTATGCTCAGGATGTTACAATATGTGTAAATATTTTCAGAGTTGTTGCAGCTAAAAACTTGTAGAGTTTTTGGTTCTTTTTCAAAATCAAAATCTTCTCTCTTGATGGTCTTCAAAGGAGGGGATATTTATTCCCAATCTTCAATCCGTTGAAATACCACCGTTTAGAGATAGCATTAAATGCTATTTAATCCGTTGTGAGACATGCTTCTGAGAGTTCTGATATTTCTGACACGGTACAAGGTTGCTCCTGCCATAAAGCTGCTACAAATGTTGCTGCAGAGACTGCGTTGCAGAGATTTCCTCAGTGGTGTATGAAATTCAAAAACACCAGGGAAGGTCTCTGTGTTCCTTGCTATAAACGTGTTTGAAAAGGTACGTGCAGCAGAGGTTCAGAAAAGTCTTCACAAACTTCAGCAGAGGGTGCCACGTCACAAAAAGACTTCAGACGGCACTAATACTTCAGACGGGTTGAACTTCTTCAGACAGCTTCAACTCTTCAGACGAGTTCTGCTTCTTCAGACAACTTCAACACTTAGTCTTTTTATGTAGGCTCATAGTGACTCTTGCTGAAATCATAGATAAAATATTAAAGCATATGTGTATCTATGATAAATACTTTAAGTCAAATTTGTCAACCATTAAAACTTGGGAATCTAGTTGTCTTAAAACAACCTTATGATATTTTTGAGACTCAACATAAAGCTCTTGAAGAGTTGAAGTTTAACACCCAATGGAACATGGTTGGTGATGCCAAAGAGTTAAGGTAAAGATCAAGGATACTAGCTAAGAGAAGTGGAATAGTTCAAATGAATATCAATCAAAGAAAGAGTTCTTGCACCAAAAAGGCCACAATTACTAAGTCTAATTTCTTTAAGTAAAGGAAACTTAGCAAGGATATATGAGCCAGTTCTGAGAAAAATGGCTGAGATTTTGAACTCCATTGATCAGGCCAACATTTCTTAAAGAAGAGAGATTTGACAACCACTCAATATGGCTATCATTACAGTCATTAATTTTGAGATAAGAATATTGTATAATTAAGGAATGCAACATTGTAAGAATCCCAAGATGGAAAAAAATTATCCATTAAGAAAATTGTGGCTGAGATCATGATAGAGCAATTGTGTGAGATTTCAAAATTGGTAAGGAATCTACCCAACATAACCACCATATGAGAGATCAAGATATTGTAAGTTGCAGAAGAAGCCCATAAATGTTAGGATGTGATATTGATCACTAAATAAATACCTGAGGTCTAGATATGTTAGATGTTGCAGCTCAGTAACTGAAGGATTGATTTCACCACTCAAATAACTTTCTTCTAAAAAATGCAGATCAATCCCTTGAACATGGCCTATTTCATTTATGCATTGATCTCCCCTCCGTTTACAACAACCTGCATCTTGGTCACCCTTTCATGAAGGCAGGATGCCATAATCATCTAGGAGGGCCTTCTTTGAATATGAGTAATGGATCTCTCTCACTCTCTATGCATTTTGTTTCTCCATTTTTTGTTAGATCTGAGTTGAACCCAAGAACGGAGAACGCCAATCATGCTTGGAAGTTGGAATATAATAACATAGTTTGATACGACTGCATGCTAAAGGATGTTACGGTCGCATGCTAAACAGCCTAATAAAACAGAGCATGCATGCTAAGCCACCATGAATTATCAAAAAACATGGGCTAGAAATACAACTACCAGCTTAGCCTTTCGGTGCATTCATACTAGTTATACCTCCTATAAATATGTACCGAGTTAGTGTGTTATGAAGCATCAAATAAACATTAAGTGTTTTAATTCAAAGTGAGAGTTTTCTCTATTAATTTCTTTAGGCTTCTGAGCCATTTTGGTAATCAGAGAAAGGTTCCAAATTTCGGTGTTAAGTTTAAGTTTTTAAGAGGTGTAGGCTGCCACACTTAAAAGTCCATTTTTCGATCATTTTCTGAGAAAATTGACACTACCAACGTGTTCAGAAGGTCGAAAAACCTTGGACTGGTGAGTTTTACCTTCGCCGTAAACCACCGTACCGTCATCGGAAAACCATCATATCGTCGCCGGAAAAACGAAGGTTAAAGATGACCAGGTCAGAACTGAGGTGTCAATTTTGACACGTCAACCCTATCATATCTTACCACTTGTCCTACTTGCCATGTCATCCAAACTCTTGAAAATTTCAGTTATACCCCATACTTCCATTAATTGCAATGAGCCCATAATTCTTATGAAATTATAGTTTGACCCATTGACTTTCTGTTATTGCAATTTTACCTCATAACTTCTCTAAAATTTCAATTTGACCCTATTAAATTTCTGTAATTGGAATTTATCCCCATAAATTTTAGAAAATTACAAAATTAACCCAAAACTCTTCCAAATCACCTTTTAGCCCCTAAAATTATAAAAATTCCCATTTTGCCCCAAAATTTTAATTTTTTTATTTTACCCTTTAAACCTCAAATACATACCTAGCCTATTTTTAACCTAGAAAATGCCTCCAAGACAAAAACCTTACCATGAAATTGAGATGGAGGAATTGAGGCGTCAACTTCAACAACTTCAAGCCATTGTTGAAATTCAACAAGCCCAAATAGAAGAGCAAAGAAGACGTTTAGAAGGAGAACCAGACGGAAGTCATTCCCCATATACTGGCAACCATCACTCTTGGAACAACAATTCCGGAGTAGTGATATTAAGGTGGAGATTCCAGATTTCGAAGGCAGACTCCAACATGATGAGTTTGTTGATTGGTTCCAAACTATTGAACGAGTGTTGGAGTTTAAAGAAGTCCCTGAGGATCAAAAAGTCAAGATTGTTGTAGTTAAGCTGAAGAATCATGCTTCCATATGGTGGGATAACTTTCAGAAGAAGTGTGAGCGTGAAGGGAAGAGTAAAATCAAGTTATGGAGAAAATGTGTCACCAGCTTACACGTAAGTTCTTACCTGAGCATTATTATCAAGATAATTTTATTCAACTACAAAACTTGCGGCAAAAGACTCAGTCTATAGAAGAGTATAACAGAGAATTTGAAAAACTCATGATGAACTGTGACATCAAAGAAAGGGAAGAGTAAACAATTGTTACCTTGGAGGATTAAACACAGACATTTCCCACTAGGTTCAACTTCAACAATATTGGACTTTAGATGATGTTATTCGTCTAGCCATTCGAATTGAAAAACAATTAACATAGAAATCCTCGTACCAACCTTCCTCCCCCTGGAACCCTACAAGCATCCGTAAGCCACAAACCCAACAACCTAGCCCATCCAACAAAACCCCTCCTAAACCCACCAATGAAACCAACCAAAAAGCATCCCAAGTGTTTCAAATGTCAATGATTTGGCCATATAGCTTTAGATTTTTCAAATCACAAAATTATCACTGTTATTGAAGGAGTAGTCCATGAGGCATCTGAAGAAGATGAAGAGTCAGTGTTTGATGAAGAAGAGCCAATATATGATGAAGAGTTCACCACTGCTGATCATGGTGAATCATTGGTGATCAGACGAAGTCTACACACCGCACCACAAAAGATTAACCTTGGCTAAGGCACAATATCTTCCACACTTGTTGCACTATTCAAGGAAAAGTGTGTGATTTTATTATAGATAGTGAAAGTTGTGAGAATATAGTATCAAACTACATGGTGGAGAAGTTGAAGCTACCACCGCAAAGCCATCCACACCCTTATAAGTTACAATGGATCAACAAGGGGAGTGAGGTAAAAGTTTCTAAATGTTTCCATATGTCTTTTCAATTGGCAAGAAATATCAAGATGAGGTATGGCGTGATATTATTCCTATGGATGCATGTCATCTTCTTCTTGGGTGACATTGGAAATATGATTGTCATGCAAATACTTACTCCTTTGTGAAAGATGGATCGAAGATCAGGTTAGGACCTCTACCGCCCAGTGAATTCAACCAAGGTAAGAAGGAAACAAAGCCATTGGTGTCTTTGGACACTAAGGAGCAACTCAAGGTAGAAAAAGAAGAAGCCCAAGCCATAAGCCTCATACTACTACTTGAATCAACTGAGAGGATTATCCTTCCACCAGAGATTAAACAATTGCTCGCTAAATATCCATACATAATACTAGAATAGATTCCACATGGACTTCCTCCAATGCGAGACATCTAACATGCCATCAAATTCATTCTCGGAGCTGTAATTCCTAACATACCAGTTTATAAGATGAGTCCACAAGAGCATGTTGAGATCCAACGCCAAGTTGAAGATCTGTTTAAGAAAAGGTTGATTCAAGAAAGTATTAGCCCTTGTGTTGTTCCTACTATTTTAGTACCAAAGAAGTATGGAAGTTGGAGAAAGTGAGTCGATAATCAAGATGTTAACAAGACCACCATCAAGTATTCGTTTCTGATACCAAAACTCGATGATCTGCTTGATCAGTTAAATGGAGCTGCAATCTTTTCCAAGATTGATCTTCATAGCAGATATCATCAGATCAGGATTATACCAAGAGTAGAATAGAAGACTGCTTTCAAAACCAGAGATGGCCTATACGAGTGGACTGCGATGCCCTTTGGGTTATCAAACGCTCCTAGGACATTCATGCGCCTGATAAATCAGGTACTTGGACCATTCATTACTAAATTTGTTGTTTACTTTGACAACATTTTAATCTACAATAAAGGCAAAGAGGAACACGTAGAGCACCTCCAACAAGTGCTACAGACTCTTCATGAGCAAAAACTCTATGCCAACTCGAAAAAATGCTCTTTCTTGGCCAATGAGGTTATTTTTCCTGGGTACATCATTATTGTTGAAGGCACTCAAGTTGAGCTAAACAAAATCGAAGCTATTAACAGCTGCTCCATTTCAAGGTCTATCATGATGTGAGGAGTTTCCATGTATTAGCTTCCTCTTATAGGAGGTTCCATTGCTGCCCCATTAACATATTGCATCTACTTGCGCTCTGCGCAAGTGAAGCGCAAAAAACAGTGACTAACAGTCATTTATTCGCTCCACTTGCGCTCAGCACAGGTGGAGCGCAGGAAACAACTTCTGTCTTTCCTGAATTGTCCTCTTTTGAAGCTTGTTCCATGTTGTTCTTGTCCTTGTTTCCTGCTCTCTTGATGCTTTATTTATAACTTTGCTTTTTACATGCAAAATCAGCAGATTTTCTATCAAAATAGCATCAAATTCAAATTTGACTTAAATAGTTACAAGAATTGCATTTTAAGCCAAAAGGGGATAAATTGGGTTATAAATTCGGTATTTTGCCCTCAATAAGTGTTGTAAATATATCGAAATGTTACGTAATTTTAACACTTATCAAATTCCCCCCAACTTAGCTTCTTGCTTGTCCTCGAGCAAGAGAATCTCCTACAAATAGTTGACTTCAATCCCCAGTTATGGTCCTGACTAATAAGGAAACAAATTCAGTATCTCTTGCTAGACAGCTGTCACTCTCCAAATTTCAGATTAATAATCAGAACCAAGTGGTGACTCCAATCCTCAATCAGAAAAAGATAAAGATGCATTCAAATTTTTTAGAAGCAGTAATCAACACAATAGGTTATAAATCAAGGAATTTCTCTCATTCTCACTGGTAAGTGTTTCCCTCAAATTTTTCACTGCAGTTGAAAAACTAAAATTGTTAGTCGTTTCCGGAATAATCATGCACATGGTCAACATGGATCAAAAGGTCTTTCTCAGGTTGTAATGAGGCTAGGCTATCAAGAATTCATGGTTTTTCTGGATAATTCAAAATTACACAACTTTAAGAAAAGAGAGCATATCTACAATTCAAACCAATGTTCTGAATCACTCTCAATCCACCATATCATTCTTGACTTGTAACATTTATACAAAATCAGCCTTCTTTTGGTAATTCACTCCTTTTTATTGAACTTTAAAAATATAAACATACACTTTTTCTTATGATAATAAGGGAGTGAATTCTAGTACTCAGTATGCCTTTTTGTTGCAATTTCAATCTGCCAACTCATGTCCATTCTTATTGAATAAATTGCACCTATGCTCTCTATCCCTAAGTGTGTAGGGACAAGATATAATCATTTACAAGAATGGGGTGCATCAAGAAAATAAAATTCAGGCTCAAAATGGGCTATAAAAAATAGGAAAAATTTATTCATGGGTTGGCTATTTGGCACTGAGTAATTTATATATTTACAAGATGCCTTAATCACTTCCATGTTTTTCATGTGCAGACTAAAATCTAGAAACTCAAGCAATAGAAGTTGACAAGCAACGGTGAAAACTATCAAAGTGTTTAGTCTCACAACTCACCGGCTTATGGCTAATTTTCCTTGATAAAATCACCATTGAAATTAATTAACTACCTTGATACATTTTCCTGGACAATATCCTAATCCTAACTGATTATGGATTCAATCACAAAATTCCTTTTTCTCTCCTAGTTCAGTTAGTTAGGCTGCCTAGTTTTAAGATTTTGAAATTGAATTCCTTAAATCCTAATAAAATGAAAAACAAATATCCTAAATTACTAAAATAACAAGAAAAATGAATCCTAAAAATCCATACTGTATATGAATGATGTACCAGAAATGTACCAGATACAGTACATATTAAATTAAAAGAAAAGAAATAAAAAAAATAAAAGAGAAGAAATGAAAAAAATGAAAAGGAAAAAGAAAAGAAAAACACCGAAATCAATCCTCATCCTCCTCGTCATCCTGTAAGTCCTCGTCCTGCTCTCCAGCTGCCGCTGCTCCACCTCCTCCCGGAACAACAGGCCTGTCCCCAGGCCACTGTAGATAATCTCTAAACTGCTCAGGTGGCATGACAAGGAAGGGGCCCTGCAGATTGTGGTATAGTATCTGTTGCATGTATAACATCCCTCGATGACCAGCTATGTTCTGCCGACATAGGTGCTCATTCCACAAGTGTTGCGGAATGCCATATGGGGGTGGCTGCAATGGTGCCTCCTGAGGCTCTGGTGGTGGATGTTGCTGCTGTGGTGGCTGCTGCTGTTGTGCCTCTGGAGGTGGGTCCAACTCCTCTTGTGGTATGCAGTTGGCCTCAATGTACCCCTTGGTCATAGGAGTCTTGATAGGAGTTGTGGGATGTACGAAAATCCCCTGAGTACGGCACAGGGCAGTAATGATCGCAGGAAATTCTAGACTGATTCTGGAGCGTGCACTGCGACGCTCCACAGCTATCACCATCTGGTATATCTTGTAAGATATAACCTTGGTGATGTCAATATACTCCCTAGTAAGGACACAATATATAAAATGTGTCGTCTCCATGATGATGTCTGACACATGATTGGTTGGCTTGATGTTAGCCAACACTAAGACCGTCCACATCCTGGAAATATCCTGCAGGTCCTTCCTGAAAATCCTGGCAGCCTCCCTGTAGGCGTTGATATCATAAGTGTGTCCTGGTAAGCACAAATACTCAGCAGTCCTCCTACCCAAATCCTCATTACCATATATGCCAATATCATGTAACAACTGGTGATATTGGCAAACCATCTGCTCCTCATCATCAGGGCCCGGACCGCCTAGAAAATCATTGATCGCATCACGATCATAGTGCACCCAACGTCCTCTCACATAAGCCCTCCTGTCAGCTCCACCACCAGGTACTCCTATGGCGTTGGCATAGAACTCCTGGACCAGCTCTGGGTCGAAGTGCCTATCAGGCTCGGCCACCCTCCTCCAGTGCCTCCTAGAGATCTCATTGTTGAAGTCATCGAACTCCCCTGGGTGGAGTGCCACTGGTCTCTCCTTAATGAAATTACAGTTCAAAAGAGAACTGTGTGCTTCAGCAGCCGCGGAGCACTTGAACTTCATTGGATCATAGTTGGGCTCATCGCGAGCTCTCTTTCCTCCTTTACCTCTCCTGGAGGTTCCAGCATGATCAGTGATCTTGGTGCGAGCCATCTGCAAAAATTTAATATAACCAGAATTAATTTAATGCATGTAAACAAAATTTTTCAACTCAATGATCAGTATTAACAACTATGCAATACATGCACAATTAATGAAAGCAATTTTCATGGAAACCACTTAATTCCAAAAATAGAGCAATCATTTATCATGCATTGTCAGGCTCATTCTAACAAGATTGTTCAATCAAACAGGATGGTTCAATGACTCAGAAAGAATAAATTCGAATTTCATGAAATAGTTAGTGCAAACATTTGACACAAAAGTGGAGCACTAACATTTTCAATAATAACAGCTTGTAAGAATCAATGAACACAACAACAATCACCAATTTGATTGATCAATTACAACCACCATATTACCAAATGCCAAATCAACAATTTCAAGAGCATGCTAAACTATAAGCCAAGTGATCAATTAAAGCATGTCCCTTAATTAAACCAACAAACTCAAAGCAGGGCATTCAATTGGTAAATGGTATTAGGCTAAGATAACAAATATATTCAAGCATGCAAAATGCAAAATTATTCATGCAATGGTCAGTGTAAAATTTTAAACAAAAACAGAGCATCAATATCACTAACCAAAATAACTTGCAAAACTCACTGAGCATAATAACAATCACCACTTAACCGCATCCAGTATTCATCCAAAGGCTTCATCAACAGATAAACCTCATAAACATGTAATTCTTAAGAGCCCAAGTTTACTACCCTAAGGTTCTATCAATCAAACAGAAAAAAGAGTAAACAAGAATTTTAATCGGTGAAAATTACTTAAAACAAGAAAACATACCTTAAAACTCTCTAGATTCAAGACTGGTGGAGGTTTGTGAGTGGAAATAGTGGAAGAAAGCTTGTAAGACACAGAGAAACGGCACAAGAGAAAACAGGGGAGGAAGAAATGAATGGCTTTCCCCTGTTTTAGTTCACTTTAAGCAAAAGCGCGCACCTGGGCTTCACCTACGCTCAGCGCAAGTGGAGCGCAGGTGAAAGTTTCAAAATACCGAGGTCCTGCGTTCAGCGCAAGTGGAGTGCAGAAAACAGAATGAATTTTTGCAATTTTTAGTCAAGTTTTCTGCTACTTCCTACTGATTGAAAATTTATTTTGTTCTTCCACAAACTTACTCCACCAATTCTTGAGATTTCGTAAATCCTAAAAAATAAAATCCTAACTATCAAACAAAACTTATGCATACAAAAACAAAACAAAAATAATTTAAATTTTTTAAAAAAATTTAAAACACTGGGTTGCCTCCCAGGAAGCGCTCGTTTAACATCATGTAGCTTGACGCCTGTTTTTCTCAAGAAGGTTTTATCTGGAGAATGATGGTGGACTCTGGTTTTCCACTAGCTGAAATACACCCTCCATACCATCATTTTGTTTTGTCCTCAACTTCTTCACTCTCTTCATCATCAGATGATATTGTTCTTTTTATCTTTTTGAAAAGAAATTCCACCATGGATTCCTGCAGCTGCTTCTTCCTTCTTGTGGGCTTCTTCTGAAGATTCTTGAAGACTTTCTTCCCCTGATACTTAGGAACATTTTTGCAGTCATTTCCTCTTCTTTTTACTCCTTGCAGCTGTGGTTCAGAATGAGCACGACAGATCCCATCAGTAGGATCTAATTCTAGTCTATCTGGTGGTTCAGATTGTTGGGAAATCCCTCTGTCCAGATTGAAGACAATACTCTCATCTTGAGAGCTAAGTTTGAACCTTCCTTTATCAACATCAATTATCATCTTGGTAGCTTTCATAAAAGGTCTTCCCAGAATTAAGGGGACATCAATATCCTCCTCCATATCCATCACCACAAAGTCAATTGGAAATATAAACTTATCTACTCTTAAAGGCAAATCTTCAACTATCCCATAAGGATATGTTGTAGACTTGTTTGCAAGTAGTAAGGCTACATTTGCAGGTTTGACCTTTAAATCACCCAGTCTTTTGAACGTTGATATGGACATCAGATTGACGCTAGCTCCAAGGTCTAGCAACGCCTTTGTGACTGGTAAAGTACCAACAGTGACTGGTACAGTGAATCTGCCTGGATCTAATGACTTCTCTGGTTTATAAATCCTTTCTGACTTTTCTACTTCCATCTCAACTTCCTCTGAATCTGTACTTGGTTGGCCATATTCTTCCACAATATCTTCTTCTAGCAGCTCTTCTTCAGATGTTTAATCGTCCTCCAAATCACTTTCCTCTTATGTGTTACTATTAGTAGTAACTACATTGCATTGCTCCTTGGGATTTGTTTGGGTGTTAGCAGTGAATTGCCCCTTATTATGTTCTGACATATCCTTTGCTAATTGGCCACTTGTGTCTCTACATTCCTGAGGGATGCATCTGTATTCCTCTTGTAGGCTTCAAATGACTGTATAAGAGCATCAATTTTCTCATCCAGTTTTGAAAACTTGTCATGTATTAGAGTGTAGCTTTGTTTCTGTTGCTGCTGATAGGGAGACTGTCTGTTAGATGTCCCTGCATCTTGTCTCCATCCAGAATTGTTGTTCTAATTATTTCTCCAAGCTTGTGAATAGTTGTTTGAGAATTGGTTGTTGTTGGAGAAATTTCCTGACCTCCCTTGATTGCCCATATTGTTAACTTGCTCTTTTGAATCTCTTGAAAAGATCAATGACCATTGGGATGATCACCACCACAAAAATCACAAGTCAATTGTGGGGGCTGACCAGGATGAGACTGTACTGCATGCAACTGTTGAGGAAGTGTAGTCATCTGCTTGGTGAGTGCTTCTAACTGTTGAGTAATGAGCTTATTCTGAGCTAAAAGTGCATCAGTAGAGTTTAGCTCTAACACTCCCTTCTTCTGAACTAATTGTCTTCCATGCTGAGCTTGCTGATCATTTAATGCAAAATTGTCAATAATTCTGGTCGCTTGCTCTGCATCCACTGGCATAATTGTGCCTCCTGCTGCAGCATCTATGATCATCTTTGTGTCAAGTCTGAGTCCATTGCAGAAGATGTTCAGTTGTGCAATATCCTCTAGACCGTGGTTGGGACACTTTCTCAGCAAAGATTTGAATCTCTCCCAGGCTTCACATAATGGTTCATCTGCTCCCTGCCTGAATGTGGATATATGTGACTTAGCCTTTATGTAGCGAGATGGTGAGAAAAATCTATTTAGAAATTTTCTTCCACGATGCTCCAGTTAGTCAGACTTTGATTGGGATGTGACTTAAGCCATTCCTTAGCTTTTCCTGTTAAAGAGAAAGGAAATACACGTAAGTAAATAGATTCAAGTTGACCTTCCTCAAAACCCATGGTACCAATCAATTCATAAAAATTAGAAAGATGAGTGTGTGAATCCTCATGATCCAATCCTGTGAACTGATGGGCACTTATGAGACTCAGGAATGTTGGCTTCATCTCCAAAAACTTTGCAGTAGCAAGTAGAGCAATGCTTGAAAAGTATCGAGGCCCTTGTTGCATGACATAATCTCCTAATGTCATTCTTTGTGGAATTAGTGGTCTTTCTTCAGCCATCTCTTCACTCTTTACTTCACTAGAGAGAGTATTGAATTTTCTTCACGATTTCTTCCTTGTCTTCTCCTCCTGTTTCTACTCCTGTTCCTTCTAGATGTCCTTTCTATCTCAGGATCACATATCAATTGATTTTGAGACACCTGTCCTCGCAAGAGCATAAATCAAGAAGCTTGAACAAAGAATAGTTCGGAAGAGAGGAATAAAATAATAATAATAATAATAAATAAAATAAATTTCCTAAAAATTAAAAATCCTAAAAATAAAATTAAAAAAATTAAAATTAAAATTCCTAAAAGAAAATAAAAATAAAATATTCACAACTTGATAAGATAGACCGCCCTAAGAATTTAAATTGACGATACCGTTCCCCGACAACGGCGCCAAAAATACTTGTTGAGATATTAGCAAGCATACCAATATCACAGCAGTATAATTGTAAGAGAGAAGGGTTGTCGTATCCACAGGGAACGTTACAAAATAAATTCTAGTGATCACACTTATCAAGTAAGACGAATTTTGAAAGTTTGTTTATGAAGATTGCAATAGTAAATAAAGGAAAAGATAAGAGAGAGAATATGGATAGGATTGAGCAAATCACGGAAACTAGGATTGAACTTCGTCTATCGCACCCTTCTTGTATTTGGAACCTAATGATATTTATGAATTTATAATTATAATATTGAAGCACAAATAAATGTTATCTCATAAAGGTCTCCACAACTATGAAATACTCAGAAACAATTTACGTTGGTCTCCACAGTCATAAATTGCCCTGGTTTGAAGATCAGTTGTTAAAGCTATCAATTCATCCTGGTCTCCACAGTGACAAATTGAGTGTTTTCACCAATCAGATTTAGAAAACCGTTTCCTCAACGCATTTAAGAAATCGCATCATAACTCCGGTACAAAGACGAAAGCTAAGCATTAAGTATAGAATAAAAACACCAATATTATAAAACAAGGATTCGTAGATAACAAAAGGATCCAAATATAATTGGGGATTGAATCAACTATATTCAATCCTAAGGAGAGTTTAGCTACTCATGGTAGCCATTACAAACCAATAGAGAGATTGTCACACTTTTCTCTAGCTCCAGATCTGCTCAACGGCTCCGTACGTCTCTGTCTGTCGTCTCAATCCCTAAAAGTGCCTTTATAAAATGTTCTGATGGGCTTTTAAGACTCTGATTATGATGGCACACTGTTAGAAGCTTGGACCTGCAAGACCTACACTGGAGGAAATGCACCAACTTCAAGCCAGAACTTCAAGCAAGGAAGAGTTGGAGAATTTAGTGTCCTACAAATAAAGGTCACTACCCTACAAAATAAGGTCACTACCCTACAGAAGGACACCTTGACCCTGGATAGGACCATTGTCCTATGGACCACCCTTTATTAGGACTCTTTTGTATTTTCTTTTTTTTTGTAATTTTCCTTTTATTTTCCACCTACTTGGGCGCCCACATGTATGGATTTATTGGCTAGTAGGTTGCCTTGCTAAAAGGCTTAGGAGTCTTGGGTTCAATTCCCACATAGGATAGAATTTTTATTCATCTTTTATTTGTTTTCATGAGTGGGGTGCTAAATTGAGAGGTTTATTGGCTTAAGACTTAGCTTAGCCATACACCTTTAGGGTCTTGGGTTCAAAACCCACTTAGGAGTGTTTTCACTCATCTTTGTATTTTTCTCCTATTTTATGCTCCTAAAAATCCGCCCCCTTCCCCCCTCATTTCCTATAAATAGGAGTCCTCTCCTCTTGTAATTGACACATTGAATTTTGAAAGTAAAGGCATTATGCCCAATTTTCTCCTCCCTTTGTGAGTTGAGTGAGGCTTGGTGGTTGTTGCTCAAACCATACTGAGACTTATCTAATTCTCCTGAATTAGTGGCGTCTGGCATTGGACTTATCTGCTGCAAGTGGACTCTTGCTTCAGTGGCGTCCTTCCCATTTCTTCCTCTCCACTTTTTCTTTCATTTTCTCTCATTTTCTATCACTTTCTTGCGCAAAATAAGCTGCTGCCCTGCACCTTATTTTCGCAATTTATTCACTATATTTTGATTCTAATCGGTTGGTTTTGCTGAATTCTAGATCCTACACTTATCCGGCTATCAATTGGTAATCAAAGCTTGATGGATTGAGCATTTTTGGAGCACGTTGGGGTTGTTTTTGTAGGAACATAGGGAAACACTAGAAGGGGGGTTGAATAGTGTTTCTGAATATTTTAGAAAGCTTTTCGCAAATAGGTGTTAAAAAACAACTATTTCAGACAGGCTCTTAAAGGACTGTCTAAAAGTTTTCAGACGGTCTAAAAAATACTGATTTTATAAGATGTTTTGTGCCTTTATAAAATATCAGATTAATTACTCTAACCCCTTGATTAGTATAAAAAGAATTGACAAGAGATAAGGGTAAGAAAACTTAGCCAAGGAATTTATCCTGGTTCACCATCACTACCACTGTGAGCTACGTCCAGTCCCAATGCCAACTAGCACTTGGATTTTCTTTTAATCTTTCAAGATTACAAGTATTCTTTTACAGTCAAGCCTCTCCAGGCTCTACAACCAAGTATTCTTTTATCAACCAAGCCTCTCCAGGCTCTATAACCAAGTATTCTTTATCAACCAAAGCCTCTCCAGGCTCTATAAACCAGTATTCTTTTATCAACAAGCCTCTCCAGGCTCTACACAAGGTTTACAAAGAAAGGAGTTTAAGCTTTAAACTATATGAGTTTGAAGCTCAAACCAATACAATGTACAATAAAAAATCTGAGGTATGCTCAGGATATACAAATTTGTACAGCGAATTTTATCAGAGAGTTGTTACAGAGTAAAAACTTGCAGCGTGATGTTTCTCTGGGCTTTCTTGTATACTTAATTTTTTCTTTTTCGCTTCTCTCTACTTTAATGGTCTTCATGGAGGGGTATTTATACCCAGACTTCAATCCGTGAAATACCACCATTTAGAGATAAGGGGAGGCATTAAATGCTAGTTAATAATCCGTTGTGAGACATGCTTCTGAGAGCTCTGATGTTTCTGACACGGTGCAAGGTTTCTCTTGCCATAGAGACTGCTGCAAATTTTGGCTGCAGAGACTGCGTTGCAGAGATTTCCTCAGTGGGTGTATGAAATTCAAAAATCACCAGGAAAGGTCTCTGTGTTCCTTGCTATAAACGTGTTTGAAAAGGTACATGCAGCAGAGGTTCAGAAAGTCTTCACAAGCTTCAGCAGAGGGTGCCACGTCATAAGTGAGACTTCAGACGGCAGTGATACTTCAGACGGGTTGAACTACTTCAGACGGGTTGAACTACTTCAGACAGCTTCAACTCTTCAGACGAGTTCTGCTTCTTCAGACAGCTTCAACTCATAGTGACTCTTGCTGAAATCATAGATGAAGCATTAAAGCATGTGTGTATCTATGATAAGTAATTTAAGTCAAATTTATCAACCATTAAAACTTTGGGAATCTAGTTGTCTTAAAACATCATAAACAACCTTATGATATTTTTGAGACTCAACATGTTTTGCTGCACCTATATGTGCAGAATTTTCATTCAATTTAGTGTAATTCCATCCCTCTTTTCAATTGTAATTTGGACTTGGACTGTTTCCCGGGCCCGAGGTGCCTTTCTGCTGCTATCAGCACTTGTCTGTCTTGATTGATTTGATTGAATTCTTGCTAGTTGGGGGCTGTTTTGGGCCGCTAATTCCCACCCCCTAGGTGTTTGTTAAATGCCTCTTTAATTGCTCATACTTGTTCTTGAGTGATTCTTGCAAATTAATTGATATAACTGCTTGTTTGTGGTGAAGTGTGGTAAGAGGAGGCATTGTTGTCTTCATTTTTCCAAAGATCGTTCACCTACATTTCTCCCCTTCACCATTAATTGTTCATCCCCCATATTCATCTCTTTACTTTCCGCTTTTAATTTTCCGCCATTTAATTTCCGCTTCTCCCCATCCTTTTAATTTTTGCTCTCCCCTTTACATTCTGCCATTTACATTTCTGCTATCCCCATCCTTTTAATTTCCGCTTCCCCTTTTACTTTCAGTCATTTACTTTCAGTCTTCCCCATCTTTTTAATTTCTGCTTCCCCCTTTACATTTCTGCTCTCCCCATCCTTTTACTTTCTGGCATCCCCTTCTACTTTTTGCCATTTACATTTATGTCCTCCCCATCCTTTTAATTTCAGTTTCCCCCTTTAATTTCTTGCCATTTAATTTTGCACAATTTTTCCTTCTTATTTTTGCCTTTTTATGCGCATTTTTGGGCTCTTGTGTTGTTCAATTTCCTACTCTTGTTATGTCTGTTTGATTGGCATTCTGATTGCAAATTTGGATTGACTACTATCTCTACCTTGGACTTTCCCTGTTTGATTGTGCAAAACGCTCACCTATAAGATCTTTTTTGGTTCATAGTATTGGAAGAAGATCAACAAATTCTAATTGTTGATTTTCCTTCAAATTTTAATTCCAATCTTAAAATTGAACCAAGCGCGTTTCTGTGACCATACCGGTTTTGTATAATCAACAAGGAAGTGCTAAGCAATTTTTTTGGCCATTTTTGAAATCAAGTTGCCATTACGTTTTTACAGTTTTTAGAAATCAGTTTATTCATTATTTTTGCTTTTCTAGGCCACTTGGACCAGTTTGCTGTCAGAAAATTCCAAAAATTTATAGTAGGTACAGTTAATTTTCTTTTCATTATGTACAAATTTCTGTAATTTTCTGTTGGGGAAAAAGACAAAAAAAGAAAGAAAAGGCAAGAAAAAAATACAAAAAGTACGTACGTGCCAAAAATAGAAAAAGAGGTGTAAAAAGCAAAAAAGGGTGCAAAAGTCAACACAAGGAAGAAAAAGTCAAAAGACACCCAAAAAGTCAAAAGAGTCAAAAAAATTCAGAAAAATTCAAAAAATAGAAAAACAAAAACAAAGAAGTATCCCAACAATACAGTGACAGTTTTACTGTAATTTTCTGTTTTCATTTCCCTGTATACCGTAATTGAGTTGTATTTGATGTTTTTCTTAAAAACGACAATTTTGGCAACTCTTTTTCAAAAATCACCAAAACAATTCTCTTTGCAATTTCTTCCGTCTTGTCTTGTTTGTTGTCTGCTCTTGTGTATAAGCTTGTTTGAGTGCCAGCTTTTCTTGTTTGTCATATCAATTCTTTTGTTTTGTCTTAGGATTTTTCCAATCTTCTTCCAGTAGGTATTTTCTTTGTTAGTGCGCTTCTATTTGGGTAAGGGTTAAGACTTAGACTCACGTTGGTCTTTGCAACTTCTAATCAACCTCCACCCGAGTAGAAGAGGCAAGAGAGTTTTCATTAAAGAAAAAGCCAAAAAAGAGTGACATACACGAGTGTTGCATTCCATTGAGTGTAAACACTTAGTTGAGTGGAAAGGTCCTTAAAAGTTTTAACATAAAATCAATTAGGAGAATGGAAGGAAGGAGGCAAGGGGAAAGGGCAACCATGTTGTTTAGGAAAGCCTTAGAAACACCTTTGGGTGAAGAAGAGAGCCAAAGAGAGAACCTATTCCACACTAGGTTCCAAATTGAAGATAAGGTATGTTTAGTAATCATAGATGGAGGAAGTAGTAGCAACTTAGCTAGCCTTAGGTTAGTTAACAACCTAAACCTACCTACTACCCCACATCCAGAACCTTATACACTTCAATGGGTGAGTGATGAGGAAGAATTTATGGTGGATAGGCAAGTGAGCTTAAGGTTCAAAGTTGGGTATTACCAAGATGAAATGACCTTTGATGTCATACCCTTAGAAGCCTCTCACATCCTTTTAGGAAGACCATGGCAATATGAGAGAAGGGTAAAATGATGGGTATTCCAACACCTATAGGTTCCGCCACCAAAAGGTTAGATTCACCTTAATGCCTATGACCTCTAGTGAAATAAAAAGATCAAACCACACTTAAGAGGTTAATAGAAAAGGAGAAAAGAGAACAATTAGAAAAAGAGAAAGAAGAGACACTTAAAAGGGAAAGTGAGGAAGAATTAAGAATGCAAGAAGAGAAAGCATGTTTATCTTGTGATCATTTGAATGCTAACTCTTCTAGTGAAAGCATGAATAGGTTGATGGCAAACATTCCTAGTATTGCAAAAAGGACCACTCAAGCATTGAAAGGGAGTTTCCTAACTAACTTTTTTTATGCATGAAATGCCTCTCTATGCACAATCATATGCCTCAAAGATTACATGTTTGAAAGAAATAAACAATGTTGATGATGCTTTGGAAATCATTGCATGTTTAGAAAAGCCCACTAAGTTTAAGAGTACCATGAAATTTACTAGAGAACGCATGCTTAGTCAATTCCTTTGCTCAATTTAGATTGCATGATAGGAATGATAACAAGTTGGATTGAATATACATGCACCTTTGGTTTGTGTTTATAGTTGAATACCATTTTGGGCCTCAAATAATATTTCATATAAGATGTGTATTATGCTCTTGAATTAGTTTGTAAAAAGGATAAAAATTTGGATGAGCTATCACATATGAGAAAACTTGTTTGACATCCATCTTACATGATGATATGCTTCATAGTGTGCTTGCTCAAAGTGATCTTTTAATGTTTCACCTTACATGAATACATATGATAATATGCGAAAGGTGTCATTACTTGAGTGAGTGCAATAGAATGGATATGCCTGGTGAACAAACTTGGCATGAAATACCTCATGGCATGAACATATACACTACCCTTTGACAATCATACTCAAGATGCATGTGTTATGTTCAATAAAAAATGTAGGGATGTTATTGAAAAATATTAAGGACATTATGCCACATAGTTTTCACTTGTGCATTTATTTGGGAACACAGTGTAGACTATTTTGATGAATATCGCACATTGAAACATATTTTGTACTGTGTGGAGTTTATTTCCTGAGCCTTCTCCATGACAACTTTAATTATCTTACTTGCAAGGGAGGGCTTCAAAAGATTAGTCTTTGATCCAGGATCTAACCATAGAGTACATGGACAAGATGTTCAATCTCCATTGAGGAGTTTTCTAACCCTTTTCTCAAATACCTCTTGTTCATATCATATGTTTTTCTTTTGCTAATCTTTATGATTCCCAAGTATTTTGTTATGAGCCTTCACTTTGCTTGCTGTGGAATTAATACTTATGGGTCTTCTTGTTGTCTAGGCTCAGGGAGATGTCCAACTTGTGGATCTCTGACTCTACTCTCCAAAGATAAGGGGAAGTACCTTCTTACTTCCTGAATTTTGTCATCTATCTCCTTCTTCTGCCAGTTCATTATATTTATGTCTTCTTACTGAATTTTTCAGATTTGATGTCAAATCCTTTTCAAGGGGAGGGAATGATGGCACACTGTTAGAAGCTTGGACCTGCAAGACCTACACTGGAGGAAATGCACCAACTTCAAGCCAGAACTTCAAGCAAGGAAGAGTTGGAGAATTTAGTGTCCTAAATAAAGGTCACTACCCTACAAAATAAGGTCACTACCCTACAGAAGGACACCTTGACCCTGGATAGGACCATTGTCCTATGGACCACCCTTTATTAGGACTCTTTTGTATTTTCTTTTTTTTTTGTAATTTTCCTTTTATTTTCCACCTACTTGGGCGCCCACATGTATGGATTTATTGGCTAGTAGGTTGCCTTGCTAAAAGGCTTAGGAGTCTTGGGTTCAATTCCCACATAGGATAGAATTTTTATTCATCTTTTTATTTGTTTTCATGAGTGGGGTGCTAAATTGAGAGGTTTATTGGCTTAAGACTTAGCTTAGCCATACACCTTTAGGGTCTTGGGTTCAAAGCCCACTTAGGAGTGTTTTCACTCATCTTTTATTTTTCTCCCATTTTATGCTCCTAAAAATCCGCCCCCTTCCCCCTCATTTCCTATAAATAGGAGTCCTCTCCTCTTGTAATTGACACATTGAATTTTGAAGTAAAGGCATTATGCCCAATTTCTCCTCCCTTTGTGAGTTGAGTGAGGCTTGGTGGTTGTTGCTCAAATCATACTGAGACTTATCTAATTCTCCTGAATTAGTGGCGTCTGGCATTGGACTTATCTGCTGCAAGTGGACTCTTGCTTCAGTGGCGTCCTTCCCATTTCTTCCTCTCCACTTTTTCTTTCATTTTCTCTCATTTCTATCACTTTCTTGCGCAAAATAAGTTGCTGCCCTGCACCTTATTTTCGCAATTTATTCACTATATTTTGATTCTAATCGGTTGGTTTTGCTCAATTCTAGATCCTACACCTATCCGGCTATTAGATTACAGCCCAATAAAAAGTAGGTTACGTTTCCTGTGCTCTACCTGCGCTTAGCGCAAGTGAAGCGCAGGAAACAGTGACTAACAGTCATTTCTGCGCTCCACTTGTGCTCAGCGCAGGGGAGCGCAGGAAACAACTTCTGTCTTTCCTGGATTGTCCTCTTTTGAAGCTTGTTCCATGTTTGTTCCTGTCCTTGTTTGCTGCTCTCTTGATGCTTTATTTATAACTTTGCTTTTTACCTGCAAAAATCAGCAAATTTCCTATCAAAATAGCATCAAATTCAAATTTGACTTAAGTAATTACAAGAATTTCATTTTAAGCCAAAAAGGGATAAATTGGGTTATAAATTCAGTATTTTGCCCTCAATAAGTTTTGTAAATATATAGGAATTTTACGTAATTTTAACACTTATCACCCCTTCATCTGATAATAGACATTATAGTGCAGATGTAGAACAAAGAGCGAAGGAAATCAAAAGTTGCACCAACAAGTTCGAGAAAGGATTAAGAAGCAAAACTCGAGGTACAAAGCTCAGCGTGATTGGCAACGAAGAGCGCAAACTTTCAAAGTCTGAGACTTGGTATGGATTCACTTGCGGAAGGAATGATTTTCGAATCAACCAAATGCCATGTTGTCTCATAGAGCTAATGGTCCCTTCAAAGTTGTTCAAAAGATTAATGATAATCCTTACAAGATAGAGCTACCAGGTTCCTATAGAGTTTCTGCCACTTTTAACGTTGCAGGCCTGTCAACATACTTTGACGATGACGCGGAGCTTGAATTCAGGGTGAGTCCTGTCCAACCTGGGGAGGATGACACGGTCGCATGCTAAACAACCTAATAAAATAGAGCATGCATGCTAAGCCACCATGAATTGTCAAAAAGCATGGGCTACAAATACAACTACCATGTTAGCCTTTCGGTGCATTCATACTAGCTATACCTCCTATAAATTTGTACCAAGTTAGTGTTTTTTGAAGAATCAAATAAACAGTGAGTGTTTTAACTCAAAGTGAGAGTTTTCTCTCTTTTCGTCAAATAAACATTGAGTGTTTTAATTTAAAGTGAGAGTTTTCTCTCTTTTCTTTAGGCTTCTGAGCCATAATTTTCTCTCTTTGAAGAGCTAAATAAACACGTCACACACCATTCATTGTCCTATATTCCCGATTAGTCAATGGACCATAGAACAAAAACCTCCTTCCCTTCCTCCAGATTGACTTTGTCGTACGGTGCTAAGCCAAAAATCATCCAAGCACAATGTCCAACTTAGGCTTATTAATTTTTTTCGTGAAGCAATTTTTGTGTTTATTGTTTACTGTGTACTTCATCACAATTCCATACCCAATTACATCTCCTCCATACACATGTAATGCTTAAGACGCAGTTCATTTTAGTTGTTACCTAAAATTATTTTCTATAACTGATTTTTTCACAGTAATTCTTATATATTCTCCCCTACACTACTTTTATTTCTATCTCTATCTTCTTTTCCCATTATATCAATCATGACATTGCTCACTTTCTTTCTCTTCATTTTATTTTTACTTCTAGTTCTATCTCTATTTCCTATACTTCATACACTCAATTTTTTTAAGTCTGAAACTACAATTTTCCTTTCTATAATCAAAAACCACTCCAATAGTAACACAATAGCAGAGCTTTTCGAAAAATTTTAAAACTTTAACCAATTAACAAACCCATTATAACTAGTAACACTTCACTCACTCACTATGCCTGAGATAGGTTGTTCCTTCACCCTACCAGTCCCAAATTTTTTAATTCATGTGCCCATTTCTCAATCATGTGTAGTCAAACCGGTAAATGAGCGATCCACATCATAATCGCTTGAATAGTTTAAGTGAATTATTCATATTTAATTATTTATACATCATAATCTATCAACTTAATAATTCAGAGTTTTCTTGAGGGTAACTGTCAATTTTTTATACAAATTTTTCTTGTCTAATTTATTTTTCATTTTATAATATTTTTTATCTTTTACTTTTCTATCTTAATAAATTGTGATTTATGTAATCGAGGTTTAATTTGAATTTTTGACAAATATTTTTTCTCTTTTATTTTTTATGATATATATATCCTTTATTTTTCTCAAATAAAAATATTTTATCTGCATGAATTACTAGAGAATTTGATGAAATGACAAAGGTACACTATTAATTCAATTTCAATCATAGATGCATTAATTATAAAAGAGAAAAGTCATAACATGAAAGTGACATTTCACTAAAGTAAGTATTCTCCTTTGACTAGATTTCAAACCGCTCCAACGGCTAGAAGACCACTTGACGGCTATAAATAAGCTCATGGCCATGACAAGCAACATAAGTAAGAAGCCTAGTAAGCTCAAATTGAAAATTCCAAGCATCTATAGAATTTTTCACCTTATTAGGAATCCTTCCTTCTGACCACTTCAAAAGTTATTTCCATTCTATTTTAGTGTATTTGAAGTGTGTCCTAAAGCTTTGTAATACATTGATTATCTATTCTTGAGTGAAAAGAGAGATTCAATCAAAAAAACCTATTCATAATAAAAAAGTTGCTTTTCCTAAACTAACTAGGAAAGTTAGTGTTGGTCCTAGTTAGTATTGGCTGACAAGTCTGAAGCGACTTGTAAGAAAGAATACTTCATATGAGAATCTTGAAGAGGCTTGGAAAAAAATATCGGTATAAACCTGTGGAGATTGTGGGAAAAAATATATCTTGTAATCAAGCTTGCTTGTTAGTGGAAAATTGTATTGAGGTAGGTAATGGACGTATCCAAAGTAAATTAGTGGATGAACCCATATAAAATTCATTGTGAAATATCTCTAACCCTTTCGCTCTTTAAATTTCTAGACTTTACTTAAATTAGTATGTTATGCTTACTTTTCCCTGAAAATTTGCTTCTAAACAATAACTACAATTTACAAAGTTAGAAAATAATGTTTACATTCAAAATCAACATCTTTATCACTTATCTAATGTATTTGGAAATTTTTATAAAATTCTAATCCTTTAGAAGTTCATTTTACTGATTTCGTGTTTAACCTTCTTTCATAATTTGAATATTTATCAAATATATATAAAAAGAGTTTTTAGTAATTTTTATTACAATTTCAATTCAACTTTTTATAAGTCAAATAAGTAATCTGGAAAGTTTGGTTAAATGTTAAGTTCCTTTCAGCCTTCAGAAGCATAATTTAAAATTTGTATCCTACCTCTGATAATCTCCAGAAGTATAACCATAATTCTCTACATATCATATTCTACTTTTGATATAGTGTTCAACTTTTAAATCAAGTCTCATTCACTGAAAGTGGTTTTATATTAATTGAAATAAATTTATGTGAGTTATATTATGGTAAGTGTCAATTTTTAGTGAATTTGCATATGGAATTTTTGGTACTCATAGTCTTAATTGTATTTATTAGATATTAATTGCCCCTAATTAAAGAAATATTGAATCCAATTGTATGTTTCTGAGTCTTGATATAAATGGAGTCATTTGACCCCACTTTTTGTACAAATTTCAGGTGATTAAGGATGGAAGAAGGAAAGGATTGGAAGAAGTATGAAGAAACCAAGAAAAAAGAGCAAAATGGAGCTTCTGCCATTTTCTCGCTCAAGCGAGAATAGCCTCACTTGAGCGAGAATTGTCTAGAGAAAGGAGTTTTTGAGTTTTATTCTCGCTCAAGCGAGCGAGAATAGCCTCGCTTGAGCGAGAAGACCTTTCTTCATGTTGAGGTACTCTTCTCGCTTGAGCAAGAATCAGCTAGCTCAATCGAGAATTCACTTAACCAATGATAATAGAGATTCAGAAACGAATTCTCGTCATTCAGAACTAAAGTTTTCTAATTTTGGAAAGTATGAAACATGGACGGAATCGAACGAAGAGCTGCGGAAGTCGTTTTTCTTCAATTCTTCTCCAAATCTTTCTTGTATAATGGCTACCGTGAGTAGCTAATTTTCTTCTTGGGGTTGAATGTAATCGAATCGAACTCGGATGTATTCTGGTGATACTTATATATAGTAATTTCGTTTCTATTCGATATTGGTATTTTCGTTTCGTTCTTTATGTATGATTCTACCTGATCAATAGATTCTTGATTTCGATTTTTAGATCTAACTGGAAAGTATTTCTGGAAATCTGATCTGAACGAAAATACTCGATTTGTTGTAATGCTAGGAATAGATTTCAATGTATCGATTGCTTTATAACATCTTATCGTAATGCTGGATAATTTGTTAAATATCTGAGGAATTGGTATTTAGGAGATTTTTCTTATGAATTTTATACTTGAGGAATCAGTAAAAATGATTTTAGTATGTTGCATCAATATCAATAGTTTCGATTGCTATGTATCTTTATTTATCTAGAATACAGACGAGTGAGATAGATGAAATTCAATTCCAGTTTCTCCAATTGAATCCTTTCTAAGCTTTTACACTGCTTTTTATTACTTATATGCATTTTAGTTTAGTTTGTTACCAAACCATCGTGAACAAATTCATTTCCTATGTATATATACTTAATGAGTACTATAACTTAATTGTTCATCCCCAATATTCATCTCTTTACTTTCCGCTTTTAATTTTCCGCCATTTAATTTCCGCTTCTCCCCATCCTTTTAATTTCTGCTCTCCCCTTTACATTCTGCCATTATATATCTGCTCTCCCCATCCTTTTACTTTCCGCTTCCCCATTTACTTTCAGTCATTTACTTTCAGTCCTCCCCATCCTTTTAATTTCCGCTTCCCCCTTTACATTTCTGCTCTCCCCATCCTTTTACTTTCTGTCATCCCCTTTTACATTCTGCCATTTACTTTTCTGTCCTCCCCATCCTTTTAATTTCAGTTTCCCCCTTTACTTTCTTGTCATTCATTTTTGCGCAATTTTCTTCCTTATTTTTGCCATTTTTTGCGCATTTTTGGGCTCTGTTTTGTTCAATTTTTTACTCCTGTTTGTCTGTTTGTTTGGCATTCTGATTGAAAATTTGGATTGACCGCTATCTCTACCTTGGACTTTCTCTGTTTGATTGTGCAAAACGCTCACCTATAGGCTCTTTTTTGGTTCATAGTATTGGAAGAAGATCAACAAATTCTAATTATTGATTTTCCTTCAAATTTTAATTCCAATCTTAAAATTGAACCAAGCGCGTTTCTGTAACCGTACCGCTTTTGTATAATCAACAAGAAAGTGCTAAGCAATTTTTTTGGCCATTTTGAAATCAAGTCGCAATTACGTTTCCACAGTTTTTTAGATTTCTTTTTATTCATTATTTTGCTTTTCTGGTACCACTTGGACCAGTTTACTGTCAGAAAATTCCAAAAAAAAATTACAGTAGTTACAGTTTATTTTCTTTTCATTGTATACAAATTTCTGTAATTTTCTGTTGGGGAAAAAAACAAAAAAAAGAAAGAAAAGGCAAGAAAAATACAAAAAATACGTACGTACCAAAAATACAAAAAGGTGTAAAAAGCAAATAAAGAGGTGCAAAAGTCAACAACAAGGAAGAAAAAAAAAGTCAAAAGACTCCCAAAAAGAGTCAAAAATTAAAAAAAATTCAGAAAAATAGAAAAAATAAAAACAAAGAGTTATCCCAACAATACAGTGAAAATTTTACTGTAATTTTCTTTTTCTTTTCCCTGTATACTGTAAATTGAGTTGTATTTGCTGTTTCTCAAAAACGACAATTTTGGCAACTCTTTTAAAAAATCACCAAAAACAATTCTCTTTGCAATTTCTTCCGTCTTGTCTTGTTTGCTTTCTACTCTTGTGTATAAGCATTTTTGAGTGCTTGCTTTTCTTGTTTGTCATATCAATTCCTTGTTTTGTCTTAGAATTTTCCAATCTTCCTTTAGTAGGTATTTTCTTTGTTAGTGCGCTTCTATTTGGGTAAGGGTTAAGACTTAGTCTCACGTTGGTCTTTGCAAGATCTAACCAACCTCCAACCGAGTAGAAGAGGCAAGAGAGTCTTAATATAGAAAAAGCCTAAAAAGAGTGACATACACGAGTGTTAACATTCCATTGAGTGTAAACACTTAGTGAGTGGAAAGGTCCAAAATTCTTAAAATCAAAAACTTAAAAAAAATAGGTAGTAGGAACTCACCACCTCCTTCACCTAGAACTTTGAGGTATAGGGCCGAGTTGCAACGTGCAATTCAAGATATGGCCAGAATGATGAGGCATGAGATGAGTGAACTTAGGAAAGAACTAAGTGGGAATAGGAGGGAGAGAAGACACTCTTCTCGAGAAGGAGGAAGTGAGGATAGATATAGCATAGTTAGAAGTGAAGATAGGTATCATGCTGAGAGTAGTGAGGGAGAGAGACACCCTAGCCATACCTATAGGAGAAGGGAAAGGGAAAGAGAGCATAGAAGGCCTAGGAGGCGTGAGGAACCTAGAGGGTTTAGAGAAGACTACTATGAGGAAACCCCTAGAGAAAGAGAGGAGTATTATGAAGAGAACCCTAGGAGGCATAGGAGAGAGCATAGGAGAGAGAAGAAGAGCCTAGGAGAGAACAAGGGTTCAAGGGGGTAAATATAGAAGTTCCAACCTTTAATGGAAGGAATGATGTAGAACAATACCTAGAATGGGAACTTAAAATTGAACAAATCTTTAGTTGCCATAGGTATAGGGAAGAAGAAAAGGTTAAGATTGCCTCCCTTGAATTTGAAAATTATGCCTTAGTTGGTGGCATTAGCTTCAAGCTGATAGAAGAAGGTGCAATGCTCCTTTGGTTTCCTCTTGGGAGGAAATGAAGTCCATCATGAGAAAGAGGTTCATACCTCAACATTACACTAGGGAGTTGCACATCAAACTCCAAACTCTTAAGCAAGGTTCTAAGAGCATAGATGAATACTTTAAAGAAATGGAACTTGCTTTAATTAGGGCCAACATAGTTGAGGACAGTGAAGGAACTATGGCTAGATTTATCAATGGACTTAATTTCGATATAAGGGACATAGTAGACTTGCATCCTTATGTTGAAATGGAGGACTTGGTACATCAAGCCATTAAAATTTAAACTCAACTACAAAGAAAGGGTAGCTATAAAAGAGGAAACACTAGTTTTACAACTAGGAACAAGGAAACCCTAAAGAAAGATGAGGGAAAGAGCCAAGAAAAGGAAGAAGCTAAGGGTTCTAGGGTTACTTCTAACCCCACTCCTACTAAAAAGGAGGATCCCTCTACTTCCACAAGAAACATCAAGTGTTTCAAGTGTGATGGCAAGGGACACATAGCTTCCCAATGCCCAAATAGGAGGGCGATGTTGGTTAAGGAAAATGGAGAGTACACTAGTGCAAGTGAAAATGAACAAAGTGAAGATGAGGAAACTAGTGAAGAAGAAAATGAAGTTAAGAAAGAAGTATATAGGGCCGAAGGAGAACTATGCATGGTTAGAAGGTCCTTAGGAAATCAAATAATAAGAGAAGATGAACAAAGACAAACTGTTTTCCACACTAGATGCATGGTAGAGAGACGGATTTGTTCCCTAATTGTTGATAGTGGAAGTTACACTAACATTGCAAGTGCAAGAATGGTGGAAAAACTTGGTTTATCTACCACTCCCCACCCCAGACCATACAAGTTTTCTTGGATATGTGATGATGGGGAAGGGAAGTAAATAAGCAAACTCTCATCTTTATTTCCATAGGTGATTATGATGATAATGTTCTTTGCGATGTTGTACCTATGGATGCCACACATATCTTGTTGGGTAGGCCTTGGCAGTTTGATAAGAGAGCCATCCATGAAGGATACTCTAATCAAATATCTTTTAAACATGATGGTGCTAAAATTACTTTGATGCCAATGTCAATCCAAGAAATATGTGAGGATCAAGCTTACATGAAGAGAGAGATAGAACTTGAGAAAATTAAGAGGCTTAAGATAGAAGGTGAGGGTAAAAAGAAAAAGAAAGAAGAAACATTAAGAGTGATGATAAAAAAGGTGAAAACCAAAGAGAAACAAAAAATAAAAGGGAAGCAATGTTATTACTTCATCAATTCAAAACTGTTGACCTTAATTATTTTGAAGGAGATCAAGAAAGGGAGCTGCTCATTCAGGAAGGAGGAAGTAACACTACAAGGGAGTTTCCTCTAACCTTTTCTCCCATTTCTTCTTCTTATTCCTCTCCTATTATTTCTTCTACTACTCCCTACATGATTCCCAAGTACTTTTGTTATGAACATTAGAGAATGAATGCCTGGGAATAATGAGTCTTCTTTTTGGCTAAGGTTGCGCAAGGATGTCCATGGTTGAAGACCTAGCAAGGACTTACAAGTCCTAAAGGGAAGTCTCCACCTTATCTTCTTGTCATCCATTCCTTTTTATTCTATTCTACCCCTTACACTATTCTACATTTCAGATTTGAGGACAAATAATTCTTAAGGGGGAGGGAATGATGGTATCCTGTCAGTGGAACTCTGGACTGACAGCTGGAAGCTAGGATCAAACATGGAGCTGCTAGAATTGCTTGGAGCTGAACCAAGCATGAGTCATCCTCAACATGGTCAACCCATTGACCATTGACTTTGGAGTCAAGTCAAGACTCAATTTCATTTAGGAATTTAAATTTTCGAAATTTATAATGTAATTAGGAAAATATGATGTAATTAGGACTTGGATGTAATTTCCCTTTTTTCTCCTTAAGTTGGGCGCTAATTGTGGGGTTTATTGGCTTAAGACTTAGTTTAGCTATAAGCCTTGGGGTCATGGGTTCAAGACCCACTAGGATAGCTTTCCTACCATCTTTATTTTTTCCCCATTTATTTCCCAAGTGGCCGCCCCCCACCCCCTCTCCTATATATAGGAGCCTTCACTCTTTGTAATAGACACTTACATGAATATAGTAAAGGCATTATGCCCAAATTTCTCCTCCCTTGGTGAGTTGAGTGAGGCTTGGTGGTTGTTGCTCAAACCATACTGAGACTTATCTAATTCTCATGAATTAGTGGCGTCTGGCATTGGACTTATCTGCTGTGGGTGGATTCATGCTTCAGTGGCGTCCTCACCATCTCTTCCTCTCCACTTTTTCCTTCACTTTCCCTTATTTTCTTTCATTTTCTCGCCCAAAATAGCTGCTGCCCAGCACCTATTTTGCGCTTTTACTTGCTTGTTTTTCAATTCTTCTAATCGTGGTTTTTGCTCAATTCTAGATCCTACAACTATCCTGCTATCATCTTACTTCTAAAACTATTATACTACAGTTGACTTTGGTACGTTGGCCAAAGTTTCAACATATTCTTATTAAAATAATGTTAAAGCTAATTATTTGCTTCTAAGAAAACCTTCTGACACAAAAAGTGAATTCTTGAACAAGATATCAACTAGGATTGCAAATTTGCACATGTTGGAAAAATTAGAAAGAGTAATGCACTTCAATATCATGATAAACAAGTTTAAGAAGAAAATCCTTAGAGTTGGATAATTTCAATAATATTTTCTCTTCACAAATCATATTATGCGATTTAGTAAATAATCATTTTGATCCCTGAAAAATTGTGAGTTGGTCAATTTTAAGGATGACAATGAGTACCCTTTGGGCAATGTATTATAGTACTCGTACCCATACCTGTGTTTAAAAAAAAGCTCATACATGTACTCATACCCGCACAGGCAACAACTTTAATGCTTGTCCCCACACCCGTTGGGCACCTATATGCCCATACTCGCGCTCGTTACCCGCACTTTAGATAAGGGGAAATTAGTAAATCAATAAAAAACATTAATCTAATAAAATTATAATTCAACTGAAAAATTACTCCAAAATTATCTAACCATAATTATTAAAAGTGGCATGTTGTTGTTGTGGGGGGGCGGGCTGGGAAACATAATTTGTAACATCCCACTGTTAGAGACTTTAATTTATAGAAAATTCATAACATGAATAGGATGAAGTAAGGAATTGATAAGGAGAAGCCTAAGAGGCAAAAATCAGGGTCTCATGCATCAGGGTTTTCGCTCAAGCGAGTAGGTCTCGCTCAAGCGACTTATGCAGCAAAAACTATAGGATTTTGGATTCTATAAGTCTCGCTCAAGCGAGAGCATCTCGCTCAAGCGAGATACATGACACAAAATGTGTTGCTCTCTGGATGATTTTCGCTCAAGCTAACAGTTCTCGCTTAAGAGAAAATATTCCAGAGAGAGTATATTTTCGTGGGCATTCTCACTCAAGCTAAATGGTCTCGCTTAAGCTAGAATGACCATCTCGCTCAAGCTAGAATCTCGCTTTAGCGAGAAGACGGTTACAACATTTTTAAAACACGACTGCAGGCAGTTTCCCACTCAGTTTCTCTTCCCTTTTTCGTTCTTCCAGAGAGAGAAGAGAGGTTTTAGTGAGAGAATGTCCCAGTGAAGGTCAAGAACGATTTCTACTCATCCAAGATCAAGTCCCCCATTAATCCACTCACCTCCAACGTTTCCTATCTTACGTTCGTTCTTCGTTTTCTCGAACCTCAGGTGGGTGTGATTCTCACTTGTTTGCTATTGTTGCTGTCCAAGCATGATCCCCCATCTTACTATCCCCTTCCTTCACTGAATTATGATGAATGTGTTTAGATGAACCTAGGGAATGTTAATGTGTTGATGGATGGGTGTGATATTTTTAAAAACCATAGGGTAGAAGATTTGATTGACTATAAGTGTTATGAATATGAGCATATTATTATGAAATCATGGGCCTTTATGTAACGTCCTAATTTCCTAGCTCTAGAATAGTGTCCGTTGGAAACACCATTCCTAAATTTCTGAAATTGTTTCGTTCAATTTCGAAATCGTCAAACAAAGCTTAGGCTTTCCAACGATTTGCTTAAGCTGTTACTAATACATACATCACAAACTCATACAAACTGAAATCTTAATTAAACTTAGGGAAAGAATCAACACTTGGAGTGTTGTGGTTCATAAGACTCATACTGGAAGTCCGGCAGAATCTCCCCTAAAAATTGGAGGTATACCAATTCCAAACTTAACTTAAAACTCAGTAAAACCACCACATGAATACAATAACATTAGAATTAAGCCTCTATGGCCAATCCAGAATATACATACACATATACATCATTATTTAACTACCTATCATTACATAAGAACTAATTCTACTAAATGAGTACTTAGCTTCACCATTCCTTTCCTTTCTTTATCATCACCTGGGATCACCTACACAACTAGAGTATATCCCCGAAACGTGGGCTGAGACTACAGTCTCAGTGAGCACAACTATGCAGACGCAGTGTAGGAGAAATCAATCATATAAGATGTAACACCTAAAACATGCTAACATATAGTTCATAGCTAAATTCTGATTCTTTTCATAATGAAAACTCATTTTAGCTCAAGGTAAAGATACATGTACAATCCCATACACAACGGTTATGGCCTAAACTCATGCATCACAATCATCTCAATATAAATGCAATTATGATGCAACTCACTGTTGTGCCCAGCAGGCATGATCTTATCACTTAAACTGGAGTTAGAACTGAGCTCAAACTACGGGGAACGTCTTCCCCAGGGACAAATCCCACCCATTATTGGACCGAAGTCATGTTTTCACATAATAAGTTAATTTTAACACACGGCCGAAGCTGGCTTATATTAACTCATGGTCGAAACCGACTTATATTATCTCAATGCTCATAATCTCAATGAGTTATCAATTAATAAGAATCATGTTGACAAAATACTAATTCAATAGATTACATACATTTCATGTTATTTCAACTTGCTAATTTCTTACATATAACCCTGAATAGCATTTTTAAACAATTACATCAACATAATTCCTATTTTCATGCTCTAAACCTCAATAATTATAAACTTATCAATCAATATAAGAACAAAACCGTAACTTCCCTAAGTATCAAACCTAGGTTCTATAAAAATCAATGCATGTACCATTCACAATATACAAAACATACATAATCTCAAATAACCAATATTTACAAACATAGAGAAAGGGATTAAAGAGTAGGGATCATGCCCAAGCACACAATCAAAGAAGGTGAAAGTGGTGAGTTGTACTCACCTCAAAGGTACTCAAAGAAAAGGCAATTGGAGTTGAAAAGAGGCTTGAAGTGAAGATCCAAGGTCCTCTTCCAAGCTTTCAAGCTCTGAAACACCCATTCCTTACAATAAATTCCCTTCCTCTCTCTAAACTCTCTAACTTCTCTCTAAAAGAACGAAGAAGAAGAAGAAGAAAGAAGTGAAGAAATCGGAAAATAAATGAAGGGTTTTGAGCCTATAAGTGAATTCTAGCTCAAGCGAGATATTCTTGCTTGGGCGGGCGTGTCGGTTGCATGATTTTTCTTCACATTCTCGCTCAGCGAACTGTCTCGCTCAAGCGAGAATGATCCAGAAAAAGCCCTCTCTCTGGACAATTCTCGCTCAAGCGAGCTTGGCTCGCTCAAGCGAGCTGGCTCGCTCAAGCGAGATATGCAGAAACTCAATTTCTTCCCTTTTTGCTGCATAATTCGCTCAAGCTAGACATGCTCGCTTAAGCGAGAATACTGATACTTCTAAAAATATGGTTTTTAGCCTAAGTCTTGTATCCTATTTCCTAATATTCTCTTCTTGATTATTGAACTTAAAAATCAGTATTCTAATATCTTTTATTTCATAATAAATCTTTGATTATCGGAATACTACTTGAATAAGGATTCTAGCACTCAAATTCTTAAGTTAACTCTTCTTAACTCTCTCTTACCATAACTCATCCTTAACCTAATCATCCTTCTAAAATTCCTCCTTACACCTATAAACTCTTCCTCACCCTCATATGTTTTCTTGAAATTCTTCCTTTTCCTCCCTCGGCTTCTCAATCCATTCTTAACCCACCTCTAGTTTGGTTTAGGTCCCATTTTTCGGGATGTTACATTTCTACCCCCCCTAAAAGGAATTTTGTCCCCAAAATTCGCCTCCGGTCATCTTCCCAACATCAGTTCACCTCCTATCTCCTTCTCCCTCAGAGTATATGCTCAGACACCTACACTTCTTCCTTATGACCCTAATTTGGTTTTCTAATGGGGCCTCACTCTAATCACTCCACTCTACTATAACTTGATCGATTCAGGTTAGGCAACTTACTTATTAGCGATCAGAGGGAAACAAAAGAGTTCGCACAAACAACTGATTAAGGGTTCTAATTCAATATCTACTTCCAACAGCCACTAGTTAAATTTTAAATCTTATGTTGTTAATGACCTAGCTATGCTTAGGATGATTCTAAGTGATCTCGGCTTATACTCCAAACCCAACTATGCTAATAACCTTAAGTTATACACATACAATTACTTAGCCCCTTGGATCACTAAGGTTGTGTTGGTTGGATAGTCCAACACTCACGCCGTGCCCAAGGAATCAAGTCCACCCAATCACCCAAGCAAATACCACACTGAAGTGTGATGAGAGTTACTCATTCCTCTAAGAAAACATTAGAAATTCTAGCAAACACTCATGCCATGAACGTAGGTGAAATACCTACCGATCGCAACATGAACACGGTAAACTCTCCTAATCTCCTATCTTCCTGTAATGGGATCTTTCTCTACCCCACCATACTGGTTAGGGGCTTGCACTTAGTTTGGTTCTACATTCCCACTAGAAAAGAAAGGTGACTTAAAGTCATCAACACCCTGATTCTCCTACGAGTAAGGACTTCTAAATGCCTTAGAGTTCTAACCTAGTGCGTGAGCCTAACAATCTCATAATCCTTCCTAACACTCTGGGCTGAGCCTAACTATCCATCGCTAGTTCTAACTTTCAGGTTGGATAAAACTTAGGTGTGCTCATGTACTGAGTGCCTTCCATGGCTTCACATGCCTTTCCTATAAAGCTACCCCCCCTTAAGGTTTCAGGTTCTTCCTAATATCCCTCAGTGTACTAAATTTTGATTCCTTCATTGAAGATACCAAGCCTATGTCCCGATGCCTAAACTAATTTGTGCTTTCCCCTCATAATTTCCCTATTTTTGCTTGGGTATTGGTATATGCAGATATGGTTACAACTACCATGTTAAATATGTATATTTTAAGGTTCTAGTATTTTACTCATGGAATTCAGGGATAAGTTAGGTATTTGGGGTGCTGAAAGATATCTATAGTTGCTGGACAATTTATTAGATAACTCTAAAGTGACCTAGGTAATTTCTTGTTTTACTCGTTTCTTAACAGGACTTCAAATTCTATTCCCTCTCCGTTCTAATTGGTTCAGAGATGTCTAAATTACTCCTACTATTTTTGCTATCTTTACTAAGGTGTTTGATTCACTTACTACATGCTCTAACAATTTTCTCTGGTGATTCCTAATTCTTTTCTGCAAGACTACCCCTAATATGACTTAGTTGGGAACTTCCTATCCTTACTTGGGTTTGTAGGTAATCTCCACTACCTTATGCAATCTATACTAGAATTCTTAACTTCCTTCACTAAGGTTCCTCTCCCTTAAGAGTGTTGTGACTAAGGTTTCTCTCTATTGGTTATTAATAAGTTTAATTAGTTGACTTTGGATGGTGTACCTACTGAGTTGGCTTTCCGAGAAAAATCTGCTTTGTTCTCACTACCCTGGCTAGAGACCTTTACCTCACTCCTCTCCCGAGTACTTCTCTGAGTCCCTCGTGGTTAAAACCGATATGGTCAGACTGAAGGTATAGATGAAGTTCTCACATTTGATAACCTTCTAGATTTTCAGGGTTCAAAGGCATTACCTCCTAAGATTACTAAGTGTCTTCTAAAGGTGGAATAGGAAGAGTAAAGTATGATTATCCCGTAATAACTTACCATTCGGTAGGGTTAAAGATTTTTACTAATTGCAACTCATGGTAGGGTAAAAGTATTAGGTAACTGAAAACTCACTACCCGTTTGGCAAATCATCAAACTACCCCAAGATGACTCGAGGGATACACTATTCTTACACCATCTCAAGGGAAACCTCAATCCTTAACCCTTTCTAGTTTATGTCTAGTTGTCTACGTTCTTCATGCTATATTGTTAATTTAAGGTAAGGTCTTGGACCTATGAAATTTTTCAATTTCTACTTACCCTCCTAAATATTCATAACCCTCCTGCACACCTATGTAAGCTTTGGATCACACTAAATAGGATAACTATCCTAATCTGAACTAACATTCCCATATTCTCTTTAGAGTGACCTTAACAAGTGTTTGTCTCAAAGAAACTTTAACTATGTGAATTACTACCTAACAAGTACACACACTCTAACATAGTATGCCATAAAATCACTCATACAAACCAATGTCACAAAACAGATAGCAAGTCACATAACACATTCAGATCATACAAATTACACAATTAGGACTACATTATAAGTCAAACAACAACCATCCTCTAAAAAATAATGAATCTATCTTAACTAACTTCTTCAGGGTGTCTAATGTCCCATTAGAGCTTCAGGGTCACATTCTATAAAGCTTCTAGTGTTAGGATACCGTTCTTACGAATAAACCTAGGTTACTCTCTTTCTAATACAAGATAGATGGCTCTAACCTTGTTGAGGAAGTGTTATAACTCCCTGACCAAGGTATCCTACTCACATAACTAACCATAATCTCCGTGTACAACGCACACACTATAGGAGTGATCAGTCTCTATAATGAGTACATGTAGTGCAAGATCATAATAAGTTATGGCCAACTAACCTAACCACAGTCCAATTGGATTGAACTGCTCTGATACCAAAATGTAACGTCCTAATTTCCCAACTCTAGAATAGTGTCTGTTGGAAACACAATTCCTAAATTTTTGAAATTATTTCGTTCAATTTTGATATCGTCAAACAAAAGCTTAGGCTTTCCAACGATTTGCTTAAGTTGTTACTAATACATACATCACAAACTCATACAAATTGAAAATCTTAATTAAACTTAGGGAAAGAACCTACACTTGGAGTGTTGTGGTTCATAAGACTTATACCAGAAGTCCGGCAGAATCTCCCCTAAAAATTGGAGGTATACCAATTCCAAACATAACCTGAAACTCAGTAAAACCACCAGCACAGTTTAATAACATGAATACAAGAACATTAGAATTAAGCCTCCATGGCCAATCCAGAATATACATACATATATACATCAATATTTAACTACCTATCATTACATAAGAACTAGTTCTACTAAATGAGTCTTCCACTGGAAGTAATACTCAGCTTCACCATTCCTTTCCCTGCTTTATCATCACCTGGGATCACCTGCACAACTAGAGTATATCCCCGAAACGTGGGGTGAGACTACAGTCTCAACGAGCACAACTATGCAGACGCAGTGTAGGAGAAATCAATCATATAAGATACAACACCTAAAACATGCTAACATATAGTTCATAGCTAAATTCTAATTCTTTTCATAATGAAAACTCATTTTAGCTCAAGGTAAAGATACATGTACAATTCCAATACACAACGGTTATGGCCTAAACTCATGCATCACAATCATCTCAATATAAATGCAATTATGATGCAACTCACTGTTGTGCCCAGCAGGCATGATCTTATCACTTAAACTGGAGTTAGAACTGAGCTCAGACTACGGGGAACGTCTTCCCCGGGGACGAATCCCACCCATTACTGGACCGAAGTCAAGTTTTCACATAATAACTTATTTTTAACTCACGGCCGAAGCCGGCTTATATTAACTCACGGTCGAAACTGGCTTATATTATCTCAATGCTCATAATCTCAATGAATTATCAATTAATAAGAATCATGTTGACAAAATACAAATTCAATAGATTACATACATTTCATGTTATTTCAACTTGCTAATTTCTTACATATAACCCTGAATAGCATTTTTAAACAATTACATCAACATAATTCCTATTTTCATGCTCTAAATCTCAATAATTATAAACTTATAAATCAATATAAGAACAAAACCCTAACTTCCCTAAGTATCAAACCTAGGTTCTATAAAATCAATGCATGTACCATTCACAATCTACAAAACATACATAATCTCCAAAAATAAATATTTACAAACATAGAGAAAGGGATTAAAGAGTAGGGATCATGCCCAAGCACACAATCAAAGAAGGTGAAAGTGGGTGAGTTGTACTCACCTCAAAGGTACTCAAAGAGAAGGCAATTGGAGTTGAAAAGAGGCTTGAAGTGAATATCCAAGGTCCCCTTCCAAGCTTTCAAGCTCCAAAACACCCATTCCTTACAAGAAATTCCCTTCCTCTCTCTAAACTCTCTAACTTCTCTCTAAAAGAACGGAAGAAGAAGAAGAAAAAGTGAAGAAATCGGAAAATAAATGAAAGGTTTTGAGCCTATAAGTGAATTCTCGCTCAAGCGAGATATTCTCGCTTGGGCGAGCGTGTCGGTTGCATGCTTTTTCTTCACATTCTCGCTCAAGCGAACTGTCTCGCTCAAGAAAGAATGATCCAGAAAAAGTCCTCTCTCTGGACAATTCTCGCTCAAGCAAGCTGGCTCGCTCAAGCGAGATATGCAGAAACTCAATTTCTTCCCTTTTTGATGCATAATTCGCTCAAACTAGACATGCTCGCTTAAGCGAGAATACTGATACTTCTAAAAATATGGTTTTTAGCCTAAGTCTTGTATCCTATTTCCTAATTATTCTTTTCTTGATTATTGAACTTACAAATCATTATTCTAATCTCTTTTAATTCATAATAAATCTTAATTATCGGAATACTACTTGAATAAGGATTCTAGCACTCAAATTCTTAATGTTAACTCTTCTTAACTCTCATCTTACCATAACTCATCCTTAACCTAATCATCCTTCTAAAATTCCTCCTTACACCTATAAACTCTTCCTCACCCTCATATGTTTTCTTGAAATTCTTCCTTTTCCTCCTCAGCTTCCCAATCCATTTTTAACCTACCTCTAGTTTGGTTTAGGTCCCATTTTTCGGGATGTTACACTTTGGCCATCACAGTCATGAATTATGAGTTAAGATATCACAGGGCTTATAGCCATCACAGAGCCTCCGGGCTATCACAGGGTCGTTGACCGTCATAGGCCTTCGAGCAATCTATTTAAGAAAGACGGGGTAACCACATCAAACTCCTGGCCAAGAGGGAGATAGGGTCCCCAATCACAGAACGAATTATGACTGAAATATTATTTAAGACTTAATCATAGGTAGCCCCGGACGACGGTCCTTGGTTACATGGTTGAGCGCTCATCACAGTCACGTTACAGAGAAAAGACCCCGGGTGTCGGGTAACAACACTGTCACAGTCATGCATTGCATCATAGCATTGTTCTAATGATGATAAATCATGTTTAATTTGCCTTTATTTATGATGCCCTGGATAAATATGTATCTTTGTGATGGTTCTTTGTTGTTTCCCCACATCGCACACACTGTCACGCTCACTGGGACGTTGGTCTAACCCCACTCTATGGGAATATATTTCAGATGTGCAGGATACTCCACAGGGTAGTGACGAGCAGTAGAAGACTCATGGATGATAATAGCTTAATGTTTGGTTATGTTTGATGTATTTAACGTTGCTTAGGACCATTACTGATATTAATTAAGATGTTCTTAGGAATTTATAAAGTTACCTTAATGCATCGAATTGGAGCCTTAATGGCAAATTTGTATTGGCATTGTTTGATTTATGTATGTAATGTTTAGAGCTTTAGTAATTGTTGGGTTACTCAAGCGATTGTGTTATATATTGATACGCGAAATGAACGAAATGATTTCATGGATTTGGAAATAGTGCTCCCAACAGGCATTATTTCTGAATTTAGAAATTAGGACGTTACATTTTGGTATCAGAGCAGTTCAATCCAATTGTGTTGTGGTTATGTGTTATCCCTTAAGTTTGTCATAGTCTGATATGCATTATTAGGGAATTGATAGCCTGATCACCTAGATATTTCTTAATGATGTGTATAGGATCATGGCTAGCGATAGGAGAGCGCGTCCTCGTGCCAATTCACCTCCTCCCTCACCGGATCAATCTCAGGATCCCGTGGCGGTAGCCCTTCGGATGCTCACTCAACTCATGGGGGAGTAAACAGCTTCTAATGTCGCAGTACTCCAGGCCTTGCAAAGGCAGTCCACCAGTACTCCTCCACCGGGGACAGTAGCAGACCCCTTCCTTCAGGGATTAGCTGAGTTCAGGAAACACCATTCTCCAGCCTTTAATGGAGCCTATGATCCAACAGCAGCAGACTCATGGCTCAACACCATGATTAAAATCTTCGAGGTGATGGTTTGCATGGACGACCTGAAAGTGAGATTTGCTACCTATATGTTACAAGGAGAAGCAGAGAATTGGTGGAAAAATGTGAAGGTCAGCTTGAGCATTCCTAAAGCCTTACTCTCTTGGGATGCATTCCAACATGTATCCCTAGAGAAATATTTCCCTGAGCCAGTCAGGAAATGGAAAGAACTAGAGTTTCTCCAACTGAAGCAAGGCAACATGACCGTGGGTCAATTTGTGGCCAAGTTTGAAGAACTCTCCAAGTATCACTCCCTGCTTCAAGCCAATCCTAATGAGGGATGGAAATGCTCTCACTTGGAGGCGGGCCTCAAGCCCGAGATCAGAAAGATTGTTTCAGCCTTCCAGCTTAGAGAATTCTAAACCTTGGTGATCAAGTGTCTGGTCGTCGAGCAAAGTTTGGTGGATAAGGCACCCAAGCTTGCGGCGAAGGCTTGGGTTGAGGGTAAGAGGAAGAGAGAGGATACACCTACCATTAAGAATTTTCGACCCCAGTTCCAGGGAGGAAAGGGCAAGTAGGTCGCCCTTCCCTCCACTCCAGCTTCTTTTGCTTGCCCCAAGTGTGGAAAGAACCATCGGGGTGAGTGCTTGGCAGGGCAATGAGTTTGTTTCTATTGTCGTGATCCAAGCCATGTGATTAGGGACTGGCCAAAGAGGAAGAAGGACCAGCTCAAACCCCAAGCTACCGGTAGGGTCTTTACCCTCAGTGGTGAGACGGCAGCCCAGGCTGATGATCTGATGCAAGGTACATGCACTCTAAACGAAACTCCTTTGATTGTACTGTATGATTCCGGGGCAACTCATTCCTTCATTTCTTATGACTGTGTGGAAAGGATGAAATTGCATGCTACTCCTTTACCTTTTCATTTGAATGTTCACACCCCAGCTAAGGAGGCCATTTCCACTTCCTTAGTATGTCTTCCATGTCCCTTAGAAATCCAAGGTAGAGTCTTCAAAGTTGATTTGATTTGTCTGCCCTTGAAGAAACTTGATGTTATTTTGGGCATGAACCGGTTATCCCATAACCAGATTATGCTTGATTGTTGGAATAAAGAAATTGTCATTCCTACTTTTCTTCTTCCTCCGAAGGAGAGGCCACAGTATCTATTATCTTGCTCCACTCAAATTTCTGAATGCTTGATTGATGGTAGTTGTTGTTTTATATTATCGTTTTCCTCAACTGTAGAGTCAAAGTCCGACCTAGATAGCATAGCCACTGTTAGGGAGTTCCAGGATGTTTTCCCTAGTGAGGTGACCACCTTACCTCTGGACCGAGAGACTGAGTTTTCAATAGACCTTGTGCCGGGAACAGGGCCTATTTCTAAGGCTCCCTACAGAATGTCACCCATGGAGATGAGTGAACTTAAGAAGCAACTAGAAGAATTAATAGAGAAACAATTCATTAGGCCTAGTATGTCCCCTTGGGGAACACCAGTGCTCATTGTCAAGAAGAAAAATGGTAGCATGAGGTTGTGTGTTGACTATAAGCAGTTGAACAAAGTAACAATCAAGAATAAGTATCCTTTGCCTAGGATAGATGACCTTCTGGATCAGCTTAGGGGGGCAGCAATGTTTTCCAAAATAGACTTAAGATCAGGTTACCATCAAATAAAGATTAGGAGTGAGGACATCCCCAGACTGCTTTTAGGACTAGGTATAGGCATTATGAGTATCTAGTGATGCCTTTTGGCTTAACCAATGCTCTAGCTGTATTCATGGACTACATGAATCGAATATTTAGACCCTATTTGGATAAGTTTGTAGTCGTCTTTATCGACGACATTCTTATCTATTCTCAAACCTTAGAGGAACATGAGCAACATCTTAGAGTGGTTTTGGGAGTGTTGAGAAAGAAGAAACTGTTTGCTAACCCTGGGAAATGTGAGTTTTGGTTGGATAGGGTTCATTTCCTAGGACATGTTATATCCAGTGAGGGTGTGTCAGTGGATCCTAGTAAGATAGAGGCGGTGATTGGTTGGGAGAGACCAACGTCAGTCAGTGAGGTTAGGAGTTTCTTGGGATTAGCCGGTTATTATCGCCGATTCATTAGGGGTTTTTCTCAGTTGGCCTTACCTCTCACCCGGTTGACCCGTAAGGGTCATGCTTTTGTTTGGGATGAGATGTGTGAGAAAAGTTTCAAGGAACTTAAGGAGAAGTTAACCACCGCCCCAGTATTAGTATTGTCGGATTTGACCAAATCCTTTGAAGTGTATAGTGACGCTTCAGGGAAGGGTTTAGGCTGTGTTTGATGCAGGATAAGAGGGTAGTGGCTTATGCCTCTAGACAGCTTAGACCCCATAAGGAAAACTGCCCAACCCATGACTTAGAGCTAGCTGCAGTAGTGTTTGCTCTTAAGGTGTGGAGGCATTACCTTTATGGAGTGCGGTTTGAGGTCTTTAGAGATCACAAGAGCCTGAAGTACCTTTTTGACCATAAAGAACTTAACATGAGACAAAGGAGATGGATGGAATTTCTGAAGGATTATGATTTTGAGCTTAAGTATCACCCAGGCAAAGCCAATGTAGTGGCTGATGCCTTGAGTAGGAAATCCTTGCATGCGTCATCTATGATGGTGCATGAGTTGGAGTTATTGGAAAAGTTTAAGGACTTGAAGCTTGAGGTGAGTTGTGAGGGAGAGAGTATGAAGCTCTTCAGGCTAGAGATAACTAGTGATTTCAGGACTAGAATTAGAGAGGCACAGGCCTCAGACTTAGAGCTCCAGTCCCGGAAGAGACAACCAGGGTTCTCCGAGTCAGAGGATGGGATGATTCTCTTCCAAGGGAGAGTCTGCATCCCTAAGGGGGGTAGTCTTAGAGAGGAAATTCTAGAGGAGGCTCATAAGAGCAAGTTCACGGTGCATCCTGGTATTACCAAGATGTACCAAGACTTAAGAAGCAAGTTTTGGTGGGACGGAATGAAAAGAGAGATAGCTGAGTTCATTTCTAGGTGTCTTGTATGTCAACAGGTTAAGATAGAACACCAGAAGCCCTCAGGTACACTCCAACCTATAGAGATCCCTGAGTGGAAATGGGAGGCCATATCTATGGACTTTGTGATGGGGCTACCTAGGGTCCCAACAGGCTTCGATGCCATATGGGTGATAGTTGACCGGCTGACCAAGTCAGCCCATTTCTTACCAATCAAAGCAACTTACCCTTTGGCCAAACTAGCAGACTTATACATCAAGGAGATTGTGAAGCTCCATGGTGTACCCTTCAGCATAGTATCAGATAGAGATCCCAGGTTTACCTCTAGGTTTTGGAATGCTTTACATCAGGCTTTCGGTACTAAACTGAAGTTTAGTACCGCTTACCACCCTCAGACTGACGGGCAGTCTGAAAGAACCATCCAGAATTTAGAGGACATGCTTAGATCCTATGTTTTGGAAGAGAAGGGTAGTTGGGATAAGTACTTAACACTCATAGAATTTGCCTACAACAACAGTTTTCATAGCAGTATAGGTATGACACCCTATGAGGCTTTGTATGGTAGGAAGTGTAACTCACCTTTGTATTGGTGTGAGGTTGGAGAGAAAAGCTTGTTAGGACCAGAGTTGGTGCAGGAAACCACAGAAAAGATTAAGATAATTAGGGAGAAGTTGGTAACTGCCCAAAGCCGACAGAAAAGTTATGCTGATAGGAGAAGGAGGGACCTAAAGTTTGAGGAAGGTGACCATGTGTTTCTGAAAGTTACTCCCATCACTAGCATTGGAAGAGCCATTAAGGCCAAGCAGTTGAATCCCCGTTTTGTGGGTCCTTTTCAAATCTTGCAAATGATTGGTCCCCTTGCATACAGAATAGCCATTCCACCCCATTTGGCCAATATCCATGATGTGTTCCATGTCTCACAGCTCAGAAAATTCCTTCATGACCCTTCCCATATCATAAGTTCAGAATCAGTACAATTGAGGGAGGATTTAACCATTCCCACGAGACCTACACAGATTATTGACCGAAGCGTCAAAACCTTGAGGAATAAAGCCATCCCGTTAGTGAAGGTGTTTTAGGAGGGTCAGTCGCCCGAGGAAGCAACTTGGGAAAAAGAGGAGGATCTCCGCTCTCAGTTTCAAGAGTTATTCGTTTGAGGTAAGGAAACTTCAATTCCCCATTTTATTCTTTAGTCAACTATCTTTAGTCAATTTTGGGGACAAAATTGTTTTAAGGGGGGTAGAATTGTAACATCCCACTGTTAGAGACTTTAATTTATAGGAAATTCATAACATGAATAGGATGAAGTAAGGAATTGATAAGGAGAAGCCTAAGAGGCAAAAATCAGGGTCTCATGCATCAGGATTTTCGCTCAAGCGAGTAGGTCTCGCTCAAGCAAATTATGCAGCAAAAACTATAGGATTTTGGTTCTGCAAGTCTCGCTCAAGCGAGAGCATCTACCTCAAGTGAGATACAGGACACAAAATGTGTTGCTCTCTGGATGATTTTTGCTCAAGCTAGCAGTTCTCGCTTAAGTAAAAATATTCCAGAGAGAGTGTATTTTCGTGGGCATTCTCGCTCAAGCTAAATGGTCTCGCTTGAGCTAGAATAACCATCTCGCTTAAGCTAGAATCTCGCTTGAGCGAGAAGACGGTTACAACATTTTTAAAACACGACTGCAGGCAGTTTCCCACTCAGTTTCTTTTCCCTTTTTCATTCTTCCAGAGAGAGAAAGAGAGGTTTTAGTGAGAGAATGCCCCAGTGAAGGTCAAGAACGATTTTTACTCATCCGAGATCAAGTCCCCCATTAATCTACTCACCTCCAATGCTTCCTATCTTCCGTTCGTTCTTCGTTTTCTCGAACCTCAGGTGGGTGTGATTCTCCCTTGTTTGCTATTATTGTTGTCCAAGCATGATCCCCCATCTTACCATCCCCTTCCTTCACTGAATTATGATGAATGTGTTTAGATGAACCTAGGGAATGTTAATGTGTTGATGGATGAGTGTGATGTTTCTACAAACCATAAGGTAGAAGATTTGATTGACTATAAGTGTTATGAATATGAGCATATTATTATGAAATCATGGGCCTTTGGTCATCACAGTCATGAATTATGAGTTAAGATATCATAGGGCTTATAGCCATCACAGAGCCTCCCGGCTATCACAGGGTCGTTGACCGCCACAGACCTTCGGGCAATCTATTTAAGAAAGACGGGGTAACCACATCGAACTCCTGGCCAAGAGGGAGATGGGGTCCCCAATCACAGAATGAATTATGACTGAAATATTATTTAAGACTTAATCATAGGTAGCCTTGGACGATGGTCCTTGGTTACATGACCGAACGCTCATCACAGTCACGTTACAGAGAAAAGACCCCGGATGTCGGGTAACAACACCGTCACAGTCATGCATTGCATCATAGCATTGTTCTAATGATGATAAATCATGTTTAATTGCCTTTATTTATGATGCCCTGGATAAATATGCATCTTTGTGATGGTTCTTTGTTGTTTCCCCACACCGCACACACTTGTCACGCTCACTGGGACGTTGGTCTCACCCCACTCTGTGGGAATATATTTCAGATGTGCAGGATACTCCATGGGGTAGTGACGAGCAGTAGAAGGACTCATGGATGATAATAGCTTAATGTTGGTTGTTTGATGTATTTAACTTGCTTAGGACCATTACTGATATTAATTAGGATGTTCTTAGGAATTTATAAAGTTACCTTCATGCATCGAATTGGAGCCTTGAGGCAAATTTGTATTGGCATTTTTTTATTTATGTATGTAATGTTTAGATCTTTAGTAATTGTTGGGTTACTCAAGCGATTGTGTTGTATATTGATATGCGAAATGAACGAAATGATTACATGGATTTGGAAATAGTGCTCCCAACAAGCATTATTTCTAAATTTAGAAATTAGGATTTTACATAATTCATGTACCTGCGCCCATCCTCATAGAAAAATGCGGGTTATTACTTGTACCCGCTTAACGAGTTTTTACCTTACCCGTTGCAACTAATTTTTGCGGAGTATTAATCTAGCTTGGGATTAATTACCACCCCTAGTCAATTTGGTCCTTAGAAGAAAGAAATTAATAAATTGGTACTTAAAAGTTGTTTCTGTTAGTCACTTTGATCCTTACGTCAATGTCCTTTATGGTAATGTTAATAGAAGTGATGATTTGTCACGTTAAATATCACGTTGGACTCTTTTGTGGTAGTTTCATGTGGCTATAACACGTATGAAAATTAAAAAGGCACTAAGTGGTAACTTTGAGGGACTAACTTGTCTGAAACAAAACTTGCCTTATCTAATAGCAAAACTCTAATAGGTCTTCTTCCCCAAATTTCTCCCTAGTTCATGTAAAAATAACTTAACCCTAATTTTGCTTCAAAGACAATTAAATGAGATTTGAGGCTTGATGGATGGGGATCAAAACATTCTCATTTGCGCCAATAAAGGAAGTCATCAAATGCCTCATGGAGTGGTTCGACGAGCTTTATGAAGGTTGCAAGGAGAAAAGGAGAAATAGGGTTCCATTTTGCCATTGTAGTAGCAGGGCAATTATATGAACCTCAAAAGCACTAAGGAATTTTGGGAGATGAGTATTTGATTATTTGAAGATAGTGTATGTAACTGCAATGTGAAATCAAATTGTTCTACTGTAATGTTGTTTTTGCAGGATAGTAAATTCAATTGCAAATACTTTGTTTTGGTTGATGATGGGGTTGAGCAAAATCCTTCAACTGGCAATGGGAATTGGAATGAATTATGAGGAATATACATCCAGGATTAAAAGTCTGTGCATTGAAGTTAGGAGTCACTACAAAAAAAAAACGCCTTTTAGCGATGGCCATAGGCCGTCGCTACAAGCGAAAAGCCATCGCTACAGGCTACGAACGACGACTTAGCCACGACCACATGAACGTCGCTACAGAGCTTGTTGTAAATGCAGTAGCGACGAGCAAAGTAAGTTGTCGCTATGTAGAGACGACCAAACCATCGCTAAAGTCGTCTCTAAAATCATGGTCGTTGCTACGTATTACTGTTTTTATTTTTATTTTTTTATCTAGCTACGACCTGAGTGACGGCTAAGGCCGTCGCTAAAGATAATTTTTTAAATTAAATTTATTATTATTTATTTTATTTAATATTTAGGGTTTATTATTTATTAATTTTAAAATTATAAAAACAATACTAAAAACTATATCAACACATCGACATAAGAAAAAATATATAAAATATATATACATAATTTGTTCAAACATAATACAATAAAAATATAAAAAAATCATAATAAAAAAATCAATGGCGGCGATGACGCTAGTGTTGTGGTGGGGTCGGCTCCTCATCCTCATCCAACGGATGCTCATACAGGGCGGCATCGTAGTGGGGGTGCGGCTGAGCCTGAGCTGCAGCCTGAGCCTCCAGCAACTGCTGCATCTGTTGTCGGAGTCATCCTAACTCATCCTCCAACTATGCAGCCTTCACTATACCCAGGCGAGACTCTTGCCTTGCCTCAATTACTTCCTGGCGCAACGCCGCCTCAGTTGAAAGTCGTGAGCCGGACCCATCACTCCCGCTGGTATGAGCCCGAGACTCCTGAGTGAGGCTGGTCACACCTGGACAAATGTTGATTGCCAAGTCCTCGGTGCCATAACAGCGGCCTCAAGTCTTACCACCCACAACATCCCTCCAGATCTCCAGCTTGGTGGAGGTATTGGTCATGGAGGTGTCCCCCATCTGTGATTCCACCTCCCTCAGGTGGTCCTTGTAATTTGTTTGTTGAGGTAAAAGTAAAATTAGTTAGTTATATATTCAATTGCAATTATATGAAATTATATAAAAAAAACACTTACATAGGTGGACCGCGCTCGGTTATCTACCCAGCCACCACCATTTTTTATGTGGGTGGCAACGAAGAACTCGTCGGGCTCGACCTCCCGCCCAAGCGGTCGATTCTACACAAAAAATTACAAAAATTAATTATTTTAACAACAAATAGAAACATAATACAGAAGAGTGTTTGTTTATACATACCATATCCAACGCTACCTCATGGTGGGCCCTGCGGCCCGTGGTGTGGACTGCCCCCCGCGTTGAGAAGCCCAGTTGCTCTTGTTACGAGCGGACTTCCCTTTGAATTCCTCAGAGTCCCAGGAGGCCAATAGACCCTCCCAGCAGGGGCAGAACTTAAGCTTGACAAGGGGGAGCCACAAAGATTTTTTAAACAATTTTTAAACACACACATATATATATTTCTATAATTATTAAAATTTATTTAATTTATAATACCAATGATGTTTTGAAATTTCAAATTTTGTGTGTAAGTTTTTTTCCTCAAATTTAGTCATAAACCTATCATAGAGCAAAGAAACATCTTACCATATAATACCTTAATTAAAGGTGATCTCTAATAATTTTCTCTCTGTTATTTTTAAGGCTGAATATATTTTTAATCCATGAAAATATAGTAAAATTTGGCTTGAATTCCTTTTATTTTTTATTTTACTCCTTTATTTTTTTAAGATAACATGCTTTTTATTTTCGCCATCAATTATGTTTTGTTAAAGGGTAACATAGTCATATTTCTTTCATATATTTCTATGGGTTTTCCTAAAGATTTTCCTTTAGTTCTTTTGGGAATTTCAAAATTCTTAGAAAATGTTTTACAGATTTTAAAATTTATACTAGAAATTTTTTATTATTCTTATTTTAGCAAAATAGAAAAAATTGTGGCAATATATGTTTCCTAAAATAATTGGTGTTTTTTTTTTTCGGAAATTTCCTCTAGATTTTTTTAGTGAAAAATAACAAACAATTATTGGTGGATTTTTACAAGAGGAAAACAGCAAACACAACTTAATAGAGTGTGGTTAATAGCAGTAACTAAAAATATATTGTTTTAAAAAAAATAGAGGACCAAATTTGATATAATACTTCCTATGTTCCATTTTATTTGTCTTTTAAGGTTTTTACACGTGAATTGAGAAATGTTATATTAATTACTATTTACTATTTACTAATTACTAATAAACTAATAAACTAATAAAACTAATAATTACTAATTACTAATATACTAATAAAACTAATAAAACTAATAAACAAGATACCCACTAAAACAATGTTTAAAACTAATAACCTAATACCTATATCACATTAATAAACTAATAAAACAAACAAACTATTAATTGCAAATAAATTAATTAAAACTATAAAACTTACTAGTTGCGACGCCGGAGAAGGAATGCAGATAGAAGGAGATGTAAAGTCACCTACAGGCAACTATTTTGATTTCTGATTGGTTCAAAACGAACCTATGATGGAGGGGAAGTTTTTAATTGGTGAGTTTTTTAGAATAAAAAGAGAGAGGGACAGAAACAAAGGGGTGGCCGTAGGGGAGAAAAAGAGAGGGAGGAGGAGGAGGAAGAAGGTGAAAATGGAGGAAGAGGGGAGGGGAAGGGTTTTTACGCATACAACATTTAACATAGCCTAGTCGTCGTTACGGTCGTCGCTACGTTTAAAATTCATCAGCGCGCGCCAAATTTAATTTTTTTAATGTAGCGACAACCATACCGTCGCTAAGGTCATCGCTACACTTAATTTTAATTTTTTCAGGAAAAAAAATAAGTGTAGCGACGGCCAAGTCGTCGTTACCGTCGCTACGTAGCGACAACTTGGCCATCACTAAGTATTAATTGCACTGAACAATGCATTTAATTTTGTAGCGACGCGTTAGCGACGGCTGATGGCCGTCTCTACAAGGTCGTCGCTAAATTACGAATTTCTTGTAGTGAGTCTAAAGCATTTTGTAATTAGAATGAGATGTGTAGTGTTGTAGTTCATGTTATTAGTTTTAATTTTGTTGGTGAAATATGTAATATGTTTTAGGATTCATGTGATGGTGGAATGAGATGGAGTATTATGAGTAGTTACTCCCATCGATGATTGTAATTTGCTACTTATATGTAATGCCTATTTTTTTTTGGAACGAAGATATTTTGTGTAAATGTTCTATTTGATTTCTACAAAGAAGTAAATGAATTAGGCCAAATTTGAATATACTTCTGTAGAAGAACTTCTAGAAGAAAAAAAATGAATAGAAGAGGTAAAATTAATTTTACTTTTCCATAAGTTGAAATTAGTTACTTATGGAGAAGTTAAATGAGAGAGCTTTTGGAGAATGTGAGCTACAAAGACTAATTTCAACTTATGAAAAAGTTAAATTCATTTTACCTCTTTGATTTATTCTATATTTTCACCTAGAAATTCTTCTACAGAAGTGCATCCAAATTGGCCCTTAGTATGACAATAAGACATAAAAAGAATTTAAGAGTGAATCACATAATTGAACAAAGAACCATACTCCATTGTTTACTAAAATCAATTGGTGATCAAATTTCAAACATACGGTATTCAAAAGACATAACTTTGAAGTCAATTATACAAAACAGAACATTGACAAAGGCTTGATAGTGCACATGAGAATGCTCTGATCCCCACAAATATGCCTCCAATCTTGTCTAATTGTCTTTAAAGTAGAATAAAGGTTTAGGCTCGGTGTTTAAATGAATTGGGGACAAATTTGGTGAAGAAGACCTATTTAGGGTTTCTACATCAAATCTAGAAAAAAAAATCATTTTAGTCCATCTCATCCCTTACCCCTCGTTTGGTGCAGTGGAAATGGAGGGAGGAGGAGAGAAGTGGAGAAAAATCCACTTCCTAACTGTGTTTGGTGAAGAGTGGAAGTTAGAGGAAATGAGTGGGACCCACTCAAATTGTATTTCTCCCCTAAAATGCAGAGAAAATGAGAGAAATGGAGCTGACCACATATGAAAATCGATTTTCATCTATAGAAAATCGATTTTCATCTACAAAAGTCGATTTTCAGCTACGGATAATCGATTATTTTGTCCCAAATGTTACCCATTGTCATAAAAAATCGATTTTTAATGTTCCATAATCGATTATGGGTCAATAAAATCGATTTTTTTTATGAAAACTCGATTTCAAAAATCTTTTTTTCTTCATTTCATACACATTTCTCTCATACCAAACAACTTATTCTTTTCATTTCACACATATTTCTCTCACACCAAACAAACTATTTCTCTTCATTTCACACCTATTTCTCTCCCCTATTTCTCTCCTTTTCACTTCTCTTCTCTCTATTTCCCCAATAACACCAAACAGAGCATTAAAGTTACCACATATTGTCATTTTAACCCCCTTACATGTTATTGCTACATGGGACTACCGCATATAAGAGTCTTATGTGACACTTACTGTGTCAAATCATCACTTTTATTAATATTAAACGGACAGTGATGTAAGGACTGATGTGACCAAGAGAAACATCTTTAAGGGATTATTTTTTTCTTCCAATGACCAAATTAACCAACCCCAACCTTATATTGATCAAAATGACTATTTACTTTTAAGTTATTTGTTTTACGAAATTGCATATTTTTAATATGGTATCATATGTGTTTTAGATTTTCTATTTAGTTAAATTAAATTCATATTGATATTAATTTTTTAGTTACTTAATTAATAAAAAATAATTTAATATCGTTATAATTTTTTAATTAATATTTAACTTTTTAACCAACAATACATGTGATAATGCTTTTTCTAGGATGCACAAGTTTAAAAACATGTGTACCACACACAAATACATTTTAACCGTCTGATCAAGAATTAAAATAATGGATAATGGATATGAATTACCGGTAAACTTTTATATGTTAATTTCAATATTTGCAAATTGGCACATTAAATTAAAATCCAATGATGTGAAAAAACCCTAAAATTTTCTTTCTGCGTTTTGGCCAAAGAGATAACAGGAGAAGCAGCCAAGTTCTTCCCTCCTCTTCCTTTCACTTTTTCGTCTTTCCCTCTTTGGTTGTCTGATTTTTTCCTCCTCTCTCATTCTTCTTCCTTTTCTGATTTGAATCTCTCTTTATCTTTATTTTTTTTTCTGTTATTGATGCAAGTGAAGATTTCATTTTGGTGATTGGGTATTATACCCCACTGATATACGAGTCCAGATCGGTGGGTTCCGGGGGTGACAGAGGTCATGGTCGTATGACGGTGGAGAGGACCAATGCCGGAGCGCCATCAAGGTCGCAATGGCGCAAATTCTTCACCTTGCACACTGGTAAGCCCGCTGCGAGGGGTTGTTGATAGTGCAGTGAGGAACTTGGTATTTGGGAACTTGGTATTCACTCCCTATGGACCGTACTAACAAGCAGCAGCAGCAATTGTCCTTGGCCAAGAGTGTCAGGCATAGATGCAGTAAATGGTATGTTTCATTTTCCATGCTTTCTCAGTCTCCTTTTCCTACTCTGACTGACTTCCATGCCTTTCTTTTTGTTTTTTGGTGCTGGTTTTGCTTATTTATTGTTTTGCTTCACTGAAAATTTGTTACTTCAAGGGTGAATTTCTGTTTCTGCATATGTGTTGTTTTGTTGTGGCATTCTTATTAGTTTCATGGGTGTTGAGTAGTTTTTGCTTTGTTCTATTTTTGCTTTGTGTTGCCAATGAGGTGATCTATTGAACAGCCAGTTTGTGGCATGTCATGTATTCTTGCAATTATGCTAATTAACTTGGTTTATGCTAAAGATTGTGTTTACTGAACTTCTTTTTTCTATGGTTCTTCTGAACTTGATGCTGGAATGGAATGATCAAAGATTTGTCCTAATATTGTTATGACATGATGTTATGAAGTATCTCAACATTGATCTTCTATGTTATCAATGAACTTTTCTACCTGCTTCTTTTTGCATGGAATGGCTTCTTCTTGGGTATTTGGATGTTAATAGTTTTGATCTGGTCATCTTGATTACACTGTAATACCATCTGAATTATTGTTGTGAACTGTATTTTCCATCTTAATTAATTGATGTAAGGGTATGGGATTTCAATTTTAAAATGTCTTTTATTTTCTTCTTTTGGTTTGGACCTTTGTGGAATTAATGCAGGCAATATCATTTAATGAAAGAAGTTATAATTGTACTTTAAAATCGCTACCATTTTTTGTTCTTGAATGATATGGTCACATAACTCAATTTTGCTACATTCACATGTATTTTTCCTTATCTTTTTCTTCTACTTTTTGTCATTGTTAGAAAAGTTGGAGTGTGATTTGTGCTTGTAAAGCAGGGAAATGTAAGTGAACGAATGAGGGTGGTATGGGATGTTTATATGCATCTTAATTCCAAAGTAATTACCTAATTGGTATTGATGCCTTTTTGGTTCTTATTGATTATGAGTATTTCTATCCTTCTAAGCAAAGGAAAGATCAATTTTCTTATATGCTTATATGTTCTCTTAAAGAGTATGATGAGTGAAGAACCCAGTGTATGAATTCTTCTAATATACAGTCAAGAAAAAGAGAAAGACAGTGTTGTTTATGATTTTAGTTAATGGCCTCTGCTTTCTATTTGGATCAAGAGTTCCAGAAACAGGAGTTCCAGTTTGATTGAGAGAGGAAAAAGGTGTTTTGGGTTGATGAACTAGTGTTCTTTGGCATGGTGAGAGCAGTGCAGCAAGCTCCAATGGAGCTCTGATACCATCAAATGGAGCAAATCTAATAGAATAAGATACCAATCAAATTCTTAACACATTTCTTGTAAATAGACCGTTTTTAAACATAAATGGTTTCTTTCACTATAGGATGCAGAGGCATATGCTCACCTTCTGAATGTTCTTGCACCTGAATACACTAATCCATCCATATTGGCTCCTTTGGAACGAGTGAAGTTAGTTCTTGAACACGCAGACAAGATGGGTTGCAAGCGATACTTAACTGCAAGAGATATAGTGGATGTTGAGCATGAACCATCAATGTAAGTCCCATGAATAGAAGCCTTCACACTCTTTGTCCACCTATCCAATATCAAACACTTTGGTAGTTCACAAAAGTCCAAGTAAACCAATACAACTATGATGTGCTCGCATGGCAAGCCTATGGATTCCATTCGTAGGCATGAACAGTTAATTTGAATGGGCTCTGCACAAAATGACACATTCCACATGCTTCCAGAAGAACAATACTTTGACACTATGTATATATGATATGTGTCCATGTCTTCACAATCAATTACCTTCATTAGAGATGCTTTGTTAAGAACTGCACTGAACAATGAAAATGAACTCCTTGTGAAGTGTCTTGAAGCTGACCTCTCAAGGGTATGAAAATTTGTTTGCAACACTGGCTCACCATGCACAAATCTAAAGTCAGCTTCCACTTCTCTGAAACGAAAGTAGGTTAGGAATCGATGAAACTGCTGCATAAACTCGGTCAAATTAATCCTCGAGTGTATAAACTTGCCTAAGTGACAATGCAAAGCTTCACAACGAGATGTAGTCCTTATACCAGCAAAAAATTGCCCTCGGATATAAGCTGTAGCCCACATATTTTTCTTCTCATACATTTCCCTAAGCCATGTATTGTCTTCCAAACCGAACATGGAAAGCATGTTGTTCCACCTTTGCTCAAATTCAGCCACATCCTAATCACTCAACATACACCTCTTGAAATAAGTCATGAAATCGGGAATTCCAACATTACTTGTTGCATTGCGAAGCAAATGCCAAGCACATAACCTGTGGTGCGCATTAGGAAATACTTTCCTTATTGCGTTCCTCAATGCCAAATCACCGTCGGTTATTACTGATGATGGTGCCTTACCTTTCATTACTTGTGCAAGTTGTTCCAGCAACCAAACATATGTTTGTTCTGTCTCATCAGATACAATAGCACTTGCAAATACAATGGTCTGATTATGGTTATTAACGCCAGAGAAGATCACTACATGACACATGTACTTGTTCTTGCGATAAGTAGCATCAAAGGCTAACACATCACCAAAAACTTGGTAGTTCATTTGGCTTTCCCCATCACACCAGAATAGGTGTCGGAGTCTCCCATCCTCGTCTGCTATGTGTTTGTAGAACATCAAATTGTCTTTCAACCGCAACTTTCGAAGATACTCCAGAACACCACTAGCATCAGAAGCTTATTGTTGTCTTTGTCTGCCTATCTCATTATAAATATCTTTCTTTAGAAATCCAATCTTCTGGTAGCCCCCTGACTGCCTAGCAAATGAACCATAGATATGAGGGGGTCTTATCCCAACTTCTCTGAAATTGTTAATCTGCATAATGTCAGATTCTGTCCTCTTTCTATATGCTGGTAACATACCACAATGTTGTTCTTCCAACAATTTGCGATTGTGACTATCATCAAATATCGTGACATACCATCGGCCTGAGTTAACGTTGATGTGAACACGAAACATTGCTTTACAATCAAACCTCATTAGCAGTTTCGATTGTCTCTTTTTAGAACTTCTTGTGGAACGCCTAGCCCTTCCATGTCCTTGTGCAGAACAAACAAATGTTTGCTGCAAAATGTCACCCTTACTGTTCGATACTACATTGCTTTTACGAACAGAGAACCCATTCGACCGACCATACCATATGTAGAATTTGTGGGCCACATCTAGATCGGCAAAATCATATTTACGAAGATCATCTTCACTGATATTTTTCATATCAATCTTCTTAATATCATTAAAATCATCTATCATAATAACATCTTCAAAACAATCATTTTGCACACTTTCTTCACTTAAGAATTCTTCACCTTCGTCAAACCCAATAGCATCATCACATGGACCTCGACTACCGTCATAATCATCACCCTGTTGAGAGGTTATATCGTCCAAACCCTACCAACAACATAAACAATCGTTAAACCATGACATTAGACTTCAAATAATTGCAGACCTTATGACATTGATGTTATATTCCACATCATCAAAACATACCATAGATGTCTCATTTTCTTCGAACATAGACATTTCCTCTTCCTCGATGTTTTGCAAATCTATCCAAATGGCCTAAACATGTCAGCAACCAATATAAGAAAATAATGACACAAGTCATGAGGACAAGATCAATAAACCTTATATTTATATTTGGATTCCTACAAAGAATATGCACTCTACATATATAATCAAACTCAACCGCTAATTTTATATTTGCAGAGGGTCTATTTTGATACTCAAGTCTCAAAAGGCATATAGTTGTGGTCCCAGCAACTGTGACAACAACTATTGTACGATTCTAATAATTATAAGACAATAGAGAATGAGAACAAAGACCAATTTAGTAGCAGCAAAAATATGAGAGCCACGGACATAAATAGTTAGACTACCACAAAATTAGAAAGGCAAACAAGCTTGACACTACAACATATGACAACCACATGCATTCAATGTTAATATCCAACTAGAACATTAGAAAGCATGAATCAACAACGTATAATAGCAGCATCAGCAGGAGCCAATAGTAGTGAAGCAACATAATAGGCACTAGTGATGACTCATAGTATGCATTTCAACTTATCAAAAGCTAGAACTTCATGCAGAGACAAAGCAAAATCCAGCAAAGAGCACAAAAAATGAGAAGTAACTCAAAACCCCATAGACAGAAATGAAGTAGTTGAATGTTGGGGAAGAATAAAAATACCCTATAGAGACATTAAGCAATTTCAATTTTGGTGTCCCCTATGCTGTGTCATGTCTAATTCTAAGCACCCACCCAAACCGAACCCAAAAGCAGTGGAAAAACAAGACCAATAAAGAGCAAGCTTTGACACAAGTAGTGATTGAATGGGCAGAAAAATTGAATGAAAAGAAAAAACGTGAGAATCCCATCTGAGCGATGTGTTACCTGAGCGATGAGTGCGCAATTTCGAAAACGATGGACGCGCGAACCAAAAGGTGGTACTAGGAACAACCTACCCGAGCAATGATGCGTAAATTCGAGAACAATGGACGCGCGAATGAAACGAAGGAATCAGAAACAGCCTACCTGAGCAATGAATGTGCAAATTCAAGAACGATTGACGCGCGAACGAAACGGTAGAACACAAAACGGCCTCAAGCGGTGACGTTGTGGCTTTCTGGAGTGAGTCTGCAAGCTTTAGGAGGAAATTAGTATGAAGAACGTGAGTATGCAAGCTTTACAAAAAATAAGTGATGAAGAATTGATAAATTTGTTCCGTTAAGATTAGGCAGTTATTGTTTCAGGATCGAAAAATACATTTCAAATTCTAATTCAAAAAAAGGATCTTTTTACAATTTTATAAATTTTATGTCCTTTGTAATAATAATATTAATATTTTGCAATAGATTAAAAACCTGCTATACTGGGTAAGAATAAGGTTGTGTATGGTACACAAGTATTTAAACTTGTGCACCCTAGAATTGGCCATGCGATAAAATATTTATAAATTACTCCCATTAAAATAATTTTTGTTATGTAAACATTTTAAAAATTTTAAGAATTTCAAATTTCAAATAGTTATGTTTTATTTCTTTTAAATCACTTTATGAGTAATTAAATCAATTATTCAAAATAATTTCAAATTCACAAAACTATGTCTATACGTGAAAACTTTCTAGATCGCTTTTAGTTGAAGTTTAAGTTTTATACAGAATGGGATAACATTAGATTGAAATAAATTATTACACCTCTTGGATTAAGATTAAGAGTCTACGTGTCACTATTTATGGCGTTTATCATGATTCATGATGAGCTTGCTCTTTTCTATTGGTTTGATCTTATCCCATCTCTTCCCCTTCCGTATTTTCATATATTTAGATCTCCCTTACAAAAATAGAGATAGATGAAACTAACAAGAAAAAAATATTATCTTCATCATATTTAGATTTAGATAAAGATAATTAAGGGAAGGGGGAAAAAACAAAAATTATCAATACATTCCTTAATTTTTCAATGAATAATAAAAAAAGAGGCATACCAAAAAAAAAAAAAAACTGAGAAAGGCCATCCAAAATTCCCAAATTGTGGCACAGGAATGCCCTGTTGTTTTCTCTTTCACCACACAAATCCCCAATTCTAACTTTGTTTTCTAACTTTGTTTTCCCTCTCACTCATTTTAATCTACAATTATTTTTCTTTGATTTCAAGAATTGGTTGAACCATTGTGCTGTTCATCGTACCGCTTTTTCTGTTGTTTTGGTCTCCGAGGTTTGTGTCCGATCCCCATGAATCATGTAAAAGAGGCTGCGCTTGTCGACCCCCTTTTTGTAGCACATGGCTGCTGCTGACAACACCAACCCAAAGGTATTATTATTACCAATCGTAAATTTTCAACCTTCTTCTCATGTTGATTTTGTTGTTTCCTCTTTTGGTATCTGGGAAAGTTTTTGAGACAAGTTAAATTTGACTCAAGTACATTGCCCGTTTGTTATATATGAAAGTTTGCATTTTTATTTGAGTTCATCCCTCTGTTTCTCTTTTTTCCTTTTCCTGCTTTGTTTTCTGAGAGGAAGCTGAATGGTGAGACCCTTTGGTGAAGAAGTGGACTGGGTAAAAGAAAAGTCATGTGCTTGAGTAGAATGTAGTTTGGAGTTGAGATATTGACCTATCCTGCAGTAATTTCAGTGTTCATAGGATGAAAAGACTAACTGCTGTGCTGAAATGAGTAATTGAAATGTCATTGTTTGATTAATTGTGTAGCTAGGCTTATGGCAGATTGTTGTTGTGGCTTATATTGATCTGGGGGAGTGCAGTGGAAGAGGGTTTACCATTTATCTATTAATTGAATCATAAAGATGTTAATTAGTTGGTGCTGTGGTTCATATTGCTCTGGAACATTTTATGAAGTCTGTCTCTGATATTGTGCAACACAAGCTTTGTGGTGAAAACTAGAGATGATTTGGTTTTCTTTGCTTTCTTAAAACTAAAAATCTATGTGCAACTTTCCTATTGGAGCTTGTAAGTAAGTTTTAAGTTGTAACTAACAATGTCATCATTACTTTGTGTAACAAAAATGTTACTTGATGAGGAGAAATGTTTGTGACTCGTACTGTTGTTTTTATGTGTTCTTGATTGGTCATGTTTACTAATTTCAAGGATTATTACAAAGTGCTGGAGGTTGATTATGACGCAACAGATGAAAATATCAGATTAAGTTACCGAAGACTTGCACTGGTTGGTAACTAACCATTTTTAGTAGCTCCTCCAATTGCTCTTTCCACAGTTTTTCAAAATGAAAAAAAAAGAAAAAGAAAATACATTTGACTTACTATCACATGATTCTACTCCATTTGATAGAAATGGCATCCTGACAAGCACAAGGGTGACAGCGATGTTACTGCAAAATTTCAAGAGATTAATGAAGCTTACAATGGTAATTCTTTCATGCAATGGTACAAATGTTTCATATTTCTTCCTTTCCCTTTTAAGCACATAATTTAACAAGCTTCATTTTTCTGGATTTGGTGATTATCATTACAGTTCCTGAAAAATGGAATATTTCTTCTTCTATCTTCAACACAATCACAATATGCATATGACTAGAGTAAAAGGACAAGTAATTGTAAACACAAAGGTTTTGATCTTTCATTAGTTTGGATATGAAGTTTAACCTTTGTTGTCTAGCTTTATGCTTCTGAGTTCCCACTTTTTATATTACTGTTCATTAGGTCCTTTCATATCCTGATGTTAAAGTAATTTTATAAGCACTGGAACTTAATGTTGCTCCTAGTGGTAACTGGAAAGTTTAGGAGAGCAAAAGATGGAAATTTCACACACACACACACAAAATATATATATAGGGGACATATTTAGTGAGAGGACCTTTCTTATTATAACCATGCATAGATGGTTGTGATTAAAAGTTATTTAATGGTCACATATGATCACATAAAAAAGTCATGTGAGTTTATATTTTAATCTTAACCGTCCATGGTAAGATCCAATGGCCAAGGTTCACCCCTCCCACTCGGCCACACTCATAGAAAAGACTTCCTCACACGATATGTCTCCTATATATATATAGGAAAAAGATATTTTGTTGAATGTTGAAATTTATAGGATTGCCAAGTTGAGCATTACTGGCAAACCCAAAATTGGTTGTGTAATAGAAATTACTTCAGAGTTAATAAATAAGTCTGTAAGTGATACTTAATGGATTAAATTTACTGTGTAGCGCCACATAGTTTGACCTAGATGTGCTTTTCTCCTGCATATCATTATGGTTTAGAAAACAGCAAGCAGCTCCTTGTAAATGATAATTGTGGATTCTTGTTGTTGTTGACTATAGTCTTTCTTTGTTATTCATTAGTATTGAGTGATCCTGCCAAGCGTTTGGACTATGATTTAACTGGGATATGTGAGATTGACAAGTATAGCTTGCAGGTAGGCAGCTTAACTATCATTAAATGTTAGTAATTATTTACTTAAATCTGTTTGTGATTGTTTTGGTATATCCTCTTAAATGATAACTGCTGCTGTGTACTTATCTTTGGCGGGCTTGTCTCATTGCTGCTCAGGAATATCTTGCTAGATTTAAAGGAATGATTCTTACCTGCAATGGACTTGGCATCAATCATACAGACAGATGGTATTTTTTTTTCCCCTGTCTTTCTATTCTCTCTTATTCTACTGTAGAGGTGGAATTCACCAGCCATAAGTCCTTTGATGTAAGAATAACACTGCCTGTCAATCCACAGAATTCAAAATGATAAGCACCAAAATCTTAACTTCTGTGTTTCTATACAAGATAGAGAGCTGTATAGTTGGTTCTTTCCACACAACCATATGAACTTTATTTTTTTTTCAAGCTCAACATTTACTGCAGAGATTCTAAAGTTAAAACAATCCTTTGTATGTCAATGATAAGTTCTAGCCATTATGTTGGAATATGTCATTTATTTTTAAGCCAACGCCATTTTCTAAAAGTGGCACAGGATGTAATTTAACAAAGCTGTACTTAAGGAGTATGATAATTCTGGATGCCTCGGCTTTGTCATGTTAGTTTTTAATCCTGCATGATCTCAAACTACCTTGTAAATAATAGCTTTTCAAGTCTCAGTGATGTGATACTAATTTCTTGTTTTAGATTTTTGCCATGTGCTAATTCATGTGTGAGGGAGAGATACTGTTAGAATTGACATTTGTGGAGCCTGTCCACTGTAAGATTAAAGAATTTCCTGCTGCCCAGTCACTGGACATTTATAATTTCTATTTAGTGTCTGCAATTTTATGTTAGAAATAAAACTTTATCTAGGCTTAAGGTTACTAGTATTGTCTATGTAATGTTTTAAGTCATTCGATTCAACAGGGAACTCCATTTGGAGAATTTGGGAGACAGATCTTTTTCTATTGGGTTAGACACTTTGAAACCAAAGAGTCTGCTTTTTCTACTTGAGATCTTTCCTTGATCCATTTCAACTCTGTAGCTCAAACAAAGCCTTGAAAACATCAATACATTAAAATTACTTTTGGCATATGCTGTTCACAGCATTGAAAAGGCCTCCTCACTCCAGCCCCTGATGCCTTTCTTTAGTCCACTACTGAGTATCTGTTAGAGTCTCACATTGCCTGGAGATAAGGCCAAATAAAAGTATATAAACCTTGGCCAATCCTCACCCTACAAGCTAGCTTTTGGGGTTGAGTTAGACCCAGGTCCAAAATCTAAGATGGTATCAGAGCCTATCCTAGAATGGTCCGTTGTTATTGGGCCGCCATCCGTATAGATGTCCACGCTCCAGATGTCCAGCTCTGGGCGTGAGGGGGCATGTTAGAGTCTCACATTGCCTAGAGATAAGGTCAAATAAGTATATAAGCCTTAGACAGTCGTCATCCTACAAGCTAGCTTTTGGAGTTGAGTTAGGCCCAGATCTAAAATCTAAGAGTATCTATATTGTAAAGGGATATGCACTGTATGTAATGTGAGTTCTTTTATTTTTTTAATGGGAAAAAAGTATAAAATCACCTTAAACTCCCTTTTACAAATAGGAATGTGAACTTTCACTTTATCCCAATTAATCCTTAAACTCTTATTATTATTGCAATAGGTCCTTTCATTAATATGGAGTTAAATAATCAACATAGCAAATCTCAATCTTTCAAGAATTTGTATTTTAAATATTAAAAAAAATAAAATAAGGAGTAATAAGTAAAATTCACATTTTTTTATTCTTGAGTTCTAATGGATTTTAAGCATACTTGAAATTTTAAAAATCAAACATGATGGCGTGTTCTTTTAGTTTAAGGCTTTTTCTATTCTTTATTTTTTAAAATTTTATTTTATATGATTTTAATATTTTAAATACAAAATTTTGAAGGATTGAGATTGGTTCCGTTAATTATTTAACTTCATGTTAATGAAATGACCTATTTCAACAATGATAAGAGTTGAAGAATTAATCAGGACAAAAGTGAAAGTCCATTGTGTCTATTTACAAAAGGGTAAAGTTTAGATTGTTTATATACTCTATTCACTTTTTTATTTAACTCAAATCCTAGCTGACCTGAATTTTAATCTTGTGGTGTAATGCAGGTCACAACAATTGATTGAAAATTTTGAATCCCTGGATAAATAGGTTTAGTCCTACCCTCTGTTTCAATTTGTTTTAAGTTCCCTTGATTCTTAATTAATAGAGAAACATTTCTGACAGGGATGCTGATCTCAGTTTTGGCCAGCAGAGTTATGAACAAAGATGATACCTAAAAAAGGTTTTTCTTTGGCAACTAGAAGAGGGTATGCGATATGGGTCCCTTAAATTCTACCCCACCCAGTTTCACTATGATTTGATACCTCCATGATTGAGTACCCAAATGATCAATTGGCAATACCTAAACAGCCTGGTCTGATTGAACTGTTTTGTAATATATGCAGCATACATCAACATTGCTTGTGTATAATTTAATTGAATAACTAAAATGTATGTTTAGAATGATCAATTATTATGAACCTTTTCGACCTTGTATTGTATATGCTTTTTTCTTTCATGCATCTTCCATTAGTTTGTTGGCCTATTAGGCAATATATTATATAGTATGCTGTTTACCACAGTATATGTGATCTCACTTATCATACTCTATTAATTGAATTGGTGTCGGGGTCAAAGTTCTGAACGCATGCCATTGCCCGGTGCTGCCTTTTAATATTAATGAATTTGGTTGAATATTTTTTCGACCCCAAAATAAGTGAGAGAGAGAGAGAAAAAAATTGGTTGAATGCTTTTTATTAGCTATATGCTGGTAAACAAAAGCGACTACTACCAAATATTCATTCATATATGAAAAAGATAGCGGCACTCAACCTTGAAAAGTGCACCCAATAAATTTAGTAAGGGTTTGTTTGGTTTATAATTGATAGAAATAATTTTGATAGATTTATTGAATTAATGGTAAAAAATAATATGTATAATTTATGAATGTTGAAGAAAATGATTTAAAATCAATTCTAATTCTATTTTTAATTGATTGATAAACAAACGGACACTAAAATAGTAAAGTTTTCTTCAAATTGAAAGTTTAGCACCTCATCACGTTGTCTCTTGCTTTTTGTGCCATTATCACTTTGTTGTCAGCATCTTTTAGGGGAGTTTATTTCAAGATTTTAGATCATATACTTGGGAATAATATTTTCAGGAATTCTATTACTATAAATGTTATTTTTGGGTAAAATTTCTAAATATGTTTGGTAGATATTTAATGTTCCCGGAAATATTTTTAATATTTATTTATTTCAAAAATTTAAAAATAAAAAATATAATAGAATGAAATGAGAGTGAGAAGTTATTTTAAAAATAACTTCCATTTTCGTGAGAATGTAAAATTTCCACCCCTCACCATGAGAATAAAATGTAACTAAAACATGGGAATAAAATGTAACTAAAACATGGGTAAATCACTTGAATCAATAATACCCGAGAATATAATTTTTAAAACTTGTACCAAATGTGGGAAAGTAACATTCCCAAGTTCACTTTCCTGTGAATGTGTTTTTATGACGTGAAACAAACTCCCCCTAGGATGCATGCAAATTATTTCTAGTATTTTTATTTTAGAATATCTATAATTATTAATAAATATATCCACTTACACAAAATAATAAAATTCACAATAAATTAAGATTATAAAAAAAATTTAACAATGAATACATCTGAAAATTAATCGATATTTTTTTATGATTTAAAAAAAAATACATGGACCTATTGTCAGTTAAAGTAGGAGGCTTTAACTTTTGCTGCGTCGTTTTGTTGTGTAACAGTTGTATTACGGTGGGTGTTATTTGTTGCGATGGATACATATACAAACAAGTATTTCGTGTTACAGTTTTTCCATTAAGAAAGTGAAAATTAATTTAAAAATTACAATAACAAGTGAATATTACAAGGATGATACAACAAATTTCTTCCATTTTTAATGGCTGACGGCAATTTTTAAACAGAATAAAACTAAAGTTTCGACTATTATAATCTTAGATGTGAGAATCTTCAAATATATATTGTTTAAAATTTTGGGTTGTGATGTGGTCCTGCTCAATTATTTAAAGAGTAGTTCAAATATAAATGAGCACATGTTCGTCATTGAAATTGATTGCATTGTCAAGATTCTATTGGCGCTATGATACTAAATTAATATATTTTATGCTTACGGAACAAATCATTCAACAAAATAAAATATTGGGATTGAGAGAATCACCAACACAATTATTGCCCTAGTTTTGTTTCTTTAACTGGCCTACTTTATTTAGCTGAATCATGGTTATTATAGAGAACAATTCTTGTTTTTTTTTAATATATATCAATCCAATTTTATATGAGTACTTCTAGGATGAAACACCTCATAGGTGTGTCACCGGTGAAACACCTCTTTTTAAGTTATTTTACCTGTTATTCTAGGTTAATTGACCTGTTGAGATAATAAAACATAGTTTTTAATTTTTGCCCATCATAATAGTAATTTGCTGTTAGGGGCTTTTGAAATAAGCTTCACAACAATAAAACGCGCTACAACTAGTTGAGAATAAGGGTGTGTTTGGTAAAACTAGCTGATAAGCTAGCTTCTAGCTGATAAGTTAACTGCTAGCTGATAAGCTCCTAGCTTATAAGCTCCGAGCTGATAAACTAGCTTATTGAATTAGAAGTGTGTGGTAAAACTAGCTGATAAGCTAGTTAGTGAATGTAAAATGACATAAAATGACATAACTACATAAATTTTATTATATAAATTCTATTTGTATTTTTTAAAAAAATATATTATTATGTAATTATAATTTTATATTTTTAAAAAAATAATTAAATTCTCATTAAACCTTTTTAGTGATAAAATATTTAATTAAAAATTAAAATAAATAATGAAATTAATAAAATAAATAATATAATATAAAAATAATTTCAGAAAATATTGAAAATAACAATTTAATTAATTCGTAACTTTTTAAATTACTTATTATATATGTAATGATAGGTAAAAAAATTGGAAGGGTTTTGTCACTAAAATTGAAAAATATAATAATAGATAAAAAGAAATTAAGAATAATAAAGGAAATGTATTAAAATATGAGGGGTAATGTGATGGAAGAAAATTAAATAAGCTACAAGCTAGAAGTTAGGTGAACTAGCTTGTAGCTTATAAGCTAGAAGCTCTTAAAATAAGCTATTTTGATGTACCTTACCAAACACTTTTGTGTTGGTCAAACTAGCTCATAAGCTAGTCAAATAAGCTAGTAGTTAGCTTATTGACCTTGCCAAACACACTCTAAGTATGGGATGAGTGAGCTTTTTGTTTTTTTTTGTCAGAACTTAGAAGTGAGCTTTTGTTTGTTATGTAAAATATACGAATGCATTTAGCTTTTGTTTTGACGTTTTAAAATCAATTTTTATTTATTGTGAGGAAAATTTATCTTGAAAGAAGTGAAAAGTTCCTAACAATTAGAATGTGTAGAGTTGATTTTAGATGTAAAAAAAAATTGGTAAACAAAATCAATAAAATTTTTAAAACACTTAAAAAGTAATTATGTCTTATTTTTAAAATAAAATTAATTATTCTAAATTTTTAATTATTATTCTAAAATATTAAATTTTTAATATTAATACTTTTGAAATTAATTTTACTGAAATCTAAACCAACTATATAAGTTAGTGAGGAGCAAAATCCTCTAGCACATTGTTTGGAACTACTCCCTCAATTCCTATTTACAAGTCACCATTGAACAAATCATATAGACCAATAAAAGTGGTTAAAATTAGTTAAAGCTCCACTTATATATTTCAAGTTAAAGCTTGTATCACATTTATTAATTACAAAATCTAAAAATTTCATTAGAAAAAGAAAAATTAAAAATGAGTATCACAAAATCTTATTGAATGAAGAAAAATTAAATGAAAAATCAAAATAGAATATTGTTAGATGATTTAAAAAAATTAACACAAATATTATTTTTAAAATCATATTAACACAAATATTGGTCTATTTTAATCTTTGTCCCTAGGGTGGAAATAGGTCAGGCCGCTCGATAGGGGCCTATGGCCCAGCCTACTTAAGGCCTAGTTTGGCTCGACTCGTTTAATAAAAAGACCAGGTCTAGGCTTTTGGAAAAGCCTTTTTAATTAAATAGGTCAGGCTCAGGCTTTTTAAAAAGCCTATTTGGCTTGACAGGCTAACCTATTATAAATAATATTATTTTTAATAAACATATAAATATTTTATATATAATAAATAGTATAATAATATATAATTTTTTAAGTTCTTCTGTTGGCCTATTTAGAGATAGGCTTATTTTCTTATCTAAACGTATATGTTAGTGACATATTTACATTATAAAAAAGTAAGTATTAGTTTGTAAGCACACTTACCTATTTAGAGATAGATTTATTGACCTGTTTAAAGGTCATAATATGAAATAGACTTTTAAACAGGCTAATAGGCCAAACCAGGCTTTGAAACAGGCCAGGCCTAAAAAAATGGCCTCTGACAGGTAACAAGCCAGACTTAGGTCACAAAAATATAATGCAGGCCAGGCTTGGGCCCTGGAAAGCCTAGCTCGGCTCGGCCTACTTCCACCCCTATTTGTCCCTGACTTTTAAAATCTTTGTTTTATATCTCTATACGCTTAAAACATTGTGGGTTGAGGGTGATGTTTGTTTTCACATATATTGCTAAATTTTTATAATAAAATTAATTTATGATATAATCATATATATTAATTAGTAGAATGTGAATATCATATTGTTATCATGTTTATAGAAAATAGTAACTAACAATTCGTTAAATATAATTATAAATTTAAAATAGCAAGATTGAGAATTGAGATCCCACAATCCAATCACTTTAAACTTATATATAGTGTATGAAAAAAAACCCTTGTTAGGAGAGCTAACCCCACCATGACGTTGATGTTCATCACATGAGTAGGACATACATGTGGTTCATAAAAAAACATTTTAAACCTATTATTGCAAAAATTGACTCAATCTTTAAACGTACTATATTGAATATATAATAAATCAAAATACAAAATTATAATTTTATTCAAGTAGAAGAAAATAACATAATTATTAATTTTATAATTCTAAATAAAAACGTTATTCATAGAAAATTGTAACTAATATATCATAAATATAATTATAAATTTAAATTATATTGAGATTTGAGATTCATTGTCCTAGTCACTTAAAATCTATATAAAGTGTATGGAAAAAGTCCTTTTTAGGGGAGTAAGCCCCACCATTATGTGAATGTTCACGCAAGGAACAAGACTGCCTCCCGTGGAGAATACTTGTAGTTCATAAAAAATCACTTTATTGAAATGAGGATAAAAAAATCTAAAAAATTATAAATAAGGGAAGTAAAAAAATGTGACACGTGTACCAGACAAACAATTTTAACATAGAATAAATAAAATAGATAAGAGATAATAAGTGGAAATATTAATAAATAAAATAGAGAGATAAATGTTTTAATATAATAAGAAAATGGAAGTATGATAAAAAAGAAATCGGCAGGAGCAGGAGCTAGACTGTCTCTCATGGAGGATACATGTGATTCATAAAATAATCACTTTACTCAAGTGAGAATAAAAAACTTAAAAAAAAAACGCAAGTGAGCATTCATGATATGTGTAATGAGTGAACAATTTTAATATAGAGTAAACAGATAAATATAATAAATATGATAAATGAGAGACATGATAAGTGAAAACATTAATAAATAAAATAGAGAGATAAATAATATATTAAAAAATATATTTGATTTAATATAAATCAATACATTTCTCAATATATTATTACACTTACTCATTTTAAAACCTGCAAACTATTTAATTTGATTAAATTAGATGGAGTTCAATTTTTATTTACTTTAATTAAAAATAGATTATGATAAATTAAATCAACTCATACTGTCTTTTGTACAATTTTTTTTTATAGTTTGGTGAATTGTTTTAGTCAATTCTGTATATTTCCTCTCAGGTATTTCTAAAGAATTTTACAAGGTCAATCATGATTCTTCCCGTCTTTGACACTGCCAATCAAAAGGAGAAGGGTCTTTCACCAATTAAGTTATTTCCACCGATCCATAGTTCAAAACACGGAGTGACCAATCGGCTAATTTTAGTAAAATGCCTCAGCAGGTTGCCAATAAAGCATCATAACCGTTTATTAAATAAATAATATATCTAACGATTATAAAGAGGTGTGTCACTTAGTGTTTCATCTTGGATGACCCTTAAATTAGATTAGATACATTGTTAAATTTTGTTAGTCTACTCTTTTTAAGAAAATGACATGTCATTTTTAAATTTAAATTCTTTTGAAATAATTATGTTTTTCTTTATAATTTTAATTATTTTTCTTCTAAGTTACACGTTATTTATTATGTATAGATTTTTTACAACTTTAAATATTTTCCCTTACGTACTTTTTACTTTTTTTTTTCCTTATTTAACCATTGAATATATATAGAATCGGGAATAGGAATTTTTTTAAAACCTGAATATGGAAAAGAGGGAAACGGCTAAAAGTAAGCACATAGGCCTTAGGCTGCTTGACTGCATCATTCATCTTTTGACTGCACTCTGCTGCAGTGTATATGTTCATGGTTGTGGCCTTGTGGGGCTTTATCACATGATACCGTAGACTTTACCTTGTTCATATGTATTTGTTACAACATAAAATTCTACTAGAAACCGCTTTAATAAAACAATTATTAGCATTACAGCTACTACTCTACTTAAACGGGATTGTTTTTTATAAAAAATACATATGATCTTGCATCAAAAATAATTAATGTTTAGTGACACGGTAAGATGCTTCAAATGTGGGTTTGCTTATCTCAAATATAATTTCAGCAAAAAAATTGATATTTATTTATTTCAGTCAAACTTAATTTTTTTCATTAAAAATCTCTCTTAAATAGAAGTAATAAAATGAAGTTTTTACATTTAGGTTGAAAATTTAACATTAAATTTTATGATCTTATTTTTAAATATAAATCACTTTAGTTTAAAGTCATTTTTAATTAAAATTAATTCTACCGGATCAATGTTATTCAAAATTAATTTTATAAACATTGACCTACACACAAACTAAGAGGTTAAATGTAAGTATTTTTTGTAATTGTTATTTAAGTCATGAGGTTTTCTTGCTTTGAATTGGGTATAATCTTTTCATCCCAATTTTTTTGTGAAAAAAAAAACTAAGAGGTTAAAACAAAAATAATCGATCCCTTCACCAAATGAATTGGAATGTCTTGGAATTGGGATGAGGGAACTTCTAACCCCAACTTAGTATTCTCAATATGTAGTTATGACTATTAAATCTAAACATGTGGAAGATATTTTTTTGTGAGTTTCCTCACCCTATTGGAGAGGATAGTTTTATTCTTGTCTTCTAAAGCCTTATCTCATTCTTATATATTGGGTTTTATTGGAGGAAAGAAATAGAAAATAAAATAAAAATGATTTGTGAGTTCACCGAGTTATTTAGTATGTGAGAAAAATAAGTGTGAAATATAAGAGAAATAAAAAATAGTGGTTGTTTGGTTAAATAAAAAAGTTATAAAAGAGATTTTTTTTATCACTTTCCCATAATTTTTAAATAAAATATCGGTTTTTAGATGCCAAACTCAATTATCATGTGTAGACAATATTTTTCTCTTCCATATCTCCTTATACACGCTTAGAGATTTTTGCAAGTGTAAGGTCCCGCTCCGATTTCAACTCTTTAATATCTCCCTCCTCCATCAAATAGGGCAATTCCATCATTTTTTGGCAATTTTCCTCTTTTTTATTTCTCTTGTATCTCTACTCTTGTATCTCTACTCCATCAAGCAAATTGTTAGTGATCGACATGCTTTAAAATATGATTTTCTAAAACAATGACATGTCTAGCTACTTTTGACTGAACAAAAATTTATTTCCAAATCATGCTAAATTAAAAATAAAAATATTTTTTTATGTTGAGTTAAAAATTTTATTATAAAGTTATTTTTGAATAAAAGTTTTCAAATATAAATAATTTTGTTCAAATTTACTTTTAATTAAAATCAGTTTTATAAAACAAAACTAATCTAAAATTAAGCCTGTAAACACTCATCAAAATACACACTTTAAGCAAACCACCTAAACTAATTTTAAAAAATATAGACAGGAGAAGCTATATATATATATATATATATATATATATGTAACAAATTAACAAGTAATATAATAATTAACAAGTGGAAAGAGCTCATGAATTTGATTTTAATTAAACACACTCTTAAAAAAAGTAATTAATCTTAACTATGACTAAATTATAAATAGATTTACCTTCAATTATACGGTGATACTTATGATTAACAATAAAAAAAAATTATAATTGACAAGTGAAACCTAAATGAAATCATGGGATTAAGTATCAACTCCTTTATATAACCTAAGATAGCTAGGTAGTATGTGATTTTGCACAAGTGTTTACAAATATGAGTTTGAATGAACTTATGACATGTTTTCACAAACGTACTCTGCTTTTCAATCTATAAAATTGTTACTTTTGAATTATTGCATTGAAACACGATATTTCCTCAAAATATTTATCAATGCATGTTACAAACATATAAATAAACATATATTTATTTTATTTAAAAGTAAATTTAAAGTAATGTGATTTATGCCTAAAAGTTAATTCCTAAAAATAAGTTTATGATAAAATTTAATATAAATTTTTTAATTCAATGTAAATTTCATATACATTTATATTTCCTCTATGTAATCCTAAAAATTATGAACACGTTTTCTAATGAATACTTATAGTGTGTTTGGTTTATTCAAAATCTTGTATTCAAACGTGGATCGAGCCAACGCTATTCTTAATAGTGTTTTCTCGGATCCACGTTTAAAACGTGTTTTTTGGATAAACAAAATACACACTTATTACATATTTAGAACCACGTTTGATATCGCCCCAAATGTGTATTCAATTTAACGCATTGTATTATAGTTTCTAGATGTGTGTAACCTTTCAATGCACTTCCAAACTTACTCTTACACCATGTTCAAATTCGCACCACAATAGTGTGTTTGGATAATACGTTTCACTTAAAATTACGTTATAAATGTAATGTGAATCAAATCCAACGCAAATTCTAATGAGAATAACATTATACTAAGTATGTGTTTGGTTTGACGTTAAAATTGGTTAAACTCAAATTTGAATTTTTCAATACAAATTTATAACGTTGAAAACGTGAGTTTACCACATTTTAACATTAAATCAAATATATTGTAAATCCACATTTATAACGTGATTTTAACCAAAATTAAACATTTTATTTATTGGTTTCTATCAAAACTATATTAAAAACGTGAATTCATCTAATTATATTCTAAAATTAAACATGTTATAGTCTCATTAGGACATGGCGATCTTACAACTTTGATATGGATGCGCGTCCAAGGGTACATTACAAATATGCTATATTAGTCGTTGGTACATGGAAAATCCAAAGTCTTAAGCCGTAAGTTACTGTGGAGTGTACACAAATATATTCTACAAATTTGTCCCGTATAGACTTTAATTGTCCACCTATATATAAGCATTCAATTCAACTATAAAATAATACTTCTTTTATTCTTATTTATAAGACATAGTTGATCAAATCATATAGACCAATAAAAATGATTAAATTTAGTTAATTTTATTGGTATTTTAAAAATAGTTTTAACTTTTTTAGTTTTACCTTTATTTAATATTATTAACTAACTCCACTATTATTTGATAATTAAAAAGATATTAAAATTAATAAGAGTGAATAAAGAAAATAAGCATAGTGTGTTTGGTTTACCCCATAACCCTAAACCCTACAAGGCACTATCATTTGATTAATTATAGTACACATAAGTAATTACTATAAACTACTAGTGTGTTTGATTTACTCCAAAACCACGTTTTAAACCTGGATCCGGACAAACGCTATTAAGTGTGTGTTTAGATTAACATTTGCAAACTTAAGTTAATAAACATGGATTTAGTGAACGTGATTTATGATAAAGGCCCAGTTTGGATACAACTTGTGCAGAAGAACTTCTAAAGAGAAAAAAATAGAGTGAATCAAAGAGATAAGATGAATTTAACTTCTCCATAAGTTGAAATTAGTTACTTATGGAGAAGTTAAATGGAAGAGCTTATGTAGTAAGTGAACTACAAAGACTAATTTTTACTTATGGAGAAGTTAAATTTATTTGAACTCTTTGATTTATTCTCTCTTTTTTTCTCTCTGGAAGTTCTTCTCCATAAGTTGTATCCAAACTGAGCCAAACTTGAGTATGAGTAAACGAGATTTCATGTTTGGATACTTTGCTGCAAATGTGAGTTTAAGAAAATAAATATTAAGGAAACTCAAGTTTCACACGCAAAAGCTACTAAAATCCGCATTTTACAAATTCAAGTTTCAGAACTCATACGTGCATTTCATGTAGAGAGCCAAACAAGATACATATTTTATAAACTTACGTGTCTACAGTCCAGAACGTGCGTTTAAACATGGAAAACATCAATAACTTCTGTTTAAATTCACATTTAAAACGTGATTTTGATATAAACGAGATACATGGCAATGGCAAAATCAGATCTTGAATCTGCCCCAAAACCAAAAGGGTAAAAAAAAATTTGATCTACTTAAATATATATTCATCATTGTCAGCCTCCTCTCTTCCATTTTCACTCTGTTCAGAGCTAATGCATGCGTAGTACCTTATTTATTTCCAGCAATTGGTCCACTCTGTTTCTCTTATTGGGCTGCTGAAATGAAATCTGTGAATAATTATATTAAACACCACCCACTTTCAAATATTAAATCCATTTCAATCTTTGACCCCAGAAAAATTTAAAAGAAAATAGTGCAGGGAAAGGTGGGAGTCTGTTTCACATCACATAATAATAAACTAAAAGAAGGGACACAGATCCTCATCATCCCGTGGATCATTTCATCATACTATAGGCAAACATCCCATTCAAAACCAAAAAAAAAATAAAAAAAGAGGCAAATATTCAATTTCTTTTCGTAAATTAAAGTACAACACTACAGCATAACATATGTCATTCATATGCCAAGAAAAATTAAAAAAAAGAACAGAGAAGCTTGCATTGAAATTGAAACAGAATCTGAATTGAATATCCAAATATCAAAATACCAACCTCTCTTTTCAACAAAGTCTCCATCTCTCTCTCATACGTAGGTAACTAACACTGAGGAAACACTAAACACGAAACCCCTTCCTATTTCTTTTTTTTTTTTTTTTTCATTATTATTATTATTATAATTCTTTGTTTGTGTTCAGAGAAAACAAAAAAGAAGAAAAAACAGAGAGAAAAGAGGGTTGTTCTGTTTCAATGTTCAATCAGAAAGGAACAAGCGAATGTGATCGAGAAAGGTCAAATGCTGAGGCCTATCTTTGCGTTTGACATAACCAATCGCTTCTTTCTCCGAATAACACCTCAACCCTCTCTTCCCGTTCTTCTTCCAAAGCTCCATCGCGTAGTTATGGTGCGCATAGTAGGCCTCAGCGCACGTTAGCCTCCCCGGCGCGTCATCATCGTTTTCTTCCTCCTGATCGGGGACGAGTTTGATAGGGAGACGCTCGTAGTGAGCGCGTGAGGTGCCTTCGAGTTCATCCATTCGGACGAGGCCGCGGGCGGAGACGGAGTAAAGTTCGCCGTGGACAGGTTGACCGGAGCCGGGTAAGTTGAGAAGGAAGGGGACACGGTAGGGACCACAGACGAGGGGGTAGTTGTTGGCGGTGCGGTAGGTTCCGATGAAGGAAGCGTCACCGGTGCGCATGAGGTCTTGGAGAAGAGGGTGGTTGGAGAAGTTTCTCTTCAAAGTACCATAGGTGAATATGAGGGCTTTATCGGCGACGGCGAAATCTCTGTCAGCTACCATGATTTTAGGATTAGGGCGTTTGGCATGGAATAATTGGAATCACAAAAATTTGATGATTTGTGTGTGGAAGGGAAGGGAAGGAGGTTGATTGAATGGCTATGTGTTGTAGAGTGGAAGGGAAGGGAAGATATTAGCCCCTTTTATAATGGGATTCTCATTCTTTCTCCCCTAACCCCTTCCTTTTTTTTATTATTTATTATATCCCACTTAAAAAGTGTATATTTTTTTATTTTTATTTATGGAAAGAGAAATATCATAATTAAATATATTTTTACTCCTATAAAAATATTATCTTTATTCTTACCCTAAAAATTGAAATCACATGAATATCAAATTAATTGTCCATTTTACAGTTATATAGAATTGATTTTTTTATAAATAAGTTATGCACGTTTTATAAGCATGTTGGACAGAAGTGGTTGAGTACATGTTTGGTTGGTGTTAAAATTCATCAAACTTAAGTTTAGATTCCACAACGCAACTATTTCTAGCGTTGAAGACGTGAGTTTCCTGTAAACCATGTTTGCTATTGTTTCAATTATAATCCAAATAGAGACTATATATATTTTTACTCCTGTGAAAACAGTGATTTTAGTTTGACACCAAAAATTAAAAGCATATATTTTAATTTTGTAAAAAGAATTAAAGCTAGATGGAACTTAAATAAAAAATAGAGATCAAAATAAAAATTTATCAAATGTCTAGAGATAAAAAAAAAATCATATATAATCATTTTTATTATTATATGCAATTTACATGTCAATTTGAAAATGAATTTCATCATAAAAAAAATGGTATTAACATATATTAATGTGATTTATTTAAGTTTTGCTTAATAATAAAAAAATATGCTAAAAACATAATTTTTTTCTTAGATTTTGTATGCAAAAATTATAATATATTGAGTCAGATAAAACATTTAGTGAGGTGAAATATTTTATGTGAACTACCCAAATTCACTAAGCGGTTTAGTGGCAAAATATTAATTTTCTTTTATTAAAATAAAAATAAAAACAATTGGAGCCTTGGAGTTGGGATTAATTATAGCACCCTTAGTTGTTCTTATGAATTATATTAACCGTCTTTATTAGGACCGCGTGGATTAGTTGGTAAGAGTTGTTTTAACTTGTAAAGTGTCAAGTGGAATTTCAGCACTGAATGTATAGTTGTATGTGTGCTGTATGTGTTTAAACGGTATTATCTTCTATAAATGATACATGTGGCCTTATATAAAAAAATATACTATTTAACATGCACTTGATCAAATTTTAGAAATTTCAAATTTGGTAGTTTTTAAATTGTTCTTTTATTCAATTATTTTCAGAGTCGTAGGTTTTTTTTTTTTTTCCTTTCTTACTTTTTCGTCGTGTACCATGAATCTAGTTCTAGTCTGTAATTTAGTATATTAATTAATGGGTACATATATATAAAAGGAATGAAATTGCAGGGCTAGGTGGACCTAGATGTGGTGTCGCATTGATAGCCAAAGTTCAAAGGAGAATCAAATGTAAACGCGTAAAATAGTTGATGACAAGGAATGGATCAAAATGGTAAGGTAAAGTCCAAAAGAAAGACCACGAGAGAGGAAAATGATAAGGAGAAAGGAAGAGATGGAAATAAGGGCAAAACAATATTATTTGAATGACAATGGTAGTGGATGGTTGATAATTGATAGCAGTTCTCATCTCAAACTCAAAATGGTAAGTGATCAGTGGGAGAGGTTCACCGAGTTTGTTAATAATCATCAAATTGAACCATGTTAATTCAGCACTTGTCCTCACATGTGCCATAAACAGACTTGGCGTGTACAAATTATTATATATAGTGTATTGATACAATTTATTTATTTTTATACATTTGATTATAATTCATTTTGGCAAAGATATGGAGAATAATTAAGCATGAGAGAGAGAATCAGCCACGGCTTTTCAAGCTGGAAAGTGGTTGTCATGTGTCCTGTTTAGTTTGCTTTTGCTATTGGTACAAAACAGTACCTGAAAAATCCAAACCATAATGAAACAAAGAAACAAGAAAAGGTAATGTGAATGATGGATGATAAAGAAGAGGAATCCCGTAGTCGTAACCAATTGAACAAGAACCATACACGTGTACTCATCCAGTGACCTTCCGTACTTGTACTTTTCCGCATGTACCACATACTCCAAATGCACTCTTCCCTATGATGCCAATTTCCCATTAATGGACAAGGTGTCCTCTGAAGATGGTTATCATCATCATCCTAGTCCCCACATATACCTTCCAAAACAGGTAGATTCTTTTGTTAACCTCACATTTTTAACAATTCATTTTGGAAAAAATTCTTTGTATACGCGTGAACCACATATATTTCCATATAATTTCTGTTCAAGGTGTAATTATAACTTCCTCTATCTTTTTTATTGTTAGTGGTTTTAGAAATTTTATTTTATTTAATTTTTATTATCATTTTTATAAAATCAATGAATAATTCATTTTTTATTTTAATTTTACCTTTTATAATTAATATATGTCTATTGAATAATGTGTTTTATTTTTTAAACAAATAATGTGTTTTATTGAATAATAAATAAAATGAGAAAATGAGGGATATAATAGAAAAGTAAGTAATAAATTTTCTTAAAAACTAAAATACCAATAATTTTCTTAATTTTTATACATAAACTTTAAACGACAAAGAAAAAAACGGAGGGAGTATTAAGATTTCTCATCCTTCTTTAACTATCAATTTAGGTGAGCAAAGATAAAGGATGAAGGGAGATTATATGGAAATAGCCACACTTCCCAAATTTGGTAGATCCAAGAAATAGTGGGGAAATTAAAAAGGTATATGGGCCTACACAAAAATATTTCTTCACAAATCAGTAGAGAACTGCCGCAGATCGAAATTACTCCCATCAGAATAAGCTTTAAATGGTGTAACTTATGTATCTCCTCTATTCAACCAAACAACTAACTTTTCTATTTCCATTTTATTTCACACATATTCCTCTTCTACGTACCAAGCAACTTATAAATCACATCTTTATCTCTTAACTATTTTATGCTTCCATATTTCTCTCTTCTCCTTTCATTAGTCCTTATCAAACACGGTGTAAGAGTGTGTTTAGTGGAGAGTATATATCTCATTTTGAGGTGTATGAATAAGAGAGGAAGAAAGTGAAAGATGAAATTGATAATGTGATAAGAAAAAAATAAGATAGAAAAAAATAAAGGTGTAAGATGAGTTATAAGAGAAATAAAGTATATGAAAATTAAATCAAATCATTCATTCTTTTTATTTTTATCTATCAACTTATATATACAGGTGTTGACTCAAAATATGAAGTAACCGTAAATGGATAACACCTAATTGACACAATCAGACGTATTAGCCAACTTAGTTATTTATAAATGATTGGCTTGAGGAAGGGATTTTGTCCTCCAAATGGGTTCCCAAAACACTCTAATGAGCTTTCTAGAGTGTAAGGTGAGAAATAGACTATTCTATCACTACTCATAGGAATTGTTATAAATGAAAGGTTGTAAAGAATTGAATAATAAAGGAGAAGTGATAAAATAAGGCAATAAAATAGTTAAAGTTAATAATGTGAGTCAGAGAAAAATAATTGAGCTTAAAAAGATAAAGCAAAACAAGATAAATAAAATCAGAGCAACAAAGCATAAAATCTGATTTGAAAACTCTCATCATATTAATTTATAGGTTTTGACAAATGGCATGAACATCATATATAGTTTGATATCACTACTTCGATAAGGCTTGGTAAATAGTTTCAAGTAATGAGTCTTTGGTCTTGGAGATCTCAGACAACACATCTGTCTTGAAGACTTCATTATCAGCATGTATCTTTTCTGTCTGAGCCAATAGCACGTCTTGCCTACAAATAAGGTTGGCATGAGAAGCTTCCCTTTTTGCTTGAGCTCTCTCCATTTCTTCAAGTCTTTTTCTTAAAGCATAATTTTGTTCGACAAGATCATGATCTGGCTCATGGAAGATGAGATTGATGTAAGGAGATGAGAATGTAAAGTAAGTAGCTTCTATGGGAAAACCAAACCAGCCAGGCTTCTTGATTAAATAAAAGTTCCAGTTGTATGATTTCTTCAGCAGCTCCCACTCTCCTTCATGTAAAAATTCTCCCATAGGAAACTTTTCTTTGTGAAATCTAAAGTCCATCCACTATTGAGCAAAATGTCCCTTTCTTACAGAAACTGATGAATCTTTAAGACTCGCAAGGTCAACTCCTGGTGCATCACCTTCTAGATCTAGATAAGAGCAATTTCCAACTTCTTCTATGATCTTCCAATAAGATTTCCAAACCTAGTTGATTTATGTGTGATTGAAACCTTCCTTTCTCATGATTAATTGCCATTGTTTTGGTGTGAGAGGCTTCAAATGCCCTAACCTTACTGATCCAGTAACAAACTTGTGTTCCTTTTGAGTAAACAAAGTGTTTAAGGGAATTGAGGGAATTATTTTGTCAGGATGTACTAATAAGGTAGTGTTATTTTTTATGTTGTAGGGTAGAGCAGGTTTGTAGAATTGGATTCCAAAAGATCTTTTTCTGTGCTAGGTGACAACATCTCCTTCAGCTTCTAACATCTTCAATACTAACAAATCATCTTCAGATACAATATCATTGTTTATGTCAAATGCATATGGATCCACAGTCTTCAGCTTGTGTTGTGGAGTAGGGGAGACCATATATATCTTATCTTTTGTAGTTCAAAATGGGTATGAGACTCATTCTTAGACCATTGGGCAAACCATATTTTATAAGTCTTGATGGTTGGCTCCAAAATCAATCTCTGCTTTAGATCAAACAATGGTTGCTCGTGTCTGAAGTAGGCTAACTCATCCCTTAAGCATTTAAACTTGGGAATTGTTGGCATGTCCTCCAGAGGGATTGGATATGGCTTGTGAGGAACTTCTAGAGATAGCTCCAAGGTCTTCTAAGAAGTAGGAGTTAATGCAAGGTCAGAAGTTGTTCCAGCAAACTCCAGAGGCACACACTCGGTCACGAATTTGAATCTGGTTTTGGTTCCTCCAATAATGCAAGGAATATCAACAATGGAAGAGTCAGAATCAAACTCTACTTTAGAAGGGGGGACTTCAAAATCCAAAAACTTAGGTTCTGATATGACCATAGGTAGTGGAGGTTCTTCAGCAGAAGAACTTAGGGTCTGTTTGGTTTGCATTTTCATTTCCTGTTTTCATTTTGTTTCCTGTTTTTTGTAATTTTACAAAGGAAAAACTGGAAATGCTGGAAATAAAAAATATTTTATTTCCAGCATTTCCAGTTTTTCCTTTGTAAAATTTCAGGAAACAGAAAACAAAAAATGGAAACAGGAAATGAGAATGCAAACCAAACAGTCTCTAAGATGTTTCCTAAGATCATTTTCAGTTTCTTAGGTTTGATGGCTTCTTTGTCCTCTAAATCCTTCCTTAGTAGATTCATTTTCCTTTCTTCTCTGTTCTTTTGTTTTATTTCAACAACAACAGTTTGTACTTGTGCAGTCTTAGCTCTTGCACTTCTAGTGACTCTCTTCTCAATTTGTGGTGCTTCATCAAAAGTGAGGATTTTGGTTCTCGTCCTCTGAGTGGATCTTGTTGATGTTTTCTGAGACCTTTTTTTTCTTTCTTTGAGCAGCTTCCGCTTCTTCTCTTCTTAGATCCTCATCATAAGCTTCTTGAGTTGCTTTGGCTAATGCAAAGTCATGTTCTTCATGTTCCTTCTTCTTCTTCTTCCTTCTCTTGTTCCTCCAAAGATTTAGCAATTTCAACAACTTGCTATATATCTGGGTCTGGATCACATTCTGCAATAGGTAGCACATTGAGTACCACCTCTTGATCAACATAAGTTGTTACACCCACCAAAACTACTTTCTATTGATTGTTTGCGTGTCCCTCTAATGTTGGAGTGGGAAAAGGTTCAGTAGGAATAGTTTCCCCAAAGGTCTTCTAAAGTTTTTCAAATTGCCTTGAGGCATCTGTCTGAAGTTCTTCAAACTGTCTGAGTTGTGTAACTGGAATAACCTTTTGAAGATTTGAATCTTCAGATTTTTGCAACAGGGGTTTCACGATCATAGACTTTAACTTTGATTTCTTAATCTTCTGTTTCTTGGAGGGGGTAGGCTCTGTTGAGTCTCAAAATATTATTAAGTGATTAATAATTTTAAGTCTCTTTACCCTAAAAGTTTTAATGAGCAACAAATTTGTATCAATCAATCATATCAAAAGAACAGATTCTGCTTATGGGTGAATTCTTTCTATATTTCAGTAAATTTCTGTAAAGAAGCAACCTTCTGAAACTGAACTGAGTTTACAACCTTCTGAAGCAAGGCAACTCTCTGAAGGTCCAACCCTCTGAAGTGGAACAACCTTATGAAGAGTATCAACCTTCTGATATCAAGAATCGAAGCATCAGTTTTCTACACAAAGTCAAGTTTTCTTGATACCTTTGAAGATCAGAGTCTCGTACAAGCTTTATCTGCAAGTTCTTTGGTTTGGAAATACAACAAGAGAAATCCTTTGTACGCATTTCAAATCTGTTCACCAAAAGGGAAAGTCTCTCTGCAGAAAAGTACATTGTACCAGTAAGTAGAGTCAATGCTGCTGCTACCTACTCTGCTTCATCTACTGCTACAAACTACCTCTGTTTTGTTTCTCAAGGAAAGAAGCTATTAGACAACGGGTTTCTAAGGATCTCTACGGGTCTACAGTTTCCCTTCTCTATAAATACAAGAATCATGCAGAAGAAAGAGAGAGAAGACTTTGATAACAAACTTGCTGAAGTGCTGCTCATTTTATTCTCTGTATTCATTTTACTTCATTTGTACACACTAAATTCCTTATCCCGAGTGTAACTCAGTTATCTGTACAAGTTACCCTGTTTAGGCTCAGAACTTGTGTAGTTTGTGAGTTTAAACTTTATCCCTTAAACAGTTTTCTGTTTTAGCCTGGAGAGGCTTTGTCTAAACAATACTTGGGATATTAGCCTGAAGAGGCTGTGTGTTCAAACAATACTTGGGTGTTTATCCTGAAGAGGTTGGGGTCAAAGAATAATTGTATCTGATCAGATAGTGGAAAATCCAGTTGCGCGTTGCATTGGGATTAGACGTAGCTCACTGAGTTAGTGGGTGAACCAGGATAAATTCTTGGCTAAGTCTTCTCAACCCTTATCTCTCATTACCTGCTGTTTTATCTAACAAGAAGGGTTAGGATATTAGTGATTTAAACTGCTTAAGCATAATCTTTCAAAAATACGTTTAAAAACAGTTTAAGAAATCAGTTTTTGTGAACTTGCTGAAAAGATTTTCAGCAAGTACATTCTCCAGTTTTAGAAAGTTGATTATAAATTGTGTGAAAGCTCAGTTTGTGAAAAGGTTTCCAAGAAAATCTGTTTAATCATTTAAAATATTATTCAACCTCCCCTTCTAGTGTTTCTTGTGGTTTCTACAGGCTCTTCAGAACTAGCCTTATTTTTCTCAAAATATTCTATTCTAGGGTCTCTTCTCAGCTCATTCTCAAGAATATTCAGAGCACTTCTTCCAGTTGATTGTGCTTTCATGTTTGCCAACTCCTCCTCAAAAAAAGGCTTTGGATTATGAGGCCTTACTTTGAGTCCTAAAGACTTGACATTTTTTTGTGTCAAAGTACTTAGGGGCTTTCTCCAAGGTTTTCTGATGAATGGGAACCTTACAATGGTAGAGAATGTGTTGAATTAGGGTTGTGTGAAGAATAATGGAGGCTGAATCATTGATTCTTTTCACCATGTGAGAAAACAACAGCTTTGGAAGATCAATCTTCTCCTTCTTCAGCAAATTAATCATGTAAAATCTTTCCATATCAGAGACATGATCTTTGCTTCCAGTTTTGGGTAAAATAAAACAAGCAAAAATAGCATGGATGATTCTGGGATTTCTCAGCATGGCTTGGGACTTCTTCGTCTCTGGCTCTTCAGTTCCATAAAGCATTGGATTGAACTTCTTCACACCACCGTTGCTCTTCTCCCATCTAGTGTAGAAAACTAACCCAGTGGATTCAACTGTAGTGATAGTGGAGATGATACCAGCATCCACGAAGATGTTCACTTCCACCACCTTCTTCTGACCCCTTCTTCTGACCATTCACCATGTACTTTCTCCAGAAAAGGTATCCAACCAGCAGCTTCAAACTCTGCTACAAGGCCAACACCTTCGTCTCTAAGACTGTAAATGTCAACAACCTTGCTTGGAATAATCTGTCCTCCTGAAGTCTTCTTGGAAGCCATTGACGAAAACTTTGAGAGAAAAGGTTTAAGTTGTAGTGAAATGTAGAGAGAAAAGCTTGTTCGAAAAAACTTTAGCAAATAATGAGAGCAGTGCCCTTAAAAACGTTCTCTCTCCAAAATATATAGGAGCATACATTCTGAGAGTTATGCCATGATTGTGCAGACATAAAGAGTTTTGTGAAGTGCTGAAGTCACTTATTTGAAAAACTTGAAACTCAACCATCTCAGTTGCCACATCATTAGATGAATTAATTTCAGATAAGTTCTTTTGGACACATACATTCAAACAGTCAATCATTTCAGATAGGTAACTATTTCAGACAGATTATGCACTTCAGACAATCATGCGTTTTTCAGATATGTTCATTTTTTTATAAAAAAGCAAGAATATTAAGATTATTTCTTATGAACTTAAATCTATCTTCAGTTAGGGGTTTTGTGAATATATCTGCCAATTAATGCTTTGTATCAATGAACTTTATATCAAAAACACCTTTATGAACATAGTCTTTAATGAAATGATGTTTTATTTCTATATTCTTTGCTCTAGAGTGCTGAATGGGGTTCTTTGATAAGTTAATTTCACTTGTATTATCACACATAATTGGTATATTATGCACAAAAATGTTAAAGTCCTCAATCTGATACTTTACCCACAAGAGCTGTGAGCAACGACTTGCTACTGAAATGTACTCTGCTTCTGTTATGGATAAAGTGATAGTACTTTGCCTTTTGCTTGACCAGCTGATCATGTTATTTCCGACGAAATGATATCCACCACTGGTGCTCTTTCTTTTAGTTCTCTCTCCAGCAAAGTCTGCATCTCAGTATCCCACTAACCTGCAATCCTTACTTTTCTTATAACAAAGACCAAGATTAGTAGTACCATTGAGATATCTAAAAATCTTTTTTTACAGTTATGTAGTGAGTAATTCTTGGGTCTGACTGAAATCTTGCACATAAGCACACATTGAACACTATGTTAGGTCTACTTGCTGTAAGATACAGTAAAGAACCGATCATTCCTCTATACAAAGTCTGATCAACAGGTTCTTCTCCTTCATCTTTACTTAAGATAGTAGAAGGATGCATTGGAGTTGTCATAGGCTTACAGTCATGCATATTGAATTTTTTAAGCATTTCCTTTGTATATTTCTCCTGGTGGGTCTATATACAATCATATTCTTACTTAATATGAAGTCCTAGGAAGAATTTAAGTTCTCACATCATACTCATTTCAGATTCTGACTGCATTAGCTTTTAGAACTCTACACATAAAGAAGAATTTGTTGAACCAAATATAATATCATCAACATATATATGGACTATAATAAAGTCTTTGTTAGACATTTTTCTGAAAATAGTAGTGTCTACTTTTCCTCTTTTAAAATTATTTTTTATTAAGAAATTGCTCAGTCTTTCATACCAAGCTCTTGGGGCTTGTTTCAGACCATATAAAGCCTTTTTCAATTTAAAACACGATTTGGAAAATACACATCTTCGAAAGCAGGGGGTTGTGTAACAAATACTTCTTCTTCAATGATTCCATTTAAGAAGGCATTTTCTACATCCATTTGATATAGTTTGATGCTATTATTTACAACATAAGAAAGTAGGATTCTAATTGCTTCAAGTCTTGCAATTGGAGCAAAAGTTTCAGTAAATTCAATATCTTCATGTTGATTATATCCTTGTGCAACAAGTCTGACTTTGTTTCTGATCACTTTTCTATCCTCATCCAACTTGTTTCTAAACACTCACATGGTTTCAATAATAGATTTAAGAACTAAGTTCCAGACATCACTTCTAGCAAATTGATTAAGCTCATCTTGCATGTCTAGGATCCACCCTTCATCACGCAGAGCTTCATCAACATTCTTAGGTTCTATTTCAGACAACCGAGCAAGATTGTTGACTTGATCAAATATTGATCTTGTCCTTACTCCTTTTAAAATATCATCCAAGATTTGCTCTTTGGGATGCACAGATTTGTATCTTCAACTCATTTGAAAAGGAGAAACTTCTCAGGTCTGAGACTCATCATTGGGTTCGGATGGTGCAGTTTCAGATGTACCTTCTGAAGATTCTTCAAAGTTGTTTTGAGACTCTTCAGACACTTTGTTAAGCTCCATTCCTGCAAAATCATCTAGATTTGATAAATTTCTATCAGTCTTTTTATTGTCATTAAACTTCATATGGATGGTTTCTTCAACAGTTAAGATTCTAGAATAATAGACTCTACATGCCTTAGATGTTTTAGAATATCCAATGAAATGACCTCTATCAGATTTAGCATCAAACTTTCCAATATCATCCTTAGTGTTGAGTATAAAACACTCACATCCAAAGATATGGAAGTATGATATATTGGGTTTCCTTCCTTTCCACAGTTCATAGGGAGTCTTTTTCAGAATTGGTCTTACCAATATTCTGTTATGAAGATAACAAGCTGTGTGAACAACTTTTGCCTATAATGATTTAGGAAGTGAGCTTGGAAATAAGCGTGGTCCTACCCATTTCTTGTAAACTTCTGTTCTTTCTATCAATAACCCTATTTTGCTCAAGTGTTCTAGCCATAAAGAAATTGTAAGAGATCTCATTCTCTTCATAGAACAATATGAAGTTTGCATTTTCAAACTCTCCACCATGATTACTTCTTATGGCAGAAATGCAGAATCCTTTTTCATTTTGTATCTTCTTACATAGTATTGTGAAAATCTCAAAAGTCTCATATGTGCTTCTGAGAAAGATAACCCATGTGAATTTTGAATAGTCATCTACAGTGACCAGCCCATACTTCTTTCCACCAAGACTTTCAGTCCATGTTGGACCAAACAAATCTATGTGAAGTAGTTCCAAAGTTCTGGAAGTAGAAACAATATTCTTACTCTTGAAAGAGTTTCTTGTCTGTTTCCATTTCAGACAACTTTCACATAAAATGTCAGTTTTGTATGAGTTTAGGAAGACCTTTTACAAGGTTATATTTTGTAAGCTTTGAGATTAATCTCAAGCTGGCATATCCAAGCTTTTGATGCCAAATCTGTTTTTCAACGTCAACGGAAAGAAACCACTTCACATTCTGATTTGCAAGTTCCTCCAAGTCAATCTTGTACATATTGTTGTGTCTCTTGGAAGTAAAAAGAACTTGAACATCAGTATTTTTTTTACTATGCAACCTTCTTTTGTAAAGGATACTACATAACCACTATCACATAATTGGCTTATGCAAAGCAAATTATGCTTGAGTCCTTCAACAAAAAGAATATTTTTTTATGCTAGAAAGAGGTTCCATACCTATTGTTCCAACACCGGTGATCCTCCCCTGTTGGTTGCCTCCAAAGTTGACCACTCCACCATTTATGGGTCTAAGGCTTTGGAACAAAGACTTTTCTCCCGTCATATGTCGTGAGCATCCACTGTCCAGGTACCATTTTGGGAGTTTCTTTTGTCCTATTAAGCACATTTGCAACAGAAAGAATCAAAATTTTAGGTAACCGTATTTTCTTGGGTCCTCTCTTGTTAGTCTTGGGTTTTCCGTTTTTTTTTTGTGATTACACCTTGTGACATAATGTCCAGGTTTCCCACAATAAAAACACCCAGTACCTTTCATCCTGTCCTTTTCAGGCTGTTTAATATGAGGTTTAGAAGGTTTGAATGGACTGTTTGAAGTATATCCTAAGCCACATTTGTTGTTGGAACATTTTTGAATTTCCAAAAGTTTATTTAGATTCTCAATTCCTTTGACAAAATTGGCTGGGTCAAGGGCGAGTTCATCAATTTTCTTCTGAAGTTTCTCAACTTCATCAGAAGACTAATTGCACGGCTCATTCTTACTAGAGTCCTCAAGTTCTGTCTTGAGTATAAGATTCTCTATTTCCAAAGCTTCATTCTTTTTACACATTTGTGTACGCTCTACTTAAGTCCTTAAGGTATGAAGCATTCATATTGAATGATTCTTTTGTTCCATGTAAGTATGAAGCATCCCACTCGATCTTCCCTAGAAAGTGATGCATTTGGGACTTTTTACTTTATATTGCTATACTTATTTACTTAACAATATATATATATATATTTATTATATAAAGTAAGGTAGTCTGGGATACATCTGTTAGGATTATATTTAAATTTTTTAGGATTATACTTTATCTTATCTAAGATTAAATCTTTTAGGATTATATTATCTAGGATTAAATCTATTTAATTTAGGACTGTATATTTTAGATAGTTTATTTTAGGGAATTCCTTTGCTATATATTGGCATTGAGAATCAGTTTGTAGACACAGTTGAATTCATTAAAATCTGAGTTTTCTCATTGTGAGAGCTTATCCTTTGTTCTTGGATTAAAGAACTACTTGATATCTTAGTTAGGTTCTACCAGCAGGTCTTGGTTAGCGTCTAGTTGCTTATATCTTGATAACTTTGGTGCTTCCAGCAGGTCACGGATTGTGTCAAGTTCCTATATTTGATAGCTTTGGTGCTTCCAACAGGTCTTGGATTGTGTCAAGCTACTTACCGTTAATTGATCTTCAAGACATTCCTATCTTTACACTTCCAGTTCGTATCATTTGGTATCAGTAGCTTCGGCTCTTGAGATCAATTAGTAACATCTATTCTTTATCTTTTAGTATTTATCTTGTAAAAAAATCAATTCTGAAATTTCCAGTTCCTTGTAATTCAGTTCTTCAAGTCGTTGTTGAATTCTAGTTATTAAAAAAAGGAGGTGCAGACAATACAAAAAAAAAGAGATCTGCAGTAGTAAGAAAAAGGGAGAGAGGTGCAAATAGTACAAAAAAAGGTTACAATATTAAATTTTCTAAGTAGTGTCAAATTCTGGGCAACATCCAAAATTAATTTCTGGATAACAATTCAGTTTCTGTTTGTCCGCAAAATTTGTTCCAAGGTGAAGATTTCATCCGATGTGACAAATTCATTGGAAGTGAAAATTTCATCTGAGGTGAAGAGTTGTTATCAACTATGCATTTGATTACAGATCTGGCTACACATTTTTTATTACTTTTCGGGCTAGTTGTTTGTCACTAAAAGTTTTCAAGTTATCATCAACACCTTTTATATTACTTGTTAGTAGAATCTATCCCAAAAGTTCCTTATATCAAGAGCTTGTAAGGATAAGTAGAGTGGAAAAAGGCGAAGGTGTGGAGAAAGACCAATTCAATCTTGGGAGTAGATGAAGGCTATGATGAGAAGGGGATTTGTACCAAGTCATTACACAAAGACTTGTACAGAAAATTGCAGGACCTACGTCAAGGTTCTATGAGTGTAGATGATTACTACAAGGAGATGGAAATGGCCATGATGAGAGCCAATATGCAAGAAGACCGAGAAGCAACAATGGATAGATTCATTAGAGGGTTAATAAAAGAAATTGCAAATGCAGTGGAACTCCATCATTACGTGGAGATGGCGAATTTATTACACAAAGCAATCCAAGTGGAGAGATAACTCAAATCCAGAGTGTTAAGACTTCAAGGAACTCCTAGTACCTCTTGGAAACCTTGGCCGACCAGCAAACCAAAAACTCAACCAAAAGAAGAGGCAAAGATCAAAAAGTCGACCTCCGCCAATAAAGGTAAGTTTGAATTCAGTTCATCTTCTAAAGCACGTGAAATTAAATGTTTTAGGTTCCAAGGTCTTGGACATGTTGCTTCTGATTGTCCGAACAAGAGAGTCATACTCATGCGTGAAAATGGTGAAGTGGAAACTGCAAGTGAAGAAGAAGATGAAGAAATACCCGAGCTAGAGGATTACAGTGAAGAAGAATACACCGAGCCAGACCACGGTAATGCATTAGTCACCAGGAGGGTGTTGAATGCACAACCAAAGATGGGAGGAGTTGAGGAGCAATGTGAGCACATATTCCATACAAGGTGCCACTGGCTAAATGATTGTAGGGACATAAGGGTAACAAAACAAGTTTTGCTTTCATTTTCCATTAGAAAATATGAAGACAAAGTCTTGTGTGATGTTGCACCTATGGATGTTGGACACATTCTATTTGGCCGACCATGGGAATTTGATAGGCGAGTAACTCATGATGGGTATCACACCAGGTATAGTTTTAAATTAAATAATAAAACCTTTATGCTAACCCCTCTTTAGCTTCTGAAGCATATGCAGATCAAATAAGAATTGCTAGGGAGAGCAAGGAGTTGGAAGAACAGTTTTCTGTTCAAGAAAAGGAAAGAAGAGAGAAGTTGGCATGAGATCGAATCCGACTTCAAGATTGGATGTTTGTCTGACGTTACATCCGAGCCGGGGCAAAAGCAAAGTGAACATTTTTTCAAGAAAAAAGAAAGTTGAAAGTGTATTGTTAGATAAAGGGCAATTATTGATTCTTATTTTTAAAGACCTATACTTCTCTGGTGATTCTAACAATTCTTTACCTTCTGAAATTCAAAATTTGTTGCAGGAGTTTGGAGAAGTTTTTCCGGATGAGCTACCTCAAGGATTACCACCTTTAAGAGATATAGAACACCAGATTAACTTTGTACCCGGCTGTGCTCTACCAAATCGACCAGCATACAGAACAAACCCGGATGAGACCAAGGAGATCCAGAAACAAATCATTGAGCTAATGGAAAAAGGGTATGTAAGGGAGAGCCTTAGTCCATGTGTTGTACCGGTAATATTGGTACCAAAGAAAGATGGTTCTTGGCGTATGTGTACTGATTGTCGAGCCATTAACAAGATAACGGTAAAGTATCATTATCCAATTCCTAGGTTGGACGACATGCTTGATGAGTTGCATAGTGCTTGTTTGTTCTCTAAAATGGATTTGAAAAGTGGTTACTATCAAATTCGAATGAAAAAAGGGTGATGAGCGGAAAAAACAAAGTATGGTTTGTATGAGTGGTTAGTGATGTTGTAACACCCTAATCTCGTGACGGGTATTACTCGACTAACTCGGTTGAGATTTGTTAATTACTCTTTTAAGGAGGTGAGGAAAACTGATGATTTTTTTTGAACATTTCCTTTAATTAATAAATTATAATTGGGATGAAACCAAAAGAAACATATTAGTACTGGAAATATCTTTTCATTGCTATTCAAATTTACAACAGAAGTAACATACATTTAAAATTGGGGTTTTAGCATGATACATTACAAAAAGAAGTGGACCTTCTATCCGACTACACCCTATCTATACAGTATACCGCTACTCATGTATACCCCTAAACACTACCACTTGACACATTAAGGTCCGGTTCAACCTGAACACCACGCCTATCTTCAGCACAACGTACATTCTTCTAGAGTCCAAGTCCCTTTAGGTGCCAGAAGAGTGACAAACAAAGAAAAAGAAAACAAGGGGGTGAGAACACTTTGCATGAACTCACGTGATATAGGATATAATGTCTAGAGCACATACAAGGGAAATTCACACAATTCAACCAAACAAGTACATACACACATCGACATCATGATGCATACAGCCTATTGCATACTTTGCAATCATAATACTATATCTGATGCATGAGGGCCCAGGAAATCACCACCACAGTGCACACAGCAACTGCGGAATCATATGGAAGTAATCAGGAGTTAGAGTCTGTACTAGTCCTGGTACTAAGAGCCTTGCTCATTTTTTTTTACCGATCTTTCTTTTGTGATGCTTCCAGACAATCTCTACTGATCCTGAAACCTTGAGAGCGACAGGCATAGTCAACTTTAATACCTGAACTCGATAGTAGGTAGCTAGCCTACGTCCCCTGATATTCAGTCCAGAACTCGACCATCCTCAGGGCTGGCGTCCTTTTCAAGACCCGTTAAAGTCCTTTGCAAGACTCAGTGCACCAGTCCCAACCAGCTTCACACTGTACCAAAGTGTCACTTCCACGTTTAGTCATAAGGTACACAACCTTAGACATCACCAATGCTTAATGATGCATGCCACACCTTCAATGCTTTCTCAGCACACACATTCCTTACCGACAAAGCCCATTGAATCCTTCCACGTAACCACTCCCCGCGTCACGATACAGATCCAATGGCTTTCCTTCGAAATGAAAACCAAACCCCAACTCGGGCCAATCCACACTCTCTCACTAGGCTCCTCAAGTCTATTCAAGAAGGGTGTGTTCGTTGTAAGCTTTTAGGGTAAGTTGTATTCATTCATCTTTAAGACTAATGATTACTTTCACTTAAGTCCTATAGCTTACTAAGGCTTATGGTGGTGTCTTATGAATAGTACTACACATCTTAGCTCATCATATATGTATGATTAGAGTTAAGTCTAAAAGTATTTCCCTTAGGTATTACCTTATCTTAATTGAGCCTATCTTTAATAAAAGTTTAGTATGTTTAACAACCTTCAATGAACCAATTAGGACTAGGTTTAATCCCTAATTATACCTTAATTACGGTTAATCCTCCTTAATTAGGCTATAATTAATGCTAGTCTTTCCTAATTAAGTCTTAATCTTTACTTAAGATCCTAATTAACTCTTAATCATCCCTTAATCTCTTCCTTAATCTTGGATTAAGCTTTTAATTACACTTGATTAAGGTTAATCACAATTAATTTGTCCTTAATCGTTATTAGGTATTAATAATATTATTAACACATTATCAATCCTTAATGATTAAGATTAATTATGATCATGTGTAATTAAGACTTAATTATAATTAGACTTGATTAGGCTAAATCTTGATTAAGATTAGGGTTAATCCTCATTAGGGTCGATTAAGGTTAATCTTAATTAACTCTTCCCTAATTGATCAACTTAAATGATTTAACTTAATGGACTTACTAACTTAATTTGAGTCTTGATCTTTATGAGTAGGATTAGAGTTGAGGCCCAACACTAATCCAAGCCCAATGTCCATTAATTATTTTTGTTTGGCCATATGGAGTGTTTTATGAGTTTTTGGAAGGTGTTTGGGCCCAAACTAGAGGTCCAAAGGTTAGGTAACTTATGAGGGTCCATTTTACTAAGTTACCACCAAGTAAAATGAGTTTTATGGTGACTTTTATATGAGCTAAATATTTTACCCGAATTTTGCTTTACTGGAGTTGTCATCTTTTACCTTTACTTTGTTACTTTAAGTTTTTAACTTTAACCTATTGGGCTATTAAGGCCCACAAACACACCAACACCACTTTCATTAACATTTTAAGATCAAAACTCATCTATCCCATGAACATCATCAAGAACACCAAGAACATTCAAGAACACCAAAAATTCAATAAATTCTCAAAAATTGTGAAACTCAAGTATCATGTTCTACATTTACCACAAACCAATATTTTCATGTTAATTTATCCAAACATACATATTCTCATAGGAAAGTATATACCTTTAAACATAGTCAAAATAGCTCATTTTCATGATTCAATCAAGCAAACAAGTTATCTAAATTCAAGTAACAATTTGCATGCACCTATAATTATCATACCAACATGTTTCAACCATCAAACAAATTTTAAAAACATGCATACCCATTTAAATAGGCTTGGCCGAACTATTTCCACAAGGAAATAGGTTCCCACATTCAAGTAATATTTTGCATGCACTTATAATCATCATACCAATATATTTCATCCATCAATCAAATTTTAAAAACATGCAAACACATTTAAGGAAGCTTGGCCGAACCATTTCCACAAGGAAATAGGTTCCTACATAAACTTTCATGGTGAGAAAAAGGGAGAGGGAAAAAGGGTCAAGGGTCACCCTTACTCTAGTCACCAATCCTACGAGAGTTCAAGGTTCTCCCCCCCTTACCTAATGAAATCCAAGCTCCCAACATTGGAGGATGATCTTTGTAAACTCCACCCAAATCAAATGATTTTCCCCTCTTTGTGTTCCTTGTGATCTCCCAAGCAAACTTTTTCAAAGGATGAAGGTGAAAATTTTTGAGTTAAAGGCTAAAAAATGGAACCTTTCACAAAGAGTGAAAATGAAAAAAAAAATGGAGAGGAGAGGAAGAAGAAGTCACGGCTGTTTGGAGAAGAAGAGAAGAGAAGAAAGGTTGCTTTTGCATGTGGTAAGAAAGAAATGACCACTTGTAAGGTGATGCATCATGATGTAGGCTTTTCTTTCTTACTTTTTTTACTTAGAAAGTGTGTGATACAAGTTATGGTAACTCCTCCTCATGCACACGGTTTTGGAGTGGTTTTAAATGAGGGATTTTGTTGAAACGTTGGAGAAATTTTCAGATTTGAATCAAGGGTATTTTGGTCATTTTCCAAAAAGGGTAGGGGTAAAATGGTAATTTACAGCAAAAATTCTAGAAAAATTTCTATAATTGTTCTAACCTATTCTAAGCCTAAAAATGTGATTAGAACTCACTTCTCACTTAAACTCTATTATTTCTCAATTTTCCCAGTTTTCACACACAAATAGTTAAATTTCAACAAGAGTATGCAGATAGAAAAATTGTAGTATTACACACAAAAAAATTCTATAAAGTTATAAATATTATTTTCAATCCACTATTAAGGTCCAAAGTATATTTGCCTATTATTTCACGAATTTTAATATATTGGCTAAAGTTACACTGCTAATTAGGGGCGTTTGGTCCTTTTGCCCAAAAGTGCCAGAAAAATTCTAAATTAATTTCTAAAATTTATTATTAATTATAATAGGACCATTTTGATTAAAAATATAGATCCCCTTAAGTTTTAGATACTTTTCATAATTAGATTTATATTTTCATTAACTGTACAATTACTAAGGGTATTCAGGTCATTTTCCCAAACTCCTCTTTAGGAAAATTATTTAAAATTATGGTTGGATAGTTCCAAAAATATAAATTTGATTGTTTATCAATAGTTCCTAAATACCTCAAAATTTTTATTTCTAAACTTTCTCTATCTTATTCATAATGGTCGGATGCACATGAAAGGGCCTTTAACACTTTAAAAGAGAAATTAACAAATGCACCCTTGCTTGTTTTACCCAATTTTGATAAAGCTTTTGAGATTGAATGTGATGCTTCTGGTGTTGGTATAGGGGTTGTTTTAATGCAGGAATCCCAACCGATTACATACTTTAGTGAAAAGCTTAATGGGGCAACATTGAACTATCCGACCTATGACAAGGAGTTGTATGCTTTAGTAAGGGCATTACAAACATGGAAACATTATTTGTGGCCAAGAGAGTTTGTTACACATTATGACCATCAAAGTCTAAAGTTCTTAAAATCTTAAGGGAAACTTCAAAAGAGACATGCAAAGTGGTTGGAATTTAATGAGAAGTTTCCATGTGTAATAAGGTATAAAAATGGTAAGGACAATATAGTTGTTGTTGCTTTGTCAAGGAGATATGTTTTACGTACTTCTTTACAAGAAAAATTGTTAGGTTTTGAACAAATTAAAGGTTTGTATGAAAATGATCCTGATTTTAAACAAATATGGGATTCTTGTTCTAACCGATCTTGTGAGAAATTTTATAGGTATGGAGGACTTTTGTTCAAGAGGAACCAGTTGTGTGTACCGGTCAGTTCTCTAAGAGAATTGTTGATTAAGGAGACCCATGGAGGCGGTTTGATGAGACACTTTGGAGTGCAAAAGACATTGGACATCCTGGCCGAGCACTTTTTATGGTCGGGCATGAAGAAGGACGTCCGAGTAGAGTGTGAAAGGTACATAACATGCAAGCAAAGTAAGTCAAAATTAAATCCGCATGGATTTTAAACACCTTTGACTGTTCCTGAGCAGCCTTGAACAGATATTTCCATGGACTTTGTGATTTGTTAGCCAAAAAATCAAAGTGGTAAGGATAATATTTTTGTTGTTGTTGACCGGTTTAGTAAAATAGCACACTTTATTGCATGTTCAAAGACAAACGATGCAACACAAATTGCTGACCTATTCTTTAAGGAAGTTGTTTGATTGCATGGTTTACCAAGGAAAATTGTGAGTGATAGGGACGTTAAATTCCTAAGTCATTTTTGGAGGACTTTATGGAATAAATTGGGAACAATGTAACGCCCTAATTTCTAAACTCAGAAATAATGCTCGTTGGAGACACTATACCTGAAGTTCTTGAAATCATTTCGTTAAATTTTTCGATATCACCACACATTCGCTTAAACTTTCCAACAATTAGCTTAAGCAATTTATAATACAACATCAATATTTATAAATAAAGTAAATCTTAGTTAAATTTAGGGACGAATCCACACTTGGAGAAGTGTGATTCAGTGAACTCATACCGGAAGTCCAGCAGAGTCTCCCCTAAAAACCGGACAATTACCAGAATTCAGCTTAACCTGAAAATCAGCAAAACCAGTACATCTCAATATTTAAACCTATCACAGCATTAAAACTAGGCCTCAGTGGCCAACTAAGAAATAATTATATTTATACAAGATACAGCAATAGACCTAAATGAATAACCAAATAACAGCTACAAATACATTAGGGACTAATCCTATTAACGAATCTTCCAACTGAAGTAAGATTCATCTCCATCCTCACCATAACTGCCTCAACATCAACAAAAGTACCTGCACAACTAAAGTAAATCCCCGAAACGTGGGGTGAGATAATAATCTCAGCGAGTACAACTTAACATATATAGTGTGAGGAAAAACAACCATCAAGCATTGAAATACACCTAAAGCATATTTATAGATAGCTAATGAAAGAATAATTAAGACATGTAACTCATGTAACATGAACTAACAATGATGCAGAATATGATGCTCATGATGCACTCACTGCTGTGCCCAGCAGGCATGATCTTATCACTGAAACTGGAGTTAGACCTGAGCTCAGACTACGGGAAACGTCTTTCCCAGGGACGTATCCCACCCATTACTGGACCGAAGTCATGTTTTACTTAGTTTACTTAACTTTTTACTCACAACACAAAGGCCGACTTGAATTACTCACGGTCGAAACCGGCTTAAAAAAGTTACAATGCTAAATATGCTTCATGAAAACTTGATTATCAAATATTTACACTTAAATGCACTGAAAACTGAGTAGACAATGTATTTCGAGAGTTTCGTAACTCTCGTAAGTTCGTAACTTCGAAATTCAAGGGTTTTACATCAAATACTAACATCACCTACTCAATTCCAGTACAAACATCACAAATCCAATCATTTTAATCATATAGAAAGGGGATCAAAGGGGTAGGTTTCATACAGTGATCATTTCGACAATTTCATAAATCTCGCTAGTTTCGTAAATCTCGCTACCCTAAGGTTTTCATTGAAAATCCTAACGAAACTACTCAATCTCATACAAACATTACTAATCTAACCACAATAATCACATAGAAAGGGAATTAAAGAGTAGGGTTTATGCATTGGAGAGAAATCAAAATCAAAGGGGAAAGTGTGTGTGTGTGAGTTATACTCACCAAATCTATGAAATCAAGAGGAGAATGAGAATTTGAAGTGATCCAATTGATGATTCTAGCTTCAATCTCCTTCCAAAGCTCCAAAATTGACTTCCTCTCTCTAGAATTCACTCTTTCTCTCTCTAGGGTGAAGAAGGGTGAGAAAGAAAATGTGAAAATCTGATTTTTGCATGTGGGACTATATATACCTGGTTCACTAGTAATCGATTACAGATAGTCTGTAATCGATTACCAGTAGTCGTAAAATGCACTAGAAAACCTTTCTGGGAATCTGGTAATCGATTACAACCCTTGGTAATCGATTACCAAAAACTCAGCCCTCAGGTAATCGATTACGTAATCAATTACATAAAATTCAGCTCTCGGGTAATCGATTACAGACCCCCTGTAATCGATTACCTAAAAACTAGCTCTCAGGTAATCGATTACAACCTTTTAGTAATCAATTACCTAAAAACTAGCTCTCTGGTAATCGATTATGAACCCACTTTAATCGATTACCAGAATCCATATTCCTATAGTTCACTTAAGTTAAAGCTTAAGACTTGGTTTTATACTTGAGTTTTAACCCATAGCTCCTCAATTAGCTTAATTCCTCAACTTATATTCCCTTAATTACTAATACATAACCCTCTTATTTTAAGCCTAATTAGTTATTAAAGTTCCTAATTTGCGGGATGTTACATTCTACCCCCCTTTTAGCAATTTTGACCCCAAAATTGTTCAAGAAACAGAATTCAAAAACTACCTCAACTAAAAGTTCTGGAAGCCGTTCCCGTAAGCATGGTGAAGTGCATTCCAGAACCTAGAAATGAACCTAAGGTCCCTATCTGATATGACGTTAAAAGGAATGTCATGGAGTCTGAAAAACTCCCTAACATACAACTCTGCTAATCTTGCTAAGGGAATAGGTACTCCTAACCTGTAGGAGGTGAGCTGACTTGGTCAGTCGGTCCTTGAACACCCAGATAGCATCAAAACTAGTTTGGGCACGAGGAAATCCTACCACAACATCCGTAACTATACTCTTCCACTTCCACTCAGAGATTTCTAATGGTAAAAGGGTTTCTGATGGTTTGATGTTCTATTTTGTCCTGTTGACACACTAAACACTTAGAAATATAATCTGCTATATCTCTCTTCAAATCCTGATACATCTTGGTAGAGCCAGGATGTATAGAAAACTTACCTCTATGAGCTTCCTCTAATACCTGCTGTCTGAGGCTACCCCCCTTAGGGACACAGACCCTCCCTTGGAAGAGAATAATCCCATCTTCTGATTCAGAAAACCCTAATTGTTGTCTCTTCTCTTGGAGACCTGAGTCCAAACTCTGAGCCTCCCTGATTAGAGCTCTTAGCTCATTAGTGATCTCTTTTAAATAAGTCTGGCACTATGCCCTCTAATTACTACACCTAAACTTAGGTTCCTGAACTTCTCTAACAAACTCTTTTCATGTATCATCACAAAAGACACATGAATAAACTTTCTACTCTATTTGAGTATACTTGACCGGCTTGGTTAAACAAAACACTAGATAAAATCTATTAATAGGAACAGATTTCACACATCCACTAAGTAAGGACCCTAATTCCATACCCAAACCCATCATCTACCAGTTGGTTTCAAGTCATATGTTCTTAATGATCTAACTAAGTTTGAGAAGATTCTAAGTGATTTACATTATTATATTCTAACTCCTACTATATTACTTACAATAAGTCATGCACACATAATTACTCATTCCCTCGAATCACTAAGTTTGTGTTGTCGAATTAATCCAACACTCACGTCATGTCTGAGGAATTAAGTTCACACAGTCACACAAGTAACATCAAACTAAAGGGTGACAGACGGTTCACACTCTTCTAAGAAAACATTGAAAATTCTAGCAACACACTCACGCCATGAACGTAGTTAAAATACCTACGGGCCACGGCATGATCGCGGTAAACTCACTAATTTCCTAACTCCCCCTAATGGGATCTTTCCCTATTCTTATCTCACTCTACCGGTTAGGGCTCGTACTTAGCTTGGCTCTAAGTTTCTACTGAAAAGGAAGGTGGCTTAGAGTTTTATCCCCACTCTGGTTCTCCTAGGAGTAAGGAATCCTAAACGTCTTGGCGTTCTAACCTGATGCGCGATCCTACAAACCTTCCATTGTTCCTGACCCTCTAGGTTGAATCTAACTACCCATTCTTAAATCTCACTTTCAAGCTAGATAAAAGTTAGGTGTGCTAGCGTATTGAGTTCCCTTTGTGGCTTCCTATGTCCTTTCTACAAGGTTACCCCCCTCCTTAAGGCTTCAGGCCCTCCCTAACATCCTTCAGGGTTCTAAATCTTGATTCCTCCACTGGAGGTACCAAACATAAATTCAAAATTCTAAACTAATTCATGCTCCCCGCTTTCTAAGCTCTCGGGTTATTTTTATTATAAGGTGTTATAGAGTTTCCTATTTCTGTTTGGAATAGTGACATATAGGTTCCACACTACTCCATAAGGGTTGTGATGCGTTTTCCAGGTGAGTGATGACCCAGGTAAGTATGGTTGCAATTACAACATTAAACATGTATGGTTTGGGGTTATGGTATTTCCCTCATGGTATTTCACAACTAAAGTTAGGTAATTGGATGGCTGGAAAACATTTATAGTTGCTTGATAATTCCTTGACTAACTCTAGTGTTGTCTGTTAATCTACTTGTTCTACTCATTTCCCATTAGGACCCCAATTATAACTTCCTCCCCTCCTCTAATTAATTCTGAGATGTCTATAATATTTCCGCTACTTTATTATTTTTAACTAAGGTGTTTGATTCACTTACTATCTACCTAACAATTCCCTCAGTTGATCCCTAGTTCTTTTCTACATGGCTAACCCTAAATATGACTTAATTGAAAACTTCTTTTTTCTTACTTAGGTTCGTGATTAAATCTACTCTACCTTATGCAATTTGTACTAGAACTCTTAACTTCCTTGACTAAAATCCCTCCCCTCTAAAAGAGTTATGACTAAGGTTCTCTCCATTGTACTAATAGGTTTTTAAATGTGTGACTATGGATGGTATACCTACTGAGTTGGTTTCCAGATAAAAATCTGGCTTGTTCTCACTGCCCTGACCATGGACCTTTACCTTACTCTTTTCCCTGAGTATTTCTCCGAGTCCTCGTGGTTAAAACCAATATGGTTAAACTGAAGGTATGGATGAAGTATTCTTATTTGGTAATTTCTAGATTTTTAGGGTTATAAGACGTTGCCCCTACAGGTTACTAAGTGTTTTCTAAGAGTGGAAAAGAAAAAGTTAAGGTATGATTGTCCCATGACAAGCTACCCACTCGATAAGGTTGAAAGACCTTGCTGATTGCAAGTCATGGTAAGACAAAAGGTGTTAGGTAACTGAAACTTACTACCCATACTGCAAGACTCCTGACTACCACAAGATGACTAAGGGGGGTACACCTATTCTTATATCATTTCAAAAGAAATCTCTTTCCTTAGAACTTCCCAATTTATGTCTTTAAATGTCCATGATATTCGCACTATGTTGTTAAGTTAGGGTATATCTTGGACCTATAAAATTCTTTTCAATCTCCACATACCTTCCTAATGGTTCATATTCCTCTCATATGCCTAAGCAAGCTCTGGTTCACTCTAAGTAGGGTAGCTATCCCAATATGGACTAACATTCCCATATTCCCTCTAGTGTGACCTTTAACAAGTGTTTGCATAAAAGAAATTTTAACTATGTGGACTACTACCTAGTGAGCATACACACTCTAATATAATAAGTCATAAACCATTCAAACAAACCAACATTAAAATCAAAAAGCAAGACATGCAAAACATTCAAATCATACAAGTTACACGATTAAGACCACATTATAAGTCAAACAACAACCAACCTTCACAAGTAATGAATCTATCTTAACTAACTACCTCAGAGATGCCTAATGTTCACTAGGGCTCTAGGGTAACATTCTTTAAAGCTTCTATCGTGAGTATGTTGTTCTTAGGAATAAACTTAGGTTACTCTCTTTCTAATACAAGATAGGTGGCTCTAACCTTATTAAGGAAGTATCCCAACTTCCTGACCAAGGTATCCTACTCACATAACTAACCATAATCTCCGTGTACATCGCACACAATATAGGAGTGATCAGTCCCTATAATGAGTACGTGTACTGCAAGATCATAATAAGTTATGGGCAACTAACCTAACCACAGTCCAAATGGATTGAACTGCTCTGATACCAAAATGTAACGCCCTAATTTCTAAACTCAGAAATAATGCCCGTTGGAGACACTATCCCTGAAGTTCTTGAAATCATTTCGTTCAATTTTCGATATCACCATACATTCGCTTAAACTTTCCAACGATTAGCTTAAGCAATTTATAATACAACATCAATATTTATAAATAAAGTAAATCTTACTTAAATTTAGGGACGAATCCACACTTGGAGAAGTGTGATTCAGTGAACTCATACCGGAAGTCCGACAGAGTCTCCCCTAAAAACCGGACAATTATCAGAATTGAGCTTAACCTGAAAATTAGCAAAACTAGTACATCTCAATATTTAAACCTATCACAACATTAAAACTAGGCCTCAATGGCCAACTAAGAAATAATTATATTTATACAAGATACAACAATAGACCTAAATGAATAACCAAATAACAGCTACAAATACATTAGGGACTAATCCTATTAACGAATCTTCCAACTGAAGTAAGATTCATCTCCATCCTCACCATAACTGCCTCAACATCAACAAAAGTACCTGCACAACTAAAGTAAATCCCCGAAACGTGGGGTGAGATAATAATCTCAGCGAGTACAACTTAACATATATAGTGTGAGGAAAAACAACCATCAAGCATTGAAATACACCTAAAGCATATTTATAGATAGCTAATGAAAGAATAATTAAGACATGTAACTCATGTAACATGAACTAACAATGATGCAACACATGATGCTCATGATGCACTCACTGTTGTGCCCAGCAAGCATGATCTTATCACTGAAACTGGAGTTAGACATGAGCTCAGACTACGGGAAACGTCTTTCCCGGGGACGTATCCCACCCATTACTGGACCGAAGTCATGTTTTACTTAGTTTACTTAACTTTTTACTCACAACACAAAGGCCGACTTGAATTACTCACTGTCGAAACCAGCTTAAAAAAGTTACAATGCTAAATATGCTTCATGAAAACTTGATTATCAAATATTTACACTTAAATGCACTGAAAACTGAGTAGACAATGTATTTTGAGAGTTTCATAACTCTCATAAGTTCGTAACTTCGAAATTCAAGGGTTTTACATCAAATACTAACATCACCTACTCAATTCCAGTACAAACATCACAAATCCAATCATTTTAATCATATAGAAAGGGGATCAAAGGGGTAGGTTTCATACATTGATCATTTCGACAATTTCATAAATCTCGCTAGTTTCGTAAATCTCGCTACCCTAAGGTTTTCATTGAAAATCCTAACGAAACTACTCAATCTCATACAAACATTACTAATCTAACCATAATAATCACATAGAAAGGGAATTAAAGAGTAGGGTTCATGCATTGGAGAGAAATCAAAATCAAAGGGGAAAGTGTGTGTGTGTGAGTTATACTCACCAAATCTATGAAATCAAGAGGAGAATGAGAATTTGAAGTGATCCAATTGATGATTCTAGCTTCAATCTCCTCCCAAAGCTCCAAAATTGACTTCCTCTCTCTAGAATTCTCTCTTTCTCTCTCTTGGGTGAAGAAGGGTGAGAAAGAAAATGTGAAAATCTGATTTTTGCATGTGGGACTATATATACTGGTTCGCTGGTAATCGATTACAGATAGTCTGTAATCGATTACCAGTAGTCGTAAAATGCACTAGAAAACCTTTCTGGGAATCCGGTAATCGATTACAACCCTTGGTAATTGATTACCAAAAACTCAGCCCTCAGGTAATCGATTACGTAATCAATTACATAAAATTCAGCTCTCGGGTAATCAATTATAGACCCCCTGTAATCGATTACCTAAAAACTAGCTCTCAGGTAATCGATTACAACCTTTTAGTAATCGATTACCTAAACACCAGCTCTCGGGTAATCGATTACGAACCCACTATAATCGATTACCAGAACCCATATTCCTAAAGTTCACTTAAGTTAAAGCTTAAAACTTGGTTTTATACTTGAGTTTTAACCCATAGCTCCTCAATTACCTTAATTCCTCAACTTATATTCCCTTAATTACTAATACATAACCCTCTTATTTTAAGCCTAATTAGTTATTAAAGTTCCTAATTTGCGGGATGTTACAAACAACGCTTCTATTTTCTACTTTTGCACATCCTCAAACGGATGGACAAACTGAAGTAGTGAGTAGAACGCTTTCAACCTTATTATGTTCTATCATTGGCAACAATCTAAAGCAATGGGAAAAATGTTTGCCACATGTTGAGTTTGCATATAACCGGACGGTACACTTTACTACTTCTTTTTCACCATTTGAGGTTGTATATGGTTTTAATCCACTAACTCCTTTGGATATTTTGCCATTACCCATTTCTGAATTTTCCAGCTTAGATGGTAAAAGGAAAGCATGTTATGTCAGGGAGTTACATGCAAAGGTCCGAGCTAATATTGAGAGGAAAAATGAGCAGTATGCAAAACAAACCAATAAAGGCTGGAGGAAGGTAGTATTTGAGCCAGGCGAATGGGTCTAGATTCACATGAGGAAAGGGAGATTTCCAGCTCAAAGGAAGAACAAGCTTCAACCAAGAGGAGATGATCCATTCCAAGTTCTAGAGATGATCAATGGCAATGCCTACAATGTAAGGTCCTAATTTCCTAAATCCAAGAACAACGTCTGTTGGAAACATTATCCCGAATTTCTGAAATTATTATGCGTCATCAAGTATCGTCATACACACATAACGCCTAAGCAATCCAACGTTTACTTAGACTTCCTCAACATTCATGCATCACAATTCTCAATGCCAATTCTAACTTAGAAATACGGGAACGAACCAACACTTTGAAGTATTAAGGTTCATAAACTCCTACCGAAAATCCGGCAGAGTTTTCCCTGAAAATTGGACGTTTCCCAATTTCCATAATCTCCTGAAAACCAGCAAAACACCAGTATAGTTCATAATATCCAGATTTCTAATCAATAACAATGGAAAAAGGGCCTCCATGGCCAAACTAGAGAATTCTACATTAGCTACCGAAAATTTACATCTACACTTAATCCCTTACTAAAAACTATTTAATTACATCATTAACTATTAATTACAACTAATACTACTCTAAGGATCCCTATCTGGTCACTGGGAGTGTAGGTCCACTCCAAAAGCTCCTCTTCACCTCTAGACAAAGACTGGAATACCCTTCATACACTAAAATGTTTCCCCGAAACGTGGGGTGAGACTACGGTCTCAGTGAGCAAAGCATGCAACAGGCAGTGTGAGGTTAAGCAGGCACATGGGATGCAACATAGATTACAAGCCACATGAACATCAATAATTATTCTAATCATATTCATCTACTTAACCAATGAATTACATGTAAAGATAATGAACCTGACCATACCTGAGTTTCATGCTTATCTACTAATTCTACATGCATGTACAACCAAATGAATGCAATTCTCATAGTTGTTCCCAGCCGGCAGGTTCGTCTCACTGATTCTGGAGTTAGTACTGAGCTCAGACTACAGGGAACGTCTTCCCTGGGAACGTATCCCACCCTTATTCTGGACCGAAATCAAGTTTTCAAGAAATTTCTCACGGCCGAAGCCGGCTTATTTATTCTCACGGCCGAAGCCGGCTTAGTTATTAATTATTCTGGGTCGAAGCCAAATTCTAATTTCTGGGCCGAAGTCAAATCTGAGTTGATTTTGAGAACTATTTTGCATAATGCATAAAGAATACTTTTTGAGAGATCCTAACAGGTGACTAATGTCATGAAAGTCTACTCTTAAATGGGATATGCTCATATGTCTCATGCCATGACAAGATTACACATAGATTTACATAAGCATTATGGAAATTCTTCTAACAAAACCTAATCATGTAAATTTAATAATTCAACTCCATACATCAATTCTAGTTAAGATTCTAAAGCAATTTCTTCAAGGAATACATAGAATTATCAAGAAATGCACTCAATAGCAACCAATTTCAAGGAAACCCAAAACCCCCAAATCATAGCCACCTAAGGTTTGAGCTTAATCCAACTAATAGTAATCCCCAACATAAATATCAATTATCCCAACAATAAATCAACATACACATACTAAAAGAAAGGGATTAGAAGAGTGGGGGTCAAATTGGAAACACATACAAGATGTAGTGGGCTTCACTCACCTCAAAGGAAGCTCTAATGGAGAAAGACGAGGAAGAAGATGGTGGAGACCAAAGCCTTAGGAATGATGGAGCACCTTCAATCAAGCCCTTCTTCTTCTTTATCACTCTTTCTCTCTCTAAAAACCCCCTCCCTCTCTCACTAGAAGCCTTAGAAAGAAGGAGAAATGAAGAAGAATGAAGAAAAAGAGGTGTTGTCACTGTTTTAAACGAAAAGGACGCGTTCGGGCGCTCCAGCGCACGCGTTAGCGCATTGAGCACGTAAAATTGATGTTTGGGGGTGCAAACGAGCTTGTAATACTATTATATAATATATCAAACTGAAGCCCCAGAAATAAGCTTTCTAATGAAAGTGGAATCACCCTAATTGGACACCCTTGGCTCTGGATATTTGAGAATTAGTGCACCAAGGTCATTAGGCCTAAAACCCAAAATTAAGCAATAACCTCGGTTTGTGCCCCTCTTGGCTCCGATTCAATTCTATCCTTCTTAAACCTAATTCCTATCCATGAAAACCTTCTTCTAACTTAGTTCTTCTCATCCAAACCTTTCCCCCACTCTAATTAAATTACCAACTCCCCTCCTAATTTCCCATCTTAAGCTCCAATTCCTCATTATGTTCGTAATTCTCTAACCCTTGACTAAAACCATAACCTAAACCTTCTTTTAAAATTCCTAAGCCTTAGTTTGGGATGTTACATACAAGATAGATCTTCCAAGTGAATATGGTAATGTTAGTGCAACATTTAATGTAACTGAATTATCCTTATTTGAAGTAGGTGATGAATCAGATTCGAGGACGAATCCTTTCAAAGAAGGGGGAATGCACGATCCCATTCGACCTCAACTAGGATGCCTCGGATACATTGCAAAGGATTGAAGGTCCAATAACCAGGGCCAGATTTGAGCGGATGAAGAGAGCTTTGCAACTCTTGATCACTGAAGTATAAAGGAAAGTAGACCATCGAGAAGAAGAAGATCCAAAGAAGCGGTTTAACTTAACTTGGATTGAAGTGCAAGAGTATTATCCGATCTGACAATCAGATACGTCTGTTATCCGAATCTTAGGAGAGCCTATTTCGAGAAATTAAAGTGTATCTAATCAGATCATAGCTGATTTATTTAGTATCAGATATGTTAGGATTATATTTAAATCTTTTAGGATTATACTTTATCTTATCTAGGATTAAATCTTTTAGGATTATATTTAATCTTTTAGGATTATATTATCTAGGACTAAATCTATTTAATTAGAATTGTATCTTTTAGATAGTTTATTTTAGGGAATTCCTTTGTTATATATTGGCATTGAGAATCAGTTTGTAAACACAGTTGAATTCAATAAAATCTGAGTTTTCTCATTGTGAGAGCTTATCCTTTGTTCTTGGATTAAAGAACTACTTGATAACTTAGGTTCTACTAGTAGGTCTTAGTTAGGGTCTAGTTTCTTATATCTTGATAACTTTGATACTTCCAGCAGGTCACGGATTGTGTCAAGTTCCTATATTTGATTGCTTTAGTGTTTTCAGCAGATCTTGGATTGTGTCAAGCTCCTTATCGTTAATTGATCTTCAAGATGTTTCTATCTTTACGCTTCCGGTTCATATCATCCCTCTTGCATGTAAGTAAATTCATACACTAAAATAGAATTTGTAAAATCTTGTTGATAAAAGTATATAAGTAAAGGGTTATATACTTTTGTGTCTATTATTATAGTTCTGAAGCTATTTTTGCACCCACGATTTGTTAATGAATTTTTCATGTGTTTTCATTGTTTCATGTCTATAACAGTAAAACTTATCCTTTTGTTTGATGGACTCATTCTTCATTTAATTTTTACTTTGTTCTTTTTCAGATTTAGTTTATTCAAAATATTTTAAAGCTTTCCTTTTGATTTTTTTATGTTTATTAATTTGCTTTCTTCATTGTTGACCAATGAGGTATAAGTATCTGTTTTCAATTATTTTTCTCACTTTTATCTTCAATTCAATTATTTAAAATTGCTCTTAATTTTATCTTCTATTTATTTTAGCTGCTTGTTTTCAATAATTTGACAAAATTTTCAATATTGCATTTTTCTTTTTGTTTTTGGGTTTGGTGAAGAATAAGTTTTTGAAAGAGTGCAACTTAACAGTTATTAGCTCTTTGTAATTGTTATTATTGAGTGTATTTTCTCCACATTGCATTTGGAAGGATAATTGTTAGCGTACATAAACAGTACGCACAACATTTTTACCATAACTGTTTTTTTCTTTTTGCACCCCCTCCCTGATTTTTTTAAACGTTTTCTTTTGCTTTTTTTCTTTTTAGTCCCACCCCTTTTTTACTCTTTTTTATTTTTTTAAAAATAGTTTTTTATTTTTTATTTTATTATATTTATTTTTATTTATTTAGCTAATTAAATAAAAATATAGATTAAGAAATACAATAAATGATTATATAAATTTGGTTAATTGATATTGTGAGATTAATTGCAACTCCTGTTAACACGAGGTTAATTATGTGTCAAGAAACGGTGAACATATTTAAAAATGAGGTTAATGGTATATCCATTTGTGGTTAACAGAATATGATTTTTGGTTATTAATTGAATTTGTGCGGTTAATTGTAACTCCTATTAACACGAGGTTAATTATGTGTTCAGAAACGATGAACATATTAAAAAATGAGGTTAATGGTGTATCCATTTGTGGTTAACAGAATATGATTTTTGGTTAATTGATTTTGTGAGGTTAATTGCAACTCCCGTTAACACGAGGTTAATTATGTGTCCAGAAATGGTGAACGTTTTTAAAAAATGAGGTTAATGATATATCCATTTGTGGTTAACAGAGTGAGATTTTTGGTTAATTGAATTTGTAATGTTAATTGCAAGTCTTGTTAACACGGGGTTAATTCTGTGTCCAGGAACGATGAACATATTTTCAAATGAAGTTAATGGTGTATACATTGGCGGTTAACAGAATGAGATATTTGGTTAATTGATTTTGTGCGGTTAATTGTGTGCACAGAAACGGTGAGTGAAGTAGTACATTTGGTTAATAACATCAAAATAGAATAATGATGATAAAAACTCGTATGTAAACCCTTCAAAAAAACACACATTTATTTTATTTCCTGATCTATATTATTATTTATTAAAATAAATAAATAAATAATAAATATATTAATAAATTTAAAAAATTAAAAATTATTTGAAAATACAAAAAATAAAAAAATGGAAAAAATAAAAGAAGTAAAAAGAAAAATGAACAGTGCTCCCACATGTTGTACAAATGTGGGAACACATGTATGTAAATCGGGATTGCATTTGGAAATGGTATATAGTGAAGCAATTTTTATGTACGTGTTCTTATAATTTGGGATACGAGTGTTGATATTATGGTGACTGTTATGGTGCCCTTTAGTGGGAGAGGGCACCTATGCCCTTTGTTGACTCACCAATCAGGAGCCTCACTTTGGTCCAACCTTTGTGTTTTCCCCTTACCCCATGTATTCTTGGCTATTTCTATTTAGCCCCCTAACTTTTTCTTAAATTATTTTCCCCCCGATAATTAATAGAAGTTTTTTTTTTTTCTAATTCAACCTTTTTCCCAAATTAATAAGAGTTACAATCTTTCACTAAATTTCTTTTTCTTGTTGTTCTTCTTCATTATTCTGCTACCTCCTTCATTTTACTTTTTACTCTTCCCCTATACTTGGTCTTTGTCCTGGGCTCGAATCTTCTTCTTTCCTAGAGTTCTTTCGTTGCCGTCAGAGGGTGAATGAATGAAAGCTCTTTTTCTTCCTAAGTGAGCGCTAGGGTTTGAAATTGATCCCCTGTTTTTCGCTACCTGCATCGGGTTGAGCTGTTTTCTTCGGTGGATTGGAAAAGACGAGGAAGTGGTTGATTACCCAAGGGCTTCGTTTTTACACTCATTAGGGCCGGAGATACTTTATCGACGCGGAGGTAAGTTTTCTGATTTCTGGATCTATTTTTTTGAGATGCAATTTTTTGCATTTTATGAGCTGTTGTTGTTACATTTTGTTGATTTAGATGGTTTAGGGTTTAGAGGAAGGGTCTCATAATTTTATTTTTTTATCTAGGTAGTGTTTAAGTGAGATGGATTTTAATAGTGATGATTCAGCTGTTAATCTGGATGATGATAGGGATGTAAGTTATAGTGACTCTTCTAGCAATCATGAAATGAGTAGTGGAAATGATATACATAGTGATGAGGGAAATGTGTCTATTCAAGCAGAGGCTGATATGGATGAGGAGAATGATGTTATGGATAGAGATGTTAGAGACGATGTGTCAAGGAGGATAATTGACTTGACAAGTGATGATATAAGGGCTTTGGAGATCGCTAGTGAAGAACATGCGTTCAATTTTTACTTTTCTTATGCAAAATGTAAAGGATTTGCTATGAGGAAGGATGATGTACTTCGAGACAAAAAAGGGATGGTCATAATGCGGCAGTATTTATGTAGTAGGGCTGGTATGAGGGACAAAAAGTATTTGATTAGGTTAGATCGGAAAAAGGAACACAGACCTCTTACGCGTACCAATTGTCAAGCTAAGTTGAGAGTTAGGTTTGATTACAAGACGGGTAAATGGAAGGTTGTTTCACTTGAAGAATCTCACAACCATGATTTAACCCCTGCAAAGTTTGTACCTCTAATTCGTAATTATCGGGGATTGACTGATGGGGACAAAGCCCAAGTGGATGCATTACATTCTCATGGCATTAGGCCTTGCCAGATTATGGGTTTTATTGTTGATCAAAAAGGAGGGTATAGAAATGTTGGATTTTCAAAGAAAGATTTGTACAACTACATAGATGAGGTTAAGCGTGGTAAGATAAAAGATGGGGATGTTGTTGCTGGCTTAATTTATTTGCAAGGAAAGGCGGATAATAATCCAATGTTTTTTTCAAGATTTTTATGTTCTGAGGATGGTAAACTTACTCATCTATTCTGGTGTGATGCAAATAGTCGTGCGGATTTTCAATTTTTTGGGGATATGCTTGCATTTGATGCAACATACAAGAAGAACAGATATAAATATCCATTGGTCATATTTTCTGGGAAAAATCACCACTCTCAAACAGTAATATTTGAGTGTGCACTCATTGCTGATGAAACAATTGATACTTATAAATGGGTGCTAAGGATGTTTTCGGAAGCAATATTCCACAAGCATCCAACTGCAGTGGTGACTGATGGAGATGGTGCTATGAGGGAAGCTATTAAGACAGTATTTCCAAATGCGTGTCATAGGTTATGTGGGTGGCATTTGAATAAGAATGCATGTGAAAATGTTAAGAATCCAAAATTTTTGGATGATTTCAAGAAAGCAATGTATAGCAATTTCACTCCAAATCAATTTGAAGAGTTTTGGGAGGAAATGGTTAGCAAACATGGTCTACAAGGTAATAGGTGGGTTAAGAAAACCTATGATATCAAGGAAATGTGGGCGTCTGCCTATTTACGTGACAAATTCTTTACTCACATAAGAACGACATCTCAATGTGAAGGCATTAATTCACTAATAAAGGCTTATGTTAGGAGTAAGAATACTATTATAGAATTTATTCATAATTTTGAATATTCTCTTAGGGAATATAGGTACAAGGAATTGTGTTCTGACTTTAATTCTATTTATTTTGAACCTGTTCTTACGACCTCACTTCAGAAGATAAAGCGTCAAGCTTCTAAGGTGTTCACTTTGGATATTTTTAAAGATGTCAAGTATGAGATTGAAAGGGCAGGTGGTTTAAATGTAATTGAGCGTTCACTTGATGGGGTTAATGTTGTTTTCAAATTAAATGAATATTGTAAGCCTCGTAGTGAACGCTTTGTTGTTTATGATAAAGAGAATTCTAAATTTGTTTGTGATTGTCGGTTGTTTGAATCTTGTGGCATTCCATGTCGACATATTTTTTGTTCTATGAGACTGGAGCACATAGATGCTATACCCCCATGTATGATTTGCAAACGGTGGAGGAAGGATGTTAAGAGTGACTTGATGATATCGGATGGTTTGGATGAGGTAGAACCTGACATGATGAGGGTTTGTCGTGTTGTGGTTGCTAGCTCTCATTGTAACAGTCTTTGTGATATGGTTTCCCAAAAGCGTGAGCATTTTAAGGAGTTTTTAAATGACATTATGAAGTTGAAACAGAAGTATGAGAGATTGTGTTCCACTAGTAGCACATCTAATGTTGAGGTAAATGTTGTACAAAATCCCACTGTTGTGGAGACGAAAGGGGCTCCTATGAAGACAAGGAAGAGGTGTAAGAGTAAGAGGTGTTCAAACTGTAACATTTCTGGACATGTTATCACTACCTGTCCTAGGTTGTTTCCACCACCAGAAGATGATGAAGTCAACATTAATGACGAAGAGCATGGTCCTGGGTCACAAACTCTTAGGAGTGATGCTGCCCAAGTAATTCCCTAGTCGTTTTTATTATTCCAAAATAAATGTTTGTAAGTACATTTATATTATATATAAGTTTCCTATTTTCCACTGCCTGATGCACCTTCACTTATCTCTGCAGAATCATGATGGAATTTCATCAGATGAAAACTTCCCTGACAGTAGCTCTAATCACGTGTCTGGAAGCAATAGTCATACTCAGAGTGTAATGTTTAGTGTTTAAGAGTATATTTTTCCACTTTTTGATTCTTTTACAATGTCATTTAATGTTTTTTTTTATAAAATTGTTTAAACAAATGGAGAATTGTCCAAGTTTTGATAAAAGGAATTTTAGGAAAAAGAAGATGAAGTCCCTTTCACAGATTTCATACATGGTTTGTGTATGTTGTTGAATAATTGAAATGATTAGAATTGAATTACTGGTTCTCCTTTTGAAAGATTTTGTTCATCTCTTGAATTTTTGATGATTTTTAATTTTTGTTATTTTATTTACAAGAACTTAAACCTAGTCCCACTGAATCCAATGTAAATGAAGTGTTGAATGGTCCCCATAGAGTTGGGGGAGATACTGCAGGTCCATCATCCACAGCAAAGTAGGAAGTTGAAGGAAGTGTTTCTGTGAATCCCCCTGATCAGAATGGTACATTTAGTTATGGCTATCATAACAATGTATCCGCACCATTTTTCAGCTACCAGTTACCAATTGTGGGACCTTCTTCTGTTGGAAACATACAAATACGTGAGGGTATGTCCATTACGTTACCTTTTCCAAATCCATCCCATGTTCCTGTATTACCAAGTCAATGGAGATCTATGCATCATGGCTTATTTCCTTTGTTCCCAAATCAATCAACAATTGGTCTCAATTCTCAACAGTCCACAGTTAGTATTTTTTTTGGAAATTTTAGAAATATGAAAAACATTTCTAAGTTAGATTTATTAATAAAGTGTTTTATCCACAGCATGTAGTAGGAACTGAAGATGCTAGTCGGCCTGGAGTTTGGAATGATCTACTGCAAGAAGTAATTAGAAAAAGTGTTGTTCCAAGTGACAAACATGGAAAAAAAATGATGAAATCAATGTTAGATTGTTGTTTTGAAGAGACAAGGCTGACTTTTGTACATTGATGTTTAATGAAATGATTTAATTTTGTGCTGGGTTTAAGATACCTTGTATAAATTTCTTTTGAGAACTCTTTATGGCACTATTTGGTTTTTTTGTTTTGTAAACCTTGTATAAATTAATTGGTTTTGTTTTATATGCAGTATAAAAAATGGAATGAAGTATTTGATGACATTGATATTAAAAAAATTTCTTGTCATAGGTATTGCATGAGATTGAAATTAAGAAGCAAGTTGTATAGACTCAGCAATGAGAGGAAGTTACAAGCTTAATCAAATGTTTGATATCAAATTTAATCAGAACTTAACAGTACCCTGTTGAAATCCATCATTTTTTAGCAAATTGTAATTAAAAAGATAAATAATTTATGGAAAAAAAGTAGTAACAATTTAAGAAGCATGATTGGCAATGTAATACAGTGAGAGAGAAATGGAGAACCGTAATGAAACATTGCATGGGGAATTTAAGAAGCATGATTGGCTGTGTTGAGGAAAACGAAGAGTTGCCAGCCACCAAATTGAATGGGTGCGTTCTGATGAGAGGAATATGAAAGAATGGGAGGAGACTACAGACTACTGAGAGAAGTAGCTCAAGTTTTGGAGGGTGAGGGAAATGAGAGGGAGTACCCCTATAGGCCCTAGAACAGTACATTACTTCTACTTTTGAGAAGCCATGTTAGTTGGGATTAAACACATATGAAATATTATCCCTGGTGATATTTACATTAGTATATTTAAACTTATCCAGATTATTATAATAACATAGTAATAATAGTTTTAATCTATTAATTATTGAAAATTTTATACATGTTTATTATTATAACATAGCAGTTAATATTATTTTTTTATTATTAAAAATTATATATTTAACAGTAAGATTAATAAATTAAAGTGTGACTGACTTAATAAATTCTAGTATGTTGATTAAGAAAATATTATTATAAATAAATTATCCTTAATTCTCCCAGACAAAGAAAAATAAATTAATTGAGTATAATATTAATAATATTAATAATAAACTTAATAATAACAATAAATATACAAATAGCATCCATAATTGTATAACTCAATAATAACAATAAATATACAAATAACATCCATAATGGTGATGGACATAGTAAGGAATAAGATTAGCCTTTTTATTATGTGAAGGAAATACTAATGAAAAGGATGTAATTATGTGATGCTGGTGTAGTGCATACAGGAGCATAACAGCACTGCAATTATTTGGTTTACCTTCCTCAAACAAAATATAATTTTAACAAAATAATCTTTTTTTCAAAAGAAAAATTCAAAAGGTGGCAAAGTTTCAGGTTTTGATAAATCTAACGGTCCATAAACTACCAAAACATATTGGTGTGGCTTGCTCATATTGTTTAAACGTTAGAGCAAGCCACACCAAATTTCAGGCACAAACTTTGAACGTTAGAGAAAGCCACACCAATCTAACAGTCTAAAATTGTTGAAAGTCACCCTGACTTTCTCATGCCAAAGTCATACAATCGGTTCACAGAAAATAGCTAAATAAAGCACAGTAAAAAAACAATAATAATTTAATTATAACATAGTTAACAAGGTAATGAAAGTTGTAAATTGTTCAAGTGGCTATAACAATCAGCCAAAATGAAGATTTAGACCGCTATAAACAAAAGATATTTGCTACATATATTATCTAGAAGCACCGGTCTAAAAAGGTTGTCTTCCATCTAACTTAATCTTCAAAATTGGCCCAAGCACCAATAAAGGTGGTTAATGTCATGTTTGCCATGTTTACAACTTCATCTTTAATGTTGTTGTGACTATCCAAGACCAGATCCAGAGCTAACCTCATCCTGCTTTTAGAATTGAGCTGTGGAAAAATGTAAAAAATAAGTTAGTCAATCTATATAAGGAAGAGATAAAAAATTGTAAACATAGGCATGTTAAGAATACATGTATATATTACATACAGTTATCCGGTCATAAGTCTTCTGATCTTTGCTATCCATCATCCATTTTGCAACAATGACACCACAATCATAGCTACCAAATGAAAAAATAATGATTAAAAAATGAATTAACTGAGTATAAGGAAAATGATTTAATTATAATTACTATGAAGATGGATGTTGAAATAATCCTTCTGGCTCCACCATAGGAAATTCAGATATTCTGGGGCATTCATTGGTTCTGAGTTCATAAAATGTTATGTCCATTAAAATTTCTTGAAAAACAAATTGCCTGCAATTTTTATTTCAATGATAAAACCATTAGGGAAACATAATTGATTTACCATCTGAAATGCAGTAATAGATAGGCACATCATGAACACACTTACCAATTTCCTAGCCTGTAGCAAGCGCCACTCTCTCCTATCTGGGTTGGGGTTAGAGTCCAAAAGTATCACTTTTTCATCTTCCAGGTCAAGAACAACTAGGTACCAGTGTAGGTCTTCATTATTTACAGGTAAAAAAATCTGCATATTTGGAAATAGAGTATCTTGTTTTAGGAAGAAATTCTAATTTGAAATTCCGTATAATATATAGCAAGTGTTCTTCTATACTAACCTTGGATATTAAATCAACGTATCCCATGAAACTGGTTCGATAATGGTGAGCAAGGGTATTCGGAGTTGCCTTCAAATCCAAAGCTTGTTGCTGCAAATAAATTTAATAAAAACATTAAATCACAATACTGTCAGAAAACAAATTTGCTTAATTTTAGTGCTATAATAATGTCAACTAAACATACCGTAAATTTTGGAGGCAAATACCAACAGAAAGCATAATCAGACATGACATCTCTATAATTTGTCATCATACAAACCACCATTGAAATTACCTAATAACGATGTCAACATGAAAATAATTAAAAACACTTCAATTGATTCACTTATAGCACTCAATTTATAATTCCTAACCTCATTGGAGACATAATGGGAAGGCATTAGAGTCTGCAGAGATCGCCTATCCCCAATTCCAAATTTCCCACCATATCTGGATCTCACCAAAATTTCTTTCCTAAAGTTTTAAAATGCACATTAAATTTAATTTAGTGATTGTGAATTTAATAGTTTAACAACATTAAAAATATAAAACTATTACCCTTCAAGTATCTCTGTTGACATAAATATATATACAGCTACCTCTTCCTCAGTGTTAGTGATCCACATTCCTTGTGGTGGTTTGAATGACACAGGCATCCACTATAAATTTATTATTAAACATTGTAAATTGTGTATAGTAGACTAAATCTAAATGAACAAAATAAATTAATGTACATAATTGAGGCCATATCTGTTACAAACCTTTGGTATTTTACTAGCTAAACTACCCTGTTGCACAGATTCAGGTTCCTTGTCAATCTCTTTTCCCCTGAAGTCTTGTTTGCTGGATGAAGATCCTAGGGTGGGCGGCTCTGACACATTTTTTCTTGGTGGTTGAGAAACTAACTTAGCCATGAGGGAACTGGTGTTGTTTTTTAGCATGCAAGCGGTAAGCTGGCTTAGCCACTTCTTCATATCTTCTATTTCTCGAATAAGTAACTACAAATGATATAATAAATTTAAAATAGGTATAGTTTAGCAGAAATAGTAGACCGTGAACAGTTGTGATTTATGCTGATGAAAATAAAAGGTATGCCTTACCATCTCAGTCTTTGTGAAGAGCTCAGGATTAGAACTTTGAAATATTGTCTGTCTTCTGTCACCAGGTTTTTGGTTACTGAAATACATATAGTATAATACGCTTATCATGTTAGGCCATGAACAAAACCCTAAACCCTTATCAGATTAAAAGCATGAACAAACCCTTATCAATAACCTACATGATTTTGCACAGATAAAAACACATCATGCGAAACCCTATAATCAAACTACAAAAAAGTATTGATATACAAAAGAAACAAAGAAAATGAACACTGGATTATAGCGTACCAATTCGAGGTCTCTACTCCTTCCACATATCGTCTTCGTTTTCTCTCAGGGTCCTCTACCATTCGTTTATCCAACCCTTTCTCTGCCTTCCGTGTACGAAGCTTTTTTCCCTCTCCGTCACCAGCCATGTTCTCTGACGTTTGCCGGAGACCTTATTGTACAATGGAGTAATGGAATGAAAGAGCGAGAGTGTTAGGGTTTCGTATGATTTGAAGTGATTTTTCGTTTTGATAGAGTTGTTTCGGACCAGAGAAGGTGTAATTGAAAAACAACATTGGGAATTTAAGAATCATGATTGGCTTTTTTTTTTTAGGAAAACGAAGAGGTGCCAGCCACCAAAAAGAATGGGTGTGTTCAGGTGGGAGGGATACGAAAGGGTGTGGGGAGACTACAGAGAAAAGCGACTAAAGTAGTTTTGAAGGTTGAGGGAAATATGAGTTTCTATGTCAGCACATTACTTGAGCAGTTATGCTGGGGTACTGGCCCTTCTTACTACTTTTTTTTTTTTTTTTTGCTACCCGGCCCCTCTTATATCAAAACTATGCTACTACTATAGTAAGACTTTAATATATAAAAAATGCCTGTATAAAAAAATTATACATAGATATTCAATGATGTGCACTTGGGGTACTCTTATTATACTAGCAATATTATTTACAACTACTAAATATAAAATATAATATACTATTATTATTATTAAGACTATTATTATTATTACTACTACGATATTATTATTTTTTTCTTATTATTATTATTATTATTAATATTATTAAAATGCAATATAGGATAATGAATCCATGCAAGAATAGGAGATAATTAGGCAAATTGGAGAAATAATTAAAAATAAAAAGGGGACCGACCTTAGGATAATAAGCTATAACCTTAGGATCATACCACTATAAGTAATGAATCCATATGAAAATGATTCATGCATGTGGTGACCACATTAATATGTAACTTTACTATTTTAATCTAAATTTTTAAGAAGTGAGGTGGTAACTGACCAAGTAAGACCTCTACGTGATTAACTTAGATCATAATCTATAACATCAGGATCATACCACTATAAGTAATGAATCCATGAAAGTGTTCATGCATGCGGTGACCACATCAATATGTAACTTTACTATTTTAATCTCATTCTCTTCTCGTCCCCTCTCTATCTCAAATCACTCTCTTACTCCCATATCTCTTTCCTCTCTTTATTGATCATTTCCCTCCACCCACTCTATCTTACTCTCATATCTCTCTCCTCTCCTATCCCCTCTCTCATCTCTATCTCATTCCCTTCTCATCCCTCTCTATCTCCACTCATTATCTTAATCCCATATCTCTCTCCTCTATCTCTTGATCCTTTATCTCCACCCACTCTCACTCCCTTATATCAATCCTATCCCTCCCTCTCTCTCTTGATCCTTTCTCGTCTCTCTCTATCTCAAATCACTCTCTTACTCCCATATCTCTTCTTCCTCTCTCTATTGATCATTTCCCTCCACTCACTTTATCTTACTCTCATATCTCTCTCATCTCCTATCCCCTCTCTCATCTCTATCTCATTCCTTCTCATCCCTCTCTATCTCACTCACTATCTCAATCCCATATCTCTCTCCTCTCTCTCTTGATCCTATCTCCACCCACCCTCACTCCCTTATATCAATCCTATCCCTCCCTCTCTCTTCTGGATCCTTTCTCGTCCCTCTCTATCTCCACTTACTAACTCATCCCTTATCTCTCTCCTCTCTCTCTGATCATTTCCTTCTACTCACTTTATCTTACTCTCATATCTCTCTCCTCTCCTATCCCTCTCTCATCTCTCTCTCATTCCTTCTCATTCCTCTCTATCTCCACTCACTATCTTAATCCCATATCGTTCTCCTCTCTCATTACTCTTTATTCCCTTCTCATCCCTCTCTATCTCAATCACCTCTCTTACTCCCTTATATTTATCCTTTCCCCTCTCCCCTCCACTCTCTCTCTCTCTTGATCCTTTTTCGTCCCCTCTCTCTCAACTCACTCTCTTAATCCCATATCTCTTGTCCTCTCTCTCTCTTATTCCATATATCCATTGATGTGATGACACGTCATTAACTGAATTTAAAATACGCGCTTGGGGTACTCTTACCACAACTACTAGCTTATATCATAAGCTATAACATCAGGATCATACCACTATAAGTAATGAATCCATGAAAGTGTTTCATGCATGCGGTGACCACATCAATATGTATCTTTACTATTTTAATCTCATTCTCTTCTCGTCCCTCTCTATCTCAAATCACTCTCTTACTCCCATATCTCTTTCCTCTCTCTATTTGATCATTTCCCTCCACTCACTCTATCTTACTCTCATATCTCTCTCCTCTCCTATCCCCTCCATGAAAGTGTTTCATGCATGCGGTGACCACATCAATATGTATCTTTACTATTTTAAAGTAATTTTGAAAAGTGTAGATTAATAATTCAAATTCTAATAATTCTTTACATTTGGAGGATTTAGTGAATTATGATTTTTTTAGTGATAATTTTTTTAACACTAATCCTTATTTTTACAATTCAAATTCAAATATTGATTGCTATAGACAGACATTGTCAGTATATATAAAGATAAAGATATTATATATTATTAAAATGATCTTAATTATTTTAAAATATATACTTGAAAACTATAAAATATATTTATATAATAAGAGAACCCCTAATCAACCATAGAACCTAAGAGACAGGCATTGTCAGCATATATAAAGACAAAGAAATTATATATTATTAAAATGATTATTATATTATTTAAATATATACATGTAAACTATAAAATATATTTATATAATAAGTGAACCCTAATCAACCATAGGACTTCAGTATTTGTTTTCTAACAACTTAGCCGCTGAAGTTGTGTCTTGATCTTTTTCCAACCTTCACCCCATCAACACTCCACACACAACCTTTGGTATTTCTCCCACCTCTTTCCATCATCTGCAACTCTTTGTTTCCCTCAACACACTCAATCATGGGACTTAACTTCCCAACGCATCTTTTCATCAATCTTCTTTATTCTCTCACACTAAATCACTTTACTTTCTCATACTCAATCAATACAGATCACTCTCAAAACACTACATCTCTGAAACCTACAATCCCTCTTCTCTCACACTGAATCACTCTCAGAACATCTCATTTCTCAAACCCTAGAATCCTTCTGTACTCTGTGGTATCTGTCCACCAGATCAGTAACTGAAAAAAAATGGTCGCTAACAACAGGGAAGGAATGAACGTCGAGCGTAATGCAAGGCATCGAAGACGTGATTTTGACACTAACGAATCCACATCCAGGTATTTCTACATATTGCGATTATCTCATTTCAGGGTTTACAGAACTTCCCCCATTTTTTTACAACCACATTTTAGGCCTTAGGGTTCTTATTTCGGCTGGTTTTGTGGATTACTATTCTCCATCCATGGCATGCATTAGGTTCATCCACCATTTTGTTGACGATTGTGATTAGGGTTGTCCCTGCCATGTGATTATTTTATCTCATTTTAGGGATTACAGAACTTCCCCCAATTTTTTTACAATGAAATTTTAGGCCTTAGGGTTCTAATTTTAGGGTACTTATTTTGGTTGATTTTGGGGATTACTATTCTTCATCCATTGAATGCATTAGGGTTCATACACAATTTGTTGATGACTGTGATTAGGGTGTCCCTGCCATGTGATTTTTTATATCTCATTTTAGGGTTTACAGAACTTCCCCCAATTTTTTTACAACGACATTTTTGGCCTTAGGGTTCTAATTTTAGGGTACATATTTTGGTTGATTTTGGGGATTACTCTTCTTCATCCATTGAATGCATTAGGGTTCATACACAATTTGTTGACGACTATGATTAGGGTTGTCCCTGCCATGTATTTTTTTTACAATAAGATTTGATCATCTGAAAATGGCCTCTATGAAAAACATGAAAAGATTATTGCCCTGATATAGTTAGTGAAAATTTAATTTTTTTATTGTTTTACTAAATTTTTTTATGTTTCAGTAATTATAACTTTCTGGGGGTGATTGTATGGATTAAGGTTCTTCACCCATTTATTGAGTGTTTCACATTTGATGTTAGGGTTATTCCCCCATAACTTAAGTAATGATTTTAACTTTAGTAATGATTTGTATATTTCAACAATTCAATACACTCAACACAAAGACCTAGACATCATGATGATGAAGACCCTCAAAGTTTATCAAATGGTGAAAGGGTCACTATAATTCCTGATGTAAGTATTTAATACAATAAAAACCTATATATGGATAACTTAATTGTATATTACCTTTTACTCTGTGTTTGCTAATTGTTATTTTATGAATATTTCAGTGGATGCCTCTGATGTTCAAACCCCCTCCACAAATGTTACTTAGAAACAATGAGGAAAAGGTCGCAGCTTACATATTCACAGGTTCTAATTTCTTTGATAAGTAGGTTTTTTAAAAGTCTTTTAATTATGTTTTTTAAATTCATGGGTTCTAATATCTTTGAATTAAGTTTTTTTTTAAATTCATATCTTTCTAACTTACATTTATGTCATTGTATTCTTTTAATCTTGCAGCCAAGAAATTTTAGTGTCCACAGTGAATGGGAAGGTGGTCGGAGATCGAAGGACGCTGAAAACAATAATGCCAACAAGATACTTAAGTAATGAGGTGATTAGCCTTGTTGCATGCAAGCTGACTCACTACTCATCATTGCATCCGGACTATGCTAACTGTTGGTTTCTTCCTCCACAATTTTCGGTAATTTCATCCTATAACTTCATATACTTTTTTACAATAACCTGTAACTTCATCATAATTTTTACTAATTTAGCACTAATAATTCGTAGCAACTTGCACTCAGTTACAAGAAAACTCCTATAGAGCTTTCAGAGGATTTCAGAAATACTTTCATGGGTTATGTTGATAACATCAAGAAGGTGAGTTTAATATTAAACATTTATTACTTATTTAATAAAATCCTTAATTTGTACTTATTGCATGGGTATTTCCTTATAAATGATTGTACTTATCCCAAATATTTATACCCTTCAATGACGGGGGCTTCATTGGTTCTGGTAGTCATTGATCTTGATGATGAAAATATCTGGCTTCTTGATTGTAATCCATTCCCTGACAACAACAGAAGGCGCAGGCTTATTGTAAAAAAATTGGTGAGTTGATATCTGATATAATATACTTTGTATCAACATTATAACTGATTACATAATTCCATAAACACTAAATTGTAATCAAATATTCATTTCCTGCAGGCTATTATTTTTTAGGACATGTTAATGGATAGAACCTTCTATGAGGATTCATCTTTTAAGTGCCCTGTTATATCAGACTTTACTGTGACTGAGCCTGAAGGACTATCGCGCAATTTTAACCTCATAATACATATATTAAGTTTTTCTGTTTCATCTCTATGGAAGTTATATCAAAGATCACTTAGTTGTACCAAGTAGTACATGACATATTTGTTCTTTGTAGCAATGATTGTGGAGTCCAAGTTTCAAAATGGATGATGGAATGTGTCTCAAATGATAACTATAAGAGCATACAGGTTACTTGTAACTTTATTAAGCACCTAATAGATATTCTCCCTATTACTTTTAATTTTATATCTAAAGTGGTGTACTGCATAAATCTCTTTTGTAGGTGAATGCTGGAAAGTAGGATGAGACTGGCATTGGACTTGGTGCTGGACAGATACAATCAAAAGTTGGATGAGGTTGTGAATGTGGCGTGTCAACAAATCACAGAATTAATTCATGGATGGGACAACTTTAAAGATTTAAAGTTTATAAGTTGAATTATTTTAAGTTATTGCCCATGATTGGGCTTTTTGTGGGATGTTCTGAGACCCATATCTATCATTGCCCTTTTGTGGCAATTTAATTTATGTATATATAGACAAATATAAGATAATTATGCACCGCATTTTAATTACATTAAATGTTGTTAGAAATCTCAAGTCTGGATTGGGTTTTACCAGAAATCAACCCTATCATGTTAGCTTCATGTGGAACTCACTACTGGAAGGGATTGAACCTGCAGGTTAGGGCATAGCTTCAATGCACCCTAGTCCCCATTCTAGTTCATCACTACGGTCAAACTTATAAACTCAATTTTGTTGCATGAGAAGGTGAAATAACCAAAATATAAATTATATTATCTAAAACAAGAAGAATTGGAAAGAATTCATGCGATGCTCAAAAGAGAAATTCAGTTTATAAGGTTATCTTTGCCAAACCCAAAATCTGTAAGCTTTCCTGCTTCCGTTACATACAACACTATATTAAAATCTCATATTTGTATACCAAAAATTTTATAATGTAGCAATTGAAGACTACTATAGAAACATCAAATGCAATTAAAGGATATATACCCCCAAAATAATTTAAAAAATAATAAAAATAAACCATGGACGGAGAGCTTTGGTCTGTAACTTAACCTAAGCAATGAATAAAGTGGCAAAAAAATTTTGATTTTTTTTTCAAATAGAGTAAATTGATATGCTAAAATTAAACTTGAATGACCAAAATTACACAATTTAAATTTGAAAAATAAAAAAAGCATGTATTTTCGGCTCCCTCAATTTTTCATCCCAATTTTCGGCCCCCTCAAAATTATAATTCAAAATTTTCAGCTCCCTCAAAAAACAGAGTAAGACACGTAGAAAAATTCTCCCAGCTGAAAGAGTTCTGAACACCATTAAATATTAAATATCCTAAGTAATTACTAGTAATTTCATTTTTTATTTTTTAAATTTGAAGTGAACCTAGGCATGTTAGCGTGTACACATCACAATGTTAGAAGATTGGTGAGCCTCTGAATAGCTTAGGGAAACCAAGGACGCGAGACAATTCATCTCCTCCAGAACCAGCCGTCTACCTCCGTCTCGAGAACCAGCATCCTGTTGTAATAGGCAATTATGTGCCGTCTGAATTATTATGTTGTCTGAATGCAACAACTACTGTAGCAAATCCTATATAAACCTACCATGGCTTCTCAACACCATTGTCCCATCCTCAACACTAATCTTAGGTTGAATTCATCCAAACTCTAACTTACGGAAAAGATGTCTCCTACTGCTACCCAGAAACGTAGTGATAATTCCAAAAAAAGGAATCGGTAGGAAATCGACCAGAAGAGTACTGAGGAGGTGGACGTTTTATTGGGTCTACTGGTTCGCAAAATGGAAGCAGAACAAAAGCTTCTATTAGGAAAAAGACTTCCAAAAAATCATTGAGATTTCTTCTAGGTATTTATACTTCAAAACCAATTAAGTTAATGATACTTTACAAATTCGTGTGGTTAGGACTAACTCCGTTTTTGTTTGTCAAATTCCAGCAACCATGAAACCTTCCTCAACGATGTAATGAATGAAACAGAGTCAGACAGACAATTCCTAGGGCAAACCCCTGCAAAGGACCAAAGGGACAATGAATCTCAGTCACCCATTGCCACACAGACCGTTCCAAACGTTTGCACCATCAAGTGATAAGGAAGCTGTGAGTTACCCTCAATATAGTTGGTTTTTTTATCCTTAATTTATTTTTAAATTTGTTCACCATAAAATATAACTCGTACTATTATATAACACACTATATGTATTCAATAATGTAGCCTTTTTATTTGCACAGGAGCTTGAACATAAGGTAACACGCATTGGGACGTCTGTGGAACAATTAGCTTCTGTTGTCAATATGATTGACTACATTCTTCAACAACACCAATGTTCTACAATCATTTCCAAATCCTTCTGGATTTCCCATCTTCACCAACCCCTTACAAACACCCATTACCACCTCAAGTGTCCGAAAAAATGAATCTAACACTTTACTTCCTTTCAAAAACTCCAACCACAAGAATGTTCTCCCCTTTCTGGAATTAAGAGCATGAGTACCAATCCCCTCTGGGATATTTAAAAGTCATCTGAAAAAGGCAAAGAAAAATGAAAGGAAGCACCTCCAAAAATCTGTTTTCAGTTCCCAAGGATAACAATACATGTTCTTTCTACATGAATCTCCAACCACTTCATTCTGCACAATATGATGGAAGGACAATAGGAATTCGTATTCCATGGATAATTTCTTCATACCTGTTCACCGTTCAACCAATATTTATTCTTAAATCTTATCTATATGACTAATGTTCTCCTTTTGGGTTTATTTTTAATTTAATTTATAGTGGATGTCATTATTGTTTAGACCACCAAATGAAATGATTCTTGATGAAATAGAAGCCTCTGTTGCTGCCTACATATTTGGACTGAAATATGAAGAATTGGAATATGAGTAATGTGTTTTTTATACTTCAAAGTTTAACTCAATAAATAATAAGGAATTTATTGTGGTAACTGAATTATCTTCATGACATGTAGGTTTGAAATCTTGGTGACGTCTCATCTTGGAGCATTTGGTGAGAGATGCATGGTTGAAGTTTCTAATGACCAAACAGGATTTGCATCAAGATGTAAGTTCTAATATTATTCTGTTCTTATTTAATGTATTATTTACTTAGAACCTACCATTGAAATTTAAGTGATTTTTAAACATGTAGAAATATTTGTATTGCACATGTCTTGAATTTGGTTGTAGCAATGATGACTGTTAATGCGAGATCAAGCTCTGTTTACTCAATTGCTGGTTTTTTACCAATAGAATTTTCGGTAATTACTTTTATAAGAGTGAAGTTAAATCTTATCCTATTTTAGTCATTACAATTTCTGATTATGTTATAATCCTACATGTATATGTCATATGTTTTAGAAATATTGCTTGCATGGATGAAGCCTCCTAGTTCGGCAATGAACTATTATAAGATGATTACATGGGCAAATTAGAATTCCTTGTCCAAGGTTTGGGTGTCTAACTTTAGTTCTTTTCACCATACATATCATCCTTTATGTAAATTATTCTTCTATCCATACCATTTAATTCTTCTTAAATCTCATGTAGATGTTCAATCCCCATCAATGATAATAACAACCATTGGTATTTGCTTGTTGCTGACATGAGAGCCAAAAAACTTATACTATCAAGACTCAGCCCCATGTGAAAAAAGAAATTTAGCAAGGCAGTTGCATGTGCTAAAAATTGGTGATCTGAACTGCATGTTTGTTTCATATTTGATGAAAATACTTGCTATAATTAGTGTTTACTATATTTGACCCAAATTAATTTTCTGCACAGGCGGTGTGTTGTACTTGGAGGAAATGTTCCAGCATGAGTCCTTCTATGAATTCAATAGCACAGACAAGCCAAAGAGTGACAGAATTTCCTCTAGTGATACCAATGGACGTTGGAAAAACAGGCTGCTGGATCGTAAAATCTTTAATCTAATCTAACTTTTTTAATCTTAAAACTTGTACAATGGATCTTCATAAATTTTCTAACCTACTGTATTTTTCTTTATCAAATCATAGGAATAACTGTGGGGTTTGGGTAGCAAATGGATGATGACTGCCATTTATCTAATTAATTACAATTCAAGGTAAAATATTTCTCATGTAATGCCTTAACGATTTATTTTTTTTAGTTTAAAAACTAACATGTATTAAAATTTGCATTTTTAGGTGGATGGGGAACTCGCATGAGACTTGCAATTGATTTGGTTATCAAGCCTTACAACATGAAGAAGGATACAGTTGTCAGTGAAGCTAGTGTAGAATGGAAAAAACATCATGAGGAGAGGAAGACAAGCAATTAGTAGGCGAGGCTTGCGGTCTCATGTGAAGAAGATTTAGTCATTCCCATCCCCTGTTATCATGAACAATTTTATTCTAGTTTTTAAATGCTTTTGAATCTTGGATATGTCCTACAGGACATGGTATGTTTGATTATCTGCTTGTGTTTGGTTGGTGTGTCCTTCGGGACTTTGACAATTCTGGATGATTTTTTGGATCTTTTAATATCTCCTTCGGGACTTTGACAATTTGGTTACTGGTTAAATTTGTCCTTGGGGACTTTTGAGTATTGTGATGACAGTATATGTTGCTTCAGTGCCGTAAAATTTTCCATGTGTATTTTGCTCTTTGGCCATTCAATTCCAATTGTGTTAATTGTGTCCCCTCTTTTTTTTTGTGATAAATGTGGATCTTATCAGGTCATCAAATTACTAGAAATACTGATGAATTGTTATCACCTGCCTAAATAAATGTATTTCTATATCATTTTTTGTCTGCATCAGGACATTCACAAAAATAGAGTAGTATCTAGCATTGTTGGAAATTATTTTTCCTTATGCTGGTCCAACAAGCACCAATAACCAAATGGCTATAAACTGCAACTCTTAAGATACACTGGAGTAGCGCCCTGAATTCGTCTTCTTTCTTCAATTTTAAAGGCCCTAAATATTTCAAATTGACTATAAAAATATTTGTTGCATACAATGTAACTTGAGTTAGACTGAAAAAAAAAACTGGGACTAAGATGAGTCTATCTGGCGATTCCAAATAGTATAATTTTCAAAGATTCATAAAATTGATATAGAATGTACAATAAAGTGTGTGTTTTGTAAAAAAATTAATCAAGAACTTCATATCATTAAGATCCTGCTTGTACCTTAATTCAAAAAACGCTTTCACCATTTAGGCTTTAACTTTTTTCTATTTATTAGTTTAGTCTTATTATTCCTGTAGATCAATCTGATGAAAGGTTGTCCAAACGTGCAATTATATAATTGTCGTCCATGAAATTAAATTAACTAAAAACCAAGGATACTCCAAACTAAGCAAAGTGCAATATAAAACCAAAATGTGTAAACATTATCCTGAAGGTAGATTAACAACAAATACAATCGCTAAAGAAACCATCCAACGTGTACTTTTTCATAAAATGACATCCATATGACACCAAACATTATAACACACATAAAAACCATCCTAGGTTCCTATTGTGGCTCTTATATGACTCAATCATATTTCTTAACTTTTCCACTTCAACGCTCTTTGATTCGAGTTCCTCTTTCAATGCTCCAATTTCTTATATGCTTCTAGATCTCGAACCAACCTTTGCTTGTTCTTCAATAAAACATTCATTACTTTAGAGGTTCTTTCACAAGTAGGTGGGTCAACCCAAGAAAAATATTGACAGTGATGCAGCATCCCATAATTGCCACAGCCACAGAACCTTCTTCCTGGGTTCTTCTCAGTCCATGAAGTTTGTATTTTGCAAGGTACACCACACATGCAAAACTGATTTGAATCAACTAAACTAGATGGGGTCACAATGCTACCACCTGATGAAGAAGAATTCTCCATTCTGATAGTTTCCAAACATGCATTTAAGGAAGACAAACAAGATTAAGAAAAATAAATGTAAAAAAATATTTGACTAAACAAGACAATAGAGTGATACAATATCCAAATCATTCAAAACACAGATAACTAGTACATGCATGCTCAGTGTCTTCACGTGAAATGATCAATCCACAAAATCAGATTTCAGAAAAAAGTCCCTAAAACATAATTTCAAAACTTCCCCTAATATGAAATGATCAATACACAGAATCACAATTCAGAAATAAGTTCCCTAAACCAAATTTTCAACACTACACCTACAATGAAATGATCAATCCACGTAATCAGAATTCACAAAAAGGTCCTTAAAACCTAATTTCAAAACTTCCCCTAATATGAAATGATCAATCCACAGAATCAAAATTCATAAACTAGTTCCCTAAACCCTAATTTCAACACTTCACCTACAATGAAATGATCAATCCACAAAATCAGAATTCAGAAAAATGTCCCTAAAACCTAATTTCAGAACTTCCCCTGAAATGAAATCATCAATACACACACTCACGACTCATAAATAAGTTCCATAAACCCTAATTTCAACACTTCACGTACAATGAAATGATCAATCCACAGAATCAGAATTCAGAAAGAGGTCCCTAATACCTAATTTTAAAACTTCCCCAAATATGAAATGATCAATCCACATAATCAAAATTCAGAAACTAGTTCCCTAAACCCTAATTTCAATAATTTCCCCACAATCAAATGATCAATCCACATAATCAGTATTCAGAAATAGGTCCTTAAAACGTAATTTCAAAACTTCCCTTAATATGAAATGATCAATCAATGGAATCAAAATACAGAAACTAGTTCCCTAAACACTAATTTCAACAATTACCCCACATTGAAATGATCAATCCACATTATCAGTATTCAGAAAAAGGTCCCTAAACAATAATTTCAACACATCCCCTAGAATGAAATGATCACTACAAAAAATCAGAATTCAGAAAAAGGTCCCTAAAACCTAATTTCAAAACTCCCCTAAAATGAAACCATCAATACACAAACTCACAATTCAGAAATAAGATCCCTAAACCAAACTTTCAACACTACACCTTCATTGAAATGATCAATCCACAAAATCAGAATTCAGAAAAAAGTACCTAAAACATAATTTCGAAACTACCCCTAATATGAAATGATCAATACACAGAATCACAATTCAGAAACTAGTTCCCTAAACCCTAATTTCAACACTTCCCCTACAATGAAATGATCAATCCACATAATCAGTATTCAGAAAATTGTACAGTAAACCATAATTTAACAACTTCAACTAAAATGAAATGATCAATCCACAGAATCAGAATTCAAATTCTAGTTCCCTAAAACATAATTTCAAATATTATCCCTAAAATGAAATGAACAATCCGCATTATCAGTATTCAGAAAAATGTCCCTAAACCATAATTTCAACACTTCCCCTAAAATGAAATGATCAATCCACATAATCAGTATTTCAGAAAATACTTTCCTAAACCCTAATTTCAAAACTTCCCCTAAAATGAGATGATCAATCCATACAATCAGCATTCAGAAGAAATTTCCCTAAATCCTAAACCAAAATAAGAGTAAAAAACCACCATCAGATTAGACTTTCTGGGTAATAGGATTTAGATCAGCATTCAGAACAAATTTCCCTATACCCTAAACCATAATTTCAAATATTATCCCTAAAATGAAATGAACAATCCGCATAATCAGTATTAAGAAAAAGGTCCGTAAACCATAATTTCAACACTTCCCCTAAAATGAAATAATCAATCCACATAATCAGTATTTCAAAAATAATTCCCTAAACCCTAATTTCAAAACTTCCCCTAAAATGAGATGATCAATCCATACACTCAGCATTCAGAAGAAATTTCCCCAAATCCTAAACCAAAATAAGAGTAAAAAATCACCACGAGATTATACTTTCTGGGTAATTGGTTTTAGATCAGCATTCAGAACAAATTTCCCTAAACCCTAAAGCATAATTTCAAATATTATCCCTAAAATGAAATGACCAATCCGCATAATCAGTATTCAGAAAAAGGTCCCTAAACCATAATTTCAACACTTCCCCTAAAATGAAATGATCAATCTACATAATCAGTATTTCAGAAAATACTTCCCTAAACCCTAATTTCAAAACTTCCCCTAAAATGAGATGATAAATCATTACAATCAGCATTCAAAACAAATTTCCCTAAATCCTAAACCAAAATAATAGTAAAAAAAAACAACACGAGATTATACTTACTGGGTAATAGATTCCGATCCCTAGCAACGACTGGGGAGAACCGGATTAATGTTCGACTAACTTTCGGTCTCGAAATCCTCTGAATACTCTGGCGCGTTGTCAACAATCAGAGGACCACTTTCGCTTGCGAAGACACCATCGCTCAAATCAAGATGAAGAAATAGATAATGGAGACCACTACATACGAGGCTATCTGTAGATACAAGAAAAACTGAAACACGATCGATAGGAAGCGATTGGAACGAAAATATTGGGTTTAGGGTTTCCAAGGAGGAGAAGAGTAATAACAGTAAGGTAGATAAGAGAAGAGAACTCGAAAAAGACCGTTGGGGTCTTTTTTTCATTATTTGGTTTTTTTTTTCACAAATATTTCTAAGTGTTGAAATCATGTTACAATTTTACCGGGGTGGAAAATAATTTAAGAAAAAGTTAGGGGGCTAAACAGAAATAGCAAAGAATACATGGGGTAAGGGGAAAAACAAGGGTTAGACTAAAGTGAGGCTCCTTATTGGTGAGTCAACAGAGGGCATCAGTGCCCTCTCTCACTAAAGGGCACCATAGCAGTCACCTGATATTATAGTGTCTGTTTGGTTCACAATTGAGTTGAATTGATTTTAGAAATCAATGATTGAGATGAGTGATGCACATTTTATGAAACACGTTAGAGAAAGTGATTAAAAATCAATTCTACGAAACTATAATTTTGTACTGTAACAACAGTGAAACAAATGGAGGCATAATCTCCTTCAAAGCCAACACTGCTATTCACGTTACAAATGGAGGCATAACCACGTTACAAACATAGTACCTGTTTGGATTGGCGTCTCACAATCCCATACGCACGTCTACTTCCTTATACGTGTGTTTTTTTATTTTTATGTTGTTTGGGTTTTCACTTGAAACGTGAGTATAGGATGGAAATTTGAGTTTATGAAAACACATGTATTTCTAGCTTTTGTGTCTCAAACTTGAGTCTATCCATACTTGAGTCTGAAAATTGCAAAGCCTTGACCCTTTAAGCGTTCATTTATTCCCACAATGCCCCTGCAAATTATCCGTTGTTGTTGCATGAATGAGTTGCTGCACTTGACAAGCTAGCTGCACCTGCTGGACGAGGTGTTGCACCTGAGGATCGGAGCTGGGTCAAATAGCGGAATAGGTTAGCCGCTGCAGTTGGAGAAGCTGCTGATGAACTTGCCAAGGGATAGGAGAAGCTAGCTGCACCTGAACGCTTGCCAAGGGATGATCTCCCTCTCCTGATGAACTTGTCCTTACAGAACCTTCAAGGGATGATCTTTCAGTCTTTGGTGCACTAATGGTGGAAAGATTAGGTGTTGATGCTAGACCACTGGTTGCATGGCAAGGGTAAGGTTGCATTTGGTGGTGATCCAATGAACCTGATGAGGAGTAGCCCATTCCCATCGGTTGCTGAAAATGTTCGGGCATGCGCTCTTTGCTAAGAGGAGGAGTGAAGGCAGAAGGAGCTGCACTTTGGGTCAAGCTCATGCACTTGAACGAGAAGGAGCTGCCAATGGGTCGAGCTGGTGCTGCAATTATGTTTTAGTTAGAAATATACGTTGTATATCTGGTAACCATTTATTTTAACCATTTATTTTATTTAGAAACCATAACACTTGTTTTTTTAGTTAGAAAAAATGTTTATAAAATGTAAAACAATTATAATTATTAAAAACCATAACATACAGTAAGGTTTTAAACTTCAAATAGCCTTATAATTATTAGTTTTTATTTCTTAATAACATAATTTATAATTTGTGTGTTAAAATATAAAAATGGTGTACAAATATGTTTTTTTATTATTAATGTTAATATCAAATATATTTAATATAGAAAAATAGAATTCTAGTAATCTTTGAACAACAAGACCTTTTTAGTAATTACATCTTCAAACGTGATTTCCATTAATATCACTCAAACAATATTCACTTTCTTAAACTCACATATGCAGCAAACTATTCAAATATGAAATCACGTTTACATAAACTCAAGTTTATCCAAAATCACGTTCACTAAAACCACATTCATTCAAACTCAAGTTTACAAACGTTAATCCAAACACGCACTTAAATCAAACCCAACACTGCCATTCACGTTTGTAATCATGTTTGTAACATAATTTTAATAGAAACGAAACACATTTAATAGATTGCTGTAATTATTGTCTTTTGGTTTTAAGTCTTGTCATTTCTTACTTGCTCACTATTATGAGTTTTATTTTATATCATTTCATAATAAATTAATTATTACATTATTCTAATACAATTAAATATATCTGTTAGTGTCATCAAATTTTCTTTTGAATAAAATAAAAATTATGACATTAATACCTCGGTCCACTGGTATTTAAATTTGTTGTTAGTTTCCATTCTTCTCATCTTGCTTTCCAAATAAATGATAAACAAAGAATAACAAGTAGAGAACCCTGATAATTTTACCAATATACGCCTCACAATCACAAACAAATACCCCTTAACCAACGTGGAATTTTTTAAGATACAGTAATAAATACCTAATATGAAATTATCACAATTACTTCAAAAGGAGAAAATATTAACTCTTTAAATTAATATTTCTTTAATTTAATAGGTTCTGTTTTAATTTCTTAATAAATTCCATAAATATTTGCCTACAAAAAGCTTTGAACGACAACTACTATTTACAGAAAGTAATGTATTCACATGGATCATCTAAACGGCGGATAAGGCCTGGGGTGACAAAAGTAATTTGCACACACTATTTCCAAACTGTCCATGTCCTAAAGGATTTGGAGGACCATAGAAGTTTGTGGGGAATCTATATTGTGGTGGAGGCACTCCATTAGGTATAAATGCCTGTCGGTATTGAGGAGTGAAGACAGAAGGCACAGAGTGTCCTGCAGCTGTTCGAGGACGCTTGCTGTTGTTACCCGACTCATGTAGCTGATAATTGTTGGGGACTGTTTCAATAGCACGTTTCTTTTCCTGAGGTTGTTGCACTTGAACTTGATTCATGGTAACAGCTTCATTAGCAGGTTTCTTTTCTTCAAGCTGTTGCACATTAACTTGATTCATGGTGACTGCTCCATTAGCACATTTCTCTTCATTAGCAGGTTTCTTTTCTTCAGGCCGTTGCACTTGAACTTGATTCATGGTAACTGCTTCAGTAGCACATTTCTTTTTTTAGGTTGTTGCACTTTAACCTGATTCGTGGTGACTGCTCCATTTGCAAGTTTCTTTCCTTTAGGTTGTTGCACTTTAACATGATTCATGGTGACTGCTCCATTTGCAGGTTTCTTTTCTTCAGGTTGTTGCACTTTAACTTCATTGTTAGCAACTGCTTCATTGGCAAGTTTCTTTCCTTCAGGTTGTTGCCCTTTAACTTGATTCTCGGTGACTGCTTCATTGGCTGGTTTCTTTCCTTCAAGTTGTTGCCCTTCAACTTGATTCTCAGTGACTGCTTCATTGGCTGGTTTCTTTTCTTCAGGTTCTTGCTCTTCAACTTTGGAGGAAGCCTCTTGCTCTAATGCACTACGACGAATAGTTTCCTTATGCCTTTCTAGTGCAAGAATACGATCTTGAATCTCATCAACCAGATCCTGAGATTTTAGGTTGGTTTCTGAAATGCACTGTAGAACAGTTTCCAGACAAGCAAGCTCCATATCCTTGGCCTTAACCTGAGATCACGTTTAATTCAACATATAATTAGCTTGCAACTATTTGAAAACTGATAATTTAATGAGACATAATTTGAATAGGGAAGAAGAACCTTTCTAGCAGCGCACTTTTTTCTGCCAAATCTGAAAGACGACTTTTGAACTCTCTTAATATGATGTCGCAAGAGATCAGCTGGTTCGATTGTGCCAGTCAACTTATATGCACAAATGAATCTAACAGCTTCAATACGCTGCTTCTTCTCAATAAGCTTCTGAACAACATCTGTGAGAGGAGAAATAATTTCACATCAACAAATCAGTCCAGAAAATTCCTTTGGGATATTACTTTGGGGTGTGTGCGTGTGTGGAGAGAGAAATATTAAATTCTATTCCAAGCATGAAACAAGATGTCAATTTGTTGACAAAAGAAAGAGAAATGTTGGGGGAAGCAAGAAGGAAAATCTGTAAAGAGTAATGACAATTACATTTTTCAACAAAATACAGATTCAACTTCCTTCAAACAGCTAATAACATCTTGCTATATTTTATTGGCCATCTCTTGTAAATTTTTTTCCTCACAATCCATAAATGTTTGACATTACCAATTTTAAACAAGAGTTCTTCTATCTCTTCAGAATATTTTCCACTAATAATTTTTATACACAGCAGTATGCGTATAGTAACCCAAAAAATGTTAGGGAGGAAAGACAAAGCAAATTTTAGATTTAGGCATTCATATAGCAATTCTATCTTCTTTTACGGTGTCATTTTCAATATATTTTGAAAAACAACAAATGAAAAAAAAATATCTCAATTATCCCCCCCCAAAATAAAGAAAAAAACCTAGCTACTAGTGACTAAATAAGACAATTTTAAAACAAACATACCAGAGACTTTATCCACAAAACCAAGAGTCCGATACAGCTCTACAGCTTGCTTGTGCTGAGTAACCAATTCTAAAAGCTTGAAAACATCATCTTTATTAAAATAAGAAAGTAATCCATAAACAGACAAAAGCAGAAGAAAACCCAGAACCGCCAAAGAATTTTCAGCACTTGCTCTGATGTGCGGTGTCAAATCAAGTGCTAGCTTCAATGCCTCTTCTCTCACGTGGGGTTTAATATGTGGTGAGATTTTCATCAGCTGATCTAACAGAAAGATGTGGCTCTCATCAATAATTAAACCTTCATTTTCCTTCATACTCTGTGGAACAATAGGGTTCTTTATTATATCCAAAACAAGTTTTGCTGCATCTGATGATGTTTGGAGATTAACTAAAATGTCATTGCTAATCTCAGACTCATTTGAGAGCAACTGCAAATTTCTTCCATCATTGGTGGTGAGACATGATTGATTATCTGTGTATACAACTGAACGTTTAGCTTGCAGATATTCAAGTTCCATCAAATTAATAAAAGCGTCTGAAAAAAGGTGAAAATAGGAAAATACAGATCATAGAATGCAATATGAAAGTCTGCAATAATGCAAAGCTCTCCAATGTTGATATGCACGGGCTATAGAAGGAAAGCCGCTTTATACTAATATTTACAAGGAAAAATTTGACCAATAAATGGTGTGGTGCTATAATACACACCAAAAACTAAGATAATCCTTACAGACATAAAATGTAATGGTACATATGACATTTTGTGTTGGACTTGCGAACAAGGACTGACAAGGCATTTTGTGTTTGAACATTTAGGCAATAGATATGCATCATACAATCACTATCATGATGTTTTAATACAAAGACAAACACAAATTTTATAGCTTGTGTACTGTCTAGTAAGCTGCACACAAGTAATAGATGAAAAAGGTGATGAAAAGAAGATTTAGAATGTAAACCTCTTTAAATTTATCAATTGAAAGACATGACATGTAGCAGAAATACATCTAAAGGATCGTAAAGACTAAATTCAACCAAACAAAAAAGAAGCAAACAAAATTTTAGAAATTTGTATTCATTGTTAGACTGCAAGTATCAGGTGGATAAAAATATCAATATCAATATGAATATCATTAGATGAAAATTTTTCCAACGAACTAGAGAAAGAAGCACGTGTATTTTTACCTGGTAGATTCTCAATATTACCAAGGAGTTGTGGAATCTGACAATGCTGTGCAATTATATCTAGAAGCCTCTGAAGTTCACTTGCATTGAAAGATGAACCAATCTCATAAGTAGTAATAAACTTAAAAAAATCCAGGACCTCCAAACAATCCTTATCAGCTTCATCTAGATTTGCCTTCCAGTCATTTGCCAATTTCATTGCTTCTAGTTTCACAAGAAAACTAATTACTGGTGAAGATTTCTTTAATTCATCCATCAAAAGATTGCATATTCTCCTTAAAATCTTTGCATCATATTCAACAAGTTCTTGCCTCAATTGAGGAGGACAAAAACCTTTTATTGTATCTAACACCAATTTGGTAGGGTCAACAGATGTTCGAAGAGCATCAGAGACTTGAGTGCATACCAACTCATGCTTTTTCAGAAGATTAAAGAGCAATTCTAAATTCTTGCTGTTGTTCACACTGTTGGCATCTGTAAAATCCAGCGGCTCAGTCTTTACTTGATGAAGAAGGATATTGGACTTCTCTGTCAACACTTTTTCCTCTTCAACTGATTTCTTAAAGATTCATGTTGTTTCTCTTTCTAAATTCAAACTCCTTCAGTTGTCCTTCAAATTGTTTCTGTCTTGACTCGAGATCCTTCACTTGCCCTTCAAACTGTTTCTCTTTTGACTCAAGCTCCTTCAGTCGCAATTTAAACTGTGCCTCTTTTAACTCAAGCTCCTTCACTTGCCCTTCATACTGTTTCTTTTTGGACTGAAGATCATTCATATGTCCTTCACACTGATTCTGTTTTGACTCAAGCTCCTTCAGTTGCACTTTGAGCATTGCCTCTTTTAACTCAAGCACCTTCATTTGTCCTACATAAAGATTTTTTTCTCAAGCACCTTCATTTGTCCTTCAAACTGTTTCACTTTTGACTCCAGTTCCTTCGCTTGTACTTCAAACTGTTTCTCTTTGGACTTGAGCTCCTGCACTCGTCCTTCATGTTGTTGCTCATTGAACTCGAGTTTCTTCACTCGTCCTTCATATTGCTTCTCTTTTGACTCGAGTTTCTTCACTCGTCCTTCATATTGCTTCTCTTTTGACTCAAGCTTCTTCACCCGCTCTTCAAACTTTTTCTCTTTTGACTCATGCACCTTTGCTTGTCCTATAAAATGCTTCTGCTCTGATTCAAGCTCCTTCGCTTGTCCTTCAAAATGCTTCTGCTTTGATTCAAGCTCCTTCACTTGCCCTTCAAATTGCTCCTTTTTTGATTCAAGCTCCTTCACTGTTCATCAAATTGCTTCTCTTTTGACTTGAGCTCCTGCACTCGTCCTTGAAATTGCTTCTCTTTTGATTCAAGCTCCTGCACTCGACCTTCAAATTGCTTCTCTTTGGACTGCATCTCTTTCACTTGACCTTCAAATTGCTTCTTTTGGACTGCATTTCCTTCGTTTGTCCTTCAAATTGCTTCTCTTTTGATTCAATCTCCTTAACTCGTCCTTCAATTTGCTTCTCTTTGGATTCAAGCTCCTTCACTCTCCCTTCAAATTGCCTCTCTCCTTTGACTTGAGCTCCTTCAATAGTCCTTCATATTGCTTCTCTTTCGATTCAAACTCCTTCACTCGCCATTCGAACTCCTTCTTCCTTGATTCAAGGTCGTTCACTCCTTCTCCAAGCTGCTTCTCTTTCTTCTCAAGTTCCGAGTTTCTTTCTTTCATTGACCGTCTGAAAGAATCAAACTCTTTCCTGTTCGATTCAAGATCTTTAACAAGCTGATTGATCTTCACCTGCATTGACTTGAGCAAGTTCTTCCTCTTAAACTCAAGTTCCTTACCTTGTCCATTAATCAACCTCTGCATTGCAGCAAGGTCTTCCTCTTTTGCCCTAAGCTCCTTGTTACATTCAACGATTTTCCTTGAAAGATCCCTGAGTTCCTCTTCCTTCCACTCACAATCTTTGTGAATGTTATGAAACTCAACATCCTTCGTCTGCAGCTCTTGCTCGCGCTCACGAATCAAACCGTCGATCAAACAGAGCCTTGCTTCCTTGGCACCAAGATCGTTGCCACATTCTTCAATCGCTCTCTGCATTTTCTTGTGAACCTCGTCACGCTCGCTGATCAAATTATGCATCATCTCTCTAGTTGCCAGTTACATTCATCCTCCTTCAACCGCAACTGCCTCTCGCATTCGTTAATCTGAATCTGAATCGATTTGAGTCGCTCTCCTTTCACTTCGAACTCTCTGTTACGCTCCTCGAGGCTTCTCCGAACGGCGCCGTATTCCCTCTCTTGGCGTCGATGTCTCGGCAATAAAAGGTCAATTGGCGCTTGACGGAAGCGAGTTGCTTCTCCTTGGAGTCGAGCGCTTTGGAGCGCTCCTCGATGAGAGTGTCTAAGGAATGGAGTCGCTGTTCTTGTGCTTCTCTCTTCATGCGGCATTCCTCGATGGCTTTGCGAAGGAGAGAGAGTTCTTGCTCTTTCAAGTCGATTTCGGCAGAGGATTCCATAATGGATTCTTGGAGAAGCGCGTCGTAATCGTCGTGCTTTTCCTGAATGAAACGCTCAAGTTCCGGTTCCACGAGGAGTCCACCATCCATGGATTTCTGCTGCAACGCTGATAATGAACATGAGAGAGTCGGGTTTAGTGAGTGAGGAGGTTTTAGGGGTTTGATGGAGAGAATCAAAGGCGGCAAGTAAAAGGGATAGGGAGAAAGTGGGGCTTAGCAGTTATCATAGTGAGTGGGGTTACTATTGTCAGTATCAGTATCACAGTGGGATTCTGAACAGGAAATAATAAACAATACAACAAATTTGACCTAGGTCAAAATAACTCATGAAACAAAGGTAAAAAAAATATATAAAATAATAGGAAGAAAGTTACGTTGTTTAATTCATTTATTAATAAATTAATTGAGCATTTAATAATTGTAATATATAGTATAATAATAAATTTGAATGAGAGAATTGGCAAGTGTTGACTGTTTAATACAGCAATAAATTTGAGTAAGAAAAAAATATATTTTAATGAAACTAAATAAATTACTACATCAAAATAAAAACGGTAACACTAAAAAAATTAAAAACGGTTTAAATAAGACTGATGATAAAATCGATAAAATATTAAAAATTTATTTATTATATTTAAAATATGAAAATATAATAAATACATTCTATATTTTTATTCTCAATACTTGGAATATATTTATATATGTATTAGTATATTAACTCTTAATATATGGGGATTGATTGGTAAGAAGGAGAGAAAAGGGGAGTGTAGATGACATTTTTACATTGTTTGATTCAAAAAGTGAATGAAGGGAATTTAAGATTTTATTTTGTTTGGTTCGATTTAGCGAGGGGAAGGATGGAGAAAATAAAACTAATTTATTTATATACTCTTTTACTTTTATAGCACATAAGTTTCATTAATCTAAGTAGAGATATGTTTAAATCATTTTGATTATTTAATTTTAGACTTTCATCCCCTCCAAATCGACAGATACCTTCACTATATAGTGACTCAGTTGACAACGCAAACTAAAATTATGGGAAGAATTTTTTGATTCAATCCCTACTAAACACATATTCAAAAGAGATGACAAGTTTAACAGTAACTCTTGCTTAGGCTATTTGCCTTTTTATTTTGTGTATGAGTTTGATTACCCCTTATACTCTCTATCAATGAATTTACTTTTGCTTAGCAAAAAAAAACTTAACAACTAAGCCCAAGAATAACAGTACGGGATATATGTGATTAACACAAAAAAAAACCTCCCATCATAGCAAAAATGGCCTCCTATCCTCTCATCCCCTTCTAAAAAGTTTAACCAAATATGAAAACTCTTTTAAAATCACTCCTCTTTTCTTCCGAATTCCTCCAATCAAATAGTATCATAAATAAAAATATAATTCAATATAATTAAAATTAGGTTTATAATAAATTAATATCTTTTAAATTAAAAAAAATTATAATTATATAATTTAAAATTATAATATAAATTATTTCTTACTATTGAAATCTAATTTATATTTTTATTTTATACTAATTAGTTATGATTAAATGAATTAAAATCACAACACAACGATAAAGATTTATATTATAAGTAAAGATTATAATAGAAAATATAATAATAGGATAAGATTTTTTTTTAAGGAACAATAGGATAAGATTTTGAATATTAATAAAATTTATAATTAAGGATTAGCATCTAAAATTTAATATTTGAAAATTTAAATAAAAAGAGAGAAAAAATTAATATTAAAGATTGTAAGGGAGAATCTCACTTTCACAAATTGTGAGAAGAGTTCACTATAAAATAAAGTTGAAAATCATTAAATGAGAAAGTAGGTTGAACGAGTGTTCAAATTTTTTAAGATGGAATCTCAAATCTATAATATTGAGATTTCATGTATAGTACAATTAGGAGTTAATGTCTTAATTAATGTTATTTATTTGCATTTTTAAAATAACGAATTAGTCGAGACTCAAATTAGAATAAAATCAAAATAAAAGATTCTGGATCGACCCTATTAATTTTTTAAAATTTGTGGCTCAGTTGACAACATATATTGAAATTGTGAGAATAATTCTCGGTTTCGATCCCCACTAAACACATCTTAGAGATGAGTAAGGAGCTTTAATTGTGACTAAACTCAGAACTTAATTGCTCCTAATAGTCGGAGATCCTAATAGTCGGGGATACATGTGGTAAACACTTAAAAAATCAATACTAATTTAAGATTGACTCAATATTGGGGAAAAAAAAACTAATGTTGATTACTTATAAATTTTGAACCAACAGTACAGTATATGTTGTTGCAAAATATTAATAAAAGTTACAAATTAATGGTTAAAATATTTATCAATATAACAATGAAAATAAATATGTTTGATTATAAATTGATTTATGATTTATTTTGAAATATCTTCTCACAAAAAAAAAACATTTTGTTTTATGCTGATTCTTTTTCAAACTTTCACACCTGTTTGTTTTATAATTTGTTTTATAATTAGGAAATACAACAGAAGTATTTGTTATTTTTATCCCAACTTAAAATCAAACAGGCCTTTTACCATAGTGATGGGGGATTAGGGTTGAAGAGTAGGAGACTATGATGAGTAGAGAGGCATTTGCGCATTAAATTAAACTAATATTTTATCTTTAATACATGAAAATATATATTTTATCTGATTAATAATTTTAAATAGAGTTTAATTAGTATACACTGACAGTGTAAAGAGTTTTATACTGACGTTTAATCATGATTCTTCATTTATATGACTTTTAAAATATTAATTAGTAAGTCAACAAACTTACCATAAATCAAGGATTGTGATTAGCCATCAGTGTAAAACATCAGTGTAAAACTTTTACACTGTCAGTGCACAATCCTTTTTCTCTTTTAAATATATATTTATATATAGAAGGAAGTAAATATGTAATCTGACTGATAAAATATATTTATAAATAATATATATACATAAATGAGGAAAATTGATAAATGATTTGAAGAAAATAAAGTTTTTTTTTCTTTAAAGAAAATTGATTTGAAGATATTTTGATTTTGATTTTGATTTTCTAAAAAATTAATTTTGAAAATGAGTTGACTCTTATAAGGGTTTCTATTAGTGAATAACTATACAATGAACTATTCAAATAATATTAAAAAATAGAAATGTTATTCAATTAATATCATTTGATCATTGAGTGAATTTTATTTATCTCTTTTATTTTAAAAATAAAAATTAATTTACAATTGAGTTAACAAATGGTTATACTCAATAATTTATTTTTAACTTAAATGATGTTTAAGATATGAATGTTATTCATCAACGTCATCAATTATTAAGAAAAATTATTTTCAATAGGCATATATATGATTTGAATGACGTTAAAGATAAAAGTAATCATTAAATCATTGCATCAATTAAATTTTTTTTCTTTTATTTAATTATTTGAACATTTTGAATAAAATTATGTGAAATATAAATCTAACAAATATTTACAAATCAAAATTTTAAAACAAATAATATATTTACAAGATTATATAAAAATTAAATCAAACAAATATTTTCAAGTTAACATGAAATTTAAATCAAATACATATTTTCAAGTTACATAAATATTTACGTAATCACACGTGAGAAATATACAAGAATTAACCAATAAATATTCACATTCACATAAGAAAATATATTAATTAAATATTTACAAAAGATGTGGGAATTAAAACAAACAGGCATTTATGATGAGTTTTATTATTATTGTTGTTGCTAAATATTTACATCTATGTAAAAAAACAAAAAAGGATTTCATGATGAGCCCGAAGCCGGCAGTGGGCTTAAAAGAAATTGAGAGGCCCAAACCAAAATCCTCACGATTATAAACAATTAAATTAAATTAAAATAAAATAAAATAAGAGGTCGAGACTCTTCTAAACGCAAACAGAGGCATGGTGTTCAGAACTAAAAAGGGAGGTGATGGCGTTCCGTTTAGGTTAGGTGGAAGAACAACTGTTTTTCTCTGATATGAAGCGATTGGATTTGAGGTTGTGATTTTAAATCAAGAGGAAAGTGTCATTGATTAAATATCAGTGGGTGAGAGTGAGATCATTTGTCATTAATGTAGTGCATTTGAAGCTATTCACAAAAATGCTAAAGGAATTCATGAAAGTATATGGTACAGGATTAAGCATTGTTTCAAAATTAACATGGAATAGAAGAAGAAGAAGATGAGTTACCTGTTGAAGGATTGATTGAGTAATAGTATTGCCTGTCTTCCTAGCTCATTGATGTCTTCTCTTCTGCATTCACCCTCTGCTCCTAATCTTTGAATTCTTGCTGTCCACTCCCTCTATGAACTCCCTTTTTATCATTTCAGCCAGATTTTTTTTTTTTAATTTTTCGGTGGATATGATTTCATCCAGATCTTTTTGCAACTCCCTGCATAATTTTTCCGACATGCTTGCCACTTGCCTTGTTTTTAGCTTGTTATCCGTTTGCTTCTGTTATCTTTTTTTTTATTTTTTACTAATTAATATTAATTAAATTTTATTTTTATTTTTCATTGACGTCTAAAAAATCATTAAATTTCATAGAGAATTTTATTTGTGGTTCAAAGGATAAATTCTTATTAAAAGGCTATATTTCAAATGAGAAATCATATTTATACAACATACACCAAAGAGAGATGAAGAGAAAAAAGTGAGAAGAGAGAGAAATGTGAGATGTGACGGGTGATGTGATGGAGAGATAGAGAGAAAAGTGTGTTGTATGATTTTTGGTTGTATGAATTTATTAACTTATTTCAAATTACATAGAATTCAAAATAACTCACTAGCATTTAATAAATCTTTTACAAATTTATGGCACTTGAAGACAATATATTGCACAATCATCAACAAAGTAAATTATTGTGTATATAAATTATTGTAAATATGAATAGGATTCCCATGGTAATAGGGATATATATGATTTACACAAAAAAAAGTAAATTATTGTGTGAAATTATTATTATTTAATCCGAAATATTCTTTATATTATCATTTTTTAAATGTTTTTCATATATTTATATTAAAATTTAAAAGACGAGTAACTTATGGCTATTAGGGCTCCTTTAGTGGATAGGATAAGGGACATGATATGGTAATTTTTCCTGTCCTTTCTCACTTGTTATGTGTTTGTTGCACAAATAGGATATGATATATAACTCTATCATGTGGCTTATGCAATCATTTCCTCTTATGGTCCGTTTGGTGGACAGGATAGGATAACTTTATCATATCCTATCACTTATCATGTGTTTGTTGCACCAATAGGATATGATAACTATCATGTGGCTTATCCTATCATTTTCTCCTAGTGTAATTCTTATTCTACGGGGGGAACTGGGTTAGGGAGTGATAAAATAGGATACATTTTTTTCCTCATTTGTCCTCTCTTTTTCTCTCCCTCTCTTTTCCTCTCTCCCCTCTCTCTTTCCTTTCTCTCTTGTTCCCTTCTTTCCCCTCCACTCCCTCTCTTTCCCCCATCTCTCTCTCCTTGTCTCCCTCTCTCCACTCCACTCCCCTCCCCTATCCTTTCTCTGACGTCTCTGTCCTTTCTCCCTCCTTTCTCTTTTCCCTCTCTCTCCTCCCTCTACTCTCTCTCCTCTCTCCACCCCACTCCCCTCTCATCTCTTTGTCCTCTCTCCACTCATTCTTTCTCCCTCTCTCCTCTTTTATGATAATTTTGATATAATTTTAATAATTTTATTCTTTTTTAAATTCAAATATTTTTTCATAAATAAATAATTTTTTATTCATGTATGCTTATTGAAAGTTAAAAATTAAAATTTATTTTATTTTATAATAAGAGTAATTTTGTCATATCAATATTTTTTATATCTTATCTTATCATCATCTGTCCATTTTAAACGTATGATAAGATAAAATAATGTTATTCGTCTCTTATTTTAGTGTGCATCAAACATAGTATATAATAAGAGTTTATCATGCTCTTATCCTATCATGTTCTATCAAACTCGTCTATCCTATCATATCCTATCATATTCTGTCCACCAAACGGGCCCTTAGTGTAATACTTATGCTAAAGGGGAGCTGAGTTAGTGAGTGAAATGTATGATACTATTTTTTCTTCCTCTCATTTGTCCTCTTTCTCTCCACTTTCTCTCTCTCTTGCCCCCTCCCTCTCTATCTCCTCTCTCCCATCCCTGCCCCCCTCCCTCTCTCTTCCCTCTTTCTCTCCTCTCTAACAAGCGAATTACCGACTCTTATACAAATATTGAATTTGTGATAAGGAAATATTTTAATTAACTAGCACAAATAATCCAAAATAAAATTTTGATATTATTTTAAAAAAATTATTAATTTTAAAAAATTTCATAATTAAATAGTTTTTTATTCATGTATGCTTATTGAAAAGTCAAAAAATTAAATTTAATTTAATATACTATAAAAGTGAATTTAATTTTATAATAAGGATAATTTTGTCATATCAATATCTTTTATATCTTATCCTATCATCATATGCACATTTCAAATAGAACTGGCAATTCGAGCTACCCGACCTACTAACCCTGCCCGATGCGATGCGGTGCGGGTAGCGGACTTTATCGGGTTGAGCTAAAAAGCTCGGGAGTTATTTGGGCTTCTAAAATAGGTGCCCGAGCCCTACATTTTTTCTGAATAGCCCCTTTCTGAATATCGTTGCCTTTTACAAAGATAAAAATGGTTGTGATATGTTTCCACTATACTGGTCTCCTCGGCCAAATGCTATCCTCGGGGTTGATCCAAGCTATTTTTTGGAGTCTGAGTTAGCTGAAATTTGTTATTTGGAAAATCGAGTTCCTTTAAAATGCTTGAAGCTTATCGAGCTTGAGGGGGAGGCTGATAAACTAAATAAATATTTGGTATGAAATTTCTTCATCTATGCTTGTAAACGTGTTTACGTTAATGTTCTTATCTTTTTCTTCTGTTCTTATGTTTGTAGTTAAGATTCTCCCAAGCTTAAAAATCGGCGATGGATCGTCGCATCGCCTAGAAGAAAAGAGGTTCGAAGATAAAAGGTGAGCAGTCCGCTGCTGATGCCGGAGAAATGAAGTCGGCAAAAAATGTAGAGGGATCAGAGCCGATAAAAAATCCTAAGGAAGACCAAGTTGAAGGAATTTATAAGAGAGGAAGAGAGGTAAGAATGTGGGAGAAAGCAAAGTGCATAATGATAAGTGTAAAATTAGCGTTATTTTCATATAGTTTTTATTACACTTATCAAGGTTAAAATAGTAATTTATGCCCCAAAATATCCCTTTTTATTAATATTTAATAATTGTATTTATTTGATACAAATTTGAATATGATGCTATTTTAAATAGAAATTTGCTATTTTATGCAGAATTATAGCAGATTTGGGACAAGAGTGGAAAAAGCATCAGAATGGAGGATATTGCAGATTCAGAAATTAAATAAATAAAAGAAAATCAGAGAATCCTGCAAAGAATCTTTTCAATTCAAATCCAAGGCAGATAAATACAATAATAATTCGGATAAAAGGGATAAAGGAAAACCAGATGAGATCAGAAAGGAATCAAGAGGTTAGATCCACAAATCAAGGAAAGCTGCAGCGAGTCACACGCTCCATATGCGCTTAGCGCGCGTGGAGCGCATGAGCAGATTGGCCAGGCTTCATGTGCGCTAAGCGCACATGAAGCGCGTGTCCTGATTAATGAAGCCGCGCGCAGGTGACGTCAATTAATGAAAGGGAAGCTCCTGATTGGTCAAGCTTCACAACAGTGACGTCAATTAATGAAAAGGCAGCCTCTGATTGGATTAAACACTCACCAGTGACATCACAACCTGATCCCTTGAAGGTTTTCCAACTCTATAAATAGAGCCCTTTGCAAAGGTCATAGACACGGTCCTTGGGACCAAAACACTGATACACAGAGAGAGTAGTATAGGATTGAGAAAGGTGACAGATTTCTCAGTAGTTTGTAATGGCTACCATGAGTAGCTAAGCTCTCTAGTAGGATTTGATGTAGTAGATTCGATCCCCTTGTGTATAAGAATTCTCTTTTCTATTTTTTTATGATTCTATGCTTGTAATTTATCGGTATCTTTATGCTGTGTGTAATGCATCAACTCCGCGCGTGCGCCGGGATGGTAGGCTAGTGCTCTGGATACAAAAAGTGGAACTCCGGCTAGTATCAGAGGTAGGTGAGCATGGAGCTGTTCATGAAGCTTATTCTCGGATTGCTAAAGGTACTCGGTTTAATTATATCGTAGCATAAGGATTGTATTCTAACGATCGGAGGTTCAGTGAGTGACACACCCCTCCGTAGGTGCCTTATGTGAAAGTATGGTTAAATCGATAGCGCTGATTGCAAAATACGGGGAATGTTCGGGGTCGCCAAATGCCACTTTGAATGCCTGTAGAGAATAGCTTTTGGCGTTTAATTATGATATTATAGGGGAATTTGCGGGTACGATAATTACCAGGCATGCCTTATAATTATTGTAATTAAACAATGCTAAGGTAATTACAAGTACGATCATAAATAAGGGAAAAGGAGTTCGAATACACAAGGGGGGAGATGAAACGAAATCAAATCCTAGTCCTAAATATTATTTTCTCGTGTTATTTGTGTTTATTTTAGTATTTTATTATTCAGTATTAAAACCAACCTTTTTGAAACGTTTTATTGAAAATACAATTACTTTAACTTTACAAGTTAAAACCGCTCCCTGTGGATACGATATCTTACTTACTCTAAAACTACTGGACTACTGGTAAACTTGCCAGGAAACCCATCAAGTTTTTGGCGCCGTTGCCGGGGAGCGGTGTCTCAATTTGTATAGTTTAGTGATTGAATTTTCATTTGTTTCAAAAATTTTCAAAAAGTGTAATTTTCATATTTCTTTTTATTTTTTATTTATTTTCGTATTTTATTTAAAAAAAATTGAATTGAAATTTGAAATTTGAAATTTATCTTACCTTATCTTCAATACTTATCCTGTTTGAATTCTTTTAGAATTTAGGATAAGTAAATATCATATTTCAAATTCAAATTCTATCTTAGAATTTTAGGATTTTATTTTTTTATTATTATTTTCGTTTTTTATTTATTTTCTTTTTTTTATTTTTAAAAAAAATTTAGTCCACCTTCCTGAGCTAACAATTGTTTGAGATTCTTGAATAAGTACTTTTGACAGGTATCTCAAAATCAATTAATGGAAGGAACACAATCCAGAAGGAGGACTTTGGGAGATTATATCATGCCTAAGGGGCTATTTCATCATTCAAGTACTGGTCACCCAATTTATACAAAAGCTGTGGAAATAGATGGAGCACATCTTCAACTTGTTAAAGCTCAACAGTTCACAGGATTGGCACACGAGGATCCAAATAAACATCTTTTTACATTCCTGGAACACGTTGAAACTATGGGTTTTGAAGAGAAGGACAAAGAAGCTGCATGCTTACGTTTATTTTCCTTTTCTCTTGCAGGAACAGCCAAAGATTGGTTAATGTCACACCCCAGCCGAAGTCTGAACAATTGGAACGTGGTAGCAGAAAAATTTGCAAGAAGATTTTGTTGCAAGCCATGTTACATTCAAACCAAGGCACACACTTCTTCATTCAAGCAAGAATCAAAATATTTCTCTCATGCACCGATTCAAGATGATGTTTCACCCCATAAGCAGATCGTTGAAGATGGACTCAGGAGGTTGGAGCAGTCATTAGAAGCACTCAATAAGAAGATAGCCAACCTTTCTCAGCCACCGCAAACAGTTCACGCTTATCCTATCCAGTCATCACAATTAATTTGTGACTTTTGCGGAGGTAATCATCTCAACGGTGACTGCTCTTTTCCAGATATTCAAGAAGAGGAAGCTGAAGAAGAGGAAACTGAAGAAGCACAAGAAAAGAACGAAGAAGAGAAGAAGAGAAGAAGAAGAAGAAGAAGAAGAAGAAGAAGAAGAAGAAAGAAGAAGGAAACTGAAGAAGCACAAGAAAAAGAGCAAAGAAGTTGATGAGGAAGAGGAAGAAGAAGAAAAAGAAGTGTTTACACATGCACTGCAAGTCAAAGGTTTACCATATCAAATGCACTTAGTTTTTCACCGTGATGAAGAAGAGGAACATCCTTTTCTTTATTATTTCGTTCTTAATGAAGAAAAGAAATTAGAAGAAGCTGCTGAAGAAAAGAAAGAGGAAGAAGGTGCAGTAGAAGAAGAAAAAGAAGAAGGAGAAAATGAAACACAAAAGATGGTGCTTGAAGAAGAATCTGACTGTGAAAGGGAAAAAGAGAAAGGTGAACCTGAAACAGAGGAAAAAGGTGAACAGAGGGATGATGAATCAAAGCCCGAGGAAGGAAGGGAAGATATATCAAAACCAACGACCGTGCCTTATCCAACCAGTCCTGCAAAGGAAGATCAAGAAAGGTATGGTACAAGTAATAATCCCTCCAGACCTCCCAAAAGAAAGGCATGCAAGCACACTGACCAGAACAAGGCAAAGAGAAGGAAAGTCATGCTAGAATCAAACTCAGAGCCTAGAGCCAGATTGAAAATCAAGTGGTCAGGAGTGTTTCATATCAAAGATCCCTGCAAGGCAAAGAATTTGAGAGCAACCAATGGTGAATCATCAAGGCTTCAAGAGAAAAAGACTCATGCACCTGAGAGCAAGAAAATAAAGAAAAGAAGAGTCAAGCCAAGGGAGTCAGAGGCATGGTCTAATTCCAGAAAGAAGCCCAAATGCTTAAAGACATTTCACACTACAAGTTGCTCCAAGGCAATGTTATGGGGAGGCTTATGTGCCAAAGAAAGGAAGGGTGCAGCTCACAAGCTCACCAAAAGATTTCAGTATCAGCCACCCTAACAAAGCAGGCGTCGAGCTATCAGACGTTAAACAAGCGCTTTCTGGGAGGCAACCCAGAGATTTTTAAAGTTTTTAATTATTTTTAGTTTTGCATTTTCTTGTTTATTAATTAGGATTTTTTTTAGGAATTAGGAAATTTTCAAAATTGATTGAAATAAGTTTGTGGAAAATAAAATATTTTTTTTAAAAAAATAGGAAGTAGCAGAAAACGTGACTAAAAATTACAAAATCAAATTCTGTTTTCTGCGTTTCACTTGCGCTAAGCGCAGGTAAAGCGCATATTGCAATTTTAGTCACTGTTTTCTGCGCTTCACTTGCTTTAAGCGCAGGAGAAGCGCAACAGTACGAAAATTTAAAAATCTTCTATTTTCTCATGTACTGTTTTTCTACTTCCTAAGTTTTTCTTTTCACTTTTTCCACTCACAAACTTCAATCAATTTTGAAACTTTCAAATTTCATATTTTTTTTTACCAATTAAAATCTTCATCTATTCTGTTTTCATGATTTGCACTTTAGGATAGCAACTTTAAGATTATGAATATTATTGATTATATGCTATCTTTAATGTGTTTTTGGCTGTGAGAAACATGAAGAACAATTTGCTTAATTGGAATACTCTTTGTTTTGTGAGTTATTAAATTTGAAAGTGTTATGCTCTATCTCTTTTAAAAATTTTAAACTCTCACTTTCTATGGATTGATTGAATACTTGCAAAACAAATGAGTATATTCTGTTTTTAGGAAGACATTACCAAGTGCAGTAAAATTTTTGTTGAAAATAATCTTTATGCATGCAATTGGTTAATGATAGGCTTCCATGTTCTTCATGAATTGGTGTTTGCAATAAGGTATCATTGAAATTAATTTGTTTTTAGCAACTAATTGTTGTTATTTACCTTTTCAGATACCAGGACTAAATTGCTAGTCTTTCCCGTGGCTTTAGCTCACGAGGAGAAGACATGAAGAAAAGGATCATAGAATATGATCCCATGAGATTCAAGAGTACGCAGGCTGCTGCAAGACCCATACTCAGGCATGTTGTTTGAAGAGTTCCGGATATTCTAGCAGTGGCCTGGGGACAGGCCTATTCTTCCAGGAGGGAGGTGAAGCAGCAGCAGCATATAACAAGGACCCACAGGATACAGAGGATGAAGATTGACATTGGTGTTTTTCTTTCTTTTCGTTCTTTTATTTTCATTTTCTTTTTTTTTATTATTAATTAGGATTTTGTTTATTTTTAATTTTAGGATTTTTAAAATTTTTAGGACCTAGGAATTAGGAAAATAAGGAAATTTTTTCAAAATTTCTGAAATTGGGCAGTTGAACTAACCAGATTAGGAAAGAAAAAAGGTCTTGTGATTAATTCCATAATCAATTAAGATTAGGATACTTCACATGAGAATCTATCAGGGTAGTTAATTAAAATCAGTAAATGTTTTATCAAGGAATTTAGCCAAGTAACCGGTGAGTTGAGAGCCCAAACACTAAATTTGAGAGTTTTTCACCACTGTCTGTCAACTTTTATTGATTGAGTTTTTGGAGCTTATCCTGTTTTTGGAAAATATGGAAATGAAAAAGGCAAAAAAAAATTTGTTTTCAATATATTCGCCCAGAGCCAAAAAGCCAACCTTGGTACAATTTTTCCAAATTTTTGATAACCCATTTTGAGCCTTAATTGATTATTCTTGTTCACCCAAGCCAAAATAAATATATATATCCTGTCCCTCACACATTTGGGATAGAGAGCAAGGTGGCAAGTAGAAAAATAATGGGAAGAAAAGGTTGAAATTCCAAGGAGCAGGTACAGAAAAACAAAAAAAAAGAAGATCACTCCCCTTAAAATCAAAAGAAAAAGTAAATTGAATAAGTTGGGGGGAGTGCATCTTCAAACAAGGAAAGAGGCCTGCAAAGAAGAGAAATAAATCAAGAAAAAAAATGGTGGAAGGAGAGATCAAAAGCAACATCCAAAGATGCTCTCTATTCTAAATGTTCATTGTTTATCCAGAAAAACCATAATTTCTTGATAACCCAGCCTCATTACAACCTTGAAAAGACCTTTTGATCCATGTTAACCATAAACAAGCTTAGGAACTAGAAACGACTATCAATTTTAGTTGTTCAGCTGTGGTGAAAATATTGAGGGAAACAGTACCCGTGAGCATGAGTGAAATTCCTTGGTATTTTGTTTTTGCTTTAATTGCTACTCTTGAGAAAATTCAACTTGCTGATTATGTTCTAATTTTGGTTGAGTCATGGTAATATCTCTTGATCTCAATTTTTCTTAATTTGGAAAGTGACTTCTGCCTAATAAAGAGATAATAAAGAAATTTTCCTTGTAGTTATTTTGAGAATTTTAATCAAGGGTGTTTTGAAATTTGACTGCAAGGGTGTCTTGCTTGAGGACAAGCAAGAAATTAAGTTGGGGGGTATTTGATAAGTGTAAAATTAGCGTTATTTTCATATAGTTTTTATTACACTTATCAAGGTTAAAATAGTAATTTATGCCCCAAAATATCCCTTTTTATTAATATTTATAATAATTGTATTTATTTGATACAAATTTGAATATGATGCTATTTTAAATAGAAATTTGCTATTTTATGCAGAATTATAGCAGATTTGGGACAAGAGTGGAAAAAGCATCAGAATGGAGGATATTGCAGATTCAGAAATTAAATAAATAAAAGAAAATCAGAAATCCTGCAAAGAATCTTTTCAATTCAAATCCAAGGCAGATAAATACAATAATAATTCGGATAAAAGGGATAAAGGAAAACAGATGAGATCAGAAAGGAATCAAGAGGTTAGATCCACAAATCAAGGAAAGCTGCAGCGAGTCACACCGCTCCATATGCGCTTAGCGCGCGTGGAGCGCATCAGCAGATTGGCCAGGCTTCATATGCGCTAAGCGCACATGAAGCGCGTGTCCTGATTAATGAAGCCGCGCCCAGGTGACGTCAATTAATGAAAGGGAACTCCTGATTGGTCAAGCTTCACAACAGTGACGTCAATTAATAAAAAAGGCAGCCTCTGATTGGATTAAACACTCACCAGTGACATCACAACCTGATCCCTTGAAGGTTTTCCAACTCTATAAATAGAGCCCTTTGCAAAGGTCATAGACACGGTCCTTGGGACCAAAACACTGATACACAGAGAGAGTAGTATAGGATTGAGAAAGGTGACAGATTTCTCAGTAGTTTGTAATGGCTACCATGAGTAGCTAAGCTCTCTAGTAGGATTTGATGTAGTAGATTCGATCCCCTTGTGTATAAGAATTCTCTTTTCTATTTTGTTTATGATTCTATGCTTGTAATTTATCGGTATCTTTATGCTGTGTGTAATGCATCAACTCCGCGCGTGCGCCGGGATGGTAGGCTAGTGTCTGGATACAAAAAGTGGAACTCCGGCTAGTATCAGAGGTAGGTGAGCATGGAGCTGTTCATGAAGCTTATTCTCAGATTGCTAAAGGTACTCAGTTTAATTATATCGTAGCATAAGGATTGTATTCTAACGATCGGAGGTTCAGTGAGTGACACACTCCTCCGTAGGTGCCTTATGTGAAACTATGGTTAAATCGATAGCGCTGATTGCAAAATACGGGGAATGTTCGGGGTCGCCAAATGCCACTTTGAATGCCTGTAGAGAATAGCTTTTGGCGTTTAATTATGATATTATAAGGGAATTTGCGGGTACGATAATTACCAGACATGCCTTATAATTATTGTAAAATAATGCTAAGGTAATTACAAGTACGATCATAAATAAGGGAAAATGAGTTCGAATACACAAGGGGGGAGATGAAACGAAATCAAATCCTAGTCCTAAATATTATTTTCTCGTGTTATTTGTGTTTATTTTAGTATTTTATTATTCAGTATTAAAACCAACCTTTTTGAAACATTTTATTGAAAATACAATTACTTTAACTTTACAAGTTAAATCGCTCCCTGTGGATACGATATCTTACTTACTCTAAAACTACTGGACTACTGGTAAACTTGCCAGGAAACCCATCACATAACATTTCGGACGATGATCATCAAGTCAGAAATGTTGTTGATGTCTTCCAAGAGTTCGTTGGTTCGTCTCTTGAGATCAGGTCTCTATGGGATTCACGTTTTGACTTTGGTAAAATGATTGATGCTGACTGTTCCCTTCCTAGAGATCAAGTCAACTGGATAAGTGGGGTCCTCGTTCTGCTCATGTTATGTTGCAAATTCAGGGTATCCGCTCGGCCTATTTGGGTCGTTATCTAGAACTTGATCATGTTAAGAAGGCTTGGGAGATTGAGCCTTTGAAGGCTAAAGTTTGTAAACTTGAGAAAGATCTGAATGGGTATGAGGAGTTACGAGCAAAGGTCGTCGGTCTAGAGGGTCGGGTTGCATTGTTGAATCAAGAAAAAGAATAGTTGTCGGAGAGCAATACAACGCTTGTTAAGCAATTGGAACAAGAAAAGACGGATAAGGAAGTTGCTCGTGCTGCGTTGATTCAGGAGAAGGCTAACTGAGATCAGTTGACTGCTGAAGCGACTGACTCTTATAGCAATGACTTTAAGCAAGCTATAGAGAAAATTAAATTGTTCCATCCTGAGGTTGATGTTTCAGCTTGTGACATTTTGAAGGAAATTGTGAATGGAGTTCTAGTAGACCTAGTGGGGGTGACGAGAAAGGTGAAGAGGAAGTAGCTGATAAATCTTCTTCCGACCTTCGTGAGGACGCCAATGCTGAAGGTGGACCTCAAGTCCCCATGCCGACTTCTGAAGACCTGGGGAATGCCCCTTGAATATATGTATCTATTAAAGTTTTTATTTTGCCATATTTTGCACATGTCTTTGAGTGTTGACTATAATTAATATTGGTTGTTATGGCCGATGTTGTTCAAACGCACAATTGGTCATTGCGTCCGTTAATTCCTATATTGGGCTTCACCGTTCATTTATTGTGCTTTTACTAATTCATCCGTTAATTCCGATGCTAGGCGGCTTAGCCTATAAATAGGTATTTTGCTTCTGAATGAGTTTGTGCTTTACTTCCTTTCCTTTTTCTTCTATTTATTTTCGCTATTCTTGTTGATACTTCATTCATCAGCTAGTTTATGTGATTCGACCTTGTATTTTGTAACATCCCGTAATTTAGAACATATATTAATTCATAAGATTAAGTTAGGGATTGGTATGCTAATAATTAAGATAGAAAGTTTAGGGAATTGGGGTTATAAACTTAGAACAAAAAAACCAACTTTCAGGGGTTTCGCTCAAGCGAAAATATATTCGCTTGAGCGAGTTATGCAGAGAATTTTCGAAATGGAGTTTTCTTCAATTTCTCTTAAGCGAAGGTGATTTCGCTCAAGCGAAAATAGGGGGTCTTGGGAAGGCTCTCTGAACAATTTCGCTCAAGCGAAAATAATTTCGCTTGAGCGAGAATCATTCAGAGAGGGTGTATTTCCTGGGTCATTCTCGCTTAAGCGAAACAGATTCGCTTGAGTAAGACTGGGAGAATTTGCATGCAGCTGTCACGCTCGCTCAAGCGAAAATATTTAGCTTGAGCGAGAATTCACTTAAAGCACCAAATCTCTCTTCAAAATCAGAATTTTCACTTCTCTTCTTCTTCTTCCACCTTAACCTAGATGGAGAGGCTCTGGAATTTGAGAGAACTGTAGATTGAAGCTTGAAAAAGGAAATTGGAGCAAGGAATCACCATGTGAACCACCCTTACTCAATCTTTCTTCTTTAAGCTTCAAGATTAGGTGAGTACAACTCACCCACGATTCATATAGCTGTTTCATTTCTCCAAGTATGAACCCTATTCTCTATTTCCTCTTTCTTCATAGTTGTATAGATTGATTATTTGTGGTTGCATGAAATTAATGTGATAATGTTGTGAAGTTGAGCAATTGCTTTTAGAATTCTTATTGAGAACCTTAGGATTGCGAAACTAGCGAAACTGACGACGAAATTCATGAAATGTTTAAATTCTCAGTTACCAGTTCATTGAATCATATAAGCCGGTTCGACCGTGAGTTAATTAAGCCGCCTTGCGCTGTGAGTTAACAAAAGTAAGTAATTATGTGAAAACTTGACTTCGATCCAGTAATGGGTGGGACTCGTCCACGGGAAAGACGTTTCTCATAGTCTAAGCTTAGTTCTAACTCCAGTTTAAGTGTTAAGATCATGCCTGCTGGGCACAACAGTGAGTTGCATCATTAATGCATATATGTGATTTGATTATTAGAATTATAATTATGCTATGATTGTTACTTTTAATTGTTCCGAATATGAGTATGTATAATGGTTGCATATTAGTTAGTGATTTTATTTCCCTACACTTCATATGCATAGTTGTGCTTCACTGAGACATTCGTCTCAACACGTTTTGTGGATACAATCTAGGTGTGCAGGTACCTCCTGGCAGGGACCATTGATTGGAGAGAAGGAGCTTTTCACTAGTTGGAGTTTAGTTTTCCTTTTGGATTGTATAGAGAACTCTTATGTATATATTCTAACCTATGTTAATGATGTTTAGTTTGTAGCCCCGGGCCAGTTATGTAGATATTACATATATATATATATCAGTAGAGTTGGGTTCTTCACAAATTGTATAAGTGGTTGTCGCGGTTACTTATCGAATTGTGAATGTATGTTTGATTCAAAATGGCGCGAATTGATTTCGAAAATTTGGGATTGGGTTTCCAACGGACTAAATCTTGAATTTAGAAATTAGGACGTTACATTTTGGTATCAGAGCAGTTCAATCCAATTGGACTGTGGTATTAGGAATTTCTTGTGACTTGTCATTATACTTTATGCATTATTTTGTGAATTGAGAGACTGATCACCTCAATGTTTACGTAATGATGTGTAGAGAATTATGGCAAGTGGCAGGAGGGGTCGTGCTAGAGTTAATTCCTTCCTCTTCGTCCTGGGGTCCACCTGGGGATCCAGTAGCAGCGGCTATGCAGGCCTTAACTCAGATGATGGGGGAACAGATGAATTCTAACAGAATGCAAGCTGAGGCAGCTCGAGAGCAGGCAGCCCTCAACGCAACCTTACTTCAGGAGTTGGCCCGAAGAACAACGGGAACACACCCCTTCCTACGGTGGATTCATTTGTTCAAGGGTTGGCGGAATTCAGGAAGCACAACCCTCCTCAATTCAATGGAGTCTATGATCCAGACGTGGCATCCAACTGGCTTCGTGATCTCAATAGGATCTTCGACGTGATGAAATGTCCTGATGATTCCAAGGTTGGTTTTGCTGTGTACATGTTGAGGGGCGAGGCTGAGGACTGGTGGAAAACTACTAGTACTCGGACTTTGTGGTGGAGACTCCTGTTACCTGGAGCGTCTTTCAGACTGTTTTTTAGAAAAGTATTTTCCCGTCACTGTTCGAAGACAAAAAGAAGCTGAATTTCTACAAGTGAAGCAAGGGAGTATGTCGGTGGGCCAGTATGTGGCCAAGTTTGAAAAATTAGCTAGGTATTCAAGGTACCTTCAGACGGTAGCTGATGAGGAGTGGAGGTGTACACAGTTTGAAGGAGGCCTCCGACCTGATTGCTAGATCGGGTCGGGACACATGAGATCAAGGACTTCCCCACCTTAATCAACAAATGCTATATTGCGGAAAAGAATATCAAAGGAACTATGGCATCAACACCACCTGTAGATAAAAGGGAAAGAGGAAGATAGAGATGACGAATCAGGTCAAGGGCCGAGGCCTAAGTGGCAAGGCACCTCAGCCTTGGCTACTAGATCAGACCCAACGCCGGGGTACCTACTTGCCCCAAGTGCGGAAAGGAACACTCTGGAGAATGTTTGACGGGAAGAACGTATGCTACTTTTGCAAGCAGCCTGGTCATATGAGGAATGAATGTCCAAAGAGAAAGGATCTACCAAAGCCTCAAAACACTGGAAGAGTCTTCACTCTTAGTGGGAAAGTGGCAGCTTCTGCAGATAATCTGATGCGAGGTATGTGCACCCTAGGAGATTGAACCTTAATTGTATTGTTTGATTCAGGAGCTACTCATTCTTTCATTTCTCATGATTGTGTTAAACAGTTAAACTTGCATGCTATCTTTTTACCTTATGTTCTCAGTATTACCACTCCCGCTAAGGAGGCCATTTCTACTTCCCTTGTATGTATTCAGTGCCCCATTGTGATACAAGGGAAGGCCTTCGAGGTTGACCTAATTTGTTTGCCATTAAGGGGTATAGATATCATTCTTGGCATGAATTGGTTATCTTCAGATCAAGTCATACTTGACTGTTTTAATAAGAAAGTTGTTTTTCCACTTCTTCCTCCTCCTTCGAGGGAGAAACCATCAATACTTTTGTCCAGCACCGCCCAAGTGTCTGAATGCCTTAATGACGGGAGTGAATGTTTTGTTTTATTACTTTCCTCAACTCTAGAGTCTAAGGTAGAGTGAATAGCATAGCTACAGTTAGGGAGTTTCAAGATGTTTTCCCTAGTGAGGTCAATACCTTACCCCCGGACCGAGAGATAAAGCTTACCATAGACTTAGTACCGGGTACAGGACCCATTTCCAAAGCACCATATAGGATGTCTCCGCTAGAACTTAGTGAACTTAAGACTCAGTTAGAATACCTTATGGCTAAAGGGTTCATTAGGCCTAGTGTGTCACCCTGGGGAGCTCTAGTACTCTTAGTGAAAAAGAAGAATGGTAGTATGAGGTGTGTAGATTATAGACAGTTAAACAAAGTTACCATTAAGAATAAATATCCTTTACCCAGAATAGATGACCTCTTAGACCAACTTAGGGGAGCCTCAGTTTCTCTAAGATAGATTTGAGGTCTGGTTATCACCAGATCAAGATCAAAGATGAGGATATACCTAAGACAACTTTCAGGACTAGGTATGGGCACTATGAGTATTTGGTGATGCCATTTGGAGTAACCAATGCTCCTGCTGTATTCATGGACTACATGAATCGGATTTTCCGGCCCTATCTGGATCAGTTTTTCATTGTTTTTATTGATGGTATTCTGATCTACTCCCACAGCTTTGAAGAACATGAGCGACACCTTAGGATTGTGTTAGAAGTTCTGAGGGAGAAGAAGTTGTTTGCTAACCCTGAGAAGTGTGAGTTTTGGAGTGACAAGGTTCAATTTCTAGGACATGTGATTACTAGTGAGGGTGTATCTGTTGATCCTAGCAAGGTAGCAACTATCCTTGAATGGGAAAGGCCTAATACCATTACGGAGATAAGGAGTTTCCTAGGATTGGCCGGCTACTACCGGAGATTCATTAAAGGATTCTCCCAGCTAGCCTTGCCTCTCACAAGATTGACTCGAAAGAGTCTAGCCTTTGTGTGGGAAGAGAAAACACGAACAAACCTATATTCAGAAATCTCATTTCTATTTCTTTTTAAAATTATATTTTTAATCATGAACATTTTTTTAATCGTTTTCTTAGGTACTAATTTCTTGGGAGTTTTTGGGTTGTGGAAAGAAAGTAATGTAACCTGCTCTTTTGTCGATATTTATGCCCCTGTGAATTACATAGGAAGAACGAACTATGGGGGTATTCTTTTGTAATCAAAGGTCACTCGTGGGGGTGATTTATGGTGCTTTGGTGGAGATTTTAATGTCGTTCGATCAAAGGGTGAAAGAAGGGGAGCATCTCCATACTGGAGAAATGATGATATGAGATGCTTTGATAATTTTGTTGTAGAGGTTGAGTTGATAGATTTACCGTTGGTTAGAAGAAGATATACTTGGTACAGAGCTTATGGGTCTTGCATGAGCAGGCTAGACAAATTTCTAGTGTCACCTACCTGGTTGTCTATTTGGCCAAAAACATCACAATAGGGTTTAGGTAGGGGAGTGTCAGATCATTGCCCAATTCTGTTGAAGACTGAAGATCTTAATTGGGGGCCTAAACCTTTTAGAGTCCTTGACTGCTGGAGGAAGGATGCTAGCTTTGCTGTCTTTGTAAGAAATCAGTGGAATGAAATTTTTGGTGGTAGGTAGAGCGGCTTTTGTGCTAAAAGAAAAATTTAAACAGTTAAAAATTGGGTTGAGGAGTGGAATAAAGAGAATTTTGGTGATTTGGATAGGAAAATCATTGAAGTAAAAGATAATGTGAATCCCCTAGATCTTAAAAGTGAAGAAGGTATTTGCAGGAGGCTGAAGTTTTACAACGGAAGGAGTGGAAGGCACAAATGTATGATTTTTAGCGCTAAAAGATAATTTGTTGCACCAGAAATCTCGGTTATCATGGCTACAAGCGGGGATGCTCATACGAAATTTTTTTCATGCTTGTTTGAACAAAAGGAGACTTAGAAATGATATTCGGTGCTTGAAGGTGACTAATGAGAGATTTGTTGATCTTGTAGGCATTAAAGAGGTGGTTAGAGGCTATTTTGAGAGACATTTTGAGGAGAAGTCTAATCATAGAATTTACCTTCAAGATCCTCTCTTTAAGAGATTGCAAGATGGTGAGGCTGCTGCTTTGATCGTGCCTTTTACTAAGGAAGAAGTGAAGAATGCAGTGTGGGATTGTGAGGGATAAAAAAGCCCAGGTCCAGATGGTTTTAACTTCAATTTTATAAAGGAATTTTGGGATGTAGTCAAATCTTACTTTCTGTCGTTCATTCATGAGTTCCATATTAATGGAAGGCTAACAAAAGGTTCTAACAGTTCCTTTGTTGTCTTACTACCTAAAATAGACAACCCTTAGAGAGTGGAGGAGTATTGTCATATTTCTCTTATTGGGTGTATGTACAAGGTATTGGCAAAATTACTAGTTAACAAATTAAGGAAGGTGATTGGCAAAGACATTTCTGAGTGCCAATCTGCATTTGTCAAAGGTAGATTAATCTTTGATAGTGTTGTGGTGGCTAATGAGGTGCTAGCGGAGACAAAGAGGAAGAAACAGTCTTGTTTTGTTTTTCAAGGTTGATTTTGAAAAAGCATATGGTTCTGTTAACTGGGATTTTTTTTACAATTGTGTGATGGAGAAAATGGGTTTTCCTTTGAAGTGGCGGAGATGGATTGCAAAGTGTCTTTCCACTACCAGAATTTTAGTTCTTATTAATGGTAGTCCGTCGAGTGAATTTGGAATGGGAAGAGGAGTCAGACAAGGTGATCCACTAGCTCCTTTTTTATTTCTAATTAATGCAGAAGGATTAAATTCCTTGATGGCTAGAGCAGTTCAGGAGCATGTTTTCATGGGATATTCTCCAGGTAGGAATGGTATTTGATTTCACACCTACAATATGCGGATGACACTATCTTTATAGGAGATGCTTTTGTGGACAATGTCTGGGCTATTAAAGCTATGTTGCAATTGTTTGAGTTAGTGGCTGGGTTGAAAGTCAACTTCCATAAAAGCAAGTTGTTGGGCGTCAATGTTGGGTCTTTTCCTTGTCCATATTTGGGTTTACTCATTGGAGCCAATCCTAATAGGTTGGCAACTTGGCAATCTGTTATTCGGAAGGTGGAGCATCGGTTGTCCAGGTGGAAGGGTAATCTTTTGTCCTTTGGTGGTAGACTTGTTCTCTTGTAATCCATATTGAATTCAATCCCGATATATTTCTTTCCTTTTTCAAGGCTTCCACATGTATCATCTTTAAACTTGAATCTTTATTTAAAAAATTTCTCTGGGGTGGGGATGATGAGCATAAAAAATTAGCTTGGGTTGCTTGGGATGATATATGTAAAGCTAAAAAATATGGGGGGTTGGGTGTGGGACTTAAGAGCTTTCAATTTGGCTATTTTAGGGAAATGGAGATGGCGGTTATTAGTTGAGAGAGGGAGCTCGTGGAAAGAGTATTAACATCTATTTATGGTGAGCCTAGTGTGAGAAATGATTGTGGGAGAAGGGGAGTATCTACCTGGTGGTATGATCTTTGGCATATTGAAGAATGTGAGAGGACATCATGTGTCTGGTTCTTTTGTTAGTGTATTAGAGTTGTGGAGAATGGTAGGTGTGTTTCTTTTTGGAGAGATCCTTGGTGTATACCAGTTCCTTTTGTGAGCGGCATGGTAGATTATTTTCCATTACTACAAATAAAGAGGTGTCTGTGGCTGAAATGTTTAGGCTTAGAGAGGGTGTTTCTGGGTGGTCTTGGAGTTGGAGAAGGCAACTTTTCTAGTGGGAAATATCACAATTATCATTTTTGTTGCTGGATTTGAGCTTGGTATAGTTGAATGAAGGGGTGGCAAATTCTTGGACTTGGTCAGTGGATTCTACTGGTGTTTATTCAGTTAAGTCAGCTTATCAAGTAATTGTAAATGAAAATATTTCAGTTATTATACCTATGCACAGATTTATTTGGTGTTCCTGGCTCCTTCTAAAGTCTCCTATTTTGCATGGAGGGTGATGTTAGATCGAATCCCATCAAAGGCTAATCTGGTTAAGAGGGGAATTGTACAACTTTCTGATTCTGGTTGCTTATGGTGCAGGCATGAATCTGAGACTTCTTCTCATTTATTTTTTGAATGCCCATTTTCCTATCAGATTTGGATGTTGTGTCTTAATTGGTGTGGATTCCATTCAACTCTATCTAACAACTTTATTGGTCACTTCGAACAATTTATGGGTTTGTTCATGAGTAATGATAAAATGAAGCTTAGGTCTTCTGTTATTTGGTTATCTGTCTTATGGAGTTGTGGTTGGCTCGGAATGAAGCTGTTTTTCCAACAAGTTTGCAACACCACTTGAGCTTTTGGATTTGATTAAATTACGCTCTTGGAAATGGTTGCGTGCTAGAGATAATTCCTTTTCTTATGCTTTTGCTTGTTGGTCTGAGGAACCAGCAACTTGCATTAACTTGCGTTCTATTACAAGTTAATGTCCCGATATTGGTTCGAATCTTCTAGCTGTGGACTGCTGTATTTTGTTATGGCTTCTTTGGTGTCTATATGGTTAATATACTATTGTTGCTTCTTTGGCGGTCCGCTTGTGTCTGTGGTGTGCATTATTTCACTGAATAAAGCTAAGTCGGGTTTCTTATTTTGAATACTGAAGTCGGTGGCTCTTGATGTGGATTTGGTTATACTTTGCTGCTGTCATATTGTGGATTTTATTGGTTTGAGTACATTCTTTCTATCCATTGATCCCACGTTGGAGCTTCTTTCGGGACTACTGGCTAGTTTTATGCCGATTAAGATTTTTATCTGCTGCTGTCATTTCTTATGCTGCTGCCCAGGTCTCGTCTTGGAATTTTGTAGTGTCTGTTTATTGTCATTGGTGGTGGTTTTCAAATTTGGGCTATTGCATTGACGGTGGTTGTCTTGGTTTTATGCCATCGGTAGGCTTGGTTATTGGTAGGATAATTCTTGGTTGGAAATGGAATCATTCACACGGTTTTAATAGCTTGTGGCCCTGTGGTTATTTTTCTATGTTTCTAGTACTTTATTTGTTCCTTTTTTTATTTGGTGGCTGTTTCTTTTTCCACCTTTCCTTTGTATACTTTTTTTTTTATATTTTGGGTTAGAGTACCCTTTATACTCTCTATTAATCAACTTCTTTACTTAACAAAAAAAAAATATTTTAATAAAAATAAAATATTTATAAATCATTAAAAATTTTTTTATTGTGGGACTAAACTACAACAAAACCAAAATTGGTCTCCCATTCAAGTCACATGCCTCTATTGTCTTTCACGGAATTCTGTTGGCCACGTTGGAAGGTTCGAAAACCCTTTACTTAGTAAGGTACCGGAGCAAAGCCCTAAACTAAATCAAAACAAAAACCAAATTTGTTGAAAATGAAAAAAAAAAAAAAAAAACAGATTAGAGAAAAAAAGAAGAAGAAAGGGAGACGAGTATTTATCGGGTACCCGACCCATACAAACAAGGTAAAACGCACCCCATAAGGCGGAAGCGGTCTCTTTCTTTTTCATTCTCATAAGCCCTAAAACCCTACAACGGTTTAACCCTCTTTCTACTTCCACCAGAACCTTTCCATTCACTGCTAAGGTGCACTCCTTGATGCTTTTCTCTCTTGTCTTTTTACTTTCCTTTATTGTTTGGTTTCAACTTTCAAGAACTTCATTTTCTGTTTCTATTTCTCTAATATAACTAATCTGCATTATTTAATCTACCCTTTGAAGCTTCATGGAGCTTTATTGATGGCTGATTTTATTACCGTTGACAGATGAATTTCAACAACGTGAAGGTCCCTAAGGTTCCTGGCAGTGGAATCTCTGCTTTACTTAAAGTTAGTATTATTGGTGGGCTTGCTGTATATGGAGCTGCAAACAGTTTGTACAATGTGGAAGGAGGCCATCGAGCCATTGTCTTCAACCGTATAACTGGTGTCAAAGATAAGGTTATTCCATTTTCCATCACTGTTAAATGAAAAAGTTTTTACTTTTGGTGATACAGCTATATTGATAAACCAAATGTGGATAATTCATAAACCAAATGAACTGTGATGACTCCTATATATGAACACAAACAGTGGCATTTTTCATTTCCACCAGTGTTGTCAATAGCCGATGGCGAAAAAATCACGGAAAGCCAAAATTCCACTATGTGAAATAGCGGATAGCATTGTGGGCAAATAATGGAAGTCGCATAGCAGTTGAAATAAATAAATTATATCTATTACATATAAAAAATTATGTTGTATACAAATAAAATTAAGCTGCATAAAAATAAAAAAAAAGTTGTATTAGAAAGTGATATAATATTAACTAAAACTCAGTTTTTTTTTTTTAAACAAAATACTGATACTACTGGTTAGTGACTACTGAAAAAAATAAAAAAAGATTAAACATAGAAGACAAGATCTATTCCTTCTCCTCCTCTTCCCCAATATAATCATCATTCACATTGGTAGAGAAATATTCTGTATATGGCACAAATGATTTAAGATTTGTATTGATATTGGTAGAAACTGATACAAGATAATAATGAGTGCATCATCATCATTTTCATTCCCAGCATCATCTTTGTCACCCTCAATCTTCCCAACCAGCCACTCATTACACTCATCAAATCATTAAGTGAAATTGGGTCAATTTGACCCCTAAAATTGTATCTTTTAAGCAGTGCTTGATTATATTTGACATACACTGTTATATCTCTTGAGCAATGTTTCTTTCTTTAGTATTATTTAAAAAAAACCCTATATTACCCGTTTTGTGCTATACCCACTATGTCTGCTATAACTGCAAACACTATAGCGACCACTATTGCCCTTATAGAGGAATTTGCATCGTGTCGTGGTTTTCATAGCAGGTTCAGCAAAATGTGCCAGGTAATAGCGCTGTAGCGGTGCTATTTTCGCTATTTAACAATACTGATTTCCACCGATGGATTCATTGCCTGTTGATGTATTTCTATCCAACTCTGGTGATTTCTAACAAGCTGTCTACTCTCTAGCTTCATGCATCACAACATTACTTAGTCTCTGTTCTTTCCTCACTGAATCTATTCACATCAAGCTTAGTCTTTGTTTTTTGATCTCTGTTCTTTTATTTCTTATCTTTCACACTTCCAAGTCCATAATGTGAATGGTTTTTTATCTCTGTTCTTGGTCTATAATTTTGTGTATTAATTATGATAATTGATAAGTAATTTTGGGTAATTGTGTTTTAACATTTATATAGTATATAAAATTATAAATTATTTATCTTGTATTTATAATCTTTGGTATAGCAGTCAACCACTACCAGCTATCCCACCATAGCATTTTGGGGTGCTCCATGCAGCAATCTGGGGCTGATAATTTTGACTTATCATTTTCATCTCCTCCATTCCCATCATCCAAAAAAGCATAGGTTCTAAGTTTCGTTTATCAAGAGACACCTCTGTCAATTCAAGTGGATCACGTAGGTTCTAAGTCTACTATCTTCTTCAAGTGGATCATGTACATCTCCAGTTCTCCACTAATGTCCCACAACCTTATCTCTCCTTTAGTATATCCTTTATCTTTCTTAGACAAAAGTCAAAGGTTGGAATGCACATAAAGCAAATCCCTTGTGCTATTTGGATCCATTTTGTTTATCTTCAAAGAATGAATAAAGGACTATGTATTCCAATTAGGCTCACGACATGGTGAAGAATAGGCTGCACAAGAATTGGGGGATGCTCTCTGGAGTCTGGATATGTATGATGTATGTAGGCCAATGTTGTTAAATAGCAGAAATAGTGCCACTGTAGCACCATTGCAAAGCTTATTTTGCTGAACCCGCTATGAAAATCATGATGGTGCAAGTTTTGCTATAAGGACGATAATGGTTGCTATTATGTTTGTGGTTATAGCCGACGCAATGGGCATAATAGCGGAAAATGGGGTAATCTTAGGGTTTTTTCCCCCCTTTTTTTATAATGATACTGAAGAAAGGTACACTGCTCAAAAGATACAACTTAGTGCGTGTCCAATAGAATCAAGCACAGCTTAGAAGATACAATTTTAGGGATGAAATTAACCCAAGTTCACTTAATGATATTGATGAGTGTAACAAGTGGCTGGTTGAGGAAATGACTAGTGATGAAGATGATGCTAGGAATGAAAGTGTCTTTGAGATGAAAATGATGATGATGCACTTAATTGGGAAGCTATTTATAGGGCTTCAGGAGTTGGAGAGACTAGAACATATACTAGGCAAAGAACTAAAAGGAGAAAGGAAGCCCCTAGTGTTGTAGCCTTGTAGGTGCTGCGTCTAAAACAAAGAAGGGTTTGGCTAGTGCATCTTCATCCTAAAGGGAAAAGAGTAAGTGGTTGAAGTGGAAGAAGATCCAGTCATGGAAGAATTAGAAGAAGAATTAAAAGACATTGATTTTGAGGATTCAAAAGTAGAAGTTGAAGGATATGCCTTGCTATCTGACAATGGGAGTGATAATTATATTGGGTATGGGGAGGAGAATGAATAGATCTTTTGTCTTTTATGTTTAATCTTCGTTTATTGTTTTTAGTAATCACATTTCACATATCAATATTATCAGTATTTTTTTTTTTGAACAATTGAGTTTTTGAGTTAATATTATATCACTTTTTATACAACCTATTTTTAATTTTTATGCAGCTTACTTTTATTTGTATACGACAAAGTTTTTTACATATATAATTGGTTTATTTCAACTGCTATACGACTTCCGCTAGTGGCAACACTGATCTAGACATATCGTATGTGTATCAGTATTGGATATGGGTACGACACAAATATTTTAGCAATTTTGAAGCATATGGGCTTCATAGAACTAGTTGTAACTTGAAACACTTTTTCATCACCTTTAGTTGAAGTCTGTAATCAAATGAAAGTCTTTCGTTAGAAAGTTCAGGTATGATGTGAACATTGAAAATGAACTTTAAGCTGTTTTTCTTGTCTTTCCAAAGTTCTTTTTATCACCTCCAGGATCATATATTCTAGGAAAACTTATGACCTGGGACTGGTCTTGCTAAATTTTTTTACTAAGTACCAATTAACCAATGTTGTTCATGACTGTAAATACTTGGCTAAGTCAGGCCTCGGGTAAGTATTCCTAGATTTAGGAAGCCTTGCTTCCATGAAAAATTTTATCTTACGTGAACAAGGTAATTCTTCTTCTAAGTAGAGCATAAAATTTGTTATAGCCCGGTCAGTTTATTATATTCTTGTGTTTATACTTTGATGTTGCACAGTAGCCCTTTTAGCATAAAAGGGGTTTCAGCCTTATGGTTGACTAATCTTGTTGTTAAGCACGAATCAGGTTTTCATGTCATTTATCTTTTGCAAACATTTCAGCCTTCATGTCACAATTTAGTCTTTCTAGTATAAAAGGTTTGCAGTCTCATGGTTGATTAACAATATTGCTGTTAAGAATGAATCAAACATGTGTATTTTGTAAGCTTTCACACCTGTGACTCAATATACTGATACTCCCAAGGTCTTGCTTACAGAGACGGTTAGACCTATGTGAACTAGTAACCCTATTGTAGGATATAAATATAGTATGCCTTTTATATGCAGGTCTATCCTGAAGGAACACATATTATGATTCCGTGGTTTGAGTGGCCTGTGATCTATGATGTTCGTGCACGCCCCCATTTAGTAGAGAGTACTTCAGGAAGCCGTGATCTCCAAATGGTAAATCTTTTGTTTGGCCCACTTCTTTTCTTTTTGTCAAGATTTGATCTTGTAGTATGCTTGAATTTGTGGCTGCAAGGAGTTAAATAAGTTATTCACTTTTATTTTTTTATTTCAACATATTTTTTTGGTTTGTAGTTGGATTAGCTTCCCTAACGTTGATTTTTCCTGCCTAAGAAAAAGGATGGGGTAAAGGAAAAAGCAGGGTAGCCATTATACTGTTGCTCATTTCTAGTATTAGCACAGTGCTAGTTCAAAATTGTCTGAATAACTCCTTTGTATGAGCTGCTGACATTGAGGGCTTATATTGTGCGTTACTCTTTGCTGATCTTATATCTTTCCATTTCATCAACCTCTTACATACTGTTTGGTGTGGAGGGATTTGGAGGTGAGGGATTTTAAATGGGTTTTTATGTTTGGTTCAAGTTTTAGGAGGGGAGGGGAGGAGGCCAAAATCCCTCCTGAGGCTGTTTTTGCTCCCCTCCAATAATGGGGAGATTTTGTGGAGGGGAGGGATGGGAGTTTAAATTAAATAATTAAAATAGCTTAAATACCCTTACACTCATTAATAAAACTAACTGGTATAAAAGTAAAGAGGTATATAAGTAAATTAGTTTTATTTTCCCTCCCCTCTTATTGTGAATCAAACATGTAAAGAGTCGTTTCCCTCCCCTCCCCTCCCTTCCTCTCTTTGAACCAAACAAGATAAAATGTCACCTCCCCTCCCCTTCTTTGAACCAAACAGGGCCAATTTGTGGCTGAACCACTGAATCTGAACTCTCAAGTTGTTCATACATTTCACCTGTTTCCCTCTTCCGTGTTGTGTACTTTTTTCAGTTTCCTTATATTTGAATTATTACAATCTATGGCATGATACTCTAGATTAAGGATAGAAGTGTTAGCACTCATTTATTAGGATCATGCAAGTGTCGTTAGTGCTTACTCTAGTAGTGTATGGCAATTCTTATCTCCATATTTTCTTTCTACATACTCCACAATGATTTGGACTAAAGTTTTCATGTATTATGGATTTTCGTTTTTGCTAGGTGAAAATTGGACTTAGAGTCCTTACTCGCCCCGTGCCAGACCAATTACCAACAGTTTATCGAACTCTGGGTGAGAATTATAATGAAAGGGTCCTTCCTTCTATTATACATGAAACTCTCAAAGCTGTGGTTGCACAGTATAATGCCAGTCAGCTCATTACTCAGAGAGAGGTCAGTATGTACATAGATTCTCCCTATCTTCTGGTCAACTAGTAATTCGACTAATTGTTTCTTTGCCTTTTTACTTCTCAATTGGAATTTTCTTAGGAATCAAGTAAATTCACTTTTAGATGAACATTAAAAGTGAATTACAAGTTTACAACCTTACAGGTGAAAACTGATTATTTCTAAAATTTACCATTTTACAGGCTGTTAGTCGAAATAAGGAAGATATTGACCGAAAGGGCCTCCCATTTTAACATTGCATTGGATGATGTGTCAATCACTAGTTTGACATTTGGGAAGGAGTTTACAGCTGCAATTGAAGCCAAGCAGGTTGCTGCTCAAGAAGCTGAGAGAGCCAAATTTGTTGTAGAAAAAGCTGAACAAGATAAAGAAGTGCAGTTATTAGAGCACAGGTAATATACTTGTCCTGTTGCTCTATTGTTTATGATGGTTCTTAATATTTCTAGAAGTGGCTGCCATGCTTTTATTATTTCGGAATTGCTACCAACCCATGCAAAAATAAAATAAACACGAAATCGAAAGGATCATCATATAAGGGTATTTTCTGTTGTCCTGCTCGAGTGATATATTAACTCTTGAAGTGTTGATATCATGACTATTAGTCTGTTAGTTATAACTAGTTTGAACTTTATCAACACTTTTACTCCTGCTCCCGTTCCTTTATTTTCTACAGAAAAATACAGAGGGCTGCTTTTGCAACTATTATTTCATATATAAAAGCGCTTCATTCACTTCTTATTACCTTTTTACAAACAGGGTGAAGCCAAGAGTGCCCAGTTGATTGGTCAAGCTATTGCCAATAATCCTGCATTTATCACCTTAAGGAAAATTGAAGCTGCAAGGGATATCGCTCAAACAATTTCAAACTCTGCCAACAAGGTTTACTTGAATTCAGACGACCTCTTGCTGAATCTTCAGGAATTAAATTTGGAGCCCAGTGGAAAGAGATAGTTAATAGTTATGAGTCATGATTCACTTATTTATTTCAACCTTTTTTTTTCCTAGTATTATTATTCGTTTTCACTTGCATGTGCATTGTATCAACTGTTCAAATATGAGACCCAGTTTTGCAAACTGAAATGTGGTCACTTTTAAATGGAGCATGTAAAATAAGGGAGGTTCAATGAGGTTTTATCGCTTTTCTGTACTTGTATTCTTGAATAGTCTCCATCTTTGTCGGATATCAAGGAATTCATATTGATTATTGTTGGCATAAAATGATTCTCTTGTTATGGTCCCACTGTTGACTTGGTTTGTAGGATGCGTATGGATATAAACCGCCACAAGTTGCATGTCTGTCGCCATTTAGTTGGTGCTATCTCTACCCCATTGAAGTAATAATTATTCGAAATTATCCTAAATTATCGTATTAACGCTGTAGAGTATAGTTATGGTGGGACAATGGATGATCAAGAACCAACAAAATTAAAGTAAAATATAGAAGTGGTAATTCTTCACCTCCTTGTGAACATTGGATTTCGCCCGACATGTGTTATAGAATATGTTGAATTTAATTACATAGTGATTATAATGTGGCTAAAATAATTGTACTTATATAATATTACTTGAGACTTGAGAGTGCGAATTAAGGATATCGTAGTGCTAACTTTTCAAAGTGTACAAAAATGGATTAGAGATTCTTCTTAAATATCATCTGGTCAGCATTTTAATTGTGATGAATGATGGATGTGACCACAATTGCTTCTTTTTATCTTAATTCTCGCAAGTTGAGTTTGGTATTTTGACAAAATCAACCTTTAGGGTCGCTGTCGCCGCCACTATCTTGAAACTTATTATTGCTTTGTGATTTAAAGCCTATCTATAAATTGTCAAAAATATAATCAAAATTGTTTATTAATTATATTATCGATGCTTATAAAAATAAAAATTATTGTATTTCACATTAGAAGTATATATAGAAAATATAATGAGTAATTATCTAAAAAAGGAATACAACATGGATAAACATTTTAAATATAAATAAATACGCGTTGATTTATATAGATATAAGTTATTTTTCCTTAAAATTATATTCATTTTCCACAAGCGGTCTATGAAGCATAGGCACTTTTCCTTGAAGTGTGTCAAATACAATTTCACATCAACACCCATACAACACTCATGATGTATGGATCCTCTCTTGCGATCGATCTTGCTTCTGCCGTATATTTAGCTATGAAATAGTTAAGAAACTGACAAGCTGTTAAAATGCTTAATTGCGGAAATTTTCCATAGCTATTAGGTAGCTAAACTACTTGGAGAGAACTGCGCTGCAAGAAAGGATCCGGATCCCTCATATGATATATGTTAGACATTCTTACTCGAGCATCTAATTAAAATATGTATTTTATCATATTAGAATTATAAGACACAACTAAGACATTTTTGGACATTTAACTGACACTGAAACTTGGCTTGATGCTTGAAAGACACATTACTATTATCAAAACCTTTTAATTTACATTTAAAAAACTTTCAAAAAGTTAATTTATTAATTTATTTTAAATTTTACTTAGCGTAGGCCAGCGGACGCTAGCCATTTTCATATTTCTCTTCGTGCTACCTAGCCTTTCTTCTCTTTTCACAAACCTTTCTTCTTTGTGCATCTGAAACCCTAGAGACAAGTTTCTTCACCGAGCCAAGTTCATGCATCTGAAGTTTCTTCACTGAGCCAAGTTCATGAATCCAAGTGAGCCTAGTTTTCTTCTTCACTGAGCTACCCAAACCACCACCGCGGCCCCCAAGTCTTCTTCGCCGCCCCCATCATCTCTTCCCCATTTCGAAGCAACTGTTCTGAAGGAAACTAAAGGAAACCCTAGAGACATCAAGCATTTTTAGCTGATACGGTAACTTATTGCTACAGAGCTGTAAATTTGATTCTGGTTAATAGAGGCTTAATTCTTTTTTTTTAGGGTTCAGAGGTTACTGGAGAATCTAAATTTGCTGCACTTGGAGCTGATTCTCTTGACACGGTATTTTCATATTATCTATTATACCTATGAGTGATTGTCATGGGTGTTCAACACACTTGCTTATTTGTTATTTGAACTATACACATGTCTCTGAGATCTTTATTACTCTTGTTATTCCTGCTATTTTGTTCTCTCTCTGATGGCATGGAGGAGTAAGCTTCTTTACAGTGAGAAAGTGTTGATGGATTGGTATAGAAATTGAGTGCTTCTAGTTGTGGGTGTTTGAGTTATTGAGTTCTGAGTCTCAACATTTTCTGGCTTAGTGTTGAGATTGATAAACTCTACTCATGCTTGGTCACACGCACACCCACACAAAATAAAAAAGATGAAGCCAATGTTAGTTTCATCAAATTGAGCTTTACATGTTTAAAATGCTGCAAAAACTGAAACACTTTAAAAGTTACAACCATTTAGGCGATTGAGAAAATCAATTTGAGGTAGCTGAGGACTAGGAACAGACTCTATTCCAGTCATTCCTGACATGAACCCAACATGTGCTGTAAAATAATGAAATGCACACACAAGCTATTAGTTAGCACATGTGTTATTTATCCAATGAAGAATAGACATAGTAGTACAAATTAAGAAGAACAGAAGTTTATACCTTAGCATAGAATAGGATAAGATGCATGCAGGCAGCAGGGAAGATCTAATCACTGTCAGTGCTGCTGCTGTCGTGGCCATGCTCATGGCCTTCATGCTTCTTCTTGTCCTTCTTCTTCTTTTTTCTCCCTCTCCCTTGCCATGGTTATCACCATGAATCAGATTATTGTTAATTATTAGAATTCTTAAGGGTGGAAATCAATTTATAGCTCCCTCTTCTCTTTCATCAATGTTCTTAAAATCACATATCCTGGTTGCATGCATTATAGCATATTTAGTTACTGTACCTCTCTTGGCTAACTCTGTTTTCATGATGGAATTATGTACTTTGAAATGGATTTGAATGTTTGTCTCAATTAATATAGTTTTAAGGCAAGGCATCTATCTTACTTGATCATATATAGTTGGCTGGTTTTGGAACCTTGAATTCCAAGCTCCTACATGATCCACCCTTCCTTTCACAACTTGACTTATGAAAATACTTTAAGAAACACTCATCTTACAAAATGACTACTTTTAATTTGATAGTTTCCTTTCATTTTTCCTTAAATAATTAAAAATAAGAAAAAAGCAATGAAACTTGTCATGACACTTTAATAGAGAGAATGCATATTACAAGGAATGCTCAAGGTTGCTTGATATAAAGTGTTTGACTAGACATAACACTAACACGAATACACACACACCGACAATAATGTCTAATAGAGTCACTTGATATGCCTCCTAATTATATAAATGTACAGGGATATGCTGAGAAATACAATTATATTTAAATTGTATAAAATTATATAAAATTACCATACTATTTATATAAATTTTATTTCTTATATATTTATAAATTTATATACATATTTATGAAAAATACATTTGAGTAGATTAATTTTTAGCAAACATTTGAGAAAATATTATAAGTAAGAACGGATAACCAAAATTTATTAGATTAAACATTTTTATTAATTTGAATTGAAACATAAACAAAATTATAGAAATGTATTGTATAGACTCCTTTTTAATTAGTTTAATAGTATAGATTTTAACAATCTTATTAGTATTAGATGTCTTATGACTTATATTTATTATGCTTCTAGGATTTAGGAATAGGATTACTATTTCTTCCATTAGATTGTAGCTTCCTTGTCAAATAGTGATTGATCGCAATGAAATCGAAGCATGAATGAAGGGGATTAGGGATTTAGGGTTCATCGATCGTGAAATCTGAGAGAGAGTGAGAAGTGTAATGAATCTAAGAGATGAAGTCACAAACCGGGTCGAAAATCAGCTACCCACCCTTGTTTATTGGGTTAAAAAGTGAATCGGGTTTTTTAAATCAGAATGGGCTGGTTCACATATTAGTTTGAATGAAGTGGGTTTTTTTGTAGTTTGGTACCAATTTGGAAATGGGTTGGTTTATAATATTTGTTTTTTTGCACAGCCCTAGAAAATGGAGTGTGACCATACGGAAATGTTATGTCTATGGGTCAAAGAGGAAAAAAAAAGAGCTTCCTTGTTTCTCGTTGTTTTACACTCACCCACTCAGTCGTACTACTCCGGACTTGAATATAAGTAAAAATAACTGAATTCACACGTATTAAGAAAATTTGTTAAACTCATTAAATTTTCTTGATATCATGTAAAAAGTATTTGCATTGCCTAAATTACCCCACATTCAATTTTATTGAAAATTGTTTCAAGTGAACATACTCTCTTTCCTCATTAAATATAAATTGGTTGGAAAGTAAAATCAAAGGACATTTTGGGTTTATCTCATTAAATATGGTAAAATTAGTTAAGATTTGTTTATATTTTAGTCCATCAAATTCAAATGTGAGTTTTTTTTCTTATATTCAAGTCCGGAGGGAGTCCTACACGTGAACTCAATACTAAGTCGAAGCAAAGGTTTGTTGGATTGAGAGTGGAAGTGATGGTGGAGATGTTCTTCTGGAGGGGAAGCAGCAGCCACTTGAACCTCCTTCAACAATTATTTGATAACAATTCCAATCTTCTTCTTCTTTCTGGCCCTACTTCTTCGTTCGTACCCTAAACCCTATTTCTCTCTCTCTATAAGTATATATAACAATTTGACTTGTTTGAATAAATTGTTTCTTATGATAATAACAATGTACAGTGGGAAGACCTCTCTGCTTTTCCAATTTGCATTCAATGTTGCAGCACACTTCACTCTTCCAACCCAAACGTCCTCTTCATCTGCAACCGCCAAAAGTTGGATTCAAAACCCCCTTTTCTCTCTCAGGTACTCTCTCTCTCTCACTCGCATTTCCTATTCATTCCATTTTTTGAATTGTTTTCTGAATTTCAGCTGAATTTCAGGGTATTGACCCCTCTTCTGATGTCTTCCACCGAATTCAAATGAAGTATCCACCATAAACCCTTGCTTCATTCACTACTATTACGTGATCTTATTACATAATTAATAACTTGATTGTTTGTTTTGATTTGAGGTATGTGAATGATGATGAAGACATTAGGAACTACTTTGCTGCCTTCCACCTGTATGATACATTGCCTGCAGCAGTTCTTATTGATGATTTCGGAGATTTCTTTCACAACAAGTATTTTTTATCTTTATTTTTATTTTGAACAATAACAACTTGTGTGTGTGTGTGTGTGTGTGTTCATTCCTGTTTCATCTTTTTGATTTTGAATTCTAATCTGAAAAGGGTCTGCCAACAACGATATTCTAATCCCCGCGGACGAGACTTGGCCATGGTCAAGACTCTAGCCTTGTGCCACAATGCAATCACTTATGTAAGTAAGTAATGCATGTTATGTTTTAGTTTATTGATGGAGGCAAGTTAGTGCCCCAGTTTGACGAAATTGATTCTGATAGATTTATAGAATTAATGGTAGGAAATGAATGATTTATTAATTATGAAATACGTTAGTTAGATGGAAGTGATTTAAAATCAATTTCAGCAGAATTGATTCTAATTGTTTCTAACTACTAACAATATTGTAATGAGCTTCCTTTTGTGGCAGTCAAAAAGGGTCTTGCAAGCTTCTCTTGTCAGATACTCATACTCACCAGGGAGACTCCCCAAGGTTTCATTTCATCTATAAGAAATGGATACACACCACTTTACAATTAAAGGTTGGTTTTGCCTCCCTTATCCAAGGCATTTTGAAAAGAATAGAATGTGCTCTTTCTTGTCATGTAATGTCATGTTATGAGTGATATATATTTATTTATTGGGTGTTGCAGAAGGGGATGTACCTGGATCATTTATTCTGAAAGATGGGAGCAATTCACGAACTGATGACACAGGTAATAGGACTAAAGCTGCAAAGTACTCCATAGCTCTTCAATATCTGGTCTTTGATGGAATTGTCAAAGATCAAGTAGAATAGATACTTAACCTCTTCAACCATAAGAACTGATTGATATATCTGCACTGTAATTGTCACATATTCTCTTGTTCCATATAACACCTATACTCAATGATACACTGAACTTTGGCTTGCTTGCATCTATTGTGAACCCTCCACCCCCCTGAATATGAATATCATTTTTCAAGATTTTGCGACCCTTAGTTCTACCACTAAGAATATCACATGTATCACACGTGACCAACGAACTTACAGTTTTAGAAACGTTAAAAATTCAGAATTATTAAATTTTTTTTTGTATAAAAGGGATTTAGTTGTCATCAACCTATTACATCTCTAATTTCATTTTAAGTAGTTATGAAATATCCTTTCCTTATTCTGAAACTTGTTTTCCGAAAACATTTAGATGGTTACTTCCTCGCACACATACACAACATACATGCAGTTATAACATCAACATAAGAAAAGGGAAACGACATGAAGTATATATATACATACTAACATAACATCAGTGTATCTCTCGAGCCACCCAAATATCTACATCAAAATATGAGTTCTAGTAGACGACCAAATAAACAGGACCTCGACCAAAATACAAAATAAGAGGCCGCTAAATCAGAGCTGCTACTACCTAGACTCAAAACTACACTAGTTCTACTCGTCATCTCCCGACTCAGTAGTGAACACCCTACTTCTCCTCCTCCCAGCGTCTCCGATGGTGATCATCCCAAAATCCTTTGAGGGATCGTCGCTAGAAGAATTCTCCTCCGGCTCCTCCTCTGGATCCTCCTCCGGGACCTCCAATAAATAAAGTGGAATTTTCTACTTGGACCATCAGAACCAGATTTAGTTAATGAATAACCCAAAAAAGACATGTTTGATTGTTTGGATTTGCTTAATTTTTGGAGCTGTCTTTATTAATTTTTAAAAACTCCTAAAATAAAATCTTCCTTATAAACTATTTTGACATAAAAATGTGTTTGTCGAATAACATTTCAATAACTTCTAGTTTTAATTTAATGTGAATGGATATATATAACACGCGACAAGCTGTTACTTGGACTCAAAGTTCTTTGATGGTAGGCTTAGACTCCTTCCCATTGCTTCAGGAACTAATAAAAAACATCTTTTAAGTCAATTAAAATTACATTATAAACGTGAATTCGATCCGTTAAATAGTTTTGATTTGAATGTATATTTGTAATATGATTTTGATACCACAATTTTTTTAACAAGAAACTTGAACAACTTTATTGTATTTTATTTTTATTAAATTAAATATTATCTTTATTATTATGTTAATGATGTGTCAATCCTATGCTGACGAGATAACCATTATGAAAATTTCTATACGAAGTAGACTCAAAGGCAACGTGGCATCATGGCATCTCACAATTATTTTTATCTCACCAACCATGTATTGTTATCGATCACAATAATTTGTTGTCGCTCCGTTCATCCCGCTTTTCATGAAAAAAAATTTCTTAACACACACACACATATATAGTGGGCTCTTTTTATACAAGGCAATAATATATTCCCTTTATTACTTCAGTCTTGACCTCTAGCGATTTTAGCCCCTCTAATATACTCCTACTTTTCTAGCCAATTTAGCTTCCTCTCTTATAAACTTTTCTATTAATTCAATTATATCTTTCTTTCTTGCTCTACTTGTCGTACGCAAATATATTTTAGATACTAGAATATATTCTACTGATTTATATAAAATGTTTTCTTCTAAAAGAATCGTATTGTGTGGATTTACGAATTGAATTTAATTATTATTATCTAATGGTGTACCGCCACATCATTTAAAATGTGTCATCTCATATGTTATTAAATTCAATAAATAATGTGACAACATTATTTGATAATTTATGTAAAACTTCTTTAATATAACAGTATATATTAATTAAATCCATATATTAAACTCTTATGAGTTATGGCTTTTTTAAAAAATATACACCAGGCATGAAACAAACCAGTTAAAATAGATTATATACATTGGCCGTCTCTTAAATCAGTTCTAAATAAACTAGTATTTTGAACATATGAGCAATGCACATTATTACATTCTTATCTTGTTGATAGTGTAATTTAAAAACTATAAAAAGTAATACATTTTGAAATTTAAATAAAATAAGGAGACTATTGTGTAAAAATTAGTGATGTGTTTTTTAATTACTATTTTTAAATAAAAAAAAAAAACTAAAAGATAAGAAGCGATTCAAACTGTGTAGATAATTTGTATTAATTAATATTTTATTCTATGTAATGCACAAAAAATATATATTTTTTATATAATTAATATTTTTTATTTTAATAATAAATAAATATATTAAAATATGTAATATATGTTAAATTCAAAACATATTTTTTGGAAAGCTCGGAATGGGCTAGATTTCAATAATACACGCCTCAAATTACTGATTTGGTCTACCACATTGAGCATCTCATTCAAGAGATTAATGGTGCTAGTGGTTGGGTGCGCTCCTTGGAGTCACGATATAGATCGGTTAATGTTGGTTGGACTCCTCCCTCGGACGGTTAGTGTGAGTTTAACACAAATGGCTCAATCAAAGGTTATGATAGGCAAGCTTATGGGAGTGTTTTATGTGATCACTATAAGAGATGGCTTGTTGGTCTTTTGCAAAGTTTGAGGCTATCTCCAGTTCTAATGGTTGAGCTCAGAGGAATTATTATTATTTTTTAGGTTGCCTGGAATTATGGGGCTAGATAGGTTTGGGTGGAATGTGATTCAGACGTTGTTGTCAAACTCGTCTGAGAAGGGACTTCTTCTACTCATCCTTATCATTTTGCAATCCATAAAGTTAGAGCTCTCGTGGATAGAGATTAAAGAGTGTGTATTTCCTATATATGGAGGGAGGTTAATAGTGTCGTTGACTGCCTTGCTAATCTTTGCCATTCGTCTCAGTCAGAAGTGCAAGTCTTTAATACCCCACGTGTGTGTCTTTAAATCTAAGTTATGGTAATTCTAGTAGGTTTTTCTTAGATTAGTTTTTGTGTAGCTTGGCCTTGGGCCTCCCTTTAACAAAAAAATGAAATAATTTAAATTTTTATGTAAAATTATATAGAATAATTAATTAAACTTTTGTATATAATTAAAATTTAATTATTATGTAAACATTAAGAGGCAATTATTTTGAATTAAGGATTATGAATCTGCAAAACATTTCATCAACAGGTTCATGTTCTTGCATTCTGAACATTTCATATTCTTGCACCAACATGATTATTTTTTACTCCTTGACTTGATCAACCTAATCCTTCATGGGCAATTTGCAAGGTATCCCAAATTTCCTTCACTATTTTCATAACAAGCCACCTTGCCATATTTACTTATGTTTAATGCACGAGTGAGAAAGAATCTTGTTTTTGAGTTCAAGAGATATCTCTTCTACTCTTTGCTATCCAACTTTCTCTTGGTTTTGTTTTTGAGGTACCTTATTCACTTGTGATGTTTTTCACTATCATCGAATTCAATACAAGTATTTGTTTTACCACATCCCTCCAAGCATAACCACTAAGTATTCTTTTGTACGAGCATCTTCTAGGATTACCCTGAGTATTCTTTATAACACCTGATAGCCGGATGGGGTAGGATCTAGAATTGAGCAAAACCAACCGATTAGAATCAATTAAAGGCACTAAATTGTGAATTATAGGTGCAGGGCAGCAACTATAATTGCGCAAGAAAATGCAAGAAAATGAGAGAAAATGAAAGAAAAAGTGGAGAGGAAGAAATGGGAAGGACGCCACTGAAGCAAGAATCCACTTGCAGCAGATAAGTCCAATGCCAGACGCCACTAATTCAGGAGAATTAGATAAGTCTCAGTATGGTTTGAGCAACAACCACCAAGCCTCACTCAACTCACAAAGGGAGGAGAAAATTTGGCATAATGCCTTTACTTCAAAATTCAATGTGTTACAAGAGGAGAGGACTCCTATTTATAGGAAAAGAGGGGGAGAGGGGCGGATTTTTAGGGGCATAAAAAGAAAGAATAAAAGGTGAGTGAAAACACTCCTAAGTGGGTTTTGAACCCATGACCCCCAAGGTTTATGGCTAAGCTAAGTCTTAAGCCAATAAACCTCTCAAAATGGCGCCCACTCATGTAGGAAAATACAAGATGAGTCAAATTTCTATCCTATGTGGGAATAGAACCCATGACCTCCTAAGCCTTATAGCAAGGCAACCTACTAACCAATAAACCCACTAAAAATAGCGCCAAGTAGGAGGAATTAAAAGAAAATTACAATTAATAAAAAGAAAATATAAGAGAGTCCTAATTAAGGGTGGTCCATAGGACAAGGGTCCTATCCAGGGTCAAGGTGTCCTTCGTAGTGACCTTTATTTTGTAGGGTAGTGACCCTTTATTTGTAGGACACTAATTTCTCCAACTCTTCCTTGCTTGAAGCTCAGGCTTGAAGTTGGTGCATATCCTCCAATGTAGGTCTTGCAGGTCCAAGCTTCTAGCAGTGTGCCATCATTCCCTCCCCCTTGAAAAGGATTTGACCTCAAATCTGAAAATTCAAAAGAAGGCATAAGAATAATGAACTGGGCAGAAGAAGGAGATGGATGACAAAATTCAGGAAGTAAGAAGGTACTTCCCTTAGTCTTTGGAGAGTAGAGTCAGAGATCCACAAGTTGAACATCTTCCTTGAGCCTAGACAACAAGAAGAAGACCCATAAGTATTATTCCCAAGCAAGCAAAGTGAAGGCTCATAACAGAAATACTTGGGAATCATAAAGATTAGCAAAAGAAAATCATAGGAGATGAACAAGAGGTGTTTGAGATAAGGGTTAAAAAACTCCCTAAATGAAGAATGAACCATCTTGTCCATGTACGCTGTAGAAGGAGATCCTGGATCAAAGACCATTCTCTTGAAGTCCTTCTTTTCAAGCAAAGGGGTTAGTTGGTTAAAACGAGATTTAAACAAGTGATATGCATGTTTCAAACCAACAAAATAATCCACAATATATTGCCAAATGAAAGCACAATTAAAACTATGTGGTATGAATGTATTTCTTGGAAGTGAGATCACATCATGCTCATTGAACATAAGACACACATCTTGAGTATTATTGTAAAAATCATAGTGCATATGTTCATGCCATGAAGTATTCATGCAAGTTTGTTCAAGAGCCATATCCATGCTAAAGCACTCACTCAAGTAAGATGACACCTTTTTCATATTATCATATGCGTTCATGAAAGGTGAAATACCAAAAGAATCACATTGAGTATGCATATCAAGAAGCATATCATCATTTGAATTAGATGTCAAACAAGTTTTTCCATATGTGATAGCTTTATCAGTTTTTATTCTTTTCACTAACTAGTTCAAGAGCATAATACACATCTTTATATGACACAATTATTTTAGGACCAAAATGTGTATGCACATTATAGATACAAACCAAAGGCACATGCATATTCAATCCAACTTTGTTATCATTCCTATCATGCAATCTAAATTGATCAAAGGAATTGATTAAACATGCATCTTTAGTAAGTTTCATGGTACTCTTAAACTTAGTTGGTTTTTCTAGACATGCAATAGGTTTCAAAGCATTATCAATATTGTTTACTTCTTTCACACATGCAATGCTTTGAGGCATATAATTGTGCATAGAGAGAGACATTCCATGCATAAAGAAAGTTAGTTTAGGGAACTCCCTCTCATTAGCTTGAGTTGTCCTCTTTGCAACACTAGAAGTACTTGCCATCAACTTATTCATGTCTTCACACAAAGGGTTAGCTATCAAATGATCACAAGATAAAATTAGTTGCTTTCCTAAATCTTTGTTTTTCTTTTCTTCTATTTGCACTCCTTCTACCTCCTTTTCTTTTTCTCTCTTAAGCCCTTCTTCTTCTTCCCTTTCTAATTGTTCCTTCTTGTCTAATTTCTTTTCTCTCTATCTCAATAAGGACTTTGAAAAGCATTTGAAATTTATCTTCGATTTCATTAGCAAATTTTTCTAACTTTCTTCCAATTCTATCTTTAAAGAATCTTTTGTACTTTTCCTATTCTCTCTTTTTATTATACCTTTGTCCTTTCTTCTTAATACCTTCTAAATTTCTTTTCCTCCTCATACCTTCTCCTTTCATGGTTAGAGTTATCATAACTCCTTTCTTTCTTCTTACTATCTTCAAAATGATATCTACTTATTTCTCTCCTTTCTTGCCTATACCTTTCTCAACTTTATCATGAGAAGAGTGTCTTCTCACTTCTTTTTCTCTTCTAAATTCTCTCTTATCTTCATCTAGCTCCTTTCTCCACATTCTATAGGACATCTTAAATTGATTTTATTTGAAAGCTTTTAAAGGACCTCACCACTCACTAAGTGTTTACACTCATGGAATGTAATCACTCGTGTATGTCACTCTTTTTAGGCTTTTTCTATAATGATACTCTCTTGCCTCTTCTACTCGGTTGGATGGTTGATTAGAAGTTGCAAAGACCAACGTGAGTCTAAGTCTCAACCCTTACCCAAATAGAAGCGCACTACAACAAAGAAGAAAATACCTACTGAAAGAAGATTGGAAAATCCTAAGACAAAACAAGGAGTGTTATGACAAACAAGAAAAGCTGGCACTCAAACAAGCTTATACACAAGACAAGACAACAAACAAGACAAGACGGAAGAAATTGCAAAGAGAATTGTTTTTGGGTGATTTTGAAAAGAGTTGCCAAAATTGTCGTTTTTTAAGAAAAACAACAAATACAACTCAATTACGGTATACAGGGAAATGAAACAAAAAATTACAGTAAACTGTTACTATATTGTTGGGATATCTCTTTGTTTTTGTTTTTTCTATTTTTTTGAATTTTTGACTCCTTTTTTGGGTGTCTTTTGACTTTTCTTCCTTGTTGTTGACTTTTACACCCTTTTTTGCTTTTTACACCTCTTTTGTATTTTTTGGCACGTACTTACTTTTTGTATTTTCTTGCCTTTTCTTTCTTTTTTTGTCTTTTTTCCCCAACAGAAAATTACAGAAATTTGTACACAATGAAAAGAAAATAAACTGTAACTACTGTAATATTTTTGGAATTTTCTGACAGTAAACTGGTCCAAGTGGCACCAGAAAAGCAAAAATAATGAATAAACTGATTTCTAAAAACTGTAAAAACGTGATGACAACTTGATTTCAAAAATGGCCAAAAAATTTGCTTAGTAATTCCTTGTTGATTATACAAAACCGATATGGTCACAGAAACGCACTTGGTTCAATTTTAAGATTGGAATTAAAAATTGAAGGAAAATCAACAATTAGAATTTGTTGATCTTCTTCCAATACTATGAACCAAAAAAGATCCTACAGGTGATCGTTTTGCCATCAAACAGGGAAAGTCAAGGTAGAGAGAGCAGTCAATCCAAATTTGCAATCAGAATGCCAATCAACAGACATAACAAGAGTAGGAAATTGAACAACACAAGAGCCCAAAAAATGCGCATAAATGGCAAGAAAAGAAGGAAAAATTGCGCAAAATAAATGACAAGAAAGTAAAGGGGGAAACTGAAATTAAAAGGAGTGGGGAGGACAGAAATGTAAATGGCAGAATGTAAAGGGGATGGGCAGAAAGTAAAAAGGATGGGGAGAGCAGAAATGTAAAGGGTAAGCGGAAATTAAAAGGATGGGGAGGACTGAAAGTAAATGACTGAAAGTAAAGGGGGGGATGGCAGAAATTAAAAGAATGGGTAGAGCGAAATGTAAATGTCAAAATGTAAAGGGGAGAGCAAAAATTAAAAGGATAGGAGAAGCGGAAATTAAATGGGCTAAAAATTAAAAGCGGAAAGTAAAGAGATGAATATGGGGGGATGAACAATTAATGGTGAAAGGGTAGAAATGTAGGTGAACGATCTTTGGAAAAATGAAGACAACAATGCCTCCTCTTACCACACTTCACACCACAAACAAGCAGTTTATAGAAATTAATTGTAGAAATCACTCAAGAACAAGTATGAGCAATTAAGAGGCATTTAAACAAACACCTAGGGTGGTGGGAATTAGTGGCCCAAAAACAGCCCCCAAACTAGCAAGAAATCAAGCAATTCAATCAAGACAGACAAGTGTTTGATAGTAGCAAAAGACACCTCGGGCCCGGGAAACAGTCCAAGTCCAAATTACACTTGAAAAGAGGGATGAAATTACACTAATTGAATGAAAATTCTGCACTAAATAGGTTTCATACCCGCGGCCTTGTAGCTCCAATTTTGCTCAAATTCAACAAGCTCTGATGACCAATTAATAGCCGAATGGGTGTAGGATCTAGAATTGAAGCAAAACCAACCGATTAGAATCAATTAAAGGCACTAAAATTGTGAATTATAGGTGCAGGGAAGCAGCTATAATTGCGCAAGAAAATGAGAGAAAATGAAAGAAAAGTGGAGAGGAAGAAATGGGAAGGGACGCCACTGAAGCAAGAATCCACTTGCAGCAAATAAGTCCAATGCCAGACGCCACTAATTCAGGAGAATTAGAATAAGTCTCAGTATGGTTTGAGCAACAACCACCAAGCCTCACTCAGCTCACAAAGGGAGGAGAAAATTTGGCATAATGTCTTTACTTCAAAATTCAATGTGTCCATTACAAGAGGAAAGGACTCCTATTTATAGGAAAAGAGGGGGAGAGGTGCGGATTTTTAGGGGGCATAAAAAAGAAAGAGAATAAAAGGTGAGTGAAAACACTCCTAAGTGGGTTTTGAACCCATGACCCCCAAGGTTTATGGCTAAGCTAAGTCTTAAGCCAATAAACCTCTCAAAAAGGCGCCCACTCATGTAGGAAAATACAAGATGAGTCAAATTTCTATCCTATGTGGGAATAGAACCTATGACTTCCTAAGCCTTATAGGCAAGGCAACCTACTACCAATAAACCCACTAAAAAAGAGCGCCAAGTAGGAGGAATTAAAAGAAAATTACAAATAATAAAAAGAAAATATAAGAGAGTCCTAATTAAGGGTGGTCCATAGGACAAAGGGTCCTATCCAGGGTCAAGGTGTCCTTCTGTAGGGTAGTGACCCTTTATTTGTAGGACATTAATTCTCCAACTCTTCCTTGCTTGAAGCTCAGGCTTGAAGTTGGTGCATATCCTCCAATGTAGGTTTTTGCAGGTCCAAGCTTCTGGCAGTGTGCCATCAACACCACACACCTATCCAGACTAACCATTAGGTATTCTTGAGACACAACCTCTCCTAACTCCTTCACATCTCAACCAATACTAGTTCACCTAATTAGCTTGGGAGAAAACCACTCATTAATCTCTAAGAGTATAGCCAATGAGTAACAGGGCTAAAACTATCCCAAGATATTTTTCACAATGAAGAACAATAAGAAAAGGAGTAGTGAAGAGACTTAAGAAAGGTTGACAAGCTGGAAAATACTAGAGCTTGATTAAATCTTTGAAATTGTGGTCTCTCTCTTGTTCTTTTCATGTTTTTAGGTTTGACATTGCCTTATATAGAGTCTTGCAGCTCACTAGCTTTTATAGAGCCAATGGCGGTGGATGAACAGTTGTTTCTCTAGTCAAAAGTTAAGTGTCATTCACTTTATCTAGTCATTTTGAACTTTCGTGAGGGTTTGTTTTGAATGGTTTGCTTTTCTAAGCTTAACCTTTTGGATGTAACTTCTTGAATCAATCTTTCTTAACTTAATTGAATCCTTAATTACTTGAATTTTCTTAAGAATGTATTTTTGTGTTGTGTGGAGGAATACTCAACCGTTATGGTGTGTAGGTCTTCATATCATATTCGTTCTGATGTTCAAAAAGCTTCTATTATGCTCTTTATGAACTTTGAAGTAGATTAAAATATCTCTAATTTTTTTCCTTTCCTCACTTAAGGTTCAGAAGCACTTTAATAAGTTTTTTCCGTCATTTTTATCTTTTATAAAGAATCTGCTATGATCTTTCTTATTGATAAATACAATTTCCATACATAATTAATCATTCCTCATATAATTTGTTAATGATTCTTATATTCTTAATTGATTACTCATAAGCATATTTTGTCAGTTTAAATTCATATTGGGTTTCTGGTGATGAGATTGACTTAGATATAACAAAGTATTAAGTGATTACTTAATTCTATTAATCTTAATCAACTAAATTTTGAGAGCTTTCTCTGTAGAGAACCCCACGTATCATTGCAGGGGTTCCGAATAATCATTTGTATGCATGTTTTAGTAATCAATGATTAACCATGAAAATGACCTCTGAATTTCTTGGATTGATATTATCCTAAATTGATTCGATATTTATTTTTATTTTGCTATTTAATTTCTTTAATTTATTGTAATCGACCAAACCCCCTGGGAAGGATTAAATTGAGTTGATCTTCAAGGTTTGATCCAATTGGTAACCTTCACTTACAAGTAGTTCACAAATTTGTTAATTATGATTTTGTACATGTTTGACAAATGTCAATATTTTGGCCGCATTGTTGGGGTTGAAGAGTTTCAGTATGAAGCTTATGACCTTGGTAAAGCATCAGGTACCCTAAAGATCAACCTTGTGTATGGGGGATGAATTCAAGTTTTAAGGGGATATACAATAGGATCTACAATAATAAGAGGAAGCAAATTATTGGGTGTTTTTTTTTTTTTTTGAAAGGATAGGAATGATCAAAACACCATAAGCTTTTCCCTAGGCACTAGGTTGAAGGTTTCAACCATGCAAGAACGTATGATATACATGCTATATACAATAATGATGCATTTATTGAATTACCTAGTGGTCTTGGAACATTGGAAGAAATCCTCACCATTATGTTTTGAGCTAAATTGAACTTCCATCAAAAGCCATTAGGATTTTTAAATGTTAATTGTTTTTATAATGGTTTGTTGTGATTTCTAGAACATACTATGGAATAGGGATTCATACCCCAAGCAATGCACCGTATCATAATATCCTCTTCAAATGCTAACCAACTTCTTAAATAGATGCATAACCTTTCCTCTAAACCTTATGCATTAAGGAAACATGTGGACAAGCATAACAAGGATGACAACAAATAGGGAGATCTTGATACCACTCGCTAGTTGTAACCATACTTTTACTCATATAACTTTTTAATTACATGTCATTTTTCTGAAAAAAAAAATCTCTTACCAATCTATATAATACATTGGGTCTCGATTAGGTTGGGAGGGAGGTATGAGGACAATATGTTTTTTTTTTAAAAAATATTAGTAAAACCAAAGATTAATATGATGGCCAATTAAAAGTCATTCCTAACTCTTAATATGCATCTCATTAGTAATAGAGATCATTTTCCTCTGTATTTTGAAAAAGAAAGTTGTGTTTGGTTTTAAGCTTTCCAATGAAGCTAAGAAGTGTTAAAAAATGAGAAAAGGTTTATTTTAAGATTTCATATCATGATTGAACTAATTACCTAACATCTTGAGATTACTTTGTTTGGAAACGTGGATTTAAACTGAATGAATTGATTTTTATAGTCATTAGCCGTGAGAATTGGGCCTTGTTGACAAATCAAATTTTCTTTCTTGTATGATTTTCACCCATGAAATTTGTTACTTCAAAACTTGCTTTGATTCTTTTAGAAGCTACACTTGCACAGACATGAACAAAAATGATTGATGCAATATTTTTCTCTTAAATAAACTAATCAACCAAATAGTCAACCTTAAATGATTTTCCTTTGAATCACCATTATTGAACCTTATGTGTCATTCCTCGTTCCACATTTAAGTTTAGAACCATACTCTTAACTAACCTTAGGAAATAAAAGAGTTTTAGATTTGTCATAATGAACTCATGAACAAATTTGAGGGAATGCTAATCATGTGGAATTTTAAGCTTTTGTTTCATTTGTATCTATCACACTTATTACTTGGATTCGTTCTCCAAACCTTTCTTATTTCCTTCGCTTTAACTTATTGCACCTGTTTATATTTCTCCATGACCATATTCTCATCAGTATCATAATAAAGACCTCTTGATTTATGTTTAAATGTGTAATTAGTGGTGGAGAAGTAGAAGATAAGCAAACTCATGATAATGCAATTTTCATGAGTCGATTTTGAGAGAAACACATACCTTTTAAATAATTGAGAGATTGAGGATACTTCCTGTGAGATTCTATCATTTCAGATATATTTTTTCAATTGAAGTTAACTTTCTAATGAGTTTAAGATGCATAGAAATATTAAGTCATGAATGTTATGATTCCTTAGAATCTCCTCCGGCTCATGTTTTCTTACATTTTATAAATTTCATTAGAAGACACTATCGTGAAAAAGAATTTTTATGTATCCTTTCTGAACTTTATTAATGCATCTAATTTAATGGCATTTCCTTTCCGAAAGTGCAATAAACTTTTACACAACATGACAATTGAAGATCAACAAAGCTTCTTGTAATATTTCTTATGCAACATTTATTAACTTATCATTTTGCACTATAGCACTCTAGAATCTATCACTTTGATAGTCAAGCATCACTTTTAGATCTTTTAAGATATCGGTTCATCAGTATTTTCATGTCCTTCTACTGAGTTTTTTGGGATTATATCTTTCAAAGTGAAAATCCTTTTGAATATTGGGTCTTTCTTATGAGAGCCTTTCATATGTTAACAAGTCTTGATCCTTTTTGAACTTAGGCAAGAATATAATGATTTCTTGAGACCTGACTTGGAACTTTCTCACACCAAACATTAGTCCAGAGAACTGTAAGTTTGGTTAGAGAGTTTGTCAACACTAAAACCACATTTCAAAGGGTTTTGCTCTAAAATATTAAATTAGAACTCATTTTCAATAAGAAAAACATATTCAAATTATTGTTTAAAGCTTTAAACGATACCTTCAAAAGGTTCAGATGGTTCATTTGTCTTAGTTTTCTCTTAAACTCTTTAAACATAACTTTTTTTAATAGAATCTTTTTTTCAAAAATGTTTAAGAAATAAAAATCAACCACTTTCTTGTGTTTCCTTATGTATCAACAAGGTGGTGGTAGTAGAGGTTGTTGGTAATGGGGTGGTGGAAGGTGTGTGGGAAATTATGGTAACGGTGGATAGTGTCAAATAGCAGTGGTGAAGAGTATTAAGTGGCACAACAATGATAAAGAGTGAGTAGCGATGGTGGCATTGGTATAGTGTCAAGTAGCAGTTATGGTGGTGGTGGAGAGTAGGAAATACACAATATTTTTAAACTAAAACATAATTAGAAATACTTTTTCAAAAATGAAAAAAATGTTTTAAAAAACTACTTGCATCAAATACTGAACATCAGACTATGTACAGAACATGAGAACGAGTATGAGATAGCCACAATCCTATGTATACCGTTAGCACCCATGAGAAACACCTAAACCAACATACAAACATGAAAACAACAAGGATATAGCCTTCAAACATGTAGTAGCAGGAAAAAAATACACAAACAAGAAACTCCCAAACCGGAAACAATGCAAGTTAACCAAATGAGGAGGAAAACATAAAAAAAAAAGAAGCATTTTTAGAAGGAACAAAAAAAAAAGACAAAACCCCTCAAATCCCTCAACCCTTATCCACACACACCAGCTATTATTGCGCCTCTTACTAAGTTTTTTTAACCCCCAATCAAAGCTAAAGCATAATTTGATTTGGTGGTAAGAGTTGGTGTAATCTACACGAGTGTAAGTTATAATGTGATTTCATGTATTAAAAACTTTCCAGTATCACTAAGTTTGAAGAAAAATGACCGATTCACATATTAGGATGTATTACACCAAGAAGCATAAATAAAGGAGAAGAGAAAAAGTGATAAATGAGATGATTGATATGAATCACAGTGGGAGAAAAGAGTGACCGCCAAATAAAAAATTGAGTCTTGTTCAATTGGTACAATAGAAGTTAGAGAGTGAGACACGGAGAGTCAGAGAGAATAGATTATGAAATAACTATAGTAGTAGGAGAAAAGTCACGGAGAGAGAAATAATAACTGATTGATGGAACAAATTACTATTAATTGGAGAAAGAATAAGTTATTATAATTATAATTTATTTAAATATAATTAATATTTATAAGGAGAGAAAAAATTATGATAAAATGAGGTTTTTTTAGGAAAATTACATAGTTATCGTTAATAATGTAATATTATTTATTTTTGTAAATATTATTAATAAATATTTTTTTGGGCCTATAAGTGAGTTTTTTTGGGATCTAAAGCGAGTGTTTTAACAGCTTGTGGGTCGGATCGGCCCTGAATATAATGTGATAATAAAAAAGAGATAATGAGAGATAATTGTTTGAGGGGTGAATTGAAAAGTATCATTAATTCATTACTCAAAATTTGAAATCAATTGTGTTATTGACATTTACCAAACATTCATAAATTTCACGGCTTGACTGTATATCATTTCTTTTTACTGCCTTTCCCCCTCAATTAAAGTGAAATAATGCGATAAATTTAGTAATGACTGAAAAGTTTCTGTAATTTTTTTTCAGTAACTTCTCTCATATAAAAGAGGGGTAATTATACGGTGGACCCTTTAAGTTTGGGTCCACCACAGACCATTAACTTTTTTACTATAAAAAGTAATTTTAATTTTATAATATGTATTAATAAATATTTTAATATTAAATTTATACTATTTATGGTAAAGATCTATCATAGACCCAAACTCATAGGGTCCACGTATAATTACCCCACCATATGTTACTTCCAAGTTCCAACAATCAAAACCTATACAACAAGTATCTATCTAACACATGGCTCTCCCTAGCTATTTTTTTTTCAGATATATTCCTTTAAATAGATGACTCATCAAACCTCTACACATTGTCGCAATTCAATATTCTCATAAGTGTCAATTGCGAAAACAGACATCATTGCCAAACTTAACCTACCTTGTCCTAGTCAAAAAATTTCCCAGCCATAACTGTAAGCCAAATACTAATACAGTAACACTATTTATCTAGGTTCTATTAATTAACAAAATTATAAAATATATTTTTTAAAAGGTTTCCCCCACTCCTATTGTATGTAAAAATAATATTTAATTGTTTATATTATTTCTCTTCAGAAGTGTGTTTTCGTGTCTATTTGAACTTCAAAATTTTGAAGGAATTTTATTTTACACAAGATGTGTGTAAATAAATTAACAATTGACATTATTATTTTATATTGAATAATGACACAAGTTATTTTAATATTAATCGTGACGCATTAGTTATTAATTGATTGATTAGTTTACATAAATTAATGTGAATAAATTCTGTACGTACATCTCTCTGATGTATTATTAGGAAAAGTTCTTATATATCCTATGAGCATCATACTACTTTAAAATGTGACACCTGTACACAACAATCATACAAGCCATTGTATTAAATAAAAATAAAAATAAAATATATAAATCGATCGATATAAACCTGTCCAGAATAATACTGTGACAATATATATAATGATGTATTAGAAATTCCTCATTATTAAGTTTCTTAACAATTAAAGTTAAACTTAACATTCTTCGCCTAAATTATTCTCTTTACAGATATATACATAATTTATTAAAATGGTTATATTTAAATTTTAGTAATGGATTTTAAATTAAATTAAAAGAGTTGAATTTTATGATTAATATATTCTCCCGGGTTTAATCTCCATTAAACACACTCTTCGGAAGAGGTGAAGAGCCTTAACTGTGACTAAGTTCCGAATAGGATTATCCCTGGTAATAGGGGATACCTATGATTTATACCAAAAAAATATTTCAGTTATATTATTGTGATATCATGGTATATTAAAAGGAATTAGTTTTCTGAGCCTAAAGTTGAAACCCAAAATTAATTTAATGATTCTGTGGTAAAATATGGTTGAAAGATAATGACAATTAATAAATTAAAATTGGATCAATGTTAAATTCCTTACAACTTGTTTGAAACCACATTTTTGACTTGAAAAAACATTTGAAAGGAGCCTTTGGAGATTAACCGGTAAGCGGTGTTTCCGTTTAACTAATAGAGAGTGCTACTAACATACTCTCTTTTAACACACTATTTCCAACACACTTCATGTTATTAGTAAAAATTCACATGGATTCCATCAAATTATGTGGGTCTCACTCCCAATGTGGTGTGACCCATATGACTTTTAACCAACCACATGAAGTATGTTGGAAAGAGTGTGCTAAAGGAAAAATTATTAGATGGTCCGGCATCACCACGTCATCCATGGTTTTGACCAATTAACATTTGACACATGAGCAAAATTCATGGTCCGACCATGAATTTATTTTTAATTCGGACCAATTTTTTTATGTGTCAAATGTTAATTGGTCGGGACCATAAATGACATGGTGGTCCGGGACCATCTAATAATTTTTCGTGCTAAAGAGTGTATTGCTAGCACTTTTCTAACTAATAAGTACTCAGAAAGAGATGTTTGTCACCCATTGGCCATAGAGATCCTATCCGATTCGAATAAAATTATCTCTCATGAAAAATACATATCACTTTTATTAAATATATGCATTATAATTCATGTATAATATATTTTTCATCATTAATTTTAAAATTGATTTTATCTATTTATAACTTCAATAGCAATCAAATATCATCAATATAATAAACTCGCAGTTTCCATAAAAACAAAAGTCCCATATAATTGTCAGCAAATTCTGAAAAAATACTTGGATCACAAAAAATGCAAATAACAATCACAAAAAAATGGAAGATATTAACAAAATTGGCAATAATAAATAAAAATTAAATAATAGATAAACGGAAGGTCACCACATCACACCGGGTCAGTTCCTTGAAAAAAACGCATCCTCCTTTTGGTTTGGGTTTAGGTTCGGAGTGAGGTTCGGTTTTGGACTTTGAAGAGCAAAGATAAGCACTTCCATCCATCACCCGCCACTACAAAGCATAACCCCACTTCCAAGTTCTAACCTTTTCCCTTCTCTCACTCACAAAGTTCTCTTTTTTAGTTCTCCAAATTTGCTATGATAGATTAGAGGATCAAAATTCAACACCCATCAACAAAAATGCAAAAAATCATGGTTAGTACTACTTACTAGTACCAACAATCAATGCAAAATGCAATATATCCCTTTTATTTTACTGGGTTCCTTTCATTTTGAATTTGATCAACCCTTTGATTTTTGTTTTTATGATTTTCAATTATTGTTACCAATTGATAATTGTGTGTGTTTTTTGGTTACTGGGTCTATGGAATTAGGGAGGAGGTGTCAATGAAGAAGGTGGTGTGAGAGAAGAGGAAGAAGAGAACAAATGGCCTCCATGGCTTAAGCCACTTCTGAAGACAAGCTTCTTTGTTCAATGCAAAGTCCACACAGATTCTCACAAGAGTGAATGCAATATGTATTGTTTGGACTGTATGAATGGAGCCCTTTGCTCTGCTTGCTTGGCTTCCCACAAAGAACACAGAACAATTCAGGTACCAGTTTTTGGTGATGAAAAAAAAAAAAAAGAAAAGAAAAATTGATCATTGAAATGAATTTATGTAGGGAATAGAACCCCCCAATAAAAAAATCTTTTTTTTTTTTTAATTTTGTGTCTGTAATCTGATTGTGTAGTGTGTTCCTGCATTGTTAAGATCCAATCCCTTTTTGATCGGTCCTAAAAATATCTATTGCAACCTCCAAAAGTCAGAGATGAGTTGCATATTTGCACTTTGAATTATTGATTTTTTTTCTCCATTGAATAATTGCTTGTCACTCAATTATATTGTCCCTTGGTTCTGCTTTCATAGATTATTTTATTTTATTTTAGCTAGAATAAATAAATAAATAATGTGGTTTATATCTTCTGATGACCTTTTTTTTATTTTGATTAATTTTGAAAGATAAGGAGATCTTCATACCATGATGTGATAAGGGTGTCTGAGATACAGAAATTTCTGGACATAACAGGGGTCCAAACTTACATTATCAACAGTGCCAAGATTGTTTTCTTGAATGAAAGGCCTCAACCTAGGCCTGGAAAAGGGGTCACCAATACTTGCCAAGTCTGTGAGCGCAGCCTCCTTGATTCCTTCAGTTTCTGCTCTCTTGGTTGTAAGGTATAATATAATATATAGTTTAACCAAATTTATATACTACCTCTAATTGATTTTTACACATTCATTTGACTACTATCTTCAAAATTTCCTATTAGAAAATGGGGTTCCAAACTTCATCTAGTTTTAGACTTTTTAGCATGATATGGTGAGTTGTGTTTCCTAAATTTTTAAAACCATTGTAACTACCTCATATTCTACTTCTTTTATGTAAAACATTAAAGGGGCTTTTCATGTTTCCTTTGAAAAAGTAAGACTAATGATGATGATGAGAATAGGTGGACATGACTCATATGAATGAATGACCTCTTCAACTTTTGAATTTTCTTCTCAGATTGTTGGAACCTCCAAGAAGTTCAGGAAGAATAAAATGTTAGGTGAGACAGATGGGTCTGATGGTGAAGAATCAATGAATGGCATCATCAGCAGCAGCAATGGAAGTGGCAGAAACAAAATGCATAGCTTCACACCTTCAACTCCACCCCCAACAGTGGTCAATTACAGAACAGCTAAGAGAAGGAAAGGAATTCCACATAGAGCTCCAATGGGGGGAGGAATCATTATACAATATTACTAATGTTATATATAGTGGTTTCAATTTCAATATTTATATTACCCCCAAAAGATAGCACTTGGAAGTGGCATCCTCAGAAAATATGCTGTACATTTTACATAGTTGAAAATACCTGAGCCTTGTTCACTGAGGCCGGTATTGGGAACTAGTACTACTGCTCTATCTTGTATAGGAAGAAAAAGAAAATAGGGAGAAAAATGTCAAAAAAGAAAAGAAAAGAAACATATGTTAAAAAGCAAATAATGATAATATATGACATAGAGTGGGGAGTACTTTATGTTGGTATAAGAATAGCATTCAAGTGTTGTTGGTATGTGATGCTAAATGTACATAGTGGTTTGTAGAAAAGAATTGTATAGCATCAAATTTGACAATAAAAAAGTTATAGTATTAATTTTTATTCCCTTGGTTTGGTATATGACCATTGTCCTTGCCCCTTTCAATGTGTCTTGTTCGGGTGGTGGATGAGTGGTTTAAACTTTAAAGTGTGAGATTTAATTGGCCTATGCTTCTCTTTTATGCTTTTGGAGCTTGGCTTAGCTGATTTGTGCAATACACATAGGAATGCACTCTGAGATTAAGTATTGGTGTGTTTGTTTTTTTATGGCTTCAATGTTCATTTTTTATTTTCAGATTATGTTCTATACTATGATTTCTTTTTCCTTGTATTATCTTTTTAAAATGTTAAAATACGCATATCTTGTTTTGGTAATTTGGTTCTCAGAGAAAGAAAATAACCCAAGTCATTTATATCATGTTTAGTTTAAAATTGAAAAAAAATAAATAAATCATGATTTGGTTAAAAGCATGATTCTTATAGCTTGTCTAAACTACGATATTGAGATTTCTAACTAGAATCTAAACACACTTATTTTTTTTTTAGGGTATGTTTGTGAGTTGAATTTTGGAGGGAAATGGAGGGAAGGGAAGGGTTTATTGGAAGCCCTTTCCCCCTTTATGTTTGTGAGTTTGGGTATTTTACAAAATATTTCCCTCCTCTTCTCCCCCTCCCTTCTCCCTCCAATCCTTTCTTTTCCCTCCTCTCTAAACTCACAAACACACCCTTAGGGTCTCATCTAAATAACTGTCGTTTTTTATAACAAGACAATAATAAATGTTATTTTATAAATTTTAACCCTATCATAATATGATTCCTTTTTATTTAAATGAGTAAATTAGCATTTTTGTCCTCAACTTTTACAGCGTCTGTGACTTTTCAAAATAACACTTTAGTCCCTGTACCATATACTTGAGTCTTTAACTTTATTAAAAAACATGCACTTCAGGGACTTTTTAATAAAGTCAGGGACTAAAGTGCTATTTTAAAAAAGTCAGAAACGAAACTGCAAGACGTTATAAAAGTCGAGGACAAAAGTGCTAGTTTATTCTATTTTAAATATATATTATAAAGTTATATTATAATTGTTTTAAAAGTTTCAAATTTTAATAAATGTATTTTTTTATGTTTCTAACAAAAAAATTATGGTAAGAGATAAACAATATGAATATAAATATATTGTGTTTATACATAGTTATTGAGAAAAGAAAAATATTAATTGCATTAATGAGAGAAAAAAAAATGACATACTTAAAAATAATTATTACATTTCTTAATCTCATATAAAAACTTTAAATCACAGTTGAAAAGAAATGGAGATGGAGGGAATAACTCTCAGCTGTAAATGCATTGTGTGTTGGCATTTTATGCACATTATCCATGCTCAATCTAGCAAGGAATGTCGCATCAATAAGTTTTTTTTCCTCATGTTAGGCTTCCAGTTATAGCAACCTTACATTTCTAATTTATTACTGTCTGTAACGAGAGTCAAATATTTAGGTTTTCCGATTGAAAATCTAAGTCTGTTCATTCTGCTTAATAAAAGATGTGACCTTCATTGGTTAGTGGGCATGGCTTTATTTGAATTTAAATGACTCCACTTAACAACATGTATGTATAATAATTATGCAAATATTCAATTGTATGTGGCAATTCACTTCTTGCTTTCATAGATAGCACAATGAGACTTTTTTACTTTTATATATATTTTTAATTTTAATTTTTAATAACATGAAGGGGCTGATGAGAATCGCATTTTTCGCATGCAATTAGGCATAACAACCAAATGTGTCTGTGTACCAACCTATACATGTCGATTTAAATAGGGAAATTCCACCTTAAACGGGTTTAAGGAAAAGGTGATTTCGACGTGTCTTTCTCCCGATATAATAATTAAATAATAAAAATAAATTTATATATTTTTTAAAATATAATATAATTTTTAAATATTTTACTTTTAAAATATCAATATCATTTTTTATATTATTAAAATTAAAATATATTAAATACATATGAATTATTTAAAAATTTGTATTTGAGTTAACATTATTAAAATTATCTTCTTGATCCCTTTTAATGACTAAGTCTATTAGCCTATATAAAGAATTAGGGCTCTTGACCTATCTAAGGGTATGTTTGCGGTGTATTTAAAAACCTAATTACAATAAAATAAGCTTTTTAAAAACTTTTAAGCCAAGTTAGGTTTCTAAACTCAGAGCTAGCCTGAGGGAGGTCAGTAAAGCAATTGTTTTAGGTCTCCTCTATTATAAGACTTCAATTATATATATATTTTATATATTAAAATTAAGAGTAAAATATGTTTGAAGTTTCTATAAAATTAAATAAATTTAATTTTGGTTCTCATAACTTAAAATTGGTGGGTTGAGTCTCTCACTTTTTAAGTCACCCCAAATTAATTTTTATCAAGTGTGTTTTTAGTCTCCAGTATTTCTTATCAGGTGTATTTTTAGTCCCTAGCGAGAGGGGTGCTAAGGATTAATTTGAGGTAATTTTAAGAAAAGAGAAACTCAACCACATTGGTTTTAAATTATGAGAACCAGACCCAAATATGCTTAAATTTATAATTAAGGATTAAAAATATATTTTATCCAAAATTTAATAAAATATTTATATCAAATATAAAAATATTACTAATTATTAGTTAATAGATAATAATTAAAAATATTTTTTTCTTATAAAAACTAAATAATTTAATTTAATATAAATTTCTTTTCTTTAAAAAAACTCATTTTTTTTATAAAAAAAATATATCATTTATGATCTTTTATTTCTTAAAATTAATTCTCTATTTTATAATTTACTTTAGGCCTATATCAAATAAACTGACAAGGTTTAGGGTTTAGGGTTTAGGGTTTGGGGTTAATTTAAAAAAACTCATTTTTTTCTTGCATCTGTCCTTAATTTTTTACCTTGTCTGTTTAATTTAACATAATTTAATTTAATGGGATAACTAACTTTTTTTTAAGTTTGATAACTATTTGTCCTATAATTTCTCCCCATAACCCTTTTATGTAATTGAAAATATGTCTCACCACCATTTTCAATAATACTCTCTACCACATCTCTTTCCATGGAAATAGTATTTATATTTTTTGCACATATCCATGAAATTGACCAATTTTTTAAACTTTCCCTCTCATACTCCCTTTCATACCGAACGAATTTTCCTCCAAAGAGATTCACTTATGATTAATATTCCCCATTTTCATTTATCAAAGAGTGTTAAATTAAATTTTTCGTAAAAAAAAAAGAGTGTTAAATTAACTTATTAACATCTTTTATTTCTAGCACTCTTATATCTTATAGTCTTTTATTTATTTTTATTTATTTGAAAAGATTTTATTTTATTTGTTATCTGATCTATAATAACAAATTCATACAATATAATATATAATTTGTTATCTCTAATGCTTATGGAATGACCTCTTAGTGAGATTTTTCTATTGCTTATGGAATGTCTCTAGTACAGGATGTAAAAAAATGAATGGCCTTTTAGATTATTCTTTCTAGTACTCCAAGAATGCCTCTTGTATAGGATAAAACTTTAAAATTAATGGATTTGCTTTCAGATGTAAAATTCATTATTTTATTTCAAGGTTTTAATTCAAATAGACTGAACTATAATATTTCTTTTTAAATAAAACTTAATTTTTATGGGTTATAGGCATTGCCCAGTTCATCAACCCTTCTACCCCATACTCTTATATATTAAAGAAATTGCAGTTTAGAAAAGGGAAAGTCCCACGTTAGGTAAAAAGGTTCACAATCACTCTTAATAAATCTCATAGTTCGAAAACGACTTTATTAAAGAATTTAAACTTTCAAATATAATTCCAATATGAAGCAGCGAAAATCTCCATAGGAATAAAAACAATTAATAATCTCCTGCCATCCAAGGCATCCAGAAGTTCATAAAAATACTCCTAATCTAGGAACATGGTAAAACCCCCAAGCACACCCTGATGTCACATCTATCAGAGCATACCCTTTTATTCATAATCGACACCAGTTGTGTCCTCATCAACACCTGTAAATTATATCCACAGAATACGGTGAGGAAAAGGAATACTACCCATACATACACATAGAGAATACTCATCCTCACCCACAACATCATTACATCATGCCATCAATACATTAAATCACCAATGAATAACATTCATCTAAAACTCAACATATAATCAATCATCTATATGAACATATACATGTCATGTCATCATTCCTATTCACAACACATAAACATATCCTTTATACATTTATCAAGCTCATCATCATCATAATCTCATTCATATATCATCATATAGCTACCATCATTCACCCAAATAATCATATATTCTATTCTCACACATAATACTCATCATCATCAATATTCATAACATCATTTAATAACACCATTTCATCATGAAATATCGCACATCAATACTCCTCTCATCGTCTACCCAAAGATCATGACTTGGAACTCCACACAATGGGCGCACCTCGTCAATCACTCTAGTTAGTACCAAGGTGGTCTACCGGTGTTACCACACACTATCCGATAGGTTGTACCCCCTCTATGGGCCCGCACAACGACATTCGACCCTAGGTTGTACCCCCTCTATGGGCCCGTACAATCACTCCTAGATTGAACCCCCTCTATGGGCCCGTGCATCGAACGCCTCATCTTGATCCCCTGAGTTGTACCCCCTCTATGGGCCCGCACAACTCAGTTCACCTCCCGAATTGTACCCCATCTATGGGCCCGCACAATTCAGGTCTCATCACATATGCTCAAGGCATCTCTCCTAAGTTGTACCCCCTCTATGGGCCCGCACAACTTAGATAACATCATCATCAAAAGGTGATATACACCATCATCATTATCATGCATTAACATGCTCATCATCAAACATCATCATTATAAAGTGATATACACTTATCATCATCATCATACATCAATATGCTCATCATTAAACATCATCATAATAAGGTGATATACACCGACATCATTATCATCATCACACTCATCGTCAATCATCATCATAATACATCATCACACTCATCATCAAATATCATCATAATACATCATCACACTCATCATCAAATATCATCATAATACATCATCACACTCATCATCAAATATCATCATCATAAGCATCGCAATCCTCATCAAACATCATTAATCATCAACACAATACTCATTATAAAATACTCTCAAACAACATCAATCATCATCAAACAGTTAGGATCTCAAAATCCACTCTGGTAATCGATTACCAACCTCTAGTAATCGATTACCCGCAAACAAGGTCTCTGGTAATCGATTACAACCCCCTCGTAATTGATTACCTGCAAGCAAACTCTCTGGTAATCGATTACAGCACCCCTGTAATCGATTACTCACAGACAAACTCTCTGGTAATCGATTACAACACCCCTGTAATTGATTACCAGCAAGCAAACAGTGCTTCTGGGTTGCCCAGAACACTCTGGTAATCGATTACCACATCTGGTAATCGATTACCCGCGACGCAGATCGCAGATTTCCCGATTTCTCACCTCTCTAAACTCATCCAATCAATCCCTAATCAGTCTTTTTCGTCTAAACATCATTCATACTCATTATTAACATCAAATACTCAATAAATCATCAATCTATTACAGATTACACCATCAATTCATCAAAACCCCAATTTCTCAATCCCTAATCACCCATTTTTCAATTATCTTCAATATCATCTTTACTCTCATTCAATAATTCGTCAATACACATACAACAAATCATCAATCATCAGATTATATCATCATTCTCAGTTATTCATTCATAAATTTGAATTATACAACTTAGAGTACTACCCAAGTACCCCCTACATGCATATACAGGCAATACCCTCTCCCCCATCGTACCTTAAGCGAAGCTAGATCACAACAAGGAAGTCCTTTCTTGAATTCTTGGCGTTCACTCCACAACAGCTCTCTCTTGAGACTCCGTTTCTCCCCTCCTTAGAGTTTCGCTTACTGACGAATGATACGAATAAGGATTAGGGTGCTCTGTTACCCCTCCTTACAGAAATACTAATTGGGCTTGGGCCCACTCTCACCCCCTTATTCTATTTTCAATTAAAATTACCTTTACGAAACAAAACTAATAATAATGACACTCCTATTATTTATTTCCCATTAAATTAATTAATCTCTTTAATTTAATTAATATTTATCCTAATAAAATTTAGGATGTTACAGGTCGACCCTAGTGGGTAAAGTAAGCTGATTTATCTTTAAGATGTAAATAAGAGTATATTAATTTTAATTTAATTTAAAATAATATTATAATTTAATATATAATTTAAGAATAAATCTTTTTTACTTATCCACTTTAAATACAAGTTATATTTATGGGTACCTTTATGGTTTTACAAATATATATTATAAGACAGAATTGCTTTTAGAGTGTATATTCAATTATATATTATGGGTACCACACCTAGAATGAATTTTTCTCAACGAAAAATAAGAAAGTTCACCTTTTTCAAACTAGATTTTGACAATTAAAATAGGCACTAAGAAGTGGTGATTACATTTGTTTATACTTAAAGAAGAGGAATTAGAATTTCTTTCCTTTGTAACAAAAAAAAAGAAGAATTAGAAAAAAAAATAAAAATAAAGTTGTCTCATATATAAGAGAAACCAAAGCATCACATGTCTTTCATGGCAAAAGTTTTTTTTCCTAAAAAAAGGTTCTTTTATTTAGAAATAAGATATACATTAAAACTCGTTGACATAAATGGAAGTAAATTTTATTTATAATGTCAAGGTTCAAATAGTGAAGTTATTATTTTAAAAAAATAACTATTATCTTCAATTTAAAGATTTTTTTTGGTTTCCCAGAGTATCCTCCCACCCGATAGATAAGAGACTAATCTCTCGGGAGTACTGTCAGGCGCAAAGCGGGGACCACTCCCAACAGTATTTTTTTTCCTCAATTTAAAGATGCGTCTCATAATTGTTAAAAAAAGTTTATTCATATGACCCTGTTATTTATAATTAATTAAGTTTATCAACATAATAGCAAAATCAATGTCAATTTATGCTATATATGTTTTAATCAATGTTAATCGAAAATGATATACAGTAACGTTATGCGCATACACAATCATGCACATTATTTACCATAGAGTTGTTGCTCAGTTGGCAACGCAGGTTGAGATTGTGGGAAGAGCTCCCGGGTTCGATCCCTATTAAACACGTTATTCGGGAGGAGTGAGGAACCTTAACTGTGACTAAGCCCCTGTTTAGTAGAGTAGAAATGGGGGAGAAGAAAAGTGAGATGGGTGGAAGTGGAGGGAAATAAACCTATATATTTCCCTTGTTTGGTGGCACAGTGGAAATGTGGACAAATGCACTTTTTCGGTGGGTCCCACGACTTTTGTATTTCTCTCCAAAGTTATGAAGAAATGCAGAGAAATGGAGTTGTGGTCATGCAATAATCGATTATTTTGTGTTTTTTTGTCAAAATAATCGATTATTTTGTCAAAATAATCGATTATTTTGTGTGATTTGATACAAATAATCGATTATTTTGTCAAAATAATCAAAATAATCGATTAGAGTATATCAAAAATCGATTATTTTGGTTCTATTTCTCACCTATTTCACTCACACCAAACAACCTACTTTCACATTTCTCTTCTATTTCTCACCCATTTCACTCACACTAAACAACCATTATTTCTCCTCTATTTCACCTCCATTTCTCTTCTTCCCACTTCTCTTCTATTCATTTCTTTTCTCTCCATTTCTCACTCCCACCAAACAAAGCTTAAGCCCCGAATAGGTAATAGGAGATACCTATGGTTTACACCAAAAAATCATGCACATTATTTACCAAAAAGTTGTGGCTCAGTTGACAACGCCGACTGAATTTGTGGGAAGATGTCCCAGATTCGATCCCTACTAAGCCCCGAATAGGATTGACCCTGGTAATAGGGGATACCTATATATGATTTAAAAAAAAATCATGCACATTATTTTACATTTTTACTATTTAAATATTGTTGATGTCATCCATTACATATTATAATTTCTTCATTTTAATAGATGTAGGAAAATAATATACAATGTTCTATCATGAAATATATATATATATATATATATTTGAGTGGAGATATTTTATATTTTCTATTTAAGTAAAAATAAAAAAAGGCTTCTGAGTTGAGTAGTTCTGGAAGCTAAAGGTGAATGTGATGGAGATGTTGACGCCTAATATGTCTTTTTATATTTGTGGAAATATTTACCAATAATACCTTCCTAATTCCTAGTTCTACGTGGAACAATGTGACCCCACTATACTTGCAGCGCCGTGTTAGAATTTCTTCTGAATATTATTATAATATAACCACTTGGCTGTTTTACAATTTCTTATTTGTTTTGAAAATATTGTACCACTCCACTAATATCACATCTTGATAGCGAAATTCATTATTTTTGTAAAATAGGAACAAAACAAGATGAAATGTGCTATTAATGAAATGACATGGACTAATATATATGACCATTCATAATCCATAATTGGATAACTTCAGAACTGCAATGATTTTCTATATCATTTTATTCTTTAATATCTAATATCAATATAAAATTAAATATATTTTGATTTAAATGATGACATAATTAAATACACTCATAAGAAAAAAAATAAAGAAGATTGATTTTAGTTGTGTATAATGTCCGAATTAAATATTTCTTATGACTTTGCTGAAAATTAAAGAGCATACACAATGTTACTTTTTCTTTTCACAAAAAAAAATCTCTTTTTATTAACTACATTTTTTATTAATTTTTAAAAAATTGAATACAAACATTATACATAAAAAAAATGAATTGAACAGTATTATAGTTATATCATTTCAAAAGATACTAAAATGTATTTTAAAACGATTATTAGAGTCGATTTGGATTAAATTTATGCATAAGAACTTCTAGATAAAAAAAAAATAGAACGAATTAAAGATGTCAAATGCATTTAACTTTTCCATAAGTTGAAATTAGTCTTTGTCGCCCACCTACTCCAAAAGCTCTCACATTTAACTTCTTCATAAGTAACTAATTTCAATTTATAGAGAAGTTAAATTCATTTGACCTCTTTGATTTATTATATTTTTATGTTTAGAAATTCTTCTGTAAAAGTGTATCCAAACTTGTCCTTAATTTTCTTCCGACCTACTACTTCAATTCTATTATTGTGAAATCATTATTTTATGTACTAAACATGACAAAAGTATTTTGAGAATATTATTCTGAATAAAGAAATTATTAAGTATAATAAATCAATATAATTGTGTTATTCACTAGATATGATTAGGGATGGTATTTGAGCCAAGCCCTATGGATACCCGTAAAAATTACTTGCAATAGGCATGGTAAAAACCCGTAAAACGGGTATGAGCGCGGGTACGGGCAATAACCTGCATTTTTAACGGGGACGGGCGCGAGTATTGACACTATGATGCCCAGCCCACCCCATACCCGCACTTATATATATATATATAATTATTTAATAAATAATACTCCATCTGTCCCTTATTATAAGACCCTCTCAACCGTTTCACACAGTTTAAGAAAAGTTGGTTATTGTATTGGTCTTTTAAAAAACATAATAGCATTCCAAATATACCCCTATTTAAAAGTCACTATATTTTAGTAACATTAATGGTGACATAGTGGAAGACTCCAAAATTCACTTTCCAATGGGGTAGCTGAGCATATGGGTAAAACTTCATTAATTATTCACACTCATCAATATATGGGGAATAAAAAGAGTTGAATATTAATGAAGGGCAAATATGGAAAAAATAATTAATTTACCTAAAAATCTGCTAATGGTCTTATATTAAAGGACATCCAATTCTTCTAAAAGGGGTCTTATAAATAGGGACGGAGGGAATACCATATATATATATATAGTAATTTTATTAAAATATCTAATATATTTATACATGTATATCAAATTGATATATATATATATATAATATTTCAGATTAAAAATATATCTTTAAAACTACCTATTTGTGTTTTTTACTTTATAATATATGACTAATTAGTGTTAATAATCACTTTTTACACATGACGAAGAATGCTAACACATGATATCCAAACTTATAAAATAGTGTGATATGAAAGTATATTGTAATATTTAATAAAAATTTTGAACATTAATCATGTGTTGTGTTTTAGAATATTAACATATTGTGTTTCAATTTAATTAAATTGTTATGTCGTTGATATTTAATAAATATGTTTAGATGATTTTGGAGTAATTTTTCAATTGAGTTATAATTTTCTTTAATTAGTATTCTTTTAATGAGTTATTAATTTTTCAATTAATTAAATTGTGGGTAATGGGCGCGGGTATGGGCATATAGGCGCCCAGTAGCTATGAGAACGAGCATTAAAGTTGTTGCCCGCACGGGTATGAGCGCGAATATGGACTTTTTTTTAATGTGCTGATATGGGGACGGGCACTATGGTACCCTCCCATTGCCATCCATATTCCCCAGATGTGATAAAGTACTGTAATATAATGATATAATAATACTGAAATAATGTGCCAAAAAAACTGAACACTGTGACAGGCATAGCAATGTTCTGTTTAATAAAAGGCCACTTGTTGAACAATAAAGCACATTATTATTGCCCATCATTTTCCTTTGTTCTTCGGTGCTTCCCTCTATCCAATAATTTATCGCCACGTGCCTCCAATTATTGCATATTCCTTTGTTTTTGTTTTCAACCATTAATTTATTTCCCAATGAATTAAGGCCCTCTTTGCGCCATACTTTGTTCAAAGCAGAATGGAACATAACACATCAATAATAATAATATGGATGAATACAAGAATATGATGCTGATGATATGAATCGGATATTTATATATGTTATTGTATTATAATATAGATTTGAATTGATATATTTCAAATGTATTTCTTTTCCAATTATTCATTTATGTGTGACAAATTACTAGAAATTTACTATTTTAAAGTCCATTTCTTTCATCTTATTATTATACGGCAGTATAATAATTTTTACAAAGAATATACACTACATATAAATTCATAAATATATATATATATATTGATAAAATTATTTGTAGCATTTGTAAAGTAAAAATACTTTTTTAAAATTATTAAATTTTTATGAAAGTACTTGCACATTTTAAATAAAAATTACAAACTTTTATATTTTTAAATAATAACTAAAGATAATTACTTTAAAACATCCAAAGTTTTATACTATAATACCAATAAATTTGAACCATTTTAGCGAATATTATAAATAACTCACTCAACAAAGAAGTCATTTAGTTGTACAGGACATTTCATTTTACAATGGATTCTAAAATACATGTTCAAAAATTCGGATCAGATTGGCCAGTTTAATCATTTGATTGAGAATTGAACTCGTAATCGGTTCATTCACCCAAAAATTATTAGTCTTTAGAATTAGTGATAATCGGTCCAGAACCGGTTAAATTGATCCACAATCAGTGATGACTGATTGAATCGACCATTTTTTTCAAAAGAATTTAAAACAAATTTATTTTTAATTTTTTTTATTTAATTTTGTGTATTTTTAAGACAAATAAAGATATGTGTTTAAAAATTACACATAGTATATATATATATATATTAAATTATCAATTATTATTAATTTTTATCTTATAAAATATATAATAATATTATTATATTAATTTATAACTTTATATATTTTAACTTTTTTATAAGTTCAAGTTATTTTATTAATTTAAAATTTATATAATATTAGAAACATATATTTAATTAATATTGGTTCGATTATAATTAATCTTATGAATCGGTGAACCAGTATTTTCACTTGTTCAATCATTGATTCAATTTTTAAAATATTGATAAAATATGATTATATACATTTTTTTCTTAATATTTTTAAATGATATTATGATAAATTATATTGAAATTTATATTGGTGGTGGGTAGTTGGTGGGGGGACAAAGAATATGACAAAGGCCTACGAGATTTCTAGGCACAACTTGGATTTAATGTTTATCAAGTTTGTAGTCAACTGGATGTACGAAGACGAAACTAAACCTACTCACAAACTTCGGTATTGGCGTTGCAATTATATTGGAGAAAGGATAATTAAACAGACAAAAATAAATTAGAAAAACATTTATTGGTTAAAAGTTTATTAGGAAATGCACTATAAGAAAAATGGTTTTAGCAACCGTTAAAAGTGTCGTTACAGTGAAAAAATTGTCGCTATTTCATAATTAGCGACGACAGTCTCATCGTTAATACAGTAACGATGACATTTTACGGTCGATGTTGTGTAGCATCAGTCTGGCCGTCGCTAAAGGCCGACACTAATAGTTTTTTAAAAGCTTAATTACACTTTTGGTCCCCCAAGTTTAGTGTTTGGGCGATTTTAGTCCCCCTACTTTTTTTGCTCGAATTTAGTCCCCTAATTTTTATTTTGTGACAAATGTAATCATATGTTAACTTTTCATCCAATTACTGACAAAGAAATCTGATATGGGAGTCATTTTGTGACCTGAATTATTTAATTAATAATGTGGGCCCATATTTTATAATTATTGATAATACTTTTTAAAAAAAAAACTTTAACAAACAAAGTTTAGTAACGAATTCTCCCCCATTTGTGATAATATTTAACTTTGTTTGTTAAAGATTTTATTTAAAAAAATATTATCAATAATTATAAAATATGGGCCCACATTATTAATTAAATAATCCATGTCACACATTGGCTGCCACATCAGATTAATCTGCTAGTAATTGGATGGAAACTTAACGGATAATTACATTTGTCACAAATTAAAAATTAAGGGACTAAATTCGAGCGAAAAAAAGTAGCGGGACCAAAATCGCTCAAACACTAAACTTGGGGGACCAAAAGTATAATTAAGCCTTTTTTAAAAATAAAACCATTTCTTGCAAACTTATCAATTGCGATAATTGAACCCATAACCTACATGAAACTAAGAAGGAGTATTACCATTACGCTAAATTTGTTTCTTGAAATAATAGTGCAAAATATTATATACATAGTGAAAAAATAACAAGAAATTAGTGTCGGTTAGGCCGACACTAACTTTACGAAGGCCGACGCTAAATAATTTTTTTTTGCCTTTAGCATCGGCCAGACGCTAAATAAAAAAATTTTAATTTTACTATTAGCATTGGCTAGGCCGGGGCAATTTAATAGGCCGACGCTACATAAAAAAATGTAAAAAAATAAAATAAAATTCAACGTTAGCGTCAGCGTCAGCCTTGTGTCGGCCTGGCTGACGCTACTAGCGACGGTTTCGTGTGTAACGTCCTAATTCTTAGATTTGAGGATTAAGCTCGTTGGAAGCAAAACCCCAAATCCCTGAAATTATTTCGCGCCATTTTAAATATCAAACACAACCACAACATAATTGTTTAAGCAACCAATGATAACTTGAACAATATATGCAGTGATCACATACATACTTGCCTCAAAGGCTACAATCATCCCACATACAAAATAAACTGAGGATACCCCCATACATGTGTCCTAAATCAGAGAATTAAGGAACCCATATGTACAGTCATATCCTCCCAAAATAGGAATCGATACATAGTCATAAAATCAAAAGGGCTAACATTGCCCAACACAAAGTCTGCAATAACACACTATACAGCTCCAACTCCTAGCTTAAGGGCCCGTGCGTGGAGGTACCTGCACATCTAAACTGTGTCCACGAAACGTGTGGTGAGACGGACGTCTCAGTGAATATAACTATGCAGGATGTAGTGTAGGGAGACAGATCAATGATGTGCAACAATTCATACAACATGATTCAAATAAGTCAAACAATCTCAATTCTCAACTTTAAGTACTCATAACCTGCTTTACCCGAAAGTCGGGGTCTTTTCACTATCTCTAGTGTAACATCCCAGAAATTGGAACTTAAGAAACAGAAGGAAAACCTTAGGTGGTGAACCCAGCCAAGAGAGGAAAGTTAGAAGTAGGGTGAGAATTCAGCGGTTAAGTGTGATTTCAGACAAGAAATTAGGGATAGATTTATCAGAAATTAGAGTGGGGAAGGGTTAGGATGAGAAGAACTAAGTTAGAATAAGGTTTTAATGGAGAAGAATTAGTTTTGAGAAGGAAAAAAAAGGAATTAGAACCAAGAGGTGCACAAACCGAGGTTATTGCTTAATTTTGGGAGTTAGGCCTAATGACCTTGGTGCACTAACTCATAAATATCTAGAGCCAAAGGTGTCCAATTAAGGTAATTCCACTTTCATTAGAAAGCTAATTTCCGAGGCTTCAGTTTGATATGCTATATGATAGTCTTCCGAGCTCGTTTGCACCTCCAAACAGACTCATTCTCACTCAAGCGATAATTTGCTCGCTTGAGCGAAAATATCAGCAGAAATAGGTTTCGAAATGCTGTCAATCTCGCTTGAGCGAGAATCCTCTTGCTCAAGCGAAAATCTGGCAGAATTTCACCTTTTTGAGTTCGCTCAAGCGAAATTATTTCGCTTGAACGAGAGTACGCGAGACTCGTTTTTAAAAACGGAGATCTAGGGCTTCCATCTCTCATTTTCTCTCATTTCTCTCATTCTAGAGAGAGGAACTAGAGAGAGAAGGGGTAGATTGAAGGAGGGATCATGGATTGGAGCCTCCCACACCGTTCAAGGAGCTTGGATCTTCATCCTCACCGTTCCTTTCCTCTCTATTTCCTCCATTAGAGGTGAGTGTGGTTCTCACTCACTTGTTCTCTTGATTTTTCTCCTATGTATGTCCCCTATTCTTCCTTCCCTTTCCATTATTGATGATTATGTTTAGATTATGCAAAATCTAGGGTTGATTGTTAGGTTTATATGAATGTATGATTCTTGGCTCAAACCCTAGGTTAGAGGATTTGGGGGTTTCATGAAATTGGAGGTTTGGGATGTTGATTATGCTTATAATTGCTTATGTTCATTCTTATTATCATGTTTATGCACTGAATGAATGTTTGTACATGTTTCTAACCCCCACCATGTTCATGGAAAATGTTTGGGTCTTTGACCTCATGAAAATGGAAAAGGAAATGTTTTGGGTCTTTGACCTCATGATAATGGTAAAGGAAAACGATTTGGGTCTTTGGACCTCATGGAAATGGTTTTGGGTCTCATGACCTCATGAAAATGTTTGGGGTCTTTAGACCTCATGTAAATAATCCTGTTTTGGTCCCTGGACTCATGTTTTTGAGACTCCGTCTCCGGTCCTTGGACTCATGTTAATTAAGCAAGATTTGGTCCATGGACTCATGTTTTAAGGCATTTCTTGGTCCATGGACTCATGTTAAAGAATTAAGTAAAATTATTTGAATCTATCACAGTTAATGGGTTAAGGTCTTATGGCCTTCAGGGACGACGGTCTCTGTTAGTCTGAGCTCAGTCTAGCCTCACATATAAGTGGAAAGACCCCTTTGGTGTTGGGTAAAACACTTCATGACTGACCCTGCATTTATGATTGTCATTGGATGACTAACATTACATGTTTCTAATTGTCATTATGAATGTTTTCTTAATTTATCAAGTGATGTATATTGTATTATATCTTGTGCTTTGCCTCCCCACACCGCACACACTGTTACCTCACTCACTGGGACGTAGTCTCATCCCACGCTGTGGGAAAACATCTTTAGTTATGCAGGAAGGGATTTCTTAGCTTTGGATGTCGAGTCGGAATCTCGAGGTGGATCCTTCCGCCTCCCCAGCTGCCCGTTGCCCTAGGACGCTTAGACTTAGCAAAGTTATGTATTGATTAAGAATTGTATATGTATGTATATGTATTTAAATCATTGGATTTTATTATTTGACGAGAAGGACGTGAATGTTTGGTTTGGCCATGGAGGCCCATTTTGCTATAGATTTGGATTAGTCATGGTATATTATAAATTATACTGGTGTTTTGCTGGTTTTCAGGTGAATTTGAAAATTTGGGAAACGTCCAGTTTTCAGGGGAAACTCTGCGGGATTTCCGGCAGGAGTTTTATGAACCTTAGCACACCATGTGTGAGTTCCTCCCTGGTTCCTTAATGAGATGTTTTTAGAATTTTGTTAGTGAATATTGTGGTAGCCTAAACATACGTTGGACTGTTAAGGCAAAATTTTGCCTGTATGACGATACTCGAAATGGAGCGAAATAATTTCAGAAATTCGGAATAGTGTTTCCAACGGACATTATTCTTGAATTGAGGAATTAAGACGTTAGATTTTGGTATCAGAGCAGTTCAATCCAATTGGACTGTGGTTAGGTTAGTTGCCCGTAACTTGCTATAATTCCATCGTGCCTCATACTCAGTTTAGGGACTTATCACCCCTCTACTTGGTGCGTTGTACACGGAACTATGGTTAGTGACGTAGAACAGGATACCTGGTCGAGGGAATTGGGACACATCCCTAACGAGGTTAGAGTCACCCACTTGTTTTAGATAGTCAGAGGGGCATAATTCAGTCCCCAGGGTAAGACCTTCATCATAGAAATCACTTGGAAGGCACCTTTAGTTTTGAAGGGACTTGGGGCACACTTAAAAGGAGAGGTAAAGTGTAAGTGTTGAGGACAAGTGACTTAGAGGGAATGATAAATAGACTCCCTAGTAGGCTAGGAGAGTGTCGGTTACCCGTGAGCAAACTTTGGTGATGTAATGTGTTTGAACAATGATAATTCTTATTTCTGCTTGAATGATTGCTTGAATTGACTGTTATATGTGTTTCCTGAATGATTGTATGCCTTGTGTACTAGATGGTGAATTGATGAGTGGAATTTGATGACGTTGCATGGTTTAGAAGGACATGTATGTGGGTTGTGTGGCCGAATGATTGTATGTTCTACGACTTGGTGGGGAATTATGATATGGTTGTTACTAGGATGTTTGCATGACTTGTAGATTGCTTGACTTACTTGGAAGTTCTTGTAGGTAAGGGGAAATGGTAACCTTTTAGGGTAAGGGTTGGATGGTTTTAAATTTTGAGAATTTCAAATCTAGGATTTCATACTTAGTGGACTAGGGATATGGCAGGTAGAAGTTAGAAAGGAAAAGTGGGACTCATAGGGAGTATAGGAATTTAATGCCATTAGTGAGAGGGGGTAACCCTAGCTTTTGGGTTAGTTATTTCTATGGGGTAGGTGTGACCCTAAAGACAAATTGAAGAAAGAAATTAAGGTCTTTAAACCCACATACCTGTTTTCCTTTCTTTAAACCCCTGTTAGTGTATGTCATGTTGATGGTTGTTGTTATTTCCACCCTAACCTCCTTAGTAATCGCTTTTGTCTTTCGATAGGTCCAGTTAAACATTACACAAGGTGATACATGACTGTAATTGATGATGGTGAGGTTGTGTCAGTCTTTGGGTTGGTTTTAGTGTGCAAGTGGTAAGCCCAACCCTTTGTCCCCTAAGTTATTAGACTAATGCCCTAGAACCCCTAATCGGCTATTAGAGGTGAGCTCGACCCTTGTAGATCCATGTCAAGTATTTGGCTATTTAGTGCATGAATGCTACATGGTTTATTGCAAGGTTTCCTAGTTTAAGAACCAAGTGAGAATTTGTTGTACCTTGATAATCCATGACTACCCTGTCCCACTTTAGAGCCCTATGGCCTTTAAGCCTCTGAGTCTACCACCATGTGGTCCACGCCTGAGTTCTGGTTAGGCATTATCCCCTAGTTAGAACCTCACAATCAATTCCGGTTAAGCTAAAGGATAGACAACAGAGTTCAAGGGGAGTGAGTGACAAGTGAAGACTTGGATGGTTGAGAGTACCTCGTAGGTTGCAATCCCGGTCGGTTCCTTTTAGTTAGACCTAATTGGTTGTAGACATTTGAGAAATAGGGTCCCTCGTAGTTATAGCCAAAGTGTTCTGGGGTTATGTTGTTAGGGCACGAATTGTGATCCTTTTAAAGTTATTGATGGCAAAACTAAGTATATAAAAATTAAACCCCTTAGCCTCTTCCTTGTTGTGACCTTAGTGGTAAGAATTATGTGGAACGTGAAATTGTTACTTAGTGTATATCTCCTAGGAAGATTAATGGTTTGTGGTTAGTTCATGCTTCAATTAAGGAATAGTGTTGAGCTTAGTGTACCGAGTCCATCACTAGGTGTCGAGTATCCTCATTCCTTTTTCCCTTGTTTTGAGGACTCCCATTATCCACCTATGTTTTGGTGTGTCCCCTAGCCACCAAAGCAATTGGATATCCCTTCAATTGCTGCGGTTGTCAGCCCTAGACAGTAGAGGTTGACGTTGTATTATAGAGCTTGTGTCCATACTCAGCCCCTAGTTGGAGTGTGAGACGATCATGTTTGCTATACTTGTGCACATGATGGAGTGATAGGTACAAGTAGACCTACACACTATCATGTTTTGGTGTTTGAGGTTGTTTTTCCTGGATGGACTACCAGAGGTTGTTCATTCCCAGTCAGATGTGTGTCAGAGGAGTACCACGTGGGTGCAACTCTGTATTCTGTTGTTGAAGTCTGTATGATTCTGTTTTTTTTGAAACCCTATAGTGAAATAAAGTCGATTAGAGGATCATGTTTCAGGCCAACTTGCTTTCAAGGGTTACTTGTAGTTTCATGTGATAGACTTGAACCTCGAGGGCAGTTAAGGAAGGGCCAAGCCCTTAAGAGGGGTAGCCTGACGGAAGGAGACCTGGGGATCCGCAGCTTGTTTGACCAAATAGTTGAGTTACCTTAGAATGGGGAGGTCAGAGGTAGGCAGGGTATCGGTTGTAGGTAGGGTGTGGGGATTAGGCCCAAGCCGACCCTTTTAACCAGAGTGCGCAACAGAAGCCTACACCCATTCCTCTTTTTGACATTAGGATACCCCCAGGTGAGAGGAAGAATTAGGAAGGAGTGAATTTATTTAGGTATAACCCGTAGTCGTCTGGAAGCCGTGCCGGGAAAGTCTTGGGGGTGAGTTAGCACTCATTAGGAGCCTTTCAAGTTCAGGAATGATTATAAGGCAACACAATGTCAGCGAGAGTAGTACTTAAAGTTAAGGAACCATGAGGGTGTACTTTAGGTGATCCAGACGTCGTGAATGAATTAAGAGAGTCATGTTAGGAACTTAAATTCAGAGCTGAGAGGAGAAAATAGAGGTTAGGACAATGAGCCAGCTAGTCAGACCTAGAACGAGATTCAAGGGAGTAATAGGGACTGGAATTGGAATAGAAGGTAGAAGAGTCAAGATTAGGAGATCAACCAACCCTTAGAGCCTTCGAGCCACCTTGAGGAATAGAGGTATTAGTGATCGAACGAAAAGTTGGGGAAGATTCCAAGTACACAAACATAGATAAGAATATGAGTATGACCCTGCGTTAGGATAATCGGAGCAAATTTTGAGGACAAAATTTATTTAAGGGGGGGGGGGGGTAGAATTGTAACATCCCAAAAATTGAAACTTAGGAAACAGAAGGAAAACCTTAGGTGGTGAACCCAACCAAGAGAGAGAAGTTAGAAGTAGGGTGAGAATTCAGCGGTTAAGTGTGATTTCAGACAAGAAATTAGGGAATTGATTTATCAAGAATTAGAGTGGGGAAGGGTTAGGATGAGAAGAACTAAGTTAGAATAAGGTTTTTATGGAGAGGAATTAGGTTTGAGAAGGAGAAAAAGGAATTGGAACAAAGAGGGGCACAAACCGAGGTTATTGCTTAATTTTGGGAGTTAGGCCTAATGACCTTGGTGCACTAATTCGCAAATATCTAGAGCCAAAGGTGTCCAATTAAGGTAATTCCACTTTCATTAGAAAGCTAATTTCCGGGGCTTCAGTTTGATATGCTATATGATATTATTCCGAGCTCGTTTGCACCTCCAAACAGACTCATTCTTGCTCAAGCGAAATTTTGCTCGCTTGAGCGAAAATATCAACAGAAACAGGTTTCGAAATGTTGTCAATCTCGCTTGAGCGAGAATCCTCTCCCTCAAGAGAAAATCTGGAAGAATGTCACCTTTTTAAGTTTGCTCAAGCAAAATTATTTCGCTTGAGCGAGAGTACGCGAGACCCATTTTTAAAAACGGAGATCTATGGCTTCCAGCCCTCATTTTCTCTCATTTCTCTCATTCTAGAGAGAGGAACTAGAGAGAGAAGGGGTAGATTGAAGGAGGGATCATGGATTGGAGCCGCCCATACCGTTCAAGGAGCTTGGATCTTCATCCTCATCCTTCCATTCCTCTCTATTTCCTCCATTAGAGGTGAGTGTGTTTCTCACTCACTTGTTCTCTTGATTTTTCTCCTATGTATGTCCCCTATTCTTCCTTCCCTTTCCATTATTGATGATTATGTTTAGATTATGCAAAATCTAGGGTTGATTGTTAGGTTTATATGAATGTATGAGTCTTGGCTCAAACCCTAGGTTAGAGGATTTTGGGGTTTCATGAAATTGGAGGTTTGGGATGTTGATTATGCTTATAATTACTTATGTTCATTCTTATTATCATGTTTATGCACTGAATGAATGTTTGTACATGTTTCTAACCCCCACCATATTCATGGAAAATGTTTGGGTCTTTGACCTCATGAAAATGGAAAGAGAAATGTTTGGGTCTTTGACCTCATGATAATGGTAAAGGAAAATGATTTGGGTCTTTGGTGGACCTCATGGAAATGGTTTTGGGTCTCATGACCTCATGAAAATGTTTTGGGTCTTTAGACCTCATGTAAATAATCCTGTTTTGGTCCCTGGACTCATGTTTTTGAGACTTTGTCTCCGGTCCTTGGACTCATGTTAAAGAATTAAGTAAAAATGTTTGAATCTATCACAGTTAATGGGTTAAGGTCTTATGGCCTTCAGGGACGACGGTCTCTGTTAGTCTGAGCTCAGTCTAGCCTCACAGATAAGTGGAAAGACCCCTTGGGTGTTGGGTAAAACACTTCATGACTGACCCTGCATTTATGATTGTCATTGGATGACTAACATTACATGTTTCTAATTGTCATTATGAATGTTTTCTTAATTTATCAAGTGATGTATATTGTATTATATCTTGTGCTTTGCCTCCCCACACCGCACACACTGTTACCTCACTCACTGGGATGTAGTCTCATCCCACGCTGTAGGAAAACATCTTTAGTTGTGCAGGAAGGGATTTCTTAGCTTTTGATGTCGAGTCGGAATCTCGAGGCGGATCCTCCCGCCTCCCCAGCTGCCCGTTGCCCTAGGACGCTTAGACTTAGCAAAGTTATGTATTGATTAAGAATTGTATATGTATGTGTATGTATTTAAATCATTGGATTGTATTATTTGAAGAGAATAATGTGAATGTTTGGTTTGGCCATGGAGGCCCATTTTGCTATAGATTTGGATTAGTCATGGTATATTATAAATTTTACTGGTGTTTTGCTGGTTTTCAGGTGAATTTGGAAATTTGGGAAACGTCCAGTTTTCAGGGGAAACTCTGCCCGGATTTCCGGCAGGAGTTTTATGAACCTTAGCACACCATGTGTGGGTTCCTCCCTGGTTCCTTAATGGGATGTTTTTATAATTTTGTTAGTGAATATTGTTGTAGCCTAAATATACGTTGGACTGTTTAGGCAAATTTGTGCCTGTATGACGATACTCGAAATGGAGCAAAATAATTTCAAAAATTCGGAATAGTGTTTCCAACGGACATTATTCTTGAATTGAGGAATTAAGACGTTACATCTAGGGTTAGACCTGAGCTCAGACTACAAGGAACGTCTTCCTTGGGGACGTATGCCACCACTTACTCTGGACCGAAGTCAAGGTTTCATACATACTCTGGGCTGAAGCTAAACTAATTTTAGTTTTATTCTAGACCGAAGTCAAGCTTGATTAGTTAGGTTTGGTGGTCGTAGCCAAATCCATTTTCTAGCTTCCAAAAGTGAGTATGGAGTATAAATCAAACGGAAATATAAGCTTAAATCATTAATGGAAGGCAATAACACTCAGACCCTAGTTTACAATCTCCAACAATTGCCAAACCCAATCAACAATTATGAGCAATCAAAAGAGAAAGGAAATACAATCAACAACAACATATAGATTAAGAGAAAGGAAGAAGGAAGTAGGGTTCATGCCATAGCCTAAATAGGAGTGAGTGTGTGAGTTATACTCACCCAAATGGAAGAACAAGAAGGGGATTGAGAGGAGATGATTGGGTCCCAAGTCTAGAGGTTGATGGAGCACCTTCAATCTTCACTCCTTCTTCCTTCTCACTCTTTCTCTCTCTAAAACCAGCTCTCCCTCTCTCTAGAAAACCCTAAGGGGTGGAAAAAATGAAATGGGGAGGGCACGATCTGTGTTTTAAAAGTGCTGCTGACTCGCTCGCGCTGGGGCGCGCATCTAGTGCGCTTCAGCGCGCGACTCCCTTTATGCTAGCTCCCATCTCTGTTTCGTGCGCGTTGGGGCGCGTTTCTGTCCAGCGCGCCCACCTGCAGCTAATTTTATAATTTCCTCCCTTCCTCTAATTGGATCCTCTCCCCTTCCCCAATACTTAGACTACGAAAATGCTATTTAGACTCACATTAATCCTACCGTAAAATCCAGCATAGTCTCCTCTAAAAACCGGACATTTCCCCAAATTCTAAATCAAACTGAAACTCCGAAAAGACCAATCCAACACAAGAATACAATAACTTAATAACACTACAAGATCAAAGAGCCTCTGTGGCTAACATACAATTCAAGAAGAGGGATGTTACAATCCTACCCCCCAAAAAAAATTTTGTCCTCAAAATTAGCTAAAGATGAAAGTAAACACACACAACTTTTACCTTAACTGAATAACTCTGAAAATTGAGAACGAAAGTCATCCTTCTTCTCCCAAGTCGCCTCCTCAAATGTCTGACCTTCCCAAAACACCTTCAGTAGAGGGATTGTCTTGTTCCTCAGGGTCTTGACACTTCTGTCTAAAATTCGTGCCGGCCTAGTGGGAACTATGAGATCTTCTCTTAATTATACTGATTTGGAGCTTATGAGGTGTTAAGGGTCGTGGACATATCTTCTCAGTTGGGAAACATGGAACACATCATGGATTCGTGACAAATGGGGTGGTAACGCTATCCTGTAAGCCAGAGGGCAACCCTCTGCTGGATTTGGAATGAGCCTATGAATCTGGGGTTGAGTTTTTTGGCTTTAATGGCTTGCCCAATTCCCGTGACAGGAGTTACTTTCAAAAATACATGATCCCCTTCCTCAAACTCTAAGTCCCTTCTTCTCTTGTTAGCATAGCTCTCCTGCCGACTTTGGGCAGTTGCAAGCTTTTCCCTAATGACCCTAATCTTATCCGTGGTTCCTGCACCATACTCCGGACCTAACAGGGGTTCTCTCACCCACCTCATACCAACACAAAGGATACTTTGCACTTCCTACCATACAGAGCCTCATAGGATGCCATGCCTATACTGCTATGAAAACTATTGTTGTAGGCAAACTCTATGAGAGGTAGGTACCTATCCCAACTACCTGACTCCTCTAACACACATGCTCTAAGCATATCCTCTAGGGTTTGGATGGTCCTCTCAGACTGGCCATCCGTCTAAGGTTGGTAAGCAGTACTAAACCTGAGTTTAGTTCCAAAGGCCCTGATGAAGCGCACTCCAAAACCTAGAGGTGAACCTGGGGTCCCTATCTGATATGATGCTAGAGGGAATGCCATGGAGCTTAACAATCTCCTTGACATACATGTCTGCTAACTTACTCAGGGTGTAGGTGTTTCTAATCGATAGGAAATGGGCCGACTTCGTCAGCCGGTCCACATGACCCAGATGGCATCAAATCCGGCTTGGACTCGAGGTAATCCTTCCACGAAGTCCATGGCTATACTCTCCCACTTCCAATCAGGGATCTCTAAGGGCATAAGGGCTCCTGATGGTTTCTGATGCTCTATCTTAACCTGTTGACACACTAGACACCTAGAAACATACTCTTCTATCTCCTCTTCATGTCATCCCACCAAAACATCCTCTTCAAGTCCTGATACATCTCGGTAGTGCCTGGATGTATGGAGAGCTTGCCCCCATGGGCCTCCTCTAAAATCTGCTGCCTGAGACTACCCTCTTAGGGACACAGACTCTCCCTTGGAAGAGTAGCATCCTATCCTCCGACTCAGTAAACACTACTGCGTGGCCCTCTCCTAACTTGGAGGTCGGAGTCCGAACTCTGGGGCCTCCTTAATCAGAGCTCTAAGCTCATTGGTTGACCTCTAACCTATAAAGAAGCCTTAGACTAGTCTCTCCCGACCTCAACATAAGACTTAAGTTCCTAAACTTTTCCAACAACCCATCTCATGCACCATCATTGAGGATACAATGAGGGACTTCCTACTGAGGGCGTCAGCCACCACACTGGCCTTGCCCGGGTGGTAACGCAAACTCGAATCATAATCCTTAAGGAACTTCATCCACCTTCTCCGCCTCAGGTTGAGCTCCTTTCTGATCAAGAGATATTTCAAAACTCTTATGATCACTAAGACCTCAAACCTCAACGCCATACAAGTAATGCCTCCAAATCTTGAGGGCAAAATACCACTACAAGTCAATTCTAAGTCATGAGTGGTGTAATTCTCTTAGTAGGGCCTCAACTGCCTAGATACATAAGCTACTACCCTCCTTTCCTGCATCAACACACATCCTAACCCCTTCCCAGATGCAATCACGTACTCCTCAAAAGTCTTGGATAGATCCGGTAACACTAGTACCGGGGCTGAGGTTAACTTCTCCTTAAGCTCCAGAAAGCTCCTCTCACACTTCTCGTCCCACATGAAGGCATGATCCTTACAAGTCAACCTTGTGAGGGGCAAGGCTAGCTGGGACAATCCCTTAATGAATCTTGGTAGTAGCCGACCAATCCAGGAAACTCCTAATTTCCGTAATGGTCTTAGGCCTTTCCCATTCAAGGGACGGCTTCTACACTTGCTAGGGTCAACTGACGCACCTTCTCTAGAGAATTACATGTCCTAAGAAATGGACCCTGTCCATCCAAAATTGACACTTCTCCGGATTGGCAAAATAACTTTTTTCCCTCAAGATTCCTAGGATGAGACCCTAAGGTGCCGCTCATGCTCTTCTAAACTCTGGGAGTAGATCAGAATGTCATTGATAAACACAACCACAAACTAATCAAGGTAGGGTCAGAAAATCCGATTCATGTAGTCCATGAATACAACAGGAGCATTGGTTAAGCCAAAAGGCATCACCAATACTCGTAATGCCCATATCTAGTTCTAAAGGCAGTCTTGGGTATATCCTCACCTCTAATCTTGATCTGGTGATAGCCAGACCTCAAATCTATCGTAGAGGAAGACCGAAGCCCCTCTAAGTTGATCTAGGAGATCATCTATTCTAGACAAGGGGTACTTATTCTTAATGGTAACCTTGTTTAGCTGCCTATAGTCTACACACAACCTCATACTCCCGTTCTTCTTCTTCACTAAGAGAACTGGGCGCTCGCCCAAGGTGACACACTAGGCCTAATGAACCTCTTAGCTATAAGGTCTTATAGTTGAGGTCTTAAGCTTCACTAAGCTCTAGTAGGGACAATCCTATAGGGTGCCTTGGAAAGGGGTCCTGTGCCCGGTGCCAGGTCAATGTAAACTCTATATCTTAGTCCGGAGGTAAGGTACTCACCTCACTAGGGAACACATCTCGAAACTCCCTAATCGTGGCTACATTGCTCAGTTAATACTGAAGTCTAGAGTTGAGAAAAGTAACAAAATAAAACAACTACTCCCGTCACTTAAGCATTTGGACACTTGGGGTGGTATTGGACAGAAGTACAAGGTGGCTTCTTCCCCCAGAAGAGGAGGAAGAACCGGGAAAGACTACTTCCTTATTGAAAAAATCAAGCATGACCGGTTCTGAGACAACCATTTCATGCAAGAATGATATCAATGCCCCTTAATGCAAACAAATCAGGTCACAATCGAAGGCCCTCCCTTGTACACAATTGGGGCACTTGGAACATACAAGGGGAATGGAAATTGCCTCCTTGGCGGGGGTTAATATATTTAAGCTTGAGGGTAACAAAAACTGCATGCAAATCTAACCGCTTCACACAACCATATGCACAAAAGAATGGGGTTGCCCCAGAATCATACAATACAATAAGGTCTTATCTCGTAGGGTGCACATACCTCTCATCAAATTATCTGCAGAAGCTGCCAACCCTCACAACTGAGGGTAAAGACTCTCCAGTGGTTTGGGTTTAGGAAGGGTCCTTTCTCTTTGGGCATTCATTTCTCAGATGGTCAGGATCCTTGCAGAGATAAAAAAAACCCTCGATCCGAGCAACACTCCCCAAAATGGTCCTTGCCGCACTTGGAGCACTTGGGTACCCCTTGGCGTTGGGCTGGCTGAGTGGCCAAGGTAAGTGGTTCCTTGCCACTCTGCTTTTGAGCCCTTACCCTGGCTGTGCTCCTTTAGCTTCCTCTTTCCCTTATTGTCAGGGTTGTGGAGTTGGGGCAACAATCTTCTGGGTTCTTCTCAGCAATGTAGCACTTGCTAACCAGGGGTAGGAAAATCCCTGATCTCGAGTTTCCCACTCGATCCTGAAGCTCGAGCCTTAGACCCTCTCCCTCAAACTGGGTAAACCTCCATTCCTCATCTGGGTATCGTCTGCAGGTACTTTAGAGTACTTGTACATTCTTCAAACTTGGCCACATACTGGCTATAGTCAGATTCCCTGCTTGAGTTGAAGGAATTCAAGGCCCTTCTGTCGCCCGCACTGTCGCCGAAAAAATACTTTCTCTAAAAACAGAGTCTGAAATTCCCCAAGTAACAGGGGTGTCAAGCAACAACAGCTCACACACTGGCCGTCTTCCACCGATCCTCCTGCCTCCCCCGCGAAGCATATAGACTGCAACCCCACCGTGGACTCGTCAGGGCACTTCATTACTTCAAAAGATTCTATTGAGGTCGCAGATCCAGTTCGCTGCCATAATCCGGATCATACACACCACCCCCGTTGAACTGAGGAGGAGCATGTTTTCGGAATTCTGCTAGTCCTTGGACTAACGGGTCCCACCGCAACAGGAGTAGGGTTGTTCCCGTGGTCTTCGACAAGCTCTTGCAAGACGATCGCGTTAGGAGCAGCCTGCTCCCCCGGCCGCCTCGCTTGCTGGAGGTTGGACTGCACTTGCTCCTCCCATCATTTGAGTGAGCATCTGCAAAGCTGCAACACAGGATCGGGGGATGCTTCACAGAAAGAAAGGATGAGGGATTGGTCCTCGACGACCTCTCCTGCTACCTGTCATATCTTCTACCCACCATTAAAGAAACATCGAGGTGATCAATCTCTCAATTCACATAATAAGGTAGGAAAGAATAATAACAAGCTTCAAGAACACTAAGCACGATCCAAATGGATTTCAATTGCTCTGATACCAAAATGTAACGTCCAAATTCCTAGATTTTGAGGATTAAGCTCGTTGGAAGCAAAACCCCAGAATCCTAAAATTATTTCTCGCCATTTTAAATATCAACCAGTACGCCATAACATAATTGTTTAAGCAAACAAGGATAACTTGAACAATATATGGCAGTGATTACATACATACTTGACTCAAGGCTACAATCATCCCACGTACAAAATAACTGAGGATACCCCCATACAAGTGTGCTACATCGGAGAACTAAGGAACCCACATGTACAGTTATATCCTCCCAAAATAGGGAATCGATACATAGTCATAAAATCAAAAGGCTAACATTGCCCAACACAAGTCTGCAATAACACACTATACAGCTCCAACTCCTAGCTCAAGGGCCTGTGCGTGGAGGGTACCTATGCATCTAAAAGTGTTCCACGAAACGTGTGGTGAGATGGATGTATCAGTGAATATAACTATGGCAGGATGCAGTGTAGGGAGACAGATCAATGATGTGCAACAGTTCATACAACATGATTCAAATAAGTCAAACAATCTCAATTCTCAACTTTAAGTATCAGAACCTTATAAACTCTTTAACCAACCCGGTAGTTCGGGTCTTGTTCAACTATCGTGCTGGCCGAAGCCAAACTAATTTTAGTTTTACTCTGGACTGAAGTCAAGCTTGATTAGTTAGGGTTTGGTGGCCGTAGCCAAATTCATTTTCTAGCTTCCAAAAGTGAGTATGGAGTATAAATCAAATTCATGAAGGGAAGGCAATAGCATTCAAACCCCAGTTTACAAATCTCCAACAATTGCCAAACCCAATCAACAATTATGAGCAATCAAAAGAGAAAGGAATACAATCAACAACAACATATAGATCAAGAGAAAGGAAGAAGGAAGTAGGTTCATGCCATAGCCCAAATAGGAGTGAGTGTGTGAGTTATACTCAACCAAATGGAAGAACAAGAAGGGGATTGAGAGGAGATGATTGGGTCCCAAGTCTAGAGGTGATGGAGCACCTTCAATCTTCACTCCTTCTTCCTTCTCACTCTTTCTCTCTCTAAAACCAACTCTCCTCTCTTTAGAAAACCCTAAGGGGTGGAAGAAAATGAAATAGGGAGGGCACAATCTGTGTTTTAAGAGTGCTGCCTGACTCGCGCGCGCTGGGGGGAGTGAATCAAGTGCGCTTCAGCGCGCGACCACCCCCTGTACCATCCCCTGATTCTGCCTCGCATAGCGTCAGGGCAACGCACCAAGTGCGCTTTAAGCGTGCGACTCCCTTTATGCTAGCTCCTGTCTCTATTTCGTGTGCGCTGGGGGCGCGCCCGCCTGCAGCTAATTTTCTAATTCCCTCCCTTCCTCTAGTTGGATCCTCTCTCTCCTTCCCCAATACTTAGACTACAAAAATGCTATTTAGACTCACATTAATCCTATCGAAAATCCGACAGAGTCTCCCCTAAAAATCGGACATTTCCCCAAATTCTAAATCAACCTGAAACTCAGAAAAGACCAATCCAACACAAGAATACAATAACATAATAACACTACAAGATCAAAGAGCCTCCGTGGCTAACATACAATTCAGAAGAGGGATGTTACATCATGGGCGAACGCTACCTGTTCGCATCTAAATCGTTGATTTGTTGTAGTGTGAGAAATGAAAGTTGTACAACATGTATGTACAATACTTGATTAGAATCAAGTGAGAGAAATGAATAAAACAAAGTAAATAAAGTGTGTGATATGATGGATAATGTGATGGAAAAAATAAAAAATATATTATATAAAATATTATATAAATTTATTGCATAAATAATACTACTATTTTGAAATCAATTTTTTTTTTAACAAATAAATTTAGGGTGAAGGGATGGTGCCCCAGTCCAAGGAAGGGTAAGCCTCTGGGCTCTTTGAGCACTTACAGAGGTGCTTACATTATACCTAACCCCAAGGGGACGAGTGGGGGTTCGAACCTGCGACCTGTCGAAATCAATTTTTTGTGTGTATGTGTTGGTATCGAATTATAGAACCCTTCGAGTAAGGAATATAATGATATCGAATTGAAATAAAATTTTTGAGGTATTGCAATACAAATCGAGAAAGAAACAGTGAAGAATCATCAAACATAAATTGAAAATTTTATTAACTTTTCGAGTACAATTACAAAGGTACACAAAAAGGAAAACATACATAATGTAAAAGAATAAAAAGACTCCTAAGTCTTCAGAGGATGATCCTTCTTCTGCTGCTTTCTCTCTTCTCTTCTTCCCATTTCTTCTTTGCCCCGAGTAGATGAACAAGTCATCTCCATAATCGAATTGGTGTACTTGGGGAAGAAACAATGGTACCTTGGGTGGAAACAAAGGAACATGGAAAGAAAATAAAAAAGATTCATTAGATACTTAATGATTCACAATTGGCTACAACATTCGACCTAAAGGGACTAGGTTAAAGAATGTTGGAAAAGCTCATGGCATTGGGTATCCCGTCGACCTAATCAATACTTGAAATAATAAAGATTAGGTTGAACGAGGTAGCCAATATCAAGAACTCCTCCATTGAGATGAAGAAAGGAATGAAAAGAAATTCCCAAAAGAACTCCTATTTATAGGGAGTAGAAGAGAAGAAGATGAATAAATATGACCTAAAATGGTCCAATCAGTAAGTGACGCCATAGTAAATGTAGTTGAAATGGACGATGGTCAATTTAACCTTTGAATCGACCAAGTAAACACTGATACGTGGCAAACCATAATAGAAGGTGGTCAATCTTCAAGTTTATGGCTATTTAATAGCAAAGTATCAAAATAATGCTAAGTGTTGAAAAGTATACAATAAAAAAGACATGTTCGATTTTAGAAGCTGTGGAAATCAAAAGAGAAGCACAACCTCAGAAAGACTTAGAAGAAATTTTGGGGATTAAGAAGGTTCATTCGAGAAATATGAAGTTCTGAGAGGACAATTGAGAGAAGTTATTGGAAGCTTGCTATTCAAGACAAACAGTGAAGCCTTGTAAACAGTTTTAGGAGTTTAAAGTAATTTGTATTCGTTAGATAAATGTGTTAGTCATGCATTGTGCTAACACAGATATAGTTATTGATGTGTCCTATTAGCATTAGTTAGCCGTTAGGATTAGAGATCTATAAATAGGTGAACTTTTATGTAATAAGGGTTGGATTCCATTTCTTTGAAAAACTCTCTGAAACACAAATACGTACGTCCATTCTATTAGTGACATCTGGTTACAAAGAGATATTCAGTAGGCAATTCCATCCAGATTCAATTAATGCAATCATTCTGATTTACGACTACTTTTGTTTTTTATTTGTTTAAATCATTATTCTTTGCAATTAATTTATTTCTTTTCCTCATTTATCATATCTTTTTTTATTTTTTCCTTTTACTTTTTTGCTTCTGTTAATTTCTTTCCATCTTTTTCTTTAACTATTTGTTCAATCTCGTTCTAGATAAGTAAACAAGAAGATTTGTCTCAAAATTTGAGAATTACATCTCTTAGTTTAAAAAATATAAACACTATAAACCTACTTCTTAAGGAGTCCCTTGTGAGGACAGATTCTAAGTCCCAGATTACTCTTAGAATCAAAAAATTATAATTGATTTCTTCGAGATCGGTTTTATCACCATAAACAGTATGAAAAAGTAAATAACAAGACACCATCATAAAACCATTACAATAAACTTCTACTTCCATTCCTATTTAACTGTTGTTTGTGGTGATAAAAGTGAATCTCGAAAAAATTACTTTAAATACTATTGATTATCTACGATCAATCTGGAATCTGGTCCTCTAAAAGGGGTTCTTTTTAAAGTAGGTTTACAGTGTTTTCATCTTTAAGAATTCAAAATATCTCAATCCTAAGATTTCAGAATAAATTTACCCAAAGTTTAATCAAGTAAGACTTGATTTGAAGTATTAAAAGTTAGATACGAAAGGAATTGTAGAAAAGCGAAAACAAAAAAATAAGAAGAAAGAAAAAAAGAAAGAATGCAGGAAACGTGAATGCAAGAATAAAGTAAGAATAAAGAACAAGAAGAACATTATAAAAAAGTTTGCATTAATAAAAGAAACGTGCATGGGTGGAATCACATGCTTGATCTCCTTGTAACCATTTAGTCGCTAATATAGGATGGGATGTTAGGGTGTTTTAGAGTTTCAGTATCAATGATTTACAACCCTTATTACATCATAAATTTGCCTATTTATAGATTTCTAAAGTCTAAACGGCTAACTACTATACATGAGACACATCAGCATCCTTCATTCGTTGGTAGAATGCATGGCTGCCACGTCTTGTAATCAAGCAGAAACTGTTCCTTCCTTCCTTTTTGAACTTTTTGCAAACGCTCCACTAGAATTCTAACATCTGTCTTGGACAATGAACTTCCAATAACCACCATTTAACTGCTTCTCCTGGCTATGTTTTCTCTCGAATGCGCTTCATAAACTTTCCCTAAGTCTTCAATATGCTCCTTTCTGCTTCCAATATAGCTTTTTTCTTCGAGTTCTCATGATCCATCAAATCGAAAATTCCTCTTTATTAGACAAAGCTCTTCTTTCTATTTTCATATTTATTAAAATCGAAAAGTACCTTCAGATCCTTCAACACTTAACTTTTCAGTATTATTTAAACTTCAGGATCAAAGCTTTCTTCTCGAAAATTTGCTTTTCTTCAACATGTGCCACGTATTTCACCTTCATTAGTTGAACCAAGGTCAAGCTTGACCACCGTCCACCGTCCATCTTCCTCCATTAACATGCTAATGTTAATTGGTCAATTTCAGAGGCTTATTAATGATTCTTCTCCTTCTCACCCCTATAAATTGGGTCACTTTTTAGAATCTTCTCATTCCTCTCCACACCTCCTCATTCATTCCTTACTTTGACATGGAACAGTTTCTTCCTTTGGCTATTACGTTCGACCTGATCTTTAATGATTTCATTTTTGATAAGGTCGACGTAATAGCTAGCTAAAGCTATAAGCTTTTTCAACCTCTTTTGAATCTTTTCTTTTGGGTCAAACGTATTAGCCAATAATTATTCTTATTTTGTCTTCACCTCATTTCTCACTTTTTCTTTGTTGATCCACAAGGATTTTACTTTTCTTGCATGAAGCTCCTCCCTTGGTGGTTCAATCAAAGCCTGTGGAAGAGAAGGAGGAAGAAGATGTTAGAAACCACAGGAAACACTTGAAGGGGGGTTGAATAGTGTTTTATAATCTTTACAGATTTTCTGAAAACCTTTTAACAAGCAAACTGAGTTTGAAAATATTTAAGCAACCTTCCGAAACTGGAAGTTAAGCAACTTGCTGATGCAACTCAGCAGGTTGAGTAAAATTGATTTTGAAAATATTTTGAGCGCGATAAAGAATTGTTTTCTGCGTGGACTTATAAAAATCACTTTTCTTAACCCTCCTTATTAGTTAAAAACTGAATGTAAAGAGATAAGGGTAGAGAGAACTTAGCCACACAAAATTTATCCTGGTTCACCCACCAACTCAGTGAGCTACGTCCAGTCCCAGGGCAAACCACCACTGGATTACCACTAATCCCACATGATTACAAGTATTGTTTGAACCCAACCTCTTTGGGCTAAACCAAGTATTCTTTGGAAACAACCTCTCCAGGTTAAATCAAGTATTCTTTGGACACAGCCTCTCCAGGCTAAACTAAGTATTCTTTATTCTTCCAAGCCTCTCCAGGCTTTCAGACACTTAACAATGTTTACAATGATAAATAATTTAAGTTTCTGAGAAACTTATGAACTTGAAGGTTTAATCACAAGAAAGGGGGTTGAATTGTGATTACTTTTAAAATTCTGCACTTAACTTCTAATACTTTTCTGCTCAAGGATTACTTGGCTTAGTATTAGAAGGTAAATACCAGAAGATGTATTGTTAGTATTTTATGCAGTATGCAGAAGATAGGATTCCTTATTTGGAATCTTGATTATTAACACTTACTTAGGTATTATATAGTTTTCAGAATACTTTTATGCACTTGAAGTAATTAAGGAGAGTAGGGAAAAGAAGAAGGCACACAGTCTTTTATACTGGTTCACCTCTTCCACCTGAGGCTATGTCCAGTCCCTACACCAAGTAGGATTTCTTACTCTAACAACCAAATTACCAATCTTCTTGGGTACACACTACCACTAGTATTCTTTTCACAGCCTCTTCAGGCTTAACCTAACTCAAGCAACTCACAACTCAGCTTTTCTTACTGCAAGCTCTTTCTGCAGAAGATACGGCTTGACAGCAAACTGCAGAGCACCTTCTGCAGAAACTGTTAACACTTTAGCTCACACCTGAGCTTCCAGACCTCTCAAAATACACTTACCCTTACTGTCATTAGAGACAACCCTCAATTACTAGTCTCCTTGTGACCTTACAGAATGAATAGGAAAAGCTAGGTAAGTACAAGGCTCACAAAAGATTACAATTAAAGCACAACAGAAGAACAGCAGTGAGCCAACTCCCCCTCAACACTTGCAAGTATCAGAAAATTATGAATAAGAGGAGAGAGAAATGTTTCCAAAGATGAGAAATGTAAGTTCTGAAAGTATTTGATCTTCTGGAGAGAGAGGTGTCTCAAATGAGAGGAGAGAACTTCCTTTTATAGGGAAAAATGAGCAACTAGCCATTGGGAAGGCTCCAAACATGTCCAGCTTTCCTCTCATGTGTTGTCACTGTCAAACAGTTGTTGCCTTCTACAGGTACAACTGTTAGTTTGGCTGGATTGCATCTTCTGCAGATTCATCTTCTGCAGAGAGTAAATCTGGTTCATTCTGTGACACTTTCTTCTTCTGTAAACATGTTGAGAGTGTTTATTGGATGATTATAAGTATATCTCAATTTTTTTTAACTCAGCTGCCTGCCATAGAAAATGATTTAAACAATCCAAGAAAGATTCTGCATCTTCTGCAAAAATTATTCCATCAGTTTCTTCTCTTCTGCAGAATTGCTTTGTTTCTTCTGCAAATGATTTATCAACTTCTTGTACAGTACTTCCAGTTCATTTAGTTCATTCATTTTGATCCTTGGAAACCTTGGGAGGTCCTTTTTTTGCTTCTTTAAAAGTGAATCTTCCTTCTAAAGCAGATTTGTCATGAATTCTCTTATGAAGATGTTGTTTTCATCTTCTGAAGACTTTATTAAGTTGCATATGGGTTCCTTTGATTTTAACCAAACATCTTTATGTTTTCTTTCACAGATTTGTCATTCTTAGTAGATTAGAAGAACTTAACATCTTCTGAAGGAGTTTCCTGCATCTTCTGGACACATTCTCAAATGAAATGATTAGTCCTTTGAGAATTAGAATTATGTTAAGTGACTTGTGATAGGTTGTCATAATTAAAACCACAGTGGGAGGATTCTTGGACCTTACAACTTAAACACATGTTCTCTTGTACAAAGGAATGAATTAGTATAACTCAGGATACAAAGGATAAATTCTAAGTATAAGGAAATGAAATATAACAGAAGTGTTTGGCTTGGGATAAATATTCCTTTGATTTGGCCGATTCACTCTTTTTTACTAAGCTTCTTTGCTCTGGGGCTTCATTGTATCCAAACCTTCATAGGCTTTCAAGTAGGTATATATATAGTCCAGAAATATGATCGTTGAAGGTTGCTTGGTTACCGTTGAGAGCCGTTGAGAAAGAACGATTAATGTTCTTAGAAGTCATTGTGATACAACTTCTCTTCCATTGAGATGCCAGGCTTCTTGGTAACGTATCACAGAGACAGTGGTAGGGATATGTGTGCAGCAGCACTGACTCTAGCTCTGACCTCTGTTGCTTTTCTGGAGTAGGCTTCCTCTTTTGTGTCAGGAAATGAAATTGTGCCAGAAAGCTTTTGTTTCGCTTGCAATCGTTCAGCTAACTAAAAGGCTTTGCAGAGACTTGAGTCTTTCATATATTTATCAGGTTGACTTAGTCTTCGGACAACAACATAACAGCTCAAGACTTCAGCAGGTTCTAATCTTTTAGAGACTTAAATCCTTCAGAAGGTTGACATGCTTCAGTAGGTTGCATGTCTTCAGTAAGTTGAACTTCTTCAGTAAGGTTGAACTTGTTAGCATGCTTCTTTATAGACTTGCCTGAAACACAGAAAAGTATACCTATAAGCAAAATCTATCTAATTAGTACAAATTTGTTGCTCATTAAAACTAAGGGTAATGAGTCTTGCATAATCGATTTGAGACTCAACATAAGAGGTCCGAAGGAGTCAAGTATATCCTGGAAATATAGGATACTTTTAGTCCTTTTACATTAGAATACATAGGATAGATTCTTCTTTTGATATGTATTTCAGATTATATTCAAACTTTATGTATTCGAAATTTCCTTTGTCCATGAATAAAAGAAGCGTTCCTTGTTTTTCTAAATATTCGAATGTTGTCTTTTCGAATTTGTATTAGAATTCCCTTTCGGTCTTAATGAATTCAACCTTTACTAAGTTAATTTAGCCAATAATCCTTTGAATTTTAACTTTCTCGAAATCTTAATCAATTCGAATATCTCTTGTCCTTTAGATTCGAAGAGATGTTGGCTTTCTCATAACTTAGTCCATATTTCATCTTTCAACTTAACAATATTCTTTTGTCTACACAAAAAAGCTTAAAATGAACCTTCTTTAACTACAAAAGACTTAAAATTCATATAATTCGAAAGACTCAGAAATGGAATACCACAATTGTCCACTTAAACAAAAAAACACAGTAGATTAAGAAATGTAATCAATTATTGTTGTTTTCCATGAAAATAAATTTTAAACTGTTCTGCCTTACCTTTTTATCACTCTTACTATTATTAGGTTTCACTAATTTTCAATAGTGGTGATGGGTTTCTTGGCAAGCGAACCAAAAAATCCAGTAGTATAATAGTAAGAAGAGTATCGTATCCACAGGGAACGCCAATTCACGTAAACTAGTGTGATCTAGTTTATCAAGGGAAACAACGTGTTTGAGAATATTGTTGTGCAAAAAACGTTGAGAACAGATAATCAATTGAAAATAGAAAGGAGAGTTAGAGACACTTACTTGGATTAGGATTGAACATATCATATCAATCACACCCTTTGTGCATGTAAAAACTATTATTATTTAGGTTTACTTATAATATTGCTAGACAGAACTATATTGCTAAGACCACCGAGTTACCAGTAGCCTCACACACTCAAAGGTAATCCATGCGGGCTCTCCCTAGCGACAAACTTACCCTCGGCTTGTTTTGTTCCCTTTATTCCGTTTGTAAAAGAATTAATTGATAAACGAGGCCTACTCCTCTGGATGCACCTTCGCTAGAGTACTGTCACTACCCATCACTCATTAGAAACACATCCACGTTTCGCTTCCTGGATTGACAATAAACTAACCTTTGCTATTGGTAATTTAACAAACATGCCTATCCTGTAGACGCCCTTCATTAGAGTACTCACACTACCCATCAATCACTAGCAACGCCCATGTTTCGGTTCACTGGCTACCGAGTCCTCTTATTCACTCAGAGAATGAGTTTCTTCAGAATCCGCTCCCCTATCCTCAATCCTAGTCGAAACTAGCCTATAACTCCGGCGCAAGCGCGAAAGTTAGGAATTAAGCACAGAATAAGATTACCAATATTATAGACAAAGAGCTCATGAGATAATAAAATAGAATTTACATACACTTGGGGATAGAATCAATTACATTCAATCCTAATGGAGAGTTAACTACACAAGGTAGCCATACAAACCACCGAAGATGTTGTCACCATCTTCAATCCTTGTGAAGCGCTCCTCCTCTCCTACTCTAAAATTAGCTTTGGTGCATTATCACTGAAATAAGACTGAATTACAATAATCGTGCACACCTTGATCTGGTGCAATGAGGTCCTATTTATAGGCTAAGGAAAGACAAAGGTATTTGGGGAGAAATCTATCAAAAAATGGCAACAGGGCAAGAATCAGCATGGCTTGCGCTTTAAGTTGCGCTACAGCGCAGGTTCCAGAGAGCTGCGCTTCACCCTGCGCTATAGCGCAGGTTGAAGCGCAGAATGCGTCCTGCAGCTTCAATCTTTCTCTTTTTAACTTGATCTCTCCCCGAGACTGGTTTTGGTTGATTTGTCTTTCCTTGTTTCCCTTTTCTTGATGAAATCTTGCATTTGTTGAACATCTTGGATTTAATTGGGAAGGTTGTCTGCAAAATCCTTGTTTAATTGACAGTGAGGGACAGTGATCTCCTCATTGATTGCTTCAAATTTTTATTAAATGTCTTCAATCAAACTAAAATCTTGCAGATATCTCCCTCATTTAATGTTATCTTTCCTTCAAATCAAATCTTTATAATATCCTACAAAAATCAGCAATATTTCTATCAAAATAGCATCAAATTCAAATCTCAGATTAATAAATACAATTTATCTAATATTTAATAAAAAAGGATTAAACTGGGGTAAAAATACTATTTTATCCTTGATAAGTGAACTAAAATGTGCTCTAATTTATCATATAATTTTCACTTATCAGTGGGTCATTTATTAACATAAGGGTAAAATGGAGAAAAATGTAATTATTACTGCATTGAGTTTGTAAATGAATAATTAAATAGAAACAATTTTTTCTCCAGAAGTGGATAGTTAAATAAAAACGAAGCATAAGCATATATTAAAAGGGAGAGACTAGTTGGAGGGAACTCCAAACATGGAAAGCTATTTGCTCATAATTAAAGATTTAGCCTAGGTCGAAGAAATTCACTGCATATGTTTGCTTCATTTAAAATCATGGCTAAGCTATGTAGTTCAAGGGTGGAGTGAATGTTCTCAATATCGTGAATAATCACATCCAAGAATAAGGGAGCAACCCCGTTAGAGAGAGACTTAACAAAATTCGTAGAATTGATTGTACATAATCTTTTCAAACCCCAAGTTCCAATAAAGTAAGAACTAGAATAAGCATTTATAGAGAACCAATGTTAAGAGAACCAATAAAACCACCTAACAAATATAGAGGTTAACAAAAGAGATTCAACTGAATGAGTGCTTATAATATGAAGTTTTGAACATAAGGAAAAAAGAACGAATAAGGTATAATGCTCGTGCATTCAAATTTTTCTTCAAAATTTCTCTTCTTCTTGTCTTTAGATCTTCCTATTTATAGACTCCTTCTAATATGAACATTAGGTGAGGGAAATATAATGTTCTTTAATAGCATTTAGCCCTTGTTTGGGTGGAGAAAAAATGGGGGATAAATAGGAAAGTTGGAGAGAAGTTAGCAACTTCCCTTGTTTGGTTGAGGAGAGAAATGCTAGAGAAATGCCAAAATTTTGTGGGGATCCACATACTTTAATTTCTCCACAAATTTGGTGAGAGATATGGGAGAAATGAGGGCGAACAACACAATAACCTATTTCTCTTCTATTTCACACATATTTGTCACATACTAAACAACTTAAACTATTTCTCTTCCATTTAACACTCATTTCTCTGACACCAAACAACCTAAAAATCCCCTCCATCTCTTCCTTATTTCTCTCTTCCCTTTTCTCTAATACTACCAAACAAAGCATTAATGTATGGAGTCATTGCTTCTAAAATTCGGCTATTGTAAGTTGCTTTTTGTTAGTTAAAAGTGCTTTATTGTAAGTGGTCATTGTACATTCTATTCTTTTCTTCTTTTTGGAAATTTCCACATTGTTTCTTTCAAAAGTAAACTTCTGTCTTGCTTTTTAGAGTAAAGTGAACACTGCAAGAGCTACTTTTTTGGGTACACAGTTGACTTTAAATTTGAAAGTGTCTCAACCAACATATCAAACTGTAGAAACACAGGGAAACACTAGAAGGGGGGTTGAATAGTGTTTCTTAATAATTTATGGAAGCTTGTCGCAAACGGTTAAGTTTACAACAGTTTCAGACAGGTTTAAGAGGATGTCTGAAGTTTCTTAAGAAGGCTTCTGAAAAGATCTTTAAAAAGGTTTCTTGTTTTTTAAAATTATCAGAACAATTTTCAACACCCTTTGGTTAGTATAAATAAATTGACAAGAGAAAGGATAGAAAACTTAGCCAAGGAATTTATCCTGGTTCACTCACTACCACTGTGAGCTACGTCCAGTCCCAATGCCAACTAGCACTTGGATTTTCTCTTAATCTTCACCAAGATTACAAGTATTCTTTTACAGTCAAGCCTCTTCAGGCTCTACAACCAAGTATTCTTTAACAAACAAGCCTCTTCAGGCTCTACAACCAAGTATTCTTTTACAGACAAGCCTCTCCAGGCTCAAAGACAATTTTTACAAAGAGATATGTCTAAGCTTTTAAACTACACAAGTTTGAAGCTTAAACAGAGACGATGTACAATAAAAACTGAGGTATGCTTAGGATATACAAATAATGTACAATGAATATGAAATCAGAGTGTTTTTACAGAGAAAAACTTGCAGCGTGATTTGTCTTAGACTTTCTTATATATGCAGTCACTCTCTTGATGGTCTTCATGAAGGGCTATTTATAACCAATCTTCAATCCGTTGAAATACCACCGTTTAGAGATAGCATTAAATGCTATTTAATCCGTTGTGAGACATGCTTCTGATCGTTCTGATTTTTCTGACACAATACAAGGGTTGCTGCTGCCATAAAGCTGCCACTGTTGTTTGCTGCAAAGGTTGCATTGCAGGGATTTCCTCAGTGGTGTATGAATTCAAATATACCAGGAAAGGTCTTTGTGTTCCTTGCCATAATATGTTTGAAAAGGTACGTGCAGCAGAGAACGCTTGACTCAGCAGAATTTCAGAGATGTCTTCACATACTTCAGCAAAGAGTGCCACGTCTTATGAGACTTCAGACGGCTTCAACACTTCAGACGGGTTGCGCACTTCAGACGGCTTCAACACTTCAGACAGGTTGAACCTTCAGATGCTTTTCCACTTTAGACAGGTTGAAACTTCAGACAGTCTTTATAAGTTCAGAATGGCTTGCTGAAATCATAGATAAGTCATTAAACATTTATGTATCTATGATAAGTATTTTAACCCAAATTTGTTAAGCATTAAACTTGAGAAGTGAGCTATCTAAAACATCATAATTTACCTTATGATATTTTTGAGACTCAACATTCTCCCCCTTTTTAATGATGACAAATTTGTTTAAAATAAAGAAATCTGAAAGGATTTAAAATAAAATAAACTTAAAAAAATAACTCCCCCTCAGATAAAGATCTCTCAGGTCAAACATTCAAATCAATTACTCTTATCAAATACTCCCCCTGAGACCTGTAATTATTTCAGATTTTGTTAGTTTTAATACTCCCCCTTTTGTCATCAATCAAAAGGGAATTTCAGAGCATAACTTCAACATAGCCACAGTAAAAACATGGAGATACCAGCATTCATGAGACACACAGAATATATTATCAGCAAAAGAGTTCACAATAACAGAAATTAAGCACTCTCAAATGAAGTTAACACCAAACATGGCTAAACATCATAGACTATCCATCTTCTTCAGACAAGGCCTCTTCATAAGGAGAGCAATTCATCCTTTGCCTTGTCAATCTGACGAAATGGCAGCAGTCTTCAATTCTTCTTGACCAGTTCTGATGTGTTGTTGCTCTTGAAGGTATTTGATCTTGCTTAACAACAAGAGTAGCATTTCTTTTCTCCAAGCTCTTCACTTGATAGCCTCAGCTTCTTGTTCTCTTCCTCAAGATTCAGTTCCACTTCATATAGAATGATCTAATGTGCCTACAAACGAATCTGAGCAGATTGAATCCTGGAATGCAACCCATAATCTTCGGGTATGACTCACAGGAAAAAAGAAAGTTCTGATAGGGCAGATTAGCTTCCAGTCTTCATTAAAGGGTTCAGACATGGGGAATCTGCCTCTGATATACTGATACTGCACATTGGTGGAGACACCATAGTCTATGATGGAGTCATCATTTGGTCCTGCAGATCCAGAAGAGGATCCAGCATCCACTCTGAACTTCCAGTGGTATAACCATACCCTATCCCTGTAGCTGTGATCTAAACCTCCACCTTGTCTTTTGATCCGAGCAGGTAGCTCCTTCCATTCTGTTGGAGTTAAAGGTTTCTGGGGAACTGGATAAGCTTTAGGTTCCTTGAACTTGTCAGCAGGGCCTTCTTCCAGGGGGTACCTAGGAACAATCCTGTCAGGTTGCACTAGAATCTCTGTGGTTGGCCTGATGGAGATTGTTCTAGGTGGACTATAGCCTCTCATGCCTACTGACTTCATGTAGTCCCTCTCAAAAAGTTCAGCTTCAGTAGACAATTGCCTGACAAAATACCATTCATCATTAGACAACCTGAGGGAGTCACCAGAGAAGGGGTTAAGTTGAGCCCACTTATGAGCAGTTGGAATTGCACCCTTTCTGATCTTTTCAATCTGGCCTGAGTAAAACTGATCTGAACCTGCCTTGATACTTTGCCCTTTCTTCACCAGCAGTGTGCTTGATAAGGCCATGGTGAAGAGAGATGGAGGGTTCATTTCTGAAAAAACTGCAGCTCTTCAAATAAGGTTAGGGAACTTGGGGACAAAGTTTTGCTTCTCTTCTCTTCTTCTCTGAAATACAGGTTTGCTTTGACAAAGTTTTGATACTTGCCAGCCTCATCCATTTCCTCCAGTTGACTTGCAATACTCCTTGTATCCTAACAGAGGGTTCAGGAGCTGGCTGAAATAACTTTGTTTTTGTTCTCCTTCTTTGCTGTGTACTGGATCTTTTTCTCTTCTTGGTCTCTTGAGCAATGGAAGCTAGCCTTTCATCTTCAAACAAGAGCTAGCTGAGAGGCTACTGCAAGATCATAATCAGTCTTTCTTGCTCAGCCTTCTTCTCCATTTCTTCATTCTCCAAGTTGTAGCAAGGGTTGCTACTTGAATGAACTCAGGATTAGAAGGACATGCAGCCAGAGGTGCTGCTGCCAAAGCTTCAGGATCAGCAATCTCAGCTACCTCTTCCTCATGAGCCTTTCCTTCTGTTTCAGAGAAGTAGGCTTAGGAGTAAGAGTTCTTACACCTTCAGAACCCCGACCCACAATTTCAGATGGCTTTTGCAAAGCCTTGTGAACAGTTTCAGATGTCTGAGTGTGCAAGTCCATAGCTTCTAGAGACACCTTTGCTGAACTCCTGACAGGGAGCTTCTTTCTTTTCAGATGAGGTGATGGCTTGGAAGGCTTGAACTCATCTTTTCTGATATCCCCCTGAAGCTCTTTCTCAAGAATCTCAAGGGTGGTTCCTCTTCTTGAGGCCTTCTCCATAAGAACACTCTCCTTCAGAGTAAGAGATGGAGGTCGTGGAGTGAGCTTGATTCCCATGCTCTTCAAGTTGACTCACCAAAGAACACAGGAGATTTATGGTCACATAATCTTTCAACGGGTACCTTAAAATGCATAAGTACCTTCATGATTAGAGTGTTGTGGGGAAGATTTCCAGCAGAGTCTCGAATCTTCTTCTGCATATGGAACATGATAATGCTTGGGAGATTAACTTTCTTCTTCTGAAGCAGGTGAATCAAACAGAACCTTTCCAATTCTGAGACATGGTTTATGCTTCCACTCTTAGGGATTATTGCACACCCTAAGATAGCATGAAGAACTCTGACCTTCTCTAGCAAGAACTTGGAATCCAGGCTTTTGGGTTCTTCTGTTCCATACAGCATCTTTGTAAACAACTTGTGCCCACCATTCTTCATCTCCCACCCAGGAATGAAGGTTGCACCTTCAGCCTTAACATCAGTGATTGTGGAGAGAATGCCTTGATCAACAAAAACTGAAACCCCTAGAACAGAGGCTTTGATGCTTACATACACTCCCTTAGAATTAGGTATTCCTCGAGCAGAAGACCAGAAATCCACCACACTTTGTTCATGCCATTTACAGTTAATGTGGTCGAAGAAAGAAGTCCACCCAGCTGCATCAAATTCCTCAACCAAATCCATGCCAATGTTGCGAAGCTCGTCAAGATTCACTCCCTTTGATCTAACCACATTTCCACCAGAACCAACGGTCTTCATGGGTGCCATTATTGAGTTACAGGGAAACTTTGAGAGAAAAAGGTTGCTTGAGCAGTGAAGAAGATCAAACGGAATATTGAGGAAAGAGAGTGTAAGGCTTCCTCGACACACTTACTACTGCATTTATAGACCCATGATGCAATGATGCCCTGTACCGGCTGCGCAGACTTCAGGTAACGTGCGACGTGGAAGAGACAAAAACTTTTAAAAGAAGGAATTCAACCGTCTCAGATAGCCACATTAGCCAGTTACTTCAGATAGGTGAAAATTTCAGATAACCTAAAATTTCAGACATGTCACTGTTTCAGACACACTGAAATTTCAGACGCACTAAAAAATTTCAGATAATCTAAAATTTCAGACATGTCACTGTTTTAGACACACTGAAATTTCAGACGCACTAAAAATTTCAGATAACATAATAATATCAGACACAATTAATTTTTAGAGAATGCATGTATATTTAAGTTGTTGCGTATGAACTTAAATCTATCTTCAGCCAGGGGTTTTGTGAATATATCTGCCCATTGATGCTCTGTGTCAATGAACTAAATATCAAAACACCTTTCTGAACATAGTCTCTAATGAAATGATGTTTGATTTCTATATGCTTTGCCCTAGAATGTTGAATGGGATTTTGGATAAATTAATTGCACTGGTATTATCACAAAGAACATGTATAGCAGAGATAGGAATATTAAAATCCTCAAGCTGATACTTAACCCAAAGCAGTTGTGAACAACAACTGGCTGCTGATATATACTCTACTTCTATTGTTGATAAAGCAATGGTGCTTTGCCTTTTGCTTGACCAGCTGATCATGTTATTTCCAAAGAAATGACATCCTCCACTGGTGCTCTTTCTTTCTATTCTATCTCCAGCAAAGTCAACATCACAGTATCCTATTAACCTGTAATCTTTGCTCCTCTATAGCATAGACCAAGATGAGTAGTATCTTTCAGATATCTAAAAATTCTTTTAACAGCTTTGTAATGAGTAATTCTTGGATCTGATTGAAATCTAGCACAGAGACAAACACTGAACATTATGTCAGGTCTGCTTGCTGTTAGATACAACAAAGAGCCAATCATTCCTCTGTACAAAGTTTGATTCACTGGTTCTTCTTTGTCATCTTTGCTCAAAGATGCAGAGGGATGCATAGGAGTTGACATGGGTTTGCAATCACTCATGTTGAACTTCTTAAGCATTTCTTTTGTATATTTTTCTCGATGGATCCATATACAATCAGAATCTTCCTTAATTTGAAGTCCTAAGAAAAATTTTAGTTCTCCCATTAAACTCATTCAAATTCTGATTGCATCAACTCAGAAAACTCCTTGCACAGAGAAGAATCAGTTGAACCAAATATAATGTCATCAACATATATCTGGACAAGTATAAAATCTTTGTTAGATTGTTTTCTGAAAAGGGTGGTATCTACTTTTCCTCTTTCAAAACCATTTTTGATAAGAAAACTGCTCAGTCTGTCATACCATGCTCTTGGAGCTTGTTTCAGACCATAAAGAGACTTTTTCAATTTGAAAACATGATCAGGAAAAGCAGTGTCTTCAAAACCAGGGGGTTGTCTAACAAAAAACTTCTTCTTCAATGAAACCATTGAGGAAGGCACTTTTGACATCCATTTGATATAGTTTGATGCCATTATTTACAGCATAAGAGAGAAGAATCCTAATTGCTTCTAATCTAACAACAGGGGCAAAGGTTTCAGTGAAGTCAATACCTTCTTGTTGATTGTACCCTTGAGCCACCAATCTTGCTTTGTTTCTGACCACTTTTCCTTCTTCAGACAGCTTGTTTCTGAACACCCATTTGGTTCCAATAATTGTTTTCCCATGGGGTTTAGGAACAAGTGTCCAGACATCACTCCTAGCAAATTGGTTTAGCTCCTCTTGCATGGCTAGAATCCACCCTTCATCATGTAGAGCTTCATCAATGTTCTTTGGCTCAATTTCAGACAAGAGAGCAAGAGAATTCATATTCTTGAATTTTGATCTTGTCTTAACTCCTTCTGAAGTGCAGCCAATGATTTGCTCTTTTGGATGATGTGATTTGTATCTCCAGTCAGGTTTCTGAGGTGATATCAAATCAGTCTGAGACTCAACATTGGTCTGAAGAGGTTCAGTGACAGATGGTGCTTCAGACACCTATTCATCCTTGATGTTGTCATGATTATTCAGCTCCATTCCTGCAAAGTCATCTTCTAGATTTGATAATTCCCTATCAGTCTCTTTCTTGTCATTAAATTTAACATGGATTGATTCCTCTACAGTTAAAGTTCTAGAGTTATATACTCTATAGGCTTTAGATGTTTTAGAATATCCTATGAAAATTCCATTGTCAGATTTTGCTTCAAATTTTCCAAGATCATCCTTGGTGTTGAGTATAAAACACTCACAGCCAAAGGTGTGGAAATATGATATGTAGGGTTTTCTTCCTTTCCACAATTCATAAGGAGTCTTTTTCAGAATTGGTCTTACCAATATTCTGTTTTGAAGGTAGGATGCCGTGTTAATAGCTTCTGCCCAGAAAGATCTTGGTAGATTGCATGAGTTGAGCATGGTTCTTCCCATTTCTTGCAAGCTTCTATTCTTTCTCTCAACAACCCTATTTTGCTGAGGTGTTCTTGCCACAGAGAAATTGTGTGAGATCCCATTCTCATCACAGAACAGTTGAAAGTTTGCATTCTCAAACTCTCCACCATGATCACTTCTGATAACAGATATACAGAATCTTTTTTCATTCTGTACCTTCTTGCAGAATATTGTGAAATTCCTGAAAGTCTCATCCTTGCTTCTTAGGAATAACACCCATGTGAATCTAGAATAGTCATCAACAATGACCAAACCATATTTCTTACCACTAATGCTTTCTGTTCTAATAGGACCAAACAAGTCAATATGTAACAATTCTAAAGGTCTACTAGTGGAAACAACATCCTTACTCTGGAAAGAGTGTCTTGTTTGTTTTCCTTTCAGATAGCTTTCACATAAAATGTCAGATTTGTAAGAAAGCTTGGGCAGTCCTTTAACAAGGTTGTGTTTTGCTAACTTTGAGATCAATCTCAAGCTGGCATGCCCAAGTCTTTGGTGCCAAATCTGTTTTTCATCTTCAACAGAGAGAAAACATTTTACATTTTGACTTTCCAAATCCTCTAGATCAATTTTGTACACATTGTTATGTCTCTTAGCAGTAAAAAGAATTTGATCACGAGAGTCTTTGACTATACATCCTTCTTTAGTAAAGGAAACCACATATCCACTGTCACACAATTGACTTATGCTCAGTAGATTGTGCTAAAGTCCCTCTACTAGAAGAACATTCTTAATAAGGGATAGAGGAGACATACCTACAGTCCCTATTCCTGTGATCTTCCCTTGCTGATTTCCACCAAAGGTGACCACACCTCCTGCTTTGGGCCTAAGGTTTTGGAACAAAGACCTTTCTCCTGTCATGTGTCGCGAGCCCCCACTGTCCAGGTACCATTTGTGGGGTCTCCTTTGTCCTGTTAAACACATCTCAGATTCTGAGCAATCTGATGAGGGCAGGCTGGCCATGAGACACAGGTTGGCCTCTTCTGAAATGTCTTCCTCTTCTTTTGAGGTAGACTCATCATGATCCTCCCATGTTGCCATCAGACCCTTCTTCTTCTTGAAGAATTTCTTCTTTTTGAAGTTGTTCTTCTTCAGTCTTGGACATTCATCCTTCTTATGACCTGGTTGTTTACACTCATAGCATATAATTTTGTCATTTTGAAAATCCTTACCTGACTTACCTGATTTAGAGGTTGAGGTTGGTTCTTTCTAAACTTTCCTCTGTTCTGCAGCATCCTCTTGATTTTCCTGCTGAGAAGAGCAAGATCATCATCTTCTGAGCTATCTCCAGAATCTTCATCTACTTCTGAAGTTTCCTTAGCTTGCATGGCTTTAATGCTGTCATGCCTAGGGTGTTGGCTTTGGAGTTTAATGCCAGAGATTTCTTCTTGACGTCATATTCCCCAAGTTCAAGCTCAGGAACTTTGAGAGATCCCAACAGTTCTTCCATTCTAAGAGAGTTTAAGTCTCTGACCTCTTGAATGGCTGTAACTTTGGGTCTCCAGGACTTTGGCAAACTTCTCAGAATCTTTCTATTATTGTCTCTAGATTCAAAAGTTCTACCTAAAGACTAGAGTCCATTAGTTATAGTCTGAAACCTCCAAAACATTTGATCTATGGTTTCAGATTCTTCCATCTTGAACATCTCATATTGATGTATAAGCATGTTGATTTTGGATTGCTTGACAGTCTCAGTCCCTTCATGGGCGGCTGCAAGTGTATCCCAAATCTCCTTGGCAGATGAACATCCATGAACCTTCTCAGACTCTAATTTGTTCAGAGAACATATCAAATAGAGTTTGGCTTTAGCATTTAACTGAACTCTAGCCTTCTGCTCTAAGTTCCATTCAACCTTAGGTATTGGCACTCCGTTATGTATAGGCACATAGTCTCCATCAATGACCACATCCCAAACATCAATGTTGTTGCTCTCAATGAACAACTTCATACGATCCCTCCAATAGTGGTAGTCCACTCCATTGAATGCTGGGGGTCTTGTGATAGAGGCTCCTTCAGTGATGTACTGTCTGTTGTTGGAAGCTTCCATCTGGATCTTTAACCCTCAAACACTTGTAAGGTGCTCAACCCTGAGTTGAGCTCTGATACCAACTGTAGAAACATAGGGAAACACTAGAAGGGAGGTTGAATAGTGTTTCTTAATAATTTATGGAAGCTTGTCGCAAACGGTTAAGTTTACAACAGTTTCAGACAGGTTTAAGAGGCTGTCTGAAGTTTCTTAAGAAGGCTTCTGAAAAGATTTTTAAAAAGGTTTCTTGTTTTTTAAAATTATCAGAACAGTTTTCAACACCCTTTGGTTAGTATAAATAAATTGACAAGAGATAAAGGATAGAAAACTTAGCCAAGGAATTTATCCTAGTTCACTCACTACCACTGTGAGCTACGTCCAGTCCCAATGCCAACTAGCACTTGGATTTTCTCTTAATCTTCACCAAGATTACAAGTATTCTTTTACAGTCAAGCCTCTTCAGGCTCTACAACCAAGTATTCTTTTACAGACAAGCCTCTTCAGGCTCTACAACCAAGTATTCTTTTACAGACAGGCCTCTCCAGGCTCAAAGACAATTTTTACAAAGAGATATGTCTAAGCTTTTAAACTACACAAGTTTGAAGCTTAAACAGAGACGATGTACAATAAAAACTGAGGTATGCTCAGGATATACAAATAATGTACAATGAATATGAAATCAGAGTGTTTTTACAAAGAAAAACTTGCAGCGTGATTTCTCTTAGACTTTCTTGTATATGCAGTCACTCTCTTGATGGTCTTCATGAAGGGCTATTTATAACCAATCTTCAATCCGTTGAAATACCACCATTTAGAGATAGCATTAAATGCTATTTAATCCGTTGTGAGACATGCTTCTGATCGTTCTGATTTTTCTGACACAGTACAAGGTTGCTGCTGCCATAAAGCTGCCACTGTTGTTGCTGCAAAGGCTGCGTTGTAGGGATTTCCTCAGTGGTGTATGAAATTCAAATATACCAGGAAAGGTCTCTGTGTTCCTTGCCATAAATATGTTTAAAAAGGTACGTGCAACAGAGAACGCTTGACTCAGCAGAATTTCAGAGATGTCTTCACATATTTCAGCAAAGAGTGCCACGTCATTAATGAGACTTCAGACGGCTTCAACACTTCAGACGGGTTGCGCACTTCAGACGGATTCAACACTTCAGACAGGTTGAACCTTCAGAAGGCTTTTCCACTTTAGACAGGTTGACAACACTTCAGACAGTCTTTATAAGTTCAGAATGGCTTGCTGAAATCATAGATAAGTCATTAAACATTTATGTATCTATGATAAGTATTTTAACCCAAATTTTTAAGCATTAAAACTTGAGAAGTGAGCTATCTAAAACATCATAATTTACCTTATGATATTTTTGAGACTCAACACAAACCACGTCTTCAAGAGCTCCTCTACTTCATTCTTCTTGATGTGTTTTTCAAACGCTCTTTTAGACAATAATCCTTCAAACAATCAATGTGTGGTAATCTTCAAATGAGTTTTCAGATAAGTATTCAAATTGTCACTATAAGTTCGCTTGTAACCGTGTAGCACTCAAAGACAGTTCATCAAGGAAAAATAATTTTCTTATCAAAATTCTAAATTGTTATCATTAAAACTTAAGGACCAATACACTTGATAATCTTCCCTTTTTTATGATGACAAACCCTTAGTTTTTGGATAAGAAATTATTTTGAACCAGAGAAACATAAAATATTTGAAACAAAAATAATCCATCTTTAAGACCAAGGTAACTTAGAAATTTTCAGAGTAAGGAATACAACCTTCAAACATAGGTTGAAGAGTGTCAAAATACATAAGCTTATCACCTAATACCATCATAGTACAAACATAAATAAAGGACTTTGAGTCCTTAATTCTCTAAGAAGCAAAATTTCTTAAATTCTAGAATGTCATTCTCAAATCATCCCTAGTCAAGTATTATTGTGAAAAAGGACAACAATAATACATCAAGACTAGTATGTGAGTAGATTGATGACTATGTCTCACTAATCATGGATACGTGATATCAAATCTTTCACATGGGTGCACATTAAAGGGTTTTAATGGTGTACTGGATTGACCCACCATGAGAATGCTACATGGATTATTATATATGTCAGTAGCGATTCTCATAGTGACAATGGTGTATGTGGTACTTTGACCTGATGTCACTACGGTTCCAAACATGAGGATTCGTATGCTTTGGTGCCATCAAACGTCATGCCTAACCCGATGAATATAAAGGTGGTTACCGAGTATGCAACAAATCACGTGGAGGGATATAGTGACTAAATGAGATTTGTCCCCCACACATAATGGGAGTTATATCTTGGGTCCCTTGATTGAGTAAGACTAAACAGTGGTTGGTTGTGCCCAAATAATATTAGTATGTGTTGGGATATGATTTTCAATTGTTTCGAATTCCACAAGTGACAAGGGTATGATACCGTTTCGAATTTACAGAAGAGGTAAAACCACCTCATTTCGAATTTTGCTAATAAGTCTGTTAACTTGGAGAAAGATTCTTGATTGAAGTCAAGGCAAAAAGACTTTAAGAATTCAAAAAGAAGACAAGTGTAAATTCGAGAAATAATACATTGCAGGTATTTCAAAAGGCAAGTGATAGTTCTTTTATTCATGATCCAAATTCGAATCACATTAGTTCGAATACATTGGAAATATATTAGAAAGGAAGCTATCCTAAGTGCCTAATACATTAGAAAGGAAACTATCCTAAGTTAAAATGAGTCCTTGACTCATGTCTTTCGCACCTCTTTCTCTTCTTCCTCCCCTACATGCTTTGATAGAGCCAAGGCAAAGGGAAATTTGTTTTTGATTCTGTTGAACCACCTTCGACTTGGGGAAGGAATCAAGGTCGGCATGGGAAAACAATAATAGATTCATTTATTATATAAATGAACCTATATTTGGCTATTACATACAATCCAAAAGCAGAATTTTAAAGAAAAAGTTTGAAAAAGCCAATGGCTTTGGTCATTACGTCAATCCTATCAAAAATGAAATCATTCCAGATTGGATTGAACGTAATAGCCAAAGGAATTAACTTCTTCATATTCTTTGAAGAATTTAGAAGAAAAGAGAAGAAGAGAGAATGAAGAATTGTGAAAAGAATGTGTAAAAGACTCTTATTTATAGGAGTGGAAAGAGGCAAGTGCCATTAATAACACTATTTTTAACGTCCAATGAGAAGAGTTCTCATAATGAAGTTAAATGGACGGTGGCCGATGGTCTTTTTGATCTTTGGAATGGTCAAATGAAGTTTGATATGTGGCACAGGGAAGAGTGTAGTCAAAATCTTGAAAAGAGAAAAACTTATTAAGTTCAAATGTCAAGAAAAGACTAAGTCTTAAAGTTAAGGATTTTCTCGAATCCATGAAGTCAAAATTCCAAAAAGAAGATTTCGAGAAAACAGAAAGAAGATTTCGAGAAAACATAAAGAAGATTTCGAGAGATCAGAAGGCAAGAATTCGAGAAACAGGAACAGAGAATTCGAAGACAAGATATCTGAAGACTTAGAATATTTCTGAAGAAATCAAAAGAAAGTTTGAAAAGTCAGAAGACAGTTATTGAAGATCAGAAACAGTTTTCTGGTTGGCAGAAGACGTAGCAAGCATGCACGCTGCCAGCACATAGGGCTAGATGTGTCACATGTACATTAGTTAGCCATTAGAATTAGGAAACTATAAATAGGTAAACTCTTAATGTAATAAGGGTTGGCAAATCACTTATACTCAAACTCTCTGAAACACCTTACACGTCCAAACTTAAAGCGACAAATAGGTTACAAGGAGAAAGAAGTATGTGATGAACTCATCCAATTTCTTTCAATGCAATTGTTCTTACAATTCATTTTTCTTTTCTTAATTTTACATTCCGTAATTTACACTCTGCAATTTTATTTGCATTGCTTTTTCTTGAACTTTCAGTGATTTCTGTGAAAGTTGATTTCTAAAAATATAGTCTGGAAAACTTGATAAAATTCGGAATCAAGTAGTTCTAATTCTTTCTGAAAGATAAGTTTTGATTAAATTCTGAATCAAAACCTTTAAAACTTGTTATTTCTGGATCTCTGAAACATAACAATTGACTTGGTAAAATTCTGTACCAATCAACCATTTTTTTCAGAAAATTTGAACTTTAGAAAGTCTTTTATAAATCAGAAACACCATAAATCTACTTTATAAAGAGTCCCGTAAGAGGATCTAATTCTAATCCCCAGATTGTTCGTAGAAGCAAAGTGATTAAAATTTAATTTTCGGAATTAGATTTTTTCACCACAAACAAATTGGTGCACCCGGTGGGACCAAATTGCCAAAAGTAGTGTGTGTTATGATTTTCTAAAAAAATTTTGATCTTGTATGCGTTTGAGAAGTGGTAGAACAATATATGTTCAAATGGCTAATAGTTCAAGACAAACTAGAACTGGAAACAATAGTAGGGATACAACTACCAATACTACAAATTCTGGAAGTCCACCACCCCCAGGAAATGAATCTGTGAATAATAATGAAAATGGGGTAAATGGAAATAGTAGTGTTAATAGAGAAACAGGAGTTTTTACAACTTCATTAGAAAATTTGGGTGTAAGTCAAGTTATGACTACTGCCCCTATTTCTGGAACTATCCCTATGCCTAATTTCCTTTATACATCTCAAAATGGACAACCAATATATGGGTTGCCATATGGTTTCGTCCCAAGTTCTGGGATGGCACCACCAACAATGTCAACAGTAGGTCCAACAATAAATCGTGGACCCATTTTTAATCTCTTTGTGGGAAGTTCATCTTCATCCATTACAAATTCCACTTTACAGTCTTTAAGGCAACAAATGGATGAAAGCAATCATGAAATGGTAAATATGTTGACACAACAAATGGCCACAGTGTTCGATCCATTGGTACAAACCACAAATACCAATTATAATTTGTTGGCTAAGCAAATGGAGAGGATTGCGGATGTGTTTGGAGCACCCACAGATCCTATAGTTAGACAAGTGGCTAATATGAGTTCCCGTGTGAATTAAGGGGATCAAATAATCAAATACCAAATCCTGTTAATCCTGTCGAAAATAGGGAAGAAAATGCTCCTAGAATTATCCTGAATAGAAATCAGAATACTGATGAAATTCTCAAAAGGATAAGAGCAAATAACTTAGGGGGCAACAAAATGTTGTTGGAATTGTCCAACAAGTCCTAAACAGACATGGGTTTAATGTAGGATTTGCAAATCATCCATATGTAGTGTCTCCTTTTTCCCAGATGGTATTGCAGACTGAATTGCCAAGGGGATGGAAAGTTCCCAAATTTACCAAATTTTCTGGAAAAGTAGGAGAATCTACTGTCGAACACATTGCTAGATATCAAATCGAAGCAGGTGATTTGGCAAATAATGAAGAGTTGAAAATGAAATATTTTCCCAGTTCTTTAACTAAAAATGCTTTCACTTGGTTTACAACTCTTTCCCCGAATTCTATTCATTCATGGAATCAATTAGAAAGAAGTTTTCATGAACAGTTCTTTAGAGGGGAAACAAAAGTTACTCTTATGGATTTAGTGAACATTAAAAGATTTTCGAATGAATCCATAGACGATTATTTGAATAGATTCAGGAAAATGAAAGCAAGGTGTTTTACCCAAATTCCTGAATATGAGTTAGTCCAAATGGCTGCTGGAGGGTTGGATTATTCAATTCGAAAGAAATTGATTAATCAACAACTTAGAGATATAGCCCAATTGGCTGATAAGGTTAGGCAAATTGAACATCTTAAGAAAGAAAAAGAGAGATTTTGAAAACCTGAAAAGACTTTTCGAAAAGATAAAATAGCATATTTGGAAGTATCTGATGATAGTGATTTCGAATATGACATAGAGGATAATGATGTTCATGTGGCAGAACTTAAGCTCGGACCTCCTTATGTTTCTCAATCTTTGAAACCTAGTGGAAATACTAATAAAGATACTAAAGATAGGTTTCCTAAGAAAAATTATGGTTTCGATATTTCGAAAGCAGATCAAATTTTTGATATATTGGTAAAAGACAAACAAATAACTCTAAGTGATGACCATAAAATTCCTTCTCAAGAACAGTGAAGAGGTCGAAAGTATTGTAAGTTTCATCATACTTATGGACATTGGACTAATAGCTGTGTTCGTTTCAGGGATATTATTCAAGAAGCTATCAAACAAGGTAGATTGAAATTCGAAGAAAAGGTTCCAATGGCCATGAAGATTGACTCTGACCCACTCCAGGTGAATGCCAACTACGCTGAACCTGAAAGTGTGAACATGGTCGAATTGGAAGATTCCAATTCTGTGGGACAGGCCACAGAGATGGCCCTTGATGGAGATAAGGAATTACATGATGTTTATCCAAAAGGGGGTGAATCCTTGTTGGAATTTCTGAATCGAAAGAAGGCAGAAGATGCCTCAATTGAACTTTGTCCAAGGTGTCATGCTATATTCGATAGGTCTGCAGCCAAGGCTTTTCGTGGATCAGAAATGAAGACACATTATCAGCAAGTGGCTGCCCAGTATCAGAAAAAAGAAAATAAGCAGAAGAAGCCTCATCCTTCTTATGGGGGTTGGATTTCAAAGTCTTAATCCATTTCTGGAGGAAAGGCACCTGTTAACATGAATAAGTTTGATAAGGGAAAACAACCCATGAATCCAAAATTTCATGAAGACAGGAAGCATCGAACTTTTGTACCATCATCATCAACTCCCCTGAAGGTTCATTTCGAACTTATCAGGAAAAACAAGGGTGTTTTCCCCATTGCTGAAACTGAAGAAAGAAGAAAACTTCAAATGGGAAGATGAACATCAAAGAGTCTTCGAGGAAATCAAGAAATATTTGACAACTCCTCCAATTATGACTCCTCCTTTCCCAGGAAAACCTTTGAAGTTATATATTTCTGCTTCCGAAGCCACAATTGGAAGTATGTTGGCTCAAGAGGACGAAAATGGCGTAGAAAGAGCTCTTTACTATTTGAGTAGAGTCCTTAATGATGCAAAAACTAGATACTGTGCTATAGAAAAATTGTGTTTATGTTTGTACTTTTCTTGTACTAAACTTAAATATTATGTCAAACCCCATGATATATTTGTGATTTCTCACTTTGATATAATAAAGCACATGTTGTTGAAACCTATATTGCACAGTAGAGTTGGAAAATGGGCGTTAGCATTGACTGAGTTTTCATTAAAATTTGTCCCATTAAAAGCAATGAAAGGACAAGTAGTTGCAGATTTCTTAGTTGATCATCCCCCAATTCCAGTTGAGGCATCAATATATGTAGGCTTAGAGCCTTGGAAACTATATTTTGATGGATCCAAACATAAGAATGGATCAGGGATTGGAATTCTACTAATTTCACCCAAAGGATTTCCAACTCGAATGATGTTTGAAATAAAACATCCTTGTTCGAATAATGCAGTAGAGTATGAAGCTCTTATTGCTGGTCTCGAATTTCTAGTTACCATGAATTCGAGAAATGTTCATATTAAAGGAGATTCTCAATTAGTTATCAAACAGGTAACTAAAGAATATAAATGTTTAGATCCAAAATATGCTAAGTATTTGGTTCAGGCCAATAAACTTCTAGAAATGTTTGATGAAGTAAAAATTGAACATATTCCAAGAGGTCAAAATTTCGAAGCCAATGAATTGGCTCAAATAGCTTCAGGATATAGGATTTCAATTGGAACTCTCAGAAAAATTAGTGATATTCAGAAGAGGCTTCCAATGAAGGAATTTGATATCCATAATATAAATCTTCTAGATCAGAATGATTGGAGAAGAGAAATTGTGAATCTGATACAAAATCCTTCCCTGATAAATAAAAAACACTTGAAATATAAGATTCTAAACTACTGTGTTTTAGGTGAAGAGCTTTATAAGAAAGCTATTGATGGGAATTTACTTCGATGTTTAGGACAAACTGAAGCATACTTAGCTTTGGTCGAAGTACATGAAGGTGCTTGTGGAGCTCACCAAGCAGGAAAGAAAATGGAATGGATTTTGAAAAGAAAATTATTCTTTTGGCCTTCAATGGCCAAGGATTGTCACAATTTCGCTAAGTCTTGTGAAGATTGTCAAAAGCATGGAAATGTGCAGCAAGTTCCAGCAAGTGAATTGCATTCAATAATAAAACCTTGGCCTTTCAGAGGATGGGCTTTAGATTTGATTGGAATGATTCACCCAGCTTCTTCGAGAAACCATAAGTTTATTCTAGTAGGAGTTGATTATTTTACTAAGTGGATAGAAGCAATTCCTTTAAGAGAGGTTTCTCAAGAAGATATCATTCGTTTTATTGAAGAAAATATCATATTTCGATTTGGCTTACCAGAAACCATTACCACAGATTAAGGAACGATGTTTACTGGGAGAAAAATGGTTAGGTTGCTGAATCAAAAGGGATAAAATTACTTTCTTCTACTCCTTATTATGCACAAACCAATGGTCAAGTTGAAGCAGTTAATAAAATTATTATTGCTTTAATTAAAAGACATATTGGGCAAAGGCCTAGAAATTGGCATGAAACTTTGAATCCAGTTCTGTGGGCCTATAGAAATTCACCAAGAGAGGCTTCTCGAACTACCCCTTACAAGTTGGTTTATGGTCATTATGCTATATTACCAATAGAAATAAACTTGCAATCAATAAGGGTTCAAAGGAAATTCGAGTTATCTTCTCAAGATTATTGGAATTTGATGTTTGATGAATTAAATGAACTTGATGAGGAAATGTTACTTGCTCTTGAAAATATAATTAGGCAAAAGGAACAAATTACTCGTTGTTATAATAGAAGAGTTAAGAAAAAAGAGTTCCAAGTTGGTGATTATGTTTGGAAGTTAATTTTTCCAATTGATAAAAAGTCTAAGAAGTTTGGTAAATGGTCACCAAATTTGGAGGGACCTTTTGAAATTGAGAAAGTATTTTCTAATAATGCATATTCAATTCGAGAGTTAGTTGGTGATATGCGCATAATGTCAATAAATGGAAAATACTTAAAAGAATACAAACCAAACTTGCAGGAAATCAGAATTGTGCATAAAGAAAAATAAATTGTTCAAAGGACAATTGAATTTGAGCCCATGCTCAACAAATAAATTCGAAATTACATGGTAAAGATTCGAAAAAAGGCAGAAGCAACTAAAAAGGAGAATTATTCTTCATCTTTGTGAAGTCATGCATTAGGTCTTCATATTGGATCTTCAGGCTATAGTCAGATTTTTCCAAATTATTAATATTTTTCGAAACATCTACAGCACTTCTCGAAATTCCTTTAACAGAATTGAGAATTTCAGTTCGAGAAGACCTTTGCCTCGAGATGGTGGCTTCCAGCTCTCTTTGTTGTGACTTCACTCTGGTGGCATCCTCCTGAAGTTTTCGAATTGCTGCCTCAATTCGAAGATTCTCTTTTTCGAGATCCTCAACCTTGGATAAATTTTGCTTGATGGATTGCTCGTATTTCTGAACTTTGCCTTTGTTATCCTGAAGCTTATCCATCAACTCAGCCTTCTCACCTTTTTGAATGCTTAACCTCGAAGTAGTCTCTTCAATTTGATCAAGAGTATTGAGGGCATTCTGATATAATTTTGAGAAACCTTTGATCCATTCTTGTTGAGATTCAGAAAATTCTTTTTGTCCCTTATCGAAAAGAGTCAAGTAACATTGAATCTCTTCTTTGTAATGAGGATCCTTAGGGGTCATTTTCAACATGGGTTTCTCGAAAACTAACTTCTTGAAGTTTTGAAGAACTGTTTCCATTGAATCTGCTTCGTTCAAAGGGTCCTGTACAGTTGCTTCAGAATGGACTGATGATAAAGAAACTTCCCCAGAAAGGACTTCGAAAACCAGAAATGGATTTTCATCCAAACTTTTGAGGCAATCATCTAAGTCTATAGGAGTGTATACAGGAGTAGACCTAGATGAATCCCTCGAAAAACTTGGGACTTTTTTTGGAGTCTCTGATTCTGATTGGACATTTGAAGTCCCTTTCATAGGAGTTTTCTTCTCTTCTTGAGGGATAGGTTGAGGAGAAGGCACGGGATTATCTTCTTCCATAGGAAAATCTTCTTTATTTGGATTTGAAGGGGATTGTACTTCTTCTTCTCCCTTTCTCTTCTTCTTGTTCCTCACTACTCCCTTCGATATTGTCCAAAGGTTTTTTCAGAGGTAAGGACTTCTTCGAAGAAGTAGCCTGAAGTGGATTCCCTATGATTTTCTCTTCATTACCACCACTTTCAGCTTGAGAACTTGAAGAAATGTTTATCTGAAAATCAGAAAATGACTTAAGTTAGATAAACAAGAATATAAGGGTAGAAATCAATAGTTGATTTTTCTTTCTTTCTTTCTTTCGAAGAGAGAGTGAAGAGGTTTACTTGTTCCATAACCTCACTTGGGATTTGTTTCTTATAGGCCTTAATCTTAAATCTTTGGCCAACTCTCTGATGTTTTACATAAAAAAAAACAGATTTCAAAAAACAGAATTTCGAAAAGAAGTTTCAAAGATAATATTAAAAGATAAGAGGAAAATTGAAATTTACAGCTCCAATGGTTTTCCCTGGTGGAATTACAGAAAGAATTTTTGGTTTGGGAGCTTTCTTTTCTTTCTTTGTAACTTTTTCTCTCAAAGGGATAATTTGTTGTTCAGGAGTGCTTTCCTGTTAAAAGAAAAGAATAGTTAGATTCTTCGAATTCTATTAAGATTTTTGAAATTAACAAGAGAATTCGAAAACACCTTTGAGAGAGATTGTTCATCAGATTTTTCAGATTGACTCTTCTTTTGACCTTTCACTGCTTTCTTCTTTGAATTATTTGAATCATCTGCTTCATTCTTCTTGCCCATAGAAGCAGAAGGACTCTTGTCAGAAGGTTCATCATTCTTTTCGACCTTACTTGACGTGGTCTTCTTTCGAGATTTAGAAGCAGCAGGCTGGAAAAAGATAAAGGAATAAGAAGTTAGGGTTCGAATCTAAATCTAAAATAAGTTCAGATTTTCGAAATAAAACTTACAGAGGGTTTTTGAGAAGAGGATGGAGCCTTCCTTTTTCTTAGATTTCTTTTCTTCCTTTTTGTCACTTTCCCAGTTTTCATCAGCATCCTTCGAGAGCTTGCACTCTTGAGCTGGAAAAGAAAAGAAACTTGTAAGAATAAGATTGGGATAAGTTAGAAAAAGAAAAGAAATGTTTATGTTTTTACCTTGAACCATGAAGTTCTTAGAAACTATTCTCACATGTTCTATATCCAAATGTGGTATGAAAGGGTAATTGTCCAAAGTATATTTAGTTAAAGTAACTCTTTTGCAAGAGGTTTGGGATGATTAAAAAGAAGATCAGCGTTGCAGGTCTAGTCCATTCAGGACCATATAAACTTTTTGCTAAACCAAATTTTGTTGTTGGTAAAGGAGGAAACTTGGACAATATTTTTCGAAAATAGTTTTGCCTTTGGGATTAACAAGTTTGAAATTTTATCGATTCAAAGAAATTTTTTCTTTTAAAGAAAGACCTGCTTCAGAAATAGTTCTATGAATTTTATTGGGAATATAGAACACATGAAAATATTTCTCGAAAGTTTCGATTTCTTTGATATGCGTACCTTTAGCCTTCTTGGTTGATTTATGCGTATAAGCAATGTCTTTGTTAGTCTTGTAAAGCAGGTGGCTTCGTTAACTTGAATAGCATTATAATAATGTGACCATCATTCCTCGAAAGACAATGTGCAGTAATAGGAAAGTTCGAAAGGAACTACGCATAAAGACAAGGTTTTTCACCCTTTTATTTTATAAGTCATTGAAGCTCTCTTCGCCATTCACCATGTCTTCTATCAGGATTTGGGATTTGGAAATATAGCAAGGTGTTGGTCGAAATTGGCTTAGCCCAAATTGACGAGCTACCAATTGAGGTTGGTACTGGAAGACTTTGAAATCTTTCAATTGGAAGCCACAATATATGAGATCATAAGATAAGAACTGCTTCCAAATTTCTAAACTTTCAGATTGTGCACCCAGAGTGTCACAAGGGAATTTTCGAGTGTAAACCACTCAGGTCCTCGAGTTCTCGAAGAGAAAGGTGCAAGTTGAGGAGTATGTTTTTTGATTTTTAGGAAGGAAGAGAAGTAAGCTTTGAATGACTCCAAACGATTTTTTTTTAGAGGAAGGAGTAAGGAAAGAAAGTCTGAAACCTTCAATAAAAGAAGGAAGATTCGAGTCTGAGGGTTCAGAACTTTCGAATTTGTCTTCGAAAATGGCATTTAGCCAAAGTTGAAGAAACCAGAAAGGGCCACAAAGATTTCAAATTGGTCTTTTATTTTTAGAGCAAATATGGCCTCAGACAGCATGTCATAGACATTGGCCAAAAGACATCTACTTAAATCCATTCGAATGCCCTTGGCCAACATCTGAGCAAGGAGAAGATAGGATTTTGGAACTTGGTTGGATCGAGAACAGAAAACATAAGCGGAAAGCCAAACCATGAGAAAGGCAACATGCTCTTTCTCAGTGACTTTACCAGATTTGGCATTTAGTTGGATGAAATGGGTATAAGTTAACTTATCCCAACAAGGCTCAACATGAGGTTCAGAAACCTTCATGAAAGGAAGAACAAGTTGGCCTTCAGGTCGAAGGCCGGTTATGGCAGCAATATCGAACAAAATGGGAGTGAGCATGCCATAAGGAAAATGAAAAGAATTAGTGATTCTTTCCCAGAAAAGAAAGGAGGAAAGAATGAGAGTATGGTCAAGACTAAGATCATATTTATTAAGTTGAATAAGATCAAAGATACCCAATTGCTTCCACAAGGAACCCATGGTGCCTTCAATCTTATTTAACCACATGATATAGGAATCTTTTCGAGAAGGTGGAGTTGCTCGAAAAATATCAAAAATATTTTCAAGATGATCAAATCGAATCTTAGACTTGAAAGCATGAATTTTTTTTTCTTTATAACTAGGGAAGAATTCATCATATGAATTAAGGGAAGACACAGGAGAATAAGGACCTAAGAAGGCAAAGTGTTTTTTTCTGATGGAGTATGGAATGAGTACCTGGGAATTCCAGATAGCTATTTTCTCTTCAGCATTTTCAGGCTCAGGGACATAGACTCTATCATCCCTAGCAAGGAGGTCACCTTTAACAACGGCAAGGGGCACTGAAGTAGAACCTTCAGAAGCCATTAATGGAGTTCTTGAAGTTCTTAAGAAAGAAAAGAGAACAATGCACAGTGTAAATGAGCTGAAAATGCATCAAGGAAAGTAAAATCAAAACCTTTGAGATGTTTAATCAGTGAAACTCAAGTTAAAAATAAGAAAAAATGATCAAAAAGAGATAAAGATCATACCTTGAGTTGAGAAGGAAGGACGCTGGTTGAGAGAAAAGTTGGAGTTCTTGAGGTTGAAGATGAAAAGTGAAACTGAAGGGTTTTTACTTGATATTTATATGAGAGAAAAATAAACATGATTACAAAGAAGTTTAAAAAGTAACCATGATTACACGTTTCTTGGAACGTGAGTTAATAACCCAAAAACGTGGGATAATCAATTATTTTGATAAAAATAACTGAAATTTAAATTTAAATAGAAATTGAAGGGTTTATCTAAAAGGATATTAAAAATTTTCCCTCTTTTTTTTGGAATAATTGTTATAAGGAATACCAAAAGTTTGTTCCAAAATATCTCTTTCTGCAAATAAAATAAATTATTACTTGAAAGAGACTACTTTTTGGGGGGGGCATATGTTGGGATTTGATTTTCAATTGTTTCGAATTCCACAAGTGACAAGGGTATGATGCCATTCGAATTTACAGAAGAGGTAAAACCACCTCATTTCGAATTTTGATAATAAGTCTGTTAACTTGGAGAAAAATTCTTGATTGAAGTCAAGGCAAAAGACTTTAGGAATTCGAAAAGAAGGCAAGTGTAAATTCGAGAAATAATACATTGCAGGTATTTCAAAAGGCAAGTGATAGTTCTTTTATTCATGATCCAAATTCGAATCACATTAGTTCGAATACATTGGAAATATATTAGAAAGGAAGCTATCCTAAGTGCCTAATACATTAGAAAGGAAACTATCCTAAGTTAAAATGAGTCCTTGACCTTGACTCATGTCTTCCGCACCTCTTCTCTTCTTCCTCCCCCACATGCTTTGATAGAGCCAAGGCAAAGGGAAATTTGTTTTTGATTCTGTTGAACCACCTTCGACTTGGGGAAGGAATCAAGGTCGGCATGGGAAAACAATAATAGATTCATTTATTATATAAATGAACCTATATTTGGCTATCAAATACAATCCAAAAGCAGAATTTTAAAGAAAAAGTTTGAAAAAGCCAATGGCTTTGGTCATTACGCCAATCCTATCAAAAATGAAATCATTCCAGATTGGATTGAACGTAATAGCCAAAGGAATTAACTTCTTCATATTCTTTGAAGAATTTAGAAGAAAAAGAGAAGAAGAGAGAATGAGAATTGTGAAAAGAATGTGCAAAAGACTCTTATTTATAGGATTGGAAAGAGGCAAGTGCCATTAATAACACTATTTTAACGTCCAATGAGAAGAATTCTCATAATGAAGTTAAGTGGATGGTGGTCGGTGGTCTTTATGATCTTTGGAATGGTCAAATGAAGTTTGACATGTGGCACAGGGAAGAGTGTAGTCAAAATCCTTGAAAGAGAAAAACTTATTAAGTTCAGATGTTAAGAAAGACTAAGTCTTAAAGTTAAGGATTTTCTCGAATCCATGAAGTCAAATTCCAGAAAGAAGATTTCGAGAAACAAAAGAAGATTTCGAGAAATCAGAAGGCAACAGAATTCGAGAAACAGGAACAGAGAATTCGAAGACAAGATATCTGAAGACTTAGAAGATTTCTGAAGAAATCAAAAGGAAGTTTGAAAAGTCAGAAGACAGTTATTGAAGATCAGAAACGGTTTTCTGGTTGGCAAGAAGACGTAGCAAGCATGCACGCTGTTAGCACATAGGGCTAGATGATGTGTCACATGTACATTAGTTAGCCGTTAGATTAGGAAACTATAAATAGGTGAACTCTTAATGTAATAAGGGTTGGCAAGTCACTTATACTCAAACTCTCTGAAACACCTTACACGTCCAAACTTAAAGCGACAACAGGTTACAAGGAGAAAGAAGTATGTGATGAACCCATCCAATTTCTTTCAATGCAATTGTTCTTACAATTCATTTTTCTTTTCTTTATTTTACATTCCGTAATTTACACTCTGCAATTTTATTTGCATTGCTTTTTCTTGAACTTTCAGTGATTTCTGTGAAAGTTGATTTCTGAAAATATAGTCTGGAAAACTTGATAAAATTCTGAATCAAGTAGTTCTAATTCTTTCTGAAAGACAAGTTTGATTAAATTCTGAATCAAAACCTTTAAAACTTGTTATTTCTGGATCTCTGAAACATAATAATTGACTTGGTAAAATTCTGTACCAATCAACCATTTTTTTTTAGAAAATTTGAACTTTTGAAAGTCTTTATAAATCAGAAACACCATAAATCTACTTTTAAAAGAGTCCTGTAAGAGGATCTGATTCTAATCCCCAGATTGTTCGTAGAAGCAAAGTGATTAAAATTAATTTTCGAATTAGATTTTTTCACCATAAACAGTATGAGATATTAATATTATTTGTTAGAAGTCTACTCGGGAAATCAAGAAACTGAGATTGAACTATACAGGATGACATTCTTCATGCCTTGTGTTCAATCTAGATATATGGACAAAGGGACTATACATACATGGTAACATTGGTCGTAGACTGGTTATATGTCAAATCACATTGAAATTCCTGTTATTTGGGTAGTAGCGATATTTTTGCTAGATATCATTTACTACTTGTAATATTAAATAAGATTTTAATCTTACTGCCAATATAATGGGAACCTACAGGGTCACACAGTTAGAATGGGATGACTTGACACTGAAGCCATTAGATGGTTTTAATTAGGATTTTAATTAGATAAAAGGTCCATGTGATGTGAAACTCATTTAGTGAGACTAAATGAGTCAACCCATTAGTTTGGGCCTACACATGGGTATGTATCACTAAAGCCTAATGCTCGCTATGAGTGTTAACCACCACAATATATAGAATGTATTGATGATAGCTAAAAAGTAGTGATACTCTAATACTCCAATCCCTTTGGAGAAAGGGGTTTTCTGTAAATCATATCACCACCCCTTCATAGTGAGAAAAAAAGGCAATCATCCCTTCAGCTCCGCTGCACTGCGAAAGAGGGAGTCCTAGTATCGCGTTCTTGTGGATACCGGTGGAGCATGGCTACTCTTACATGCTCGTGATTTGGCAAAAAGGAAAGCATTAAAAGTATACTCTATAACATGATTTATGACTTTTGCATGGATCCTTGGAGGGTTTTAGATATATTTATATTATGAAAGTTTAGTTCTTTAGCTGTGTTTGACCTTCCAAAACCCAACAATTTATACCTTACTTTCCATTTATTCTCAATATTGTCATACCTAATCTTCAATTTTGACTTGCCATAGTTCTTTTCATTGATTCATTAAATTGAACAATAATACTTTTCCAGCTCTTCTTGTTGAAGATAATTCCATTGTGTTTCTATTTGCAACTTGCATCATCATTGGTTGAAGAAGGATCCTTGGTATAATTTTTTTAGTACTCATGACCCTAAATTTCATAATTTTAAGTGATTATAAATATACAATAACCAAATTTAATTCAACCGTATATGGAGATTTTATTCCATGATGGCACCATGGAGTATTGGAATCTGATATGGAACAAGACTCACATATATTAGGTTCATTTGGGTCTTGACTGGTAAGAATTTGCCAAAACTAGCAAGCTTAAGTGAGCGATTGTATTCAATTTTGGTAGATGGAAGATGAAGAAGGTTGCCTCTCTAAGAGTTGATTAGTGTTATGTGTTTGTGGACACAAATGATAGTTTTAAATATATATGTTAGTATCACCACTTATATGTGTGTGTGTGTTTATGTGTGTAAACTTTAATTCTCCGGAAGGTAAATTTATTTTGGGTAATTCGGAGCTTGTGTGTAATCCTAATTGGTGGATATGAAACTCTGATTTACATTATATGTTATGTATGTTGTGGTTGCTTTTTGTCCGTGGTGAATGCAATTAAGTTTTAATGAGAGATCCCAAAAAGCCATAAAAAGAAATAAGATGCATATCTTTGAATAAGGGAGGGAAACTAGTGATGGTTAAACACTGCTGATTTTATATGCTATAAATAATGTAGACTTAGGACCATGATTGGTCAATTGGTAAATCAATAATAAATAACGCGTATATAACTTTTCCCACGTGCGTAGCGACGAGTGTCCAACTAGTACCCCCTTAACTCAAACTCAAACCTTTGTATTTAGTGGGTCAACTCTTAACTCATAAGCATCAAACACCAAAATAAACCAAAACCCTAAAATCTAGTACAAACCTTAACGATAGCAATTGCAATTATTAGTGTACAATACCTATGAATCCATTGCATGCATAACCTCTACAAACCAAGTATGGTGAAATCCTTTTCAAACCAAATGGAGATTATCGAAAAATAGAAGATTTTTTTCACCCTTCCATAAAGAATAGTGCGAGAATAAGGATTTTTTTGGAAGAAGATGCAACTATTTCTTCATCTGGCCTCCACATCAATACTCGATTAACAACAATTAACACTAGGATTCAAGTAAAGATGAAGAGTGATGTTAGGTTACTAACAGAAGGGTTTGTCAATCTTAAGTACTAGAGTGCAACACGCTATAAATTTAGGGACTAAAGTTCTAATTTAGACAATTTGAGACCAAAGGTGCAACATGGGTAAAGTTGAGACTCGAGCTCTAATTCACGTATAATGCAACGTCGAAGTTACCTCAACTTGCATCGTTATAAACTCAAGTTCACACTCCAACTCACGTTCTTTGTCGCTTGATTAATGTTGAACCAAACAATGATCGTAAAAATGTTAAACACCAAACCAAACAAATACTTTATAACTTCTTGGTTTTGTTGGTTTGGGGTGCATGGAATAGACAAAAAGGTGTGAAGAGAGCCATAAGAATCTATCGTAGACTTATGGCAAAGCATAGTCCACGGGAATTACAAAATAAGTTATAATGTAAAAGATACTTTCTATTTTTAGAAGTTTTGTTGAGAGAAATTTACTATTATGTCCTCACTTTACTTTCACTACTTTACTTTTATATATAATAAAGATAAAGATAAAGATAAAAATCTCTCCTATTTATCACTTAAAATTTTTTGTCTTACTATTTTAACGAATGAAATATAATAATTTCAAATTAGTCTATGCAAACACAATGTTAGAGCTTTTCACATTGCTATATTATACATTTTTTTCTTTTTATTTTGGCATATGTTATCCTGTTAAATTATTTAGGGTTAAATATATTTTTAGTCCATGAAATATGACCCGAATTTGGTTTTAATCTTTAAATTTTTTTATTTTGGTCCCTTATGTTCTGAAATCACGTAAATTTAGTCTCTCTCATTAACACTGTTAACTTTGATGCTGATGTGGCAAATGGATTTCCGTGTTAGCTTATCCGGTCATCTTAATGAAAATGATTTGGCAATTGATAGACACATACGAGTAATTCTTATATGGGCACAAACCTAACACCTCAATTTTAGATACAACCAATTAAAATATTACACCTCAATAAATTAAATTATAAAAAAAATTATAAAATTTTAAAAACCTAACCACGTGAGTCTCTCCTTCACCTCTTTCCTCTTCCCCCCCCCCCCCCCCCTCCACTCCCCACAACTAGGGGGTGGAAGTAGGTTGAGTCAAGCTAGACTTTGCAAGGCCCAAGCCTGGCCTGCATTATTTTTTCGTGGTCTAAGCCTGACTTCAAAACCTAGTTTGGTCTATTAGCATATTTAAAAACTAATAGGCTTAGTTTTTTTATAATAGGCTTATTTTTCATAAGGTAAATATGTCACTAACATATACCTTTATATAGACCAATAAACTTATTTCTAAATAGACCAACAGAAAAAAAATAAAAAATAAAATATCATCATACTATTTATTATATATACTATATTTATATGTTTATTAAAAATAATAATATTTATAAATAGGCTAGCCTGTTAAGCCTAGTGGGCTTTTAAAAAAGCCTAATTCTGGTCTGTTTAATTAAAAGGGCACTTTCAAAAGTCTAAGCCTGACCCTTTTAGTAAACGAGCCAAGTCAACTAGGTCTTAAGTAGATTGGTCATATGCCTTCGAAAAGCGGCCTAACCTATTTCCATCCTACCCACAATAACCCATATTCCCATAACTAATATGAAGGGAGGGTTCCTCTGAATTTTAGGGGAAACAACTTAACACCAATGCGCCCTTTTCCACTTTGTAATGATTTACCATTAACGTTTGTCTCTTAGATTCCAAGATCAAATGAAAATGAAAGGACTAAATAATGAATAATGAATAAATTAAATATAATTAAGTACAATTTCTAAAAATTCATGCTATTTTGCTGAGATTGCAGACCGATTTGGGGCGCAACCCTCTCCCAAACAACGTAGGTGTTGGTAGTGTTATCAATAATGATTTTGGGGCAAGATGGGGAAGAAGATAATGCTTGTAGGTTGCGTATCGGTTTTCGGAGGTGTGGTGGTTAGATGAAAAAGACATCATAAAAAGGAGGAAGAAGAGGATTATGGGAGTTTCTTGTTAGAAGGAAATTGGGGGAGAAAGGGGAAAGTGAGAAAATGTGAGGTCACGTAACCGGGTTTTTAGAATTTTATAAATTATTTTAATTTTAATGTGTGTAATATTTTAATTGTTTATGTTTAAAAATGAGGTATTAGGTTTATGTTTATACAAGAATACTTGACACATACTAGGTTTTTTTTTTTTTTTACAATTTCAACACAGTAAATGATATTATAATTTCTATTTTAAATTAATGATTTCATTACATTTAATAAAACTCTAAATGAAATCTGATCGGATGAAATGAGATATTATTCACTTGTCAAATTATATTTAGTAAAGTTGACTGGATAAGATAACACAAAAATCAATTTGTCACGTCAATATTAAAATTCACTGTACTAAAGAGAGAGAGTTGAGAGACTAAAATCAAGGATTTTAGGTGCCGTTTGGGGTGGTTGTCAGTTTTCGGTTTTTGGTTTCGAAATCCAAATTTGAAAACAAAACGTGTTTGGATAAAATGGGGTTGAAATGGTTTTTACACAAGTTTCAAAACCAACTCTCTTTACTTTTCAAAACAAAAAAATGGTTTTATGTTTTCTGTTTCATTCATTTTTTTCTTCCTCTCCTTTGATTCTCTCTTGTTTTCTATCCTCTATCCTTTGTTTCTCTTACTGTTTCTCTTCTATCCTTTGTTTCTCTAACGTTTCTCTCTCTCCTCTCTCTATATGTTATCTTCTCTTTCTCTATCTCTATCCTTTGTTTCTCTTTTCTGTCTCTATCTTCTGTTTCTCTCTTTTCTCTATATTTCTTACCTCTGTTTCTATCTCTTTTTGTTTTCTTTCCTTTATTCTCTCATGTTTCCTTTTTCTCTCCTTTGTTTCTCTTCCTCTCTCCTATATCTCCTCTATTTCTCTCTCCTCCCTCCTTCATTCTCTCTCTCTGTGTCCTATGTTTCTCTCTCCTCTCTCATATATGTCCTCTATTTCTCTCTCCTCTGTAGATAAACAATAGAGAAACAGGTAAGAGAGAGAGAGAAGGAGAGAGGAGAGAAACAATAGAGAAACAAAGGAGAGAGGAGAAAGAAACAACAGAGGAGGGGGAGAGAAATAATAGAGAAATAGAGGAGAGAGAAGAGAGGAACAGAGGAGAGATAATAGAAGAGAAACAAAGGAGAGATGAGAGAGAGCGAGGAGAGAGACAGTAGAGAAATAGAGGAAAGAAGAGAGAGAGGAGAAAGAAACAATGGAGAGAGACAAGAGAGAAACAAAGGGAGAGGAGAGAGGAGAGAGGAACATAGGAGAGAGTGAGAAAGAATTATTCCTATAATGCTTAAAACTTAAAACCGATATTAAAAAAATGAAACTGGAAACCATAAAACTAAAATTGAAAACTGTCTTTTAGTTTTAAAATTTTCGAAACTGAAAAACTGGTTTTACTTTTTAAAATTTTCAAAATTGGAAACTGAAAACCACCCCAAACGGGCCATTATATTTTAATTTTAGTACTAGAAAAAGTCTAAAACTATTTAACCCAATTAATTATTACATCTTTTTACATCTTTCTTTCCTTCCCTTAATAAAGTCGAAGATTTTATTTTCGAAACTGTAAATCTGGGATTCGAATATGAACTGAGTGAGAAGCTGATTTTCCACTGGAGCGCTGTTGAGCTGTGCCCGCGAGGGTTGTTGAGAAGTGATTAAACTCAAACCAAACGCAATGAGAGATATTTGTAGAAACTTCCAGCGAGGCAGGTCATTCTTCTTCTTCTTTCCTCCTTATTGTGCCGCATTATTTCTTTGGGTTCGTCATGTTTGTTGTAATTGTAAGCAAATTTTAGGTCAATGAGTTATGGCTTTCGTAGTGCTGGATTGGACCTTGGATTTTCAACTGTTAGTTAGTATATATAACAATAATACCAGTGCATTATATAGTATCTCTGGTGTTCAATTATTTCAGACAAAAGAGAAATTATTTGATTGTTTACAGCATCAAAAGCTTTTAGGAATGTAATTTTAATTGCTCTCTTTCATTGCAGCTGTCAATATGGAGAAAGGTGTAGATATCAACATGTACAACAACAACAGCGAAAATCTAATTTAATGGGTCATGGGTTTGGGAGGACAGAGCAATTCTCACCAACAGCAAAATACTAATCCTTTTGGCTTTGGGTCTCCCTCTGGCCTGGCCCTGCCTCACACCAACAGCAAAAGACCAATCCTTTTGGTTTTGGTGTGCAGGACAGCTCCCAGTTAAATGGGGGTCCTCATTCTGACTTCAAACAAAACCAATTCAAGGTCTTACTGGCTTACTCTTTTCATATGCATACACTACATTGTGCTCTTTTTTTTTTTTTTAATTGTTGAACATTATGATAAATGAATATATCATTGAAGCACTTTAGTATTTTAGGAGTGTTTTTGAGAGGATTCTGTTGCTATGTCTGGTTACATTTTCATTGTTAGTAAAATAATCTTGTTATTTGCTTTTTGTATTAATAACTTACTTCTGAATCAGCCTTTTGAAAACAAATGGAATCGACCTTTCATCTAAACCCCAGGGTGGTGCTTCACGTCAATCTGAAACCATTCTCAATCCGTGAATCATAAGTAAGTATGGATCAATCCATCCTCATCTCTCATCAAGCATGGACATTTTTCTTGAGTTGTGTCAAGTCAACCATGGGGAACAGGGATGGCACATAATGCCACCTACATGTTGGACAATACATACACCCTTTACTTCGAATAAAACATAAAAGGCCAGGCCTAACCATCAGCGCATATACACAAATTTGTGGTGCCTAGATATGCCCAGATAAATTCTATAATCTTCAATAGCAAGGCTTTGCCTTCGATATGTTTTGAAGATATGAAATTTGCTATCTTTCAGTTTTATTGCATATGCTGATGCTGAATGCACTATCTTTCTATATTAGTTTTTATATGGTTTTTAAGTGAGTGTCCGAAATGTGTTACACTGCTTTTTTCAATTAAATAAAGAAGTAAAAGAACATTTTACAGTCATTATTTTCTTTTCCTTAAGCTTGGTTGTTTCTTTTGGAGGATGCCTGGCCATCAGCTTGTATATAGTTTTCCTTCAGCTTTGTATTTTCCCCCCTTCCTATCAAATTATATTTCTTTTCCTACTTATAAAAAAGTTTCATTATGATAATTTTACATCTATGTTCCCTTTCAATGTTTGTGGCTCTGCTTTCTTTAATTTTTGAGCTTTGCATGAGGTTTACTTCTGTAAGAGTTAAGTGATATACTTTACTAAAGCTTGGTTGATGTAATTGAAGATGCACAGATCCTGAGATCTGCAAGCGCCAGATTGCAGAAGATTTTGAGCAAGAGAAACCACTTTGGATACTTACATGCTACAGTCATTGCAAAGGGTATACTTTTTTATGCATAGTATTTTGAAAATATTAATCTAACTTTTCCTATAAATCACTGCTTAATCATGGAGGAAGGCATTGCCTAATAGTCTAGTACCTAATGCAGATAGCAATCCATGTAGAGAAAGATCCATATTTCTCAAAACCTGTGCCAGTGGACTATGCTAAAAAAGATTGTTCACTAATTTTTCACCCATCCTCCACATCCAACACCAATTAAACTAACCGCTAATAATTATACATTTCCTCAAGCTCTTATCTTTGAAAATACTTCCCAAAGCTGCTGTCCAAACTCCAAAATGAAAGAAATTTTAATTGGGCCATTTTTCAGCAATCTCTTTTTTTTTTATTTAATTCCAGCAAACTGCAGCTGAACCTTTAGTTACATATGAGTTATGCCACTGCCCAGTCAGCTAACAGTTTGAAAAAAAAAAAAAAAAGAAAAAAACTTCTTAAGTGAATGCTGTACTGTCTGCCTGGAATACATCAACTATTGAAATAAACCTGAAAACATCACCTCAGTGAATTTGCACACCAAATGTTATACCTAAAACAGATCCTCGTCTACTTTCCACTCTCGAATAAAAATTTGCTTAAAAAATCTTAAACCAGTGTGCTAATAAGATAGCTAAATATTGTGATTGATTTTGATTACTTTTTATGCAGTGCTCCTTGTGACATTGTTGGTGATATTAGCTATGAAGAATTGCGGGCAGCAGCTTATGAATATGCTAAGAATGGAATGAGCTTGCAATCAATAGTAAGAAACCCGATCTAATATGTCTACAGTCTCAAGGGAGTTCATATTTATGATATTAAGAGAGACTGGATAACTTTCTTTTATTCCCTTTGTTTCTCCATCATCCCCCTCTTTTGGAGGATACCCTATTCTCTACCTACTAGTAATTATTCGTTTTTTCTAATAAAATTAATTTTCTATCAAAGAAATGCCTCTTTGCAATTTCTTTGTGCTGACATTTACAACTATTATGTGACTTTTATGTTCATATAATTGTCTCCTCTGTCTAACCTTAAAGTATGCTGTTGCAGGTTGAGAAAGAGAGAAATATACTAAAATCCAAGTTGGTTGAGTTGAGAGACTACTTTCTGAACCCTACAAAATGCCACTGAATTCTTCTCTTGACAGTCAACGTACCAATCCAGTGGAGCCAATGCAAACCCTTTTCCACTAACCACTCAAAATAATGGTCCTTTATCAGTCTCAAGCTTTAGCCAACTGGGTACTTCATTGAACATGGATTTTCAACGGTAATGGCCTGCTTTAAAACGTTTTCTCCATTTTCAGTTGTGTTAGGTTGGAAAGTGACTTGAGAAAAATCTAAATTTAGTTAATCAGAATGCAAAGAGCTTCAGTGGAATATGATCTAAGATATTGATGAGGCCCTTATAGAGTGTGACCTAGTTTTTTCAGGTGGTTGCATTACCCCTTTACAGGCATCCTTTTTTCTAGAACTCCTATCTAATATTTGTTTTGTTTAGGATTATGGTGGGATTGTCAAGACAACGGTGAAAGGCATAAGAGCTTTTATTATTGTGGTTTAAGGTTACGGATTTTAAGATGTTAATACAGAGTAGTTGAATATCAGTTGCAAGTACTGTATAATGACCTGGGTCTTGAGAATTTAATGTCTAAAAACATTCCTATAATGGCTAACTGGTTATGGCGGTTTTCCTTGGAGCCCTGTTCCCTTTTACATTGAATGATTCAAAGTATGGTGTGTGCTAGAATGGATAAGATGTAGGTCTGCAATCATTGATTGTCCCATGCAATATTTTGTCCTTCATCTTGTACCTTTCTCTCCTACGATTTGTTTTTATGCCTACTCTTGGCCCATGCTAATCTGTTGGAACTCTCTTGTTAGGAGGCCCCTCTCCACTGCAATGAAACACTCAGACGCAGCCTAGTCCCTTTGGAAGTGGAGGTACATATTTGGTGTAAATTTGGTTAGCAAGCACTATGACTATATTTGTCTTTTTCTTTTTCCTTGCCATGTATGTTTGACCATCAATATTGTCATAAATACTAGGAAACTCTTTTGCATCCAACACAGCAAACCTATTCGGCAGTGGCAAGCTCAGGTGCTCAAAGCAGCCCCTTCTCTACACCAACGGAGTTGACAATGTTTACGGGTCCAACTTCTCAGCAATCATCCGTTGCTTTCAATAACTTTAGCTCCACTACAATGCTTCAGACGTCAGATATTCAGTTGTAAGTTCATGACTGGTCACATTAGTTGAATGTTTCTATAAAAGTAGTAGTTACATTTAACCAATTTTTTGTTCTCGTTATTCATCCAAAAATAGCTCAACTTCTATTGTACTGCCTGGCCAGGTACAACGTTTTATAAAACATAGGGTCTAATTAATATAAGTAGATTGTAACCCAGCCTGTGATACCATGAGTGTTTTCAGCTCATTGCATCTTCAGTTTAGCTATGCATTTCCAATTTGAAGCAAATTTCTTGATACTCTTAAGATTCATTTTGTGACAAAAGTCATATGATGTCACCTAATTGTTAATTTTGAAATGATTATAATAAATTCTAGTGAATTAAGTTAAACTATTTTAAGATTTCACCTGACAAAATACCTTATACTTTAATAGCTATTATCAAGAGATGAGTTAGTTCAACTGAAAGTGCGCATAGTAATTCTCAAATGCAAGTCTTTGGGTTCAATTGGTAAGAAACGAAAATAAGGAAGAGATTATGAATGCATCAGACAATTACCTAAGGAGGTCACTTCAACTCATTGGGCAATTAATAATAACCCTTTCATTCTAATTTTCCTAGAAAGTAAAGGACCTGAATGCATTAATTATAAATATTATAATTTGGGATGAAGTTGGGTGCATACATCTCGAATAAAATCTACTTTCTTAAGGCCATCTGTTATAAAGTACCCGATTGCATCAATTGTAAATGTTTCTAATTGTGGATGAAGTTGGGTGCATACTTCTGGGATAAAATCTATTTTCTTAAGTCAGCTGTTACAGTTTATAGGTTAGAGAGAGTTCACGTTAGTAGTGATGCTTGAAGCAGTTGGATCTTCTGTTTATTATTACTCCACAAAGCCTCAAATTTATGTTAATATTTGAATCTGCTGGAACCTTCACCTTTGTTAAGGGTTATCTTTACAGAATTTGAAAAATTTCAGCTTCATATCCAAGTTATAATTTGCTTGTATTGTATGGTTTGTCAATTCCTTCAGGAATAAGTCCCAAGTGGAGAATGTGTCCGGAGATGCCAGTATTTGGTTAAAAGAGAAATGGAAGCCTGGAGAGGGTATATTAGCTCTTCTGCTGTGCTTTAACTGTTAATGTTGGGAAAAAATATCCACTCAAACTTGTCAAGACATTTTATTTTCATTCCAAAAACCAGGACAAAATTCCCCATATGACAGATATGCTATCAGTCATAGTAATGGATAAAATCTGCAATGAGGATCTTTAGGTACTTGCATGTGTTGAAATTACACAAATTTCTCTAAAAGATTGTACTTTTTGTTGACTACAGTACATCTTAAAATTCTGATGTTGGGGGATATTTTGATAAGTGCTTCATGTCATATATGCCGACATTTTTTCTGTTTCATTTTATTTTTCTACTGTGACTTTTTGACAGATTCCGGAAGAAGCTCCTCCAGATGCATTTGTTCGGTATATTTCTGTGTATTGGCACCTGAAATAGAATACTCAATCTTGTGTTGGCAAGATTAGACAGTGTGATAAGGTGTATTATAATAACTTAGGTCCCTTTAACTGGTTGAATTATAGAGATCAATAGCATGTTAGATTAGATCACTTCAGTTTTACCACAGTTATCTGGATAATTTTATATAAATTGTGGAAAGACAAGAAATGGGGAGGCAATATGAAGCCTGGGTTTGCAGTTCTTACACCTTTGTAACGAAATCTTTTAGAGGAATACAACAACATGATGTACAACAAAGAGAGATGTAGAGATAAAAGAGAGAAAAGAGAGAAATGTGGGATGTGATGGGTTGATGTGATAGAGATAGAGAGAAAAAAGTGTGTTATATAAGTTGTTGTAATGTCTTTTGGTGTATTAATATCTTATCTCAATCTTTTAATGCCTTATTGGAGCCAATATGACAACCGCGCTGCACTATCACGAATTCATTTTACATTTGATACTGATTTGAATCCTCTTATTTATGTATTTATTTTTCAATAAACAGGTTTGTTACGAGAGAAAAAAAAAGCTAAATATTTTTTTGTCCTGTATTTTTTGTCAACTTTAGTCCTTTGTCCCTGATTTTTAAACTTTTATTTGTATTATACTTTTAAATACCTTAACCACAATGCCTACGATAATTAATTATGTTAAATTGAACATTTGCTTAATAAATAAATTCAGGATCCATATTGATTAAATGTGACTCAACAACTAAAGGGTAATGTAAAAATTCACATGAGGCTGATTCAAGTGATACATGTTTGTTTCCCCTTAAGCAAGGTTTCGGGTTCGAGTTTTGTGGATGAAAAAAGTCCCCGTTTGGAGAGCTAGTCCCACCATGATGTGGATGTTCTCGGCTCGAACAGGATTGGCCTCCCGTGGAGGATACCTGTGGTTAAACAAAAAAAAATCTATTAAACATGTTGGCATTTAACAAAGTTAATTAACGTTAGGAACTATGATTAAGATATTTTAAAAGTATGGGATATAAACAGATTTTAAGTCAGAAACAGATTAAATTGACCAAAACTATAATGATGAAAAACATCTTTACCCAAAAAAAAAAAATTATTATGTACATGTACATGGATGTGCAAGAATCCTTGCTATAAGCCTGTTTTTTTTTCTTTTTCTTGTAACATGACAATAATTAATGCTCTTCAGGATAGAGAAATTCCTTTATTTTGGACAAATTCAATTTACATGATACAGTTTTGAAATATGTGACGTTTAAAATTCTTTTGGCAGTATGTTAGTTGATTTTGTCATCAATTTGGCCAATGTTTATATATATATAAAAATTTAATATTTATGGTTGAATTGAAATTGCTCTTATGACATCAATTTGACGAAAAGTTTATATATATGAAATTTAACATTTATGGTTGAAATTAAAATTTTGACTAATAGGATGTCTTGACTTTTGTAATATAATAATGCTATTAAAAGTTAAATTCAAGACCAAAAAAGAACATAAAATAAAAACAGATATTGAATGAAAATCTAATTAAACGATTTCTTACATTATCATGGCAAACATATTTTTTTAACAAAAGAAAAAAAGAAACGTAACTAAAATTATACCGAATATTAATGAATGTCGATTTCTAATTAAAGAAAATTAATCTTTTCTTATGAATGGTATCGTCTGTAATCCTCTATATTATATTATGTATAGATGTTTAGATAGATGATATTAATTAATATAGCAATAATGACGGAACACAGTATGGAAGCCTAAGTAAAATCAATTGCTAGCATAGCTATTTTCTTTACAATGAAAGGTATGTACAAGACTAGAAAGATATAAAACAAAGGAATACATTAATTCATCTTATGAAAGAATTTTAGAACTGCCTTTCTAATTAGATGCTGAAATATGATCAGTCCCAATATCCTGATCGAGACAGTGGATGTTTTGAATGTGAAAGATTCAGCCAATTGACTGCATCTGAAATCCTAAGCCTTGTCCCTTGTTGTCCAACACAGTGGCTGCCAACCTTAGCTGCTATTGTACCTATACTTCTCAAATCTGAAATGCCTCTTAAAACACCATAGAGTATGCCAATGCATATGCATCCCCAGCACCACAAGTATCTACTGGAACACATGGAGAAGGAGGGATATATACAGCTTCACCTTTACACCTATGTAAGAGCCTCTTTTGGACCATCAGTACAGATACTAGAGGAACAAACTGGCCTTAGATACCTTGTAACTGAAGCACAGCTTTCCTTTGCATCAAATTACATAGAGCTCCGTCGCCTCGTCCCCGTTTGCGAAGATTAAATCCGCATAATTCCCAACAATTTCCCTGATGAATGAACAAATACAAATAATCAAATTGGTTCTTATTTTCATATATTTCAAAAGTATATATGACGTTAATCTTGATATATCTTGATGATGTATTAAATAATTTTTGATCGATGTAAAAATTTTATAAATATGATTTATATGATAATAACTTTTAATCCAACAATGAAATTTTTGAAATACAATACTTATAAACTGCAGGTATATGTGTCATGTGTGTGATCTAAATAACTGCCATGCAAATATCATTCATCTTATTATCTTAATTTCTGGATTGAATCAATGTACTATACACGGTTATATGCCAATTGAAAACCTGGTTAGCTCTTATTACCGGGTTTCAGGGGAAGCAATAGGAAGTAAAAGCATAAAATTGTAAAAAAAAAAAAGAATAGTGTAAGAAATTCATTTAGTGTGATCCTACTACTAATTATATTTATCATCACACACATGTTCAGTAATTCCTCACATCAGATTTGTCAGGTCTCCTAGATTGCTATTTCCCATATTTACAAAATTGAGACAAAATATCAAAATTAGGCGATATGATAGTTAGTTTTAGAACAAAGGATGTCATTTTGTTACAGCTTAAACAATTGAAAAATGAACTAACACATGGAAAATACAAAAAAAAAAGAAGATATATACCTTATTACACACTTTTACACTTTAGCCTAACAAATTTATTATTATAGAATAAGTCAATGTGCTATTTATTACAGTGGATATCCGAGCAGGCTTAATACGGCAAAGGAAATCATTTGAAGCTGTTATTACTTGGCCAAAGTCAAGTAAGAATCTTACCAGAAATTATCGAAATGTCTCTCAATGCAGGAGACATCTGAAGCGGTTATTGCAACCAAGGCACCATTGCTCCTAGCTTCCTTACATGCTTTTGGTATTGTTTTAATAGTATCAGAAAGGTCAAATAGATACCCTTCAAACAACAAGTATGTTGGTCTTGGAAACTGCACTTGGCCAAGGAACTGTCGTAATTAACAGTTGAAGATGTGCCCTGACACCAGAATACAGAAATATTAGCATTTTCACCATTCATTATTTCATAAAATGGTGGCAAATAAATGAGAGCTCATGAAATTAGCCTTAATAAAGATAAATGCAATTTGAAAAGAATGCCTAAAAATTTCCTAAAATAGCATACAAAGGGAGGGTAGGTTTGGCGGCAAATACAAGTGTGAATAAAAATCTCCTCTACTTGATAAGTTTGACAACTATTGTACTATATATAATCAGCAAGGAAGTATCACTTATTTAACTCAAAAGGCACACTTGAATAATCAATTAAAAATTCTGGACACCCAATGTATTGGAAATGAAGTTTAACATTTCAGGTTGAATCAAGGCACTCCAAGTCTTCAACTACATTCCACAATAATAATATAAAATTTTCTCTAAATAAAATAGTGTAGTAAAATACAATGAGTTTTCATACACTGCACAGCACCATAAAATTTTTAGCCACCTTGCTCTTAGCAAAACTTTATAATGAACCAACAAAACTGTTCCAAACCAAAGTGAAGGATAAACCCAATGCTTACTAAGATTTTCAAAAAGGTAGTTTAATATAATAATATAAACAATAATAAAAGCTAGAGGGGACAGGGGAAAAAAGAATGAAAATTATATAAATTGTAATTAATATATCTACTTAGAAACACCTTGTCATAGAATCCTGAAATTGCAATAAGGAAGTGGCAGATATGTATAGCTTAATATTCATCATTTGTAGCACATTGAACCTGGTATGCAAGCATTGTGCGTTGGGCATCTGGAGTTGTGAGAACTATAACTGTTCCAGTTGTCCCATCCTTGATAGGCGCAGAAAGAAATTGCACATTTGCTCGGCGTAATTTTCCCTAAAGAAATAAAAGATAAAATGTAAGCAAACAATATAAGTAACTTCATGAAATCTCATTTCCCATAACAAAACTGATGGAATCATTGATAATACAGCAACCTATGTCATGAGTATGTGTATACGGTACAGTGGTGTTATGTGTGAGACAGGATAGCTGGCTTTGGATAAAAATTTGAATACGTTACAAATACTAATGCAGCCTGATCTATAGTTTTCCAAGCACTGTAACAACAAAATGTAGATAATAGTAGATAGATCATAGTTACCTAATTCACAATTCTCTTCAGTACTCTCTGGTACGGCTATGCGGTACGCAGTTCATTACCATATCAAGTATCCGATACGTAGGGAGTATACTTAGTTGATACTTAGTTGATACGTCATTTAAATTCTATATATGTTTCAAAATATTTATTGATACACTATTAATATAAATTTTTAAAATAATACAAAGTATTAAAATTATATGAGCATAATTTAAGATTGCCATTTTTCTAAGAAAACTAGCTTAATGGATTTGGATATTTAAAATAATATAAATATAGTTTTAATATAAATTCAGCTATATCTTAATAAAATAACAAAACAGATAGTAAGAGCTATCTATCACATTTTATTCCTGCAGCTATATATGAGACACGTAACCATAAGATTGATAAATTGTGAGAAGATTTTTGTCATAAAGTGCAGCGAACCCACACGTCTATGCGCCGCATTTTGGACGCGCGAATTGGTTTGCGATTCGCAAGGGTAGCAACTAGCAAGCAAATTTGGTAACTATGAGATAGATTATGTGATAGAATTACATGATAGAGTCTATAAAATAGTACAAAATTTTTCATGGTTGTTTCTGCCTAAACACCCTCTTCCCCTCTTATTCTTTATGACTTACACATTATAATCTACTAGTATACTATCCATTAAAGTACATAAATATGACTGCAAATCACCAAATAGCAAAATCCAAACAAATGAATGCTTCTGACTAGTGGAAGCACAAAAGGTTAAAAGGGCCTTCTAGAAATGTAATGAAACATTGAACTTCAGGGTAATAATGTAAAACATAAGATAAAAAAGTGCATGTAGATTATTCCATCATCTATAAATGATGAGAGAAGGAAGTTCCAAATTACTTATTTCCTTTATGAAACTAAATCAGCCACAATTTAAGTAACCACAACAATCTGATCAAACAACTAATAAGTACAGTGAAATAATGAGGGCAAACCTGTAGAAGCCACCCAATAGATCACTCCCTACACTGCCAGCCATTGCCACATTTATGGCAGGAGCTTCCACAGAGCGATTTCCAAGCCTTGCCAGGGCAACTAAGCTATTAGAAAGAGAACCACCAGCTGCAGCTTTATAGCTGCACCCATCCATAGCCCACAAAACTCTACCTCTTTCCTCATGATTTACAACTTTCCCTGTTCCCTTCTCTAATCCCAAATTCTTCAGGAACTCATCATCACTGTGCCAGAGAAGTCTACCTAAAAGAATTCCCAAAGCAACAACTTTAAGCTTCATTTTTATTTCAAAATCTATCTATTGCATCATGATGAAGGCACATATAATATATGAGCCTGTTTGGGTGGAACTTTTGCAGAAGTACTTCTAGGTGAAGAAAATAGCATGAATCAAATATGTCAAATGCATTTAACTTCTCCATAAGTTAAAATTAGTTACTTTTGGAGAAGTTAAATGGGAGAGCTTTTGGAGTAGGTGATCTACAAAGACTAATGTTTAATTTATGGAGAAGTTAAATGCATTGACCTCTTTGATTCATGCTATTTTTTTACCTAGAAATACTTTTGCAGAAGTCCACCCAATCAGACTCTATATCCCTCAGCATAACTCAATAGAAACTCATCAGAAAACAAGAATTAAGAGGATGCTAAAATGTAACAGCTACAAAGCAGGGGAACAAAGAGAAAAGCAGAACCCTACTCTTACAAAGAAACATGAAACATTCCTTCAATTCCTATATCATAAATAAAAGTTATATATGCTTTACAAGTTTGTGACAGTTTACTTGCAATCATGAGGTGAAAAGAAATAGCCACACTGATGCATGCTCTTGACATAGGAAAAAGTTTTTCTACCCTACCCACTTATGAATATTGAATAGAAAATGGAAAATATTGGTCAAGCTCAAAGCTTTGACCTTCCATTGTTCCCCACATACATACCCATGAGCAATAAAAAGGGAATTAATTACCATGGCTTGTCCAAGACCCAAAACATCCCATCTTTCAGGCAAAACTAAAGAGCTAATAGCACCTTCTTCTTCTCTACTTCATCTTCATAAGTAGCCCTCATTTGATCACCCTCTTCTTCTTCTTCTTGTTGGTCCCCTTCATTCAACTCTGCACCCCCAAGGGAGGAAAAGGAACAGACCCTGAAGAGGCCACCTCGCATGGAAGCAGAACCTGAGGCGTCCTCTGCGTCTGTAGCGGCAGAGAACAGAGGGGGCCATTTGGTAATTGGGAAGGAAGATGGAATAGGAAAGGAGGGGAAGGGGAAGAAAGGGGAAGGAGAAGAGAGGGTAGAAAGGTGAGGCGTGGAAGAGATACGAAGAAGAGAGAGAGACATGCTATGTTATGCTATTGAATGAAGAAAAGAAGAAAGAAGAAAGGGTGTAACTGTTGCTAATGCTCTTTGTGTCTGATAAGAGACACAAAGAAAGTGCGGTTGTGGCTATGGCTACGGAGGATGAATGGAGACACGACACAGCAAAACTCGCATAAAAGATAAGGAGAGAAGGAACAAGGAAGGGATATCTAAAATTACGTGTTCACCCTTGGCTTCCAGAAACTCAACTATGAACACATTTTGACTAAACTAGAAAATTAGCTTACGAGAGATTCACGCAGTTTAATCACTGAGAGATTCAAAATTCATAAATGGTTCCTCAGAGATTGCTCCATCGTGTAAAATGGTCCGAAACGTCATTTTTTAAGGATTAATTTGCATGATTTTTAATGTCTCAGAGACTAATTTGCTTGTTTTTCTGGGATATTTTGCACGACAAGAACCATTTTGCATGACGAGCAATATCTCCAGGATCATTTTGGGATTTGAATCTCTCAGGACTAAACTGCACGATCAGGAATCTCTCAGGGACTAATTTGCTAGTATAGTCCATTACAATTGACAATATGTGTCTCGATCGGGTTTTGCTCTCTTCGTCATCGTAAAAGTCGAGGTATATTCGGATTTGGATTTTAAAAAAAGCATATATGAAATTATAAAAATCAACCCATTTTTTTGGATCTCCATTGAATTTGGGGAAATCCATAGGAATTTCATATTTTTTTTATTTTTATTTCATTTTTTAGAACTTAAATACATGTTTTTAAATAAGTCATATATATCTAATATATTTTAATTAAAATAATACGTAATATAGATATGAATAATTTAATCCTACGTCAAAAAAGATAATTTAATCTTAAAATAATAAATTTAATAACTATATTATATTTTAAGAAAATACATAAGTTTATTTTTATTATTTAACTAATAATATATTAAATTTATTTAATTATCCTATCGGTTCTAGTTTGAGGTGAGACGGATTCTTGCACCTCAAATCTGCTCTCATCTTCATTAAAGATGGGGCAAGAGTGGGGATCGGGTTTGACTAAAACCTGATCAAATCAGGTTTTCTTTATCAAAGTTAAAGCGGTGATGAGTGAGTACCCGCGGATTCGAGTTTGAAAATGCCTAATTGGTTTACCTTTCTTTTATACTATGGTGAAGGTATTTGAACGGCAAGGACCAGCACACGTCGTGCTATTTTCTCCAGTAAATTCAGTCGTTGACATTAGCACATTCTCATGATTATCATTCAATTATGAGTAAACCATCAACTTCGTCCCTGAAAGTGTTGCTCGCTGTCAAGTTAGTCCCTGAATTGACATAAATTAAAAATAGATCCCTAAAATTGTATTTCTTCTGTCAAAGTAGTCCATCTGTTAACAAAAGTAAATTTTTCAGGGATTACTTTGATAGTGATTTATTAGTTTTAGGGATTTATTTAAATTAATGTACTATGATTATAGGGACTAAATTGACGGTAAATATCAACTTACAGGGACTGAATTATAATTTTGTTAATAGAGGGACCATTTTGACAGATGGTATACAGTTTCAGGGATTTCTTTTTAGTTTCTGTCAATTCAGGGACTAACTTGACAACGAGTAACACTTTCAGAGACTAAATTGACGATTTACTCTTTAATTATTTTATCGAGTTTAATAACCTTAACTCTGAACAATAGAGTAAATATTAATCACAAAATTTAATTTTAACAGAAATTAAATATATTATAGTATATCTTGCTTTAATTATTTATTATTTAATTATATTTATGATATTAACATAATTTAATTATTAATGCTTTGAAGTTTTTAATTTTTCTAATGACTCGTATACCCTCCTCTTTTCATACTTACAATAAAATATAAATGATTTTAATTATTATTTTTTATTTTTAACTTTATATACACTTAAAAAAATAAAAAATGGAAATCATGTTTGGAATTACCGAGTACACGTTCTATGTGTGACCTTTCAATAATTTAATTGTTATCCTTCTATACATTTTAATAATTATTTTATATATATTTTGAATTTTGATAACATCAACAGTCAATCCTAATAACTAAGAATAATATAATTTAAAATAATTATTGCACATAATTTGGGTACTAAGAAGGGTCAAAGACGGTTTCAGATACAACTATCATAGTTGTATTGATAGAACCATGTTCACCGATGGTTTCAACCTCACTGTTCATGACTGTAATTTATCCTTGATCATGTGTTGTTGACTTTTGAGATGAAAAATCATCTTGATACTGAGTATCAAATCTGTGGTAGCAATTCAGGGCAATGTGGCCAAATTTTCCACAAACTTGGCATTGAGGCCTGTTATTGTTTCTTTCATACTTCTAGAAATTAAATCTTCCTCTTCCTTTATTTGTTCGAAAAGAAAATATGCCTCCTCTGTTGAAAGATCTTCCTCTTCCTCTCTATTAAACTGTGATTGAACTAAATTCACCTGTAAATTCTGCATGGAAAAATTATCAGTATCATTTTTCCTCTTTTCAAACCTTTCTTCTTGAGACATAAGAAGTGCTTCAACTTCTTCAAAATTTTATGAATATGATCTTGAAAGAATAGTGTTGATTAAAGAGTCATATTCTTATGGGAATCCATCAAGAATTGCTTCAACATGTTCTTCATCATTCAAAGGTGAACCAACACCAGCAAGCATGTCAACTATTTATTTTATTGAAAGCAAATACTCATTGATTTTTTCAGTCTTTTTTATGTTCTTGAGTTGATCCTTAAATTGTTTGATCTTTGCTCTAGTTTGTGATGTGAAGAAAGTTTCAAGCTTCTTCAAGATTTGGTGAACATATTCGCATCCAACAACTCTGGGTTTGACATTGAAGCCAGCAACCAAGATGTTAGAAGTTGGTTTTGCTGCTCCCAGTTAATGAACTCAATATTGAGATTCTCAAGCTCTTCATCTTCATCGGTAAGAGTTTTCTTGGCATGCCTCCATCTCTTGTGATGAACTTCTGTAACTTGTATCCTTTAACGGTGCTGATTGCTTGATGCTTCTATACTAAAAAATTATTTTAATCCAATTTATCTAAGACTGGATTGGATAAAGTTTGAGGAACAAACCTTGAAGTATTTTTTGCCATTGGATCGATGAAGCTTTGATACCATAAAGGTATCTGAGCAGTAGTGTAGTAAAGATGAAAAGTAGTAATTAGAGAATGAGTGTTTGTGTTATTAGGATTAAATTTGATTATGATTAACTCATACACACTGAGTTTATATACAACCCAAGAAGGAGATGAGAAAACCAACAGAAAATAAGAAATAACTACTAACAGTAATAACTGCTTTAACAACTAACTAATAACAACTCTAATAGCTCTAACAACTCTATCCTTTACGATTAATGCTTTCAAGTTTTTAATTTTTTCAGTGACTTTTTTATACCTTTCTCTTCTTCTAACTAGTCGCATACCCATGTCATTCACGGGACATTTTTGTCGTATTAGACATACAATAATTATTTGACAAAAAAAATACATATAATAATTTTTTAATAAATAGAATTCATAATATATGAAAGTTAAAAATTACATATTAATGTGAATGATTATTTTTCTTTATTCATCTTATATTCTTATCTCTGCCTCAATTTTTCATTTGCACAATATATATCCTAACAAACTCAAGATACTTCCCTTTTCCCTTTATTTCACCCCAACATGTAAATTTTTTTATATTGTCCGTGTATATTCGTTAAATCCTATTTTAAATTATATTTATAAAAGAAGTTAAAAAATATAGTAACTTTTAAAATAATTTTAATTTATTCATTGCATAATATTTTCCAAAAAATGATTGTCTAAACATTCTAAAATTTTCAAAAGTACATTTTTAAAAAGAGAACTGTTATTTTTTTTGTAGTTTGTCAAAAAATTTTATACATACATTTTTAATGGGATAACTAACTCTTTTGAAAGTTGATAACTATTTGTCCTTTAATTGCTCCCCTAACTCATTTATTTAACTGAAAATATGTCTCACCACCATTTTCAATCATACTCTCTACGTACCAACTTTTTTCCATGGAAATCATATTTAAATTTTTTGTACATATCCATGAAATTGACCAATTTTTGAAACTTTCCCTCTCATACCCCCTTTCATATATACAGAACGAATTTTTCTCCAAAGAGATTCACTTATGATTAATATTCCCCATTCTCATTTATCAAATAGTGTTAAATTAAATGATTACATTTTTTATTCCTAACACACTCTTATACCTTAGTCTTTTATATTTTTTATTTATTTGAAAAGACTTTATTTTATTTGATTTGTTATCCGATCTATAATAAAAAAATTCATACAATATAATATATAATATACATTATCTCTAATGCATATGGAATGACCCCTTAATGAGATTTTTTATTGCTTATGGAATGCCTCCAGTACATACATGATGTAAAAAAAATATGAATAACATTTTAGAGTATTCTTCTAGTGCTCCAAGAATGCCTCTTGTATAGGATAAAACTTTAAGATTCTTGGAAATGCTTTCCGATGTAACGTTCATTATTTATTTTAAGGTTTAAATTCAAATAGACCGAACTATAATATTTCTTTCTAAACACCAATAATTTTCTTGCCAACTTATATACGCCCACATTTGGCAACACAATTGAATAGAACTATAATTTTATGGATTATAGACATTGCTCAGTTCATCAACCACTTAAAACTTTGTTAGCTAGTTTTACCTATAACCAAATCAAATTTTAATTTTCCTATCAAGTGAAATTTTGCAAAATAACTAAGTTGTTGCAACACATACAAAGATAAGTCACTAATTAAAGAAATTCTGCAACATTTTCAATCTTTCATTTATCATTGTCAACAATAAAATTAAAAAAAAGAAACTCAAAAACCAAATGAAAATGATCATAACCAATCATAATTTAATTTTTTTCAAATATTTATTTTAATATGTTATAAATTTTGTATTATATTTTTATTTATGTTATAAACTTTTTTTAATATTAATTATTAAAATTGGCTTTAATATTGATATTTGATATAATAAAGGTAACTATAATTAAATAATTAATGCAATTATTGTTATTATAATTGTAAAATAATTTTTAAATGTTTGGGCATGTTTCAAATTTCATATTATATTTTTATGTTTTTATAATAAAGTTTTATCTTTTTGAAATTATTTTATTATGTTTTAAATTTCGTATTATGTTTTTATTTATGTTATAAACCTTTCCTTTTTAATACTGCAATTGTTAAAATGGGGTTTAAATACTATTAATTTTTTATATAAAAATAACTATAATTAAATAATTACTATATACACACTTATAAATTAGGTTTTAAAGTGTTTGAGAATATTTTAAATTTTTTTTTTATTTTTTATTTTTTAAAAATTATTAGGTATGCTTTAAATTATTATTATTATTTATATTTGTTATTATCATAATTTTTTTTATAGTGATATTTATTTTAATATAATTACTATATTTTATTAATGGTGATGCATAAAATTAATCATTTAAAATGTCAAAGATACTTTCTATTTTTAGAAGTTTTGCTTAAAGGAATTTACTATTGTGCCTTCATTTTAGATTTTATTTGTCACTTTCACTACCTTACTTTTATATATATATAAAGATACCTACAATGAAATGTTAATGGTTTTAATTATTATTTTTTAGATTTATATACACTTACGAGAAAATGAAGATGGAAATCAAGTTTGAAATTATCTGGTACACATCGTATGCTTTTATCGATAAATTCAATTGTTGACCCCTGGAAATTCTTATAATTAGGGGTGGGAATAGGCTAGACCGCTCGTCAGGGACCTACAACTTGGCCTACATCAGGCCCAGGTCAGGTCAGGCTAATTTATTAAATAGATCAGGTCAAGGCTTTTTCAAAAACCTATTTAGCAAAACAGTCAAGCCTCATGTCATCGAAAAAGCCTTTTGAGCTTATCAGGCCGACCTATTTAACTAAATATAAATGAAATACTAATATTTTATATATTATTATTATTATTATAAAGATTTTTATTATATTACCTTATAACTATATACTTATTAGCTTGTGTAAATATATAAGTATGATGTTTTCTATAAAACATTTGAGCTCATAAGTCTATTCAAATTCATGATTATGATATATTCAAGTTCCTTACTATAAAACAGACTTTTAATCAGGCTTTCAGGCCAAGTCAGACTTTAAATAGGCCAGGCTCAGGCCATAAATAAAGCCTATATCAAGTAAACAGGCCAGACTCATGCAATGAATTTAAGGTGCAGGCCAGACTCAAGTCTTGGAAAGCCTAATTCGACTCAGCATATTCTCATCCCTACTTATAATCATCCTTCTATTATTCAATATGTTTTTTTTATAACCTCTACCCTGAATGATGGGAATAAATATCAATTATACATTTCAACTTTAATAGGAATTAATGTTAAATATTATAAAGGTTGTATTAATTATTTTATAAACCATTTAGATTTTATGATAGTAAAGTAATTTAATCATTAATGTTTTCAAGTTTTTAATGACTCTTCTACCCTCCTCTTTTAATACTTACACTGAAATTTTAATGGTTTTAATTATTATTATTTTTTACTTTTATATTCATTTAAGAGAAAAAGAAAATGGGAATCGAGTTTGGTGTTATCCATAAGATCAGAACATGTCATGCGCTTCTTTCCCCCAATAAATTCAATTGTTTTTCTCCTACACATCCTCATATATCTTTTTCTATTATTTTATATATTTTGATAACCTCAATCATGTCAAAATTGAATATTATATACTTTACATCAAATATTTATCAACTAATTAGATTTTATGATATTAACATAATTTAATTATTAATGCTTTCAAGTTTTCAATTTTTCAATGATTCATATACCCTATTCTTTGAATACTTACAATGAAATGTTAAGAGAAATATTTTCACACAGTTTTCTTATTCCCAGATATCCCATTTTCTTTTGTCTGTGTTGGATTCTGTATAGGCAATTTCCGGCAAGCTTTTACGGCGGTTCCACGAAGGAGCATGATGGTGGTATATCTGTAGGGATTTCGACGCTCAAGTTAGCGTGCATTCCGACAGAGTTTCAATAGTGTGAATGGAAGCGTGCTGATAACAGTCGCACATGCACGATTTTGGTGTGGTTCCTCCAACCTGGATTATAGGTGTTTGAATAGGGATCTCCTTGTCTTCTTTGAATGAAGTTGATGACATCAACTTGTTGCATGGGAGAGTCTCCAGGCTCCCCTAATTGGAAATCATTACCTGCATGTCCTGTAACACCACAAATCTCACAAACCATATTAGTAGCACCTGTATTATTCATGGCAATTTTTTCAGAACGATGAGCAAGTGACTCCATTTTAGTAGTCAAAAGATTAATGGCATCCAATTCATGTTTACCTGTTGTTTTTCTTGTAGAGTTGCTCCTTTCTCTCTCCCCTGACCATTCTGCATGAGTACGGGCTAGTTCATCCATGAAGTGTAGAAACCACAGGAAACACTAGAAGGGGAGTTGAATAGTGTTTTATAATTTCAAACAGATTTTATGAGAACCTTTTCACAAGCAAAATGATTTACAAAAGTGTTTGAGCAACTTGCTGAAACTGAAACTTTCAGAGTCTTGCTAAAGTGCTTCAGCAGGTCCAAAAAGGCAATTTTATAAACTTGTTTTATAAAGCATTAGGAATTGTTTTAAGTTCAAGCTTATAAAGCAGAATATTCAGAACCCTTCCGTTAGTTCAAATAACAAATATAAAGAGATAAGGGTTGAGAAGACATAGCCAAGAGTTTATCCTGGTTCACCCACCAACATAGTGAGTTACGTCCAGTCCCACAACCAACAAGCAATGGATTTTCCACTAACTGATCACAGTTACAAGTATTCTTTGACCCCAGCCTCTTCAGGATAAACACCAAGTATTGTTTGGACACAACCTCTCTAGGCTAAAACCCAAGTATTTTTTGACACACAACCCCTCCAAGATAAAACCCAAGTATTCTTTGAACACAGCCTCTTCAGGCTAAAACCAAGTATTCTTTGTTCCTCCAAGCCTCTCCGGGCTCTCAGACACTTAATAGTGTTTACAGTGTAAGTTGGTTTAAGTTCCTGAAGAACTTAAACACAACAAATCTGGTACAAAGTATTTTACTGAGTATAACTCAGGATACAAATGAAATTTCTATGTACAAGATATCAGAGAGTTGCAGTAAGTGTATTGGCGTGATATATTTTCTTTCTTTACTTGCCCGTCACCTTCAAAGTCTTTCATGAAGCTTTATATAGTGTTTAGAAATTAATCCGTTGAAGATTGCTTTGAATCACCGTTGAGAAATAGCATTTAATGTTGTATATATTTGTTGTGAGACAATCTTCTGATAGCTTCTGACTTGAAGACAACAGGTGTGCAGGAACAGTACGGTTCTGACACATAGCAGGTGCACAAGGTTGTTTTACAGGTACTATGTTTCAAATGGCACAGAAAGAACTCTGTAAACCTTTCTTCAGTAGGTGATTGCAGAAGACGTTTAGAGACCTTTAAGTCTTTGCGTAGAAAGCCTTCTGAATTTGACATATGCTTTCAATAGAAAGTCTTCAGCAAGCCTTCACATTTCAGATGGTACAGTACATCAGAAGGTTAATTGATCTTCAGAAAGTCCAGACTCTTCAGAGGGTTCCTCATTTCAGTGGGTCGTTCAACTTCAGAGAGTTGCTTCTTTTCGGAGGGTTTCTCTTCAGAGAGTTGCTGAAACATATAAAATATACCTTCAAGTGATTATGTAGTTTTAACAATTAATCTTTAACCAAATTTATTATTCATTAAAACATAGGATTGTGAGACTTAAAACAATATTAATCACATACTAATATTTTGAGACTCAACATTCTCCCCCTTTTTAATGATGACAAATTTGCCCAAACTATTCAAATATCTAAAGGGATATATAAGAGTATAAAGTTTAGAGATTTCTCCCCCTTTTCAGATACTTAGGCAGAATGCCTTGCTCCCCCTGACTCTGTGAATTCTTCTGAAAAACACTAAACTTCAGATTTTGTTAGTTTATATCTCCCCCTTTTGTCATCAATCAAAAGGGTATACAAAGTTGTCTGAAGAAATCAATGCATACCATACCAATAAATTCAGCAGGTAGATAAAATGTCAGAGCAATCAAATATTTCAGAGTATTCAGCAGGCACACATATTTCAGCAAGATCATATATCAGAGAACTCATGCAGGATCATATAACAAAGATATCAAGTATTTCAAGGAGTCATATACCAGAAGATGCATGAATGCATGGACATCAAACAGATAATGAATTTCAGACAACTCATGTTGTTATCTGAGAAAACACAGTCTTAAGTACAATGTGTGTGGCAACACATCATGGACTATCAATCCTTTTCCAACAAGGCTTCCTTGATCAGTGTAAATAGATTTTTCTTGGCCTTATGTATCTGGAATTAGACAGATGCATTATTCTCTTCTTGCCCAGTCCTGTTCTGAAGTTGCTCTTATAAAAATAAGTTCTTCTGGATTTTCCTTCTTCCAAAGCATCTGCTAAGGCAGCCACTTGTTGAAGTTCAGGATTAGGATAGCTAGCAGCCAAGGGAATTTCATCAGTAGTTCTTTCATAATCATCAGATTCTATGTTGAGAACTATAGATGCAGCATTGTGCTGGTCAGAAACTACAACCTATCCTTCTGGGATAGAAGTAGGCTCAGTTCCTCGAATAGCTTCAGCCTTATTAGTCTGACCCATAATTTCAGTCGATTCTGAGGGAACCTTTTGAACAGGTTCAGACTGTCTAAGTTGTGCATTACCTTCAGACTGTCTTAGAGGAGCTTCTTCAGCAAGAATCTCCTTCTGAACTGGTTTAGCTTCAGCAGTCTTCTGAACATGCTTTGTTCTTTCCCTTTTAACTGGCTTCTTCTTCTTCAATGGCATTAGCCAAAGCAGCAACCTCTTGTAACTCAGGATTTTGGTGGATTGTTGCAAAAGGCATCACTCTCAGTGGCTTCTCAGACGAACTACCACTAGGGGCCTCAACCATCACAGCCTGTCCCTTAGGAGTTAAGGTAGGCTTGGTGACTTCAGTAACAGACACTTTAGCAGCCTGACCCACAATTTCAACAGGTTCATTGTGAACCTTCTGAACAGGTTCAGAAGCTATTAGTGAAGTTACTTCAGCCACCTTTTCAGATGGTGTTGCCTTCTGAAAAGATGTTTCTACTTCCCTTACACGTTCCAGGTCAGCTGGTGTAAGGGTTACCTGATCAATCCTTGTTCTCTTCTTCTTTACCACCTTCTTCTCAGGGGTTTCATCAGGTTGGAATTCCTCCTTCCTAGCATCCCCTTGAAGTTCTTCCTCTAGAGTTTCCAGCACAGACTTTTGGAAGGCAGCAACATGAGCTTCCTTGCAGTGAACCACTTTTCAAAGAAAAGCTTATGTTTGAAAAGATGGATTGACAAACGTGTCAGATTGCCAATACATTAGTGTGCTTTAGACAGGAGTCATGCTTAGATAATGCATGTTTCAGACAATGCATGTATCAGATAAGATCATACTCAATTCAGATTATGCATGATTTAGATTGCATATGAGTTCAGACAGGAAAAACAGTTCAGCCAAAGATATTCAACAACTCATATATATATATATGTGTGTGTGTGTGTGTGTTACCCATAGGGACTATTAATAATAGCTTGTTGTTGCACTGTATGTTCTTCTTGCTGAGACTCAACATTTGCTTTCTGAAGAGATTTATCTTCAGTAGGACTACTAGTAGGCTGATCAGCAGGTACTCCAGAGGACATTTCAGCAAGTTCTAACTCTTGACCTCTGACTTTTCTGAAGTTGGACTTCTCTTTCACCAGAGATCCTCCCTTTACTGATCCTCACTCCAATAACCTTGAGTCCAAGGTTTTGGCACATACACCTTCCTTCCATCAAGAGTTGCATGCAACCACTGTTCAGGTGTTATGTGGGGTGTCTTCTTTGTCTTGTCCAACACATCTGCAAGAGTAATAATTATGGCTTTTGGTATCCACATTTTCTTGGGTCCACCTTTGTTAGTTTTGGGTTTCTCCTTCCATTTGCGCTTACATTTAGACACAAGGTGTCCAGGTTTGGCACAATGGAAATACCCATTACCTTTCTTTCTTGCCTTTTTAACCTTAATAGAATTTGATGAATTTGATGATTTGCTGTCAGAGAGACCTAAGCCACTTTTAATTTTCTTTTGATTTCCCAATAATTTGTTAAGATTATTAGTTCCTTCCACAAACTTGGCTAGGTCTTTAGTTAGTTCCTCAACCTTTCTCTGAAGTTTTTCATTTTGTTTAGATAGGTCTTTGGAACTACTAACTTCTCGTTCCATAAGCTTTTCTTTAAGCATAAGGTTCTCTGTTTGAATAGCTTCATTTTTGCTACATACTTCAGTGTATGCTTTAGACAGCTCCTTATACTCTTTGAAAAGTTCCTTGGAACTATCTACCAAATCATCATATTCATCTTGAAGAGTTAGGGATGTTACCTTGGATTCAGGATCTTCTGAAGATGATTGTATTGCCATTAAGCATAGATTTTCTTCATCAGATGAATCCTCTTCTATTTCTAAAGTAGATTCTTCTGTGGTGAAGCGGTCATCTTCAGTCTCTTCATAGATTGATGATGTTAATAAATCCTAAATCTCCTTTTCAGAGTTGCATCCTTGAATATTTTTATATTCTGACTTGTTGAGGGACCATACCAGGTAGAGATTGGCTTGAGCATTAAGTTGAACTTTTGATTTTTGCTCACTGGTCCATTCAGCTTTATGGATTGGCTCTCCATTTTTCATGGGAATAAAGTCTTCATCAGTGATAATAACCCAAATATCAAGATTGTTGCTCTCTATAAACAGCTTCATGTGCTCTCTCCAGTAGTAATAATCTTTTCTGTTGAACATGGGAGGTCTGGTGACAGATGCTCCCCCAGAGATCTAAGCACTGTAGCTTGTTGAGGTTTCCATCTGGATCTTCTTCCCTCAACACTTGTTAGATGCTCAACCCGAGGCTGAGCTTTGATACCAACTATAGAAACCACAGGAAACACTAGAAGGAGGGGGATTGAATAGTGTTTTATAATTTCAAACAGATTTTATGAGAACCTTTTCACAAGCAAAATGATTTACAAAAGTGTTTGAGCAACTTGCTGAAACTAAAACTTTCAGAGTCTTACTGAAGTGCTTCAGCAAGTCCAAAAAGGCAATTTTATAAACTTGTTTTATAAAGCATTAGGAATTGTTTTAAGTTCAAGCTTATAAAACAGAATATTCAGAACCCTTTTGTTAATTCAAATAACAAATAAAAAGAGATAAGGGTTGAGAAGACTTAGCCAAGAGTTTATCCTGGTTCACCCACCAACACAGTGAGCTACGTCCAGTCCCACTGCCAACAAGCAATGGATTTTCCACTAACTGATCACAATTACAAGTATTCTTTGACCCCAGCCTCTCCAGGCTAAACACCAAGTATTGTTTGGACACAGCCTCTCCAGGCTAAAACCCAAGTATTGTTTGACACACAACCTCTCCAGGCTAAAACTCAAGTATTCTTTGAACACAACCTCTTTAGGCTACAACCAAGTATTCTTTGTTCCTCCAAGCCTCTCCAGGCTCTCAGACACTTAATAGTGTTTACAGTGAAAGTTGGTTTAAGTTCCTGAAGAACTTAAACACAACATATATGGTACAAAGGATTTTACCGAGTATAACTCAGGATACAAATGAATTTTCTATGTACAAGATATCAAAGAGTTGCAGTAAGCGTATTGGCTTGATATATTTTTCTTTTTTTCTTGGTCGTCACCTTCAAAGTATTTCATGAAGCTTTATATAGTGTTCAGAAATTAATCCGTTGAAGATTGCTTTGAATCGCCGTTGAGAAATAGCATTTAATGCTGTATATATCTGTTGTGAAACAATCTTCTGATAGCTTCTGACTTGAAGACAACAGGTGTGCAGGAACAGTACGGTTCTGACACACAGCAGGTGCACAGGGTTGTTTTACAGGTACTATGTTTCAAATGGGGCAGAAAGAACTTTGTAAACCTTTACTCAATAGGTGATTGCAGAAGACGTTTAGAGACCTTTAAGTCTTTGCATAGAAAGCCTTCTAACTTTGACAGATGCTTTCAATAGAAAGTCTTCAGCAAGCCTTCACATTTCAGATGGTACAATACTTTAGAAGGTTAATTGATCTTCAACAAGTCCAGACTCTTCAGAGGGTTCCTCATTTCAGTGGGTTGTTCAACTTCAGAGAGTTGCTTCTTTTCAGAGGGTTGCTCTTCAGAGAGTTGCTGAAACATACAAAATATACCTTCAAGTAATTCTGTACTTTTAACAATTAATCTTTAACCAAATTTGTTATTCATTAAAACTTAGAATTGTGAGACTTAAAACAATATTAATCACATGATAATATTTTGAGACTCAACATGAAGTTCATGGCTTGATTAGAGGGTTTCTTTAGGAAATCTCCTTCTGAAGCTAATTCAAAGCTTGTTTAGTGTTGAAGTCTAACCCATGGTAGAAGGTGTCAATGATTAACCACTTCTAAAGGCCATGGTGGGGGCACTGTCTGATGAGATCTTTATACCTCAACCATGCATCTGGAAGTGATTCACCATCAAGTTGATGGAAATTTTGAATTAGCCTTCTAAGATCAATTGTTTTGCTTTGAGGGAAATACTTCTCCAAGAATGCTTTCTCCATCTCTTCCCAAGTAGTGATGGATCCTGTGGGCAAGGATGGGAGCCATGTAACACCCCAGCCTTGACCTGCGGCCCAACTGATGGGGCCCAGGAATTCACTGAGTGTGTTAACTTACTCAGCTTTTCCACCCCCTGAAGTGGATTATTCCCCTTCGGGGAACCTCCGTGGATTGAACCCAAGACCTCAAGGATATAGTCTTAAGTTCCTTAAATCCACTACCAATTGAGCTGCTGGGCCCAGGAATTCACTGAGCGTGTTAACTTACTCATCCTTTCCACCCCCTGAAGTGGATTATTCCCACTAATCGGGAACCTCCGTGGATTCGAACCCAAGACCTCAGGGATATAGTCTTAAGTTCCTTAAACCCAAGACCTCAACTCAATTGGTAGTAGATTTAAGGAAATTAAAACTATATGCCTGAGGTCTTGGGTTCAAATACATGGAGGTTCTCGATTAATGGGAATAATCCACTTCTGAGGGTGGAAAAGCCGAGTAAGTTAACACGCTCAGTGAATTCCTGGGCCCCAGTAGTTGGGCCGCAGGTCAAGGCTGGGGTGTTACAAGCCATGCTCTAGCTCTACCTCTGAGGGAGAAAGGGAATAAGCAAAGCTTCAAAGCATCTATTGAAACACCATTCAGCTTCATCAAATAACAACACTTCTAAAAAATAGATATGTGAAGATTGGGGTCTTCTGAAGGTAACTCAGAAAACTGGTTTTGTTGCACCGTGGAGAGCAAAGAGGATTTCACTTCAACATTATTTCCCTCAACTACCGGTCTAATGATGCTAGAATGCAGAAGTTGAGAATTGGGTGTAAGATATGAGCGCACTGGGCGCATATCATCTTCATTTTAATCCCCCATAGGAGCAATAGCAAAATTCCTTCTCTCCCTTAACAAACGTCTTCTAGCACGAAATGTCCTTTCAATCTCGGGATCAAAATCTTCAAGCTCTCGAGGATTTCTTGATCTTGTACTATGGACCTCCGTTTTTCTGCAAAAAGGGATAAAGAAAAATTTTAAAAATAAATGAATAAAAAAATTCTTTTTATTTTTAATAAAATTAATAATAATAAATTAAAACAAATTAAAATTATATTTTTATTTTTTTATAATAAAAAATGAAAGAAAAAGGTTTAATCTAACGAAATTGTAAAAAAAAAAATTAATATCAACAAAGATATAGTCCCCGACAACAACACCAAAAGCTTGATAGCAATCGCAAGTGCACGATTTTGTCAAGTAATATAAAAGATCTCGTCTCCACAGGGACTATATTGTTGACTACCAATTATTTACAATTTTATTTTCTAAATGCACCCAAATAAATTTGAAATCAATGAATATATATAAAAAATTTAGACAAAGAATAAAATAAAATCTAATTAATATAAATATAAAGGAAATCTAATTATTAAAGGGATCAAATCAAATCTAAAAGTTCCCAAGAATTAGGATTCACCACAATGAGTACCAACAGATATGCAAAGATTTTCCCTTTTATTAAGTTATTTTATTTTGAAGGTGAATTATCCTAAGGTAATTAATGGTTCCTTTCATAATCTCAATAACGTATTTGATTAGACCAACTCCTACTTTCGTGGTAATTGAATGACCTCAAACCCTTTATGTTCTATGATAATTCAGTGAGCCCTCAAGGGATCAAACCTATTTTCGTGATTTAGAGTCTCGGGTTCAATTTTAGAGTTTCCAATATTAAGGTTCACCTTTCAGTTCTTCCTCTAATATCTAAAATCATGTGAATAAGAAGCCTAATGTAACATCCCAAGATTTAGACCTAAAGGACGTAACGAAAACCTTAGGCTAAGGATTCCAGCCAGGAGACGTAGGACGAGGGTAGAAAGGGAAATCGGAGTTGAATGTGGAACTAAATAACAATTGGATATCTAAACTAAGAAGGTTGGGTAGTAGGAGATTCTGAAGGAATAACCAAATGGTAACTCAAACAACTAAAGATTGGACCTGGAAGGAATCACACCCGGAGTCAGAGGGAAATATAGGATGGTTAAGAGTAAGGAAATGAGGTTAGATAAAGAAGAATTAAGTTGGAAGGAAGTGTCATGAGGAGGAGTTAAGGAAAAGAGCAGCAATCTAGATCTTAGCCATTAAGTGTGGAAGAAAAAGCTTTGTGGTCAAGGGAATTGATTTATCAAGAATTAGAGTGGGGAAGGGTTTGGATGAAAAGAACTAAGCTAGAAGAAGGTTTTCGTGGAGAGGAATAAGGTTTCAGAAGGAGAGAATTGAATTGGAATTAAAGAGGGGAAAAACAAGGTTGTTGCTTAATTTTGGGTTTTAAGCTAAATGACCTTGGTGCACTAATTTGCAAATGTCGCGACCGGGGCCACGACGGGGTCGGCGAGCCCGTGAGAAAAAAATATTGAAAAATGAATATTATTTTTGGGGAGTCGCCACCAATTTATTTAGTTTGGGAAAATTGAAAAACCCGAAAATGATTTAAAATTGAAAACCGGTCTGTGAACAAGAGATCCGAATTCGGGAGTCGATTATGTGTAGGGAAGGTATTAGCACCCTACAACATCCGTTAAAAACGGTTACCCTTAATTAATTGTGCAAAATTTATTAACTCTTGAAGATGTTTATTTTACCCTTCAAAAACAAAATTTATTTACATGAAAAAGTTAATTTGAAATCAATGGGACAAAAATTTGAAAGTTTTATTTTGGCTCGACGGGGAAATCCCGCTCCTACGTATCCCCAGGTGCAATGGAGAAATCAAAGTCATGTAGTTCTAAAATGTGTTTGAAAAGATTGGTTTTGATTTTGAAAGAAATTGATTTTTAATTTTTGAAAATAAAGGAAAATGAGGAAATTGATTTTGGAAGTGTTTTTAATTCAAAGAAAAAAGGAATTTATTCTTTAGCAGAGTTGATGCTAGCAAATGGCTATACAACGAACCCTTGAAATTGTTCAGACGACATTATTGATAGAAATGTTATTCAATAAACGTCATTTATTTTAAGAAGGAAACATTTTTGAGAAAAGATTTGAAGTTCTGCATTATTGAGTTAGCAAATGGCTATACTCAATATTTTCCTCTTTTACGTTATTGATAAAAATGCTATTCAATTAACGTATTTTCCGAAATGAATTATTTTTTGAAAAGGAATTTGAAATTTCACGCATTATTGAGCTAGTAAATGACTATACTCAATATTTCCTTTTTCACGTTATTGATAGAAATGTTATTCAATTAACGTAATTTTGAGAAAATTATTTTTAGAAGAGATTTGAGATTAAGCGCATTATTGAGCTAGTAAATGACTATACTCAATATTTCTTTTTCTCTTAAAAATATTCGTTAAAGGATATAAATGTTATTCCATCAACGTAATCGATTTGATAAACCAATTTAAAAAAAATTTTTATTTATAAACGAGCAAATTATTGAGCTAGTAAATGACTATGCTCAATTATTTTTTATTTGAATGACATTAAAAGATAAAAATGTTATTCCATTAACGTCAAAGATAAAAGGGGATAAATTGAATCAATTAATATTTACATGAACACATAATTAAAGTTACAAATAATCAATTATTTACAGAGAAAGAAATAAACAAATATTTACATCCACAAATGTTAAATAAATAATTCTAAACACTTAAAAGAAATACAAGATGGTGGATCTAGAATAATTTACAAAAAAGAGATTATTAGTGATAAAGAAACAACACATATTTAAAACAAATAACACAATTTTTTGGTGAAACAAATAACACAAAATAAAAGAGGAGAAAAATAATTTGGGCTTCAGTTCACATCATTGGCCCAACTTTCAAAAAAACCAGGAAAAATACGTGAATTGGGTGTGATAACATTCAGACTCAAGGTTAATCATGCCCAAAATGAGGAAATAAATCAAACAACAAATAAAAAAAGAAAAGAAAAAAAAAAAGAAAAAGGGGATCCAGCTAGCATCCACTTACTCATTTCAAACCCCCCCACTTTCTCATCTCTCTCACTTCCACTCTCATTCCTTTTTCCTCATTTCACGTTCTCCCAATCCCTCATTCACTCTCTCTTTTTCCATTTTCCATTTTTCCTACAGATTCTCGCTCTCGGTCCCTCACCATTTCTCACTTACTTAATCTCTCAAGGCTTGCATGTTTCACAAGCACAAGTGGAGGGGTGAGGTAATAGAGGAAGCGGCCATGACTGGGAAAGAGGGAGCCGCTGTGGGGGAATGGTGGTGCGGTGGTCTTGGCGGCGGGGAAGGGTGCGGCCGCGTGGCTGGGTGCGGCAGCGCGCGCAGAGGAGAGGGTGTTTGGCCGATCTTACAGCGGTGGACTGCACAACGCCCTGAGGGAGGACGGCCACGGCTGTGGTGCGGCGGAGGGGCGTGACGACAGCGTTCGGCCGCAAGACGGTGGTGGGACAGCGGCTGCTTGGGCCGCGAGCACGGTAGGGATGCACAGCGGGCGCCGTGAAGGGGTTTCCTTTCTCCTCCTCTCTTTTATTTGTTCTTGGTCCTTTTTTTTATCCTTTCACTGCTTTATTCTTGGCTGATTATGGAGGAGGTTGATCCCCTATTTTTAATATAAACTGTGTCTTGGACTGTATCATGAGACTCTATTTTTTGGGGTTGAACTGATGTAATTGGGACTGTGATTTTGGATTGGCATTTTTTTATCACTACCCACACAACACATTCAAATCAGCCATAAGAAATATATAGATATTGAAGTACGAAAATAAAAATAATACCGAATGTGTGGTTCTGCTGAATGCTTTGCAGTTCTTCCCCTTTGCAGTTGTAATTTCCTCTCTTCCCTTTTTTACTCAAAACTGTTGTTTTAGTTTTGCTGCTACAATTCTCCCTGTTTTTACTCAAATTTTGATCCTCTCTCTGTTTGCACTCAAATCCCCAATGAAAATAAAAACGATTCTCACTGGAAGCAATTTTAGTGTAAATCGTATATGTTTGTTGTGTGAAAAACCCCTCTATTTGATTCTGATATTTTCTTTTTGATTCTGGAAATTGGTCCCCCCTCCCAAAATTGGCTCCAATGGCCCCTATTTATAGGCAAAATTTTGCCCTGAAATTGCACTGCAAATTTCCATTTGCCCATACTGTGCCCAGAACTGCTGCCGCCACCCAAGACAGGGCAAGTTGCAACTTGTAACTTGCTCTGTTGCAGCATTCCCTTTTTTCTTCTTTTTTTTATTTTTTAGTTTTTTAGTTTTTTTTAATTTGAACTTCAAAGTTAATGGGCCCAAAATGACCCAATAGACAAAAAAACAAATCTGAAACATTCTTCTTCTTTTTTTCAAGAGTGAACCAAATGGGCCTAAATCGGCCCAAAAAGATTTTTTTTCAGCAAATGATTTTTTCAAAGAAAAAACTGAGCCTGATGAGCCCAATTTTCTTTTTTTTTTTATATTTTTTTACCGAAAACTTGACAGCACCTTTTTAGAACAGGCCGGCCCAAATTGGCCCAATTAAAAGACCTCTTTTGCTCCTTTTCTTTTTTGACTTAATAGATATTTTTTATCAAAACGTTTAATTAATCTGTTAATTAACTAACCATCGATAATCAATTAACCATCGAAAATTAATTAATTAATGGATTAATTGATCCATTTCGATTTTCTTTAATTTTGGGTATTTTTGGATTTTTTTAGAAGAAATAGATAAATACTACAAATATATACATAAGAAAAAGTAAATGAAGTTCTCAGAAAAAATTGGGTGCTAACAGCAACCCCCTTTGCTTGTTTTTTCAACTGAAAGAATAAACGAAAATAAAGAAGCAACCAATTTTATTTCGGACAAAACATGATTAATGAAAAAGGAAAAAGACCTGGAAAACCATCAGCCCAATTTTATAAATCTGCCAGACCATCAGGAGGAAAGGGAAAAGACCTGGAAAACCATCAGGTCATTGGTGAAACTCCCGGAAAGAACATCAGGAAGAAAGGGAAAAGACCTGGAAAACCATCAGGTCAAACTGATAAAACTCCCGGAAAGAACATCAGTAGGAAAAAGGAAAAGACCCGGAAAACCATCAGGTCAAATGATAAAACTTCTGGAACCAACATCAGGAGGAAAGGAAAAGACCTGGAAAAACATCAGGTCAAAATGATAAAACTCCCGGAACCAACATCAGGAGAAAGGGAAAAGGCCTGGAAGAGCATCAGGTCAAAATGATAAAACTCCCGGAACCAACATCAGGAGAAAAGGAAAAGACCTGGAAAAGCATTAGGTCAAAATGATAAAACTCCCGGAACCAACATCAGGAGAAAGGGAAAAGACCTGGAAAAGCATCAGGTCAAAATGATAAAATTCCCGGAACCAACATCAGGAGAAAGGGGAAAAGACCTGGAAAATCATCAGGCCAAACTGATAAAACTCTCGGAACCAACCTCAGGAGAAAGAGAAAAGACCTGGAAAAGCATCAGGTCAAACTGATAAAACTCCTGGAAAACCATCAGGAGGAAAAGGAAAGGACCTGGAAAACCATCAGGTCAAACTGATAAACACCTGGAAAACCATCAGGAGGAAAGGGAAAAGACCTGGAAAACCATCAGGTCAAACAGATAAACTCCTGGAAAACCATAAGGAGGAAAGTGAAAAGACCTGGAAAACCATCAGGTCAAACTGATAAGACTCCTGAAAAACCATCAGGAGGAAAAGAAAAGACATGGAAAAACCATCAGGTCAAACTGATAAGAGTCCTGGAAAACCATCAGGAGGAAAGGGAAAAGACCTAGAAAACCATCAGGTCGAACTGATAAAACTCCTGGAAAACCATCAGGAGGAAAAGGAAAAGACCTGGAAAACCATCAGGTCAAACTTTTAAGACTCCTGGAAAACCATCAGGAGGAAAGGGAAAAGACCTGGAAAACCATCAGGTCAAACTGATAAAACTCCTGGAAAACCATCAGGAGGAAAAGGAAAAGACCTGGAAAACCACAGGTAGTTTGATGAAAATGGAAGACACTAGATGTCACAATGTCTAGCGGACTTCTTCAATACCCTAAAGAAAAGAACTAGGCCTCACAATACCTAGAATGAAAATATGGGCATCACACTACCTAAAATGATAACTCGACAACTCAACATCTAGAACAAAGGTTAGGACAATGCCCAACAGTCGGTGCAAAATGCTTGCAAAAAATAAGTTGGAAATTTGGACAACAATCTGGATTTCACAACTTGATTCTTCCATAGAAACATGGCATGAATTTCAAATCAAATATGAAAAATTATAGGAGAAACAACATTCCCAAAAATGATATGAATTTTCTTTTCACCATTGAGTCAAAACACTCATTCAATTGTTTATGGACAAAGGGTGGTATTATGGTGTAAGGAAAAAGCAAAGAATCTTTTTCAAGGTTTTTGAGATTAAAGGGGTGGAGTATAGGAAGGGTAGATAATTTTCCACTGTGACATGGAAGTATAAGTGAAATATGGATCTATCCCCCAAGTTAGGCATGAAAGCATGATTTCTCAAAGAGATGGAAACTTGCACAATTCTGGTGAGGAGGAATAATGAGCCCCCAATTTAAGGTTCAAACACCCATGACAGTCAAATACTCCTGATGTGATGAGCCCCCCATATTTTAGCTTCAAGACATCTATGACACTCAAATCCTTTTGATGATTCTTGCTTCAAATGCTCAGTGAATAAAATTAACATTTGCTTCCGTTGCAAGTGCGCTTTTCCTTCATCTTTTGTATTTTTTCTTTTTTCTTTCTTTTTTTTTCCTTTTTTCTTTTTTCTTTTTCTTTTTTCTTAGGAGCCAAATGTACAAGCAAATGCAGCTTAATCAAGTCGCTTTGTCTCAAAATTAAAGATTAAGAAAATAAAAACAATCAATCTTTGATCAGGATGGACTTTATTGGGCTTGTAACGTGGCCAAGGGTTAAATGGTTATGAAAGAAAATGATATTAAGGCCCAAAATGAGTGTTTAAGGGTTTATTAGGACAAAGGATCTGCTGCACGGTGATGCATTTTGAAGCAGGTAATTCAATCAAAGTGATGTTCTCAACATTCTCTATTTTCACATCTTCAAGATTTCAATTTTCACTTCTTTCTTTCATTTCTCAATCATTTTTCATCTTTCTTTTTTCATTTTCATTCTTTTCATATTTTTAACCCTTCTTTTGAATGAGTAACTTGTGAACATGGAGTATAACTTATATAAGCAATACCACGAACAATTCAAGAGATTTATACAAACACATCGTGACAGCCCCCAGTGTGGAGGTGATCCTTGTCCAAGGTTAATTGAAGAAAAATTCCTTTTTAGGCTCAAAGTGGGTAGCAATGGATATTATTCAATCGTTGGATAAAGAAACAAGGCCAAACTTCATTTCAAATCTTGATTGCCTATTTTCAAAAAGTTTAATTTAGAGACATAGTTTCATGAAAGATGTATTTACTCATTTTTTCACTCCCTTTTTTATCTTTTTTTTTCATTTTTTCTTTGTTTTTTTTTTCATTTTTTTTCCTTTCTTTCTTTTTTCTCTTTTTTTTTTTGAAGGAAAGTGACACTTATTAGACAATGAGACAAGTTGAGTTCTTGGTGTAAGCAAAATGTAGCCAAAATAGCATGGTCAAACTTTCTTTTGTTCTCTTTATCCTCCTTATCAAACCATCATCTTCATGAAAGGATCTTCAAAAAAGATTTGTATTCACAATGATACTTGAAAGGGCTTGATTAAGGGAAAGATCCATCAAATGAGGTTATGAGGTAAGTGAATTTGACAAGTGGGTACAACAGGGTCACGGTGACATTGAGAAGCGTGATTTCATAATTAATTGGACACTGACAGGTTATTGAGAATTGGTGGAAGGTCAAGAATCAAGTGTTGTGACAAAATGGTGAAAATTTAAACATTGCAAACAAATGAACTTGGGGAATGTTAATTCAAAACCTGAATCTTTCCACTTTGCTTTGTCATTTCCATTTTTCAATTTTAAAAGTTGCACAAGAGGATGCATGGAATCCAAGCTGAGGAGAAACAAGATGTGAAAATCACGAATGGAAATCTTTTTTTTTTTAATGCAAAAGAAAGAGAAGAGATGGTTAAAATTTTGTACAAAGAAACACAAGAAGTGAAAATCACAAATGGAAATATTTTTTTTCATTTTTTAATGCAAAAGAATGAGAAAGGATGGTTAAAATTTGTACAAAGAAAAGTGGGGACAAAATATTTAAAGAATGAGGAGATGAATGCTCTTATTGTTCCTAAAAGGCGGGCCCTAGGCTTTTATAGTTTCAAGGTCAGACAAACCCCTAATTAGGTTGGAAGCTATAGTCAACTACCAGTGCACAGATTTAGGGACAAATCTAGACCTCTAGAAATCATGGTTCCCAGATTGCTCTCATCACATTGACAAGGATCTGGCTCGTGAATCAGTCATACGTAGGGATAATCCCTCTCAATATAACAAATCCAGGATACCGATAACAATCTGAGTGGTGAGTCAACTAATGTTACGTGGGCATCAAGCCCCTCAAAACATTTGTTGAAACACCTCTTATGCCTTAGCTTGCACGAGCTCGGGTATAGAGCCAAAGTTGTGCGAGGAGACTGACAGTGAAGTGCCTGCTTAGAGCATAGAAACCTACAAAACTACCCCACCTGCAAGAGAGACAGGTAACAAATATGTACAAAAAATAATAGTCCTCTAACCTAAGGTTGAAGCAAAATATTTACAACAACAATAATATGTACAATGGAATTCACAAAGAGATATGAAAAACAAGAAAAGGCATTTACAATAAGATATATACAAAAAAGGGAAAGAGGGTACAATGAACATAAAAAGTTAATAATTTTGCACAATTAATTACTAGGCTTGACTCTCGAAATCCCTAGTGGAGTCGCCAGCTGTCGCGACCGGGGCCACGACGGGGTCGGCGAGCCTGTGAGAAAAAATATTGAAAAATGAATATTATTTTTGGGGAGTCGCCACCAATTTATTTGGTTTGGGAAAATTGGAAAACCCGAAAATGATTTAAAATTGAAAACCGGTCTGCGAACAAGAGATCCGAATTCGGGAGTCGATTATATGTAGGGAAGGTATTAGAACCCTACAACATCCGTTAAAAAGGTTACCCTTAATTAATTGTGCAAAATTTATTAACTCTTGAAGATGTTTATTTTACCCTTCAAAAACAAAATTTATTTACATAAGAAAATTAATTTGAAATCAGTGGGACAAAAATTTGAAAGTTTTATTTTGGCTCGACGGGGAAATCCCGCTCCTACGTATCCCCAGGTGCAATGGAGAAATCAAAGCCACGTAGTTCTAAAATGTGTTTGAAAAGATTGGTTTTGATTTTGAAAGAAATTGATTTTTAATTTTTGAAAATAAAGGAAAATGAGAAATTGATTTTGGAAGTGTTTTTAATTCAAAGAAAAAAGGAATTTATTCTTTAGCAGAGTTGATGCTAGCAAATGACTATACAACGAACCCTTGAAATTGTTCAGACGACATTATTGATAGAAATGCTATTCATAAACGTCATTTATTTTGAGAAGGAAACATTTTTGAGAAAAGATTTGAAGTTCTGCATTATTGAGTTAGCAAATGGCTATACTCAATATTTTCCTCTTTTACATTATTGATAGAAATGCTATTCAATTAACGTATTTTCCGAAAAGAATTATTTTTTGAAAAGGAATTTGAAATTTCACGCATTATTGAGCTAGTAAATGACTATACTCAATATTTCCTTTTTCACGTTATTGATAGAAATGCTATTCAATTAACGTAATTTTGAGAAAATTATTTTTAAAAGAGATTTAAGATTAAGCGCATTATTGAGCTAGTAAATGACTATACTCAATATTTCCTTTTCTCTTAAAATATACGTTAAAGGATAGAAATGCTATTTCATCAACGTAATCGATTTGATAAACCAATTTAAAAAATGTTTTTTTTTATTTATAAACGGGCAAATTATTGAGCTAGTAAATGACTATGCTCAATTATTTTTTATTTGGATGACGTTAAAAGATAGAAATGCTATTCTATTAACGTCAAAGATAAAAGGGATAAATTGAATCAATTAATATTTACATGAACACAAAATTAAAATTACAAATAATCAATTATTCACAGAGAAAGAAATAAACAAATATTTACATCCACAAATGTTAAATAAATAATTCTAAACACTTAAAAGAAATACAAGATGGTGGATCTAAAATAATTTACAAAAAAGAGATTATTAGTGATAAAGAAACAATACATATTTAAAACAAATAACACACAATTTTTTGGTGAAACAAATAACACAAAATAAAAGAGGAGAAAAATAATTTGGGCTTCAGTTCACATCATTGGCCCAACTTTCAAACAAACCAGGAAAAATACATGAATTGGGTGTGATAACATTGAGACTCAAGGTTAATCATGCCCAAAATGAGGAAATAAATCAAACAACAAATAAAAAAAGAAAAGAAAAAAAAAAAGAAAAAGGGGATCCAACTAGCATCCACTTACTCATTTCAACCCCCCCCCACTTTCTCATCTCTCTCACTCCCACTCTCATTCCTTTTTCCTCATTTCACATTTCACGTTCTCCCAATCCCTCATTTACTCTCTCTTTTTCCATTTTCCATTTTTCCTACAGATTCTCGCTCTCGGTCCCTCACCATTTCTCACTCACTTATTCTCTCAAGGTCTGCATGTTTCACAAGCACAAGTGGAGGGGTGAGGTAATAGAGGAAGCGACCATGACTGGGAAAGAGGGAGCCGCTGTGGGGGAATGGTGGTGCGGTGGTCTTGGCGGCGGGGAAGGGCGCCGCCGCGTGGCTGGGTGCGGCGATGCACACAGAGGAGAGGGTGTTTGGCCGATCTTACAGCGGTGGACTGCACGACGGCCTGAGGGAGGACGGCCACGGCTGTGGTGCGGCGTAGGGGCGTGACAGAGGCGTTCGGCCGCAAGACGGTGGTGGGACAGCGGCTGCTTGGGCCGCGAGCACGACAGGGATGCATGGCGGGCGCCGTGAAGGGGTTTCCTTTCTCCTCCTCTCTTTTATTTGTTCTTGGTCCTGTTTTTATCCTTTCACTGCTTTATTCTTGGCTGATTATGGAGGAGGTTGATTCCCTATTTTAATATAAACTGTGTATTGGACTGTATCATGGGACTCTATTTTTTGGGGTTGAACTGATGTAATTGGGACTGTGATTTTTACTGTGATTTTGGATTGGCATTTTTTATCACTACCCACACAACACATTCAAATCAGCCATAAGAAATATATAGATATTGAAGTACGAAAATAAAAATAATACCGAATGTGTGGTTCTGCTGAATGCTTTGCAGTTCTTCCCCTTTGCAGTTGTAATTTCTTCTCTTCCATTTTTTACTCAAAACTGCTGTTTTAGTTTTGCTGCTACAATTCTCCCCGTTTTTACTCAAATTTTGATCCTCTCTCTGTTTGCACTCAAATCCCCAATGAAAAGAAAAACGATTCTCACCGGAAGCAATTTTAGTGTAAATTGTATATGTTTGTTGTGTGAAAACCCCTCTATTTGATTATGAAATTTTCTTTTTGATTCTGGAAATTGGTCCCCCCTCCCAAAATTGGCTCAAATGGCCCCTATTTATAGGCAAAATTTTGCCGTGAAATTGCACTGCAAATTTCCATTTGCCCATACTGTGCCCAGAACTGCTGCTGCCTCCCAAGACAGGGCAACTTGCAACTTGCTCTGCTGCAGCATTCCCTTTTTTCTTTCTTTTTTTTATTTTTTAGTTTTTTAGTTTTTTTTTTAATTTGAACTTAAAAGTTAATGGGCCCAAAATGACCCAATAGACAAAAAAACAAATCTGAAACATTCTTCTTCTTTTTTTCAAGAGTGAACCAAATGGGCCTAAATCGGCCCAAAAAGTTTTTTTTTTCAGCAAATGATTTTTTCAAAGAAAAAATTGGGCCTGATGAGCCCAATTTTCTTTTTTTTTATATATATTTTTTTACCGAAAACTTGACAGCACCTTTTTAGAACAGGCCGACCCAAATTGGCCCAATTAAAAGACCTCTTTTGCTCCTTTTCTTTTTCGACTTAATAGATTTTTTTTATCGAAACGTTTAATTAATCTATTAATTAACTAACCATCGATAATCAATTAAACCATCGAAAATTAATTAATTAATGGATTAATTTATCCATTTTGATTTTCTTTAATTTTGGGTATTTTTGGATTTTTTTAGAAGAAATAGATAAATACTACAAATATATACATAAGAAAAAGTAAATGAAGTTCCCAGACAAAATTGGGTGCTAACAGCAAATATCTAGAGTTGCAGGTATCCAATTAAGGTGATTCCACTTGCATTCGAAAGCTAAGATCCGGGGCTTTAGTTTGATATGCCATATGGGTTTATTCCGAGCTCATTTGCATCTCCAAACAGCAAGTTTACGTGCTCAAGCGCGTGGAGAAGCGAATTTTGGGGTTCAGACAACAACTTTGGGTGCTCAAGCGCCTAGGAGCGCGCTCAAGTGCCCAGGAGCGCGCTCAAGCGCCCGAGCCTGCCGTTATTGTCCCGAAGACAGAGACTTTGGGCGCTTGCGCGCTCGAGCGCCCGAACGCGTCCTGTTTTCTTAAAAACGCCCAGAGCTCTCCCTTTTCTTCATTCTTCTTCCTCCTTTAGGGTTTTTAGAGAGAGAGAGAGAGAGAAGGATTTTAGAGAGATAAACAAAGAGAAAGAAGAAGGAGGCTTAGGTAGAGGCAATCTTCCACCTCCTCCTAGCTTGGATGTCCAACATCTTCTTCCTTCTCCTCCATTTGAGGTGAGTGGGGTTCTCACTCACATGTTCTTGGTTGTTCTCCTATGTATGCTCCCTATTCTTTCTCTCCCTTGCTATTACTGTTGATTAGAGTTGATTTTATACAAACCTAGGATGGATTGTTGGATTAATTGAATATATGACCTTGTTACTCAAACCCAAGGTTAGAGGAATTGGGAATTTTGGGGAAATCTTGGATTATTGATGATGAACCTTGCATTTATTGTTGATTATGCATATGTACATGCTTATGGAAGTATTACTATCCTCTTGAAATCATTTACTCATTTTTTTGAAACAGAAGAGGATTTGGGTCTTAGGACCTCATGTTTTGAAAGGAAGAGTTTTGGGTCTTTTAGACCTCATTTTGAAATTTATGACTTTGAATCCTTGGACTTCATGTTAAAAGATTTATTTTGAGTCCTTGGATTTCATGTTTAAAACAATCATGTTAAATACTCAAATTTTGGTCCATGGACTCATGTTCCCAAGACTTAGTCTTCGGTCCTTGGACTCATGTTAAATAATCAAGATTTTGGTCCATGGACTCATGCTTAAAGACTCTGTCTTCGGTCCATGGACTCATGCTAAAATAAAGAAATTCTCGTTTGAATCTATCACAGTTAATGGGTAAGGTCTTATGGCCTTCAGGGACGACGGTCCCTGTTAGTCTGAGCTCAGTCTAGCCTCATGGTTATAGTGGAAAGACCCCTTGGGTGTTGGGTAAAACACTTCATGACTAACACTGCATTTATGGTTGTCATTGAATGACTAACATTACATGTCTTGAATTTCCACTATGAATGCTTTTCTGAACTTATCAAGTGATGTTATATTGTTGTATATCTTGTGCTTTGCCTCCCCACCCCGCACACACTGTTACCTCACTCACTGGGACGTAGTCTCATCCCACGATGTGGAAATTATATTTCAGCTGTGCAGGTTGCTATCCAGGTTCTTGGAGGACGAGTAGAGGACTCAGTTGAAGTAGAAAGTTCAAGCTTCGTATTTGTAAATGTCTAGTGGGTTGTGGAGTTGTGCCTAGGATATGAATGCTAGGGGAAGGGATGTTGTCACGTTTTAAGAAATTAGATTGTACTTGTATATTTTTATGCATGGTATTGGATGTATTATGCAGGTATTTTAGATTGGCCATAGAGGCTTGATTGCAGTGGATATTGTATATGCACTGTTATAAATTGTATTGGTGGACTTTTCTGGGTTTCAGGTTTAGAAGGAAATTTTGGTAAATGTCCAATTTTTAGGGGAAACTCTGCCGGAATTTCGGTAGGAGTTTTACGAACCATAACACTCTAAGTGTGGGTTCCTTCCCTAGTTTTTTTTTTTTGTATTGAGGTTTGTAGTGAAGGTAATGATGCATGATGTTGTGGAAGTTAAGCAAATCTTGGATTGCCTAAGCAACTGTGATTCTATGACGATACTTGAAATGGCGCGAAATAATTTCAGAAATTCGGAATATTGTTTCCAACGGACAATATTATTGAATTGAGAGATTAGGATGTTAAACCTAACAAATTCACAAGCGTTAAGGCCATCTAAAACTAAATAAAAACAACAATAACATTAATAAAAGAGAAGAAATCAAAACATAATTGTCAATCCTACAATGGGCTACTCCCAATTCCTAGAATTAGAAGTCTATCCAACCATAATTAAATCAAAGCCAATAACTATGAGTTCAAACATGGTGATTCAACAAAACTAAAAAGAATAGAATAGAAAATAGAAAGAATTCCAAATCTGGTCCCTGAAACTCGTTGTCTTGTTGAATTTGGTAGAAATCCAATGCCTTGCTCCCAAAAGGTCTTGAACTTTCTCTCTTGATCCTCAAAGAATAAGGTCACTCTTCATTTAATTTCAGAACTCTTTAATTTGTGCCCTCAATTGGCTTTTATAATTGGGGAGTGAAAATTGGGCTAGGCCCATAACCAATTAGTAGCAATTTAAATTCAAATTTAGCCCAATATCCTCCACCTACAAAATAAAAGACCAAAACCAATCATATGAAATAAAATGAATTAAAATGCATGCTATAAATAATTAATATGCATGATTATGCACAACTCAAATGTCAAATTACATAGAAATAATATATAATAAATGCACACATCACGTACCTGGTTTACTGCCGGAGCAAGATTTATATAGGTAAATATTGGCGGGAAAAGCCATTATTCTGTTGTAACAGAATTATCCGAAGTCTCCACACGCCCGTCCGAGGTGCAAGCCAAATCAAATCTTAATATTTGTCTCTTGTCTCATTATTAAGGATTTAACTTAATTTAATATTGTTAATTAATCTCTGTGGGACGATATTTGGGGTTTTAAATACTCCATTTTACTCTAATCTACAGGTACACTTGCCCGTAGATAAAACTCACAACATCGGGAATGAGAAGCTTAGGGATTGTTCCAAGATCACCCCTTGCGAATTTTAAAGTAGGATTCCTGCACCACTCCCTTTGGGGTTTGAGAAACCATCGACATGAATTTCCAAAAGGTCGTCCTGAACTCCAGCGGTTAGAGTGAGTTCCACAATGAAATAGGTGAATGCCTGGGCCTTAATTGTTTGTTGGGGTTAATAACTAATCTTGAATTCCGAGAGTTCGACGGCCCAAGCTACCATCATGCCTGCTAGGTCCTGGAGGTGAAGGACTTGTGGGATCGGTTGATTTGTTCTGATAATGATTTGATGTGCCTGGAAGTATTTTTGAAGTCGTTGTGCCGTGAAGACTAGAGCCAAGGTGATCTTCTCGACCTTGGGATAGCGTAGCTCGGGGCCTTGAAGTTCTTTACTGACAAAAAATACCGGGAGTTGTGAAGGGAATCAAGCATGTGGTCAGGGTGCAGCGGAATAAATGGATTCCCCCTTGTTATGATCGTTAATGTGAAAACACGAATTAAGGCATAAAAGGCATAAACATAATGACATAGCTTTTGTGAATTGTAAACGAGGCAATAGCAGACACATCTCTAGAGGTGTCCATGCCAACAGCCGAACTAGGAAACCCTCCTCAATTCTGCTAGTAGTGTTTAGAGAGTAAGAGTGACTACTTGTGTGCCTAGGGTAATGCATCTCATGTTATATTTATAGAGTGGTGGCTAGGGTTTTACCATCACTCAATTATCCCTAACACATATGGGTCTGGCCCATTATGTTATAATTCTAATCAAATTAGAATTATTATCTTTCCCTAGCGGCTTGTTGTATGCGTGTGACCCAATAGGCTTTTAATATCTGGTTATGATATTTAAAATAAAACCCTTTTATATTTAATATCATAAATAGTGAGCGGTATCTAGCAATACATCACTACTACCCAAATATTAAGATTATCAACAACTTTGACGAATCCTATTTTATGATAATAATTTATATGATCTGTCAATTTGTCCAAATATCTAATTGAACACAAGGGCATGGAATGTGTCAACCTTGTATAGTTCAATTTATGTTTTTCTTGATTCCCAAGTAGACTATACAGAAAATAAACATCTCATGTTTATCCTCCTGAGCATGGCCATGCATTTTGTAGTCTAACTCTATCAAGAGGCCTACAGATATAACTCCTGTTACATATGAGAGACAAATCTCATCTAGGTCACTCACATTCCACCACATAATTTATTATATGTCCAAAAACCATCTTTATGATCACCCTGTTACAAGAACCGTTTGATGATATTTAAAACATATAATTCCTTATGTAGGAATCGTAGTGGTTTCAGGTCAAAGGACTTCATATAATATTTATCAATTTAAGAAACGTTCATGACACTTATGTAACAACCATGCAACGTTCTTAAGGTGGGTAAGTCCAGTACATCATTACTCTTAATATGTACTTATGTGAGCACATGATATCTCATATCCATGATCCGTGAGATGTGATCATCAATGAACTCTCATACTAGTCTAAATGCATCTTTTGTCCTAAGAAAATGCTCGACCAGGGACCCTTTTAAGAATAGTTCTTCAAAAGATCGCACGATCAAGTTATCTACTTGATTTCTTATAAAGTTCAAGTTTACTATTCTAAGGACATTTATTATATTCTAAAAGAATTAATAAAATTGAATTGCCTTTATAAAATAATATGATACAAGCGATGGATGTTCAAAACAAAACATATAGGTCTCTAGTTCACAAACTAACAGGTTGCGCTTTATCAATTTCTCTTATTCGTGTCGCGCTGACAGCTTCATCAGCAATAAAGAGGTAAACATACAATGGCTCTCCCAGCACAGGTCGGGTCAAGACAGGCGACGAAGCTAGAATTTGCTTGATCTGTTAAAATGCTTTTTCACAAACTCCATCCCAGCAAAAGCTTTTTCCTTTCTTCAGAAGCCGGAAGAATGGCAGAGCTTTTCCGACTTCATGATGAAACGTTTAAGGGCGACTAACTGGCATGTCAGCTGCTGAACTTCCTTCACCGACGTCAGATTTTTCATTTCGAGCATAACGCGACATTTGTCGAGATTAGCCTCGACACCCCGTTCTGTTAACATGAATCCCAAGAATTTTCCAGCTCGGACATCAAACATGCATTTCTTAGGATTTCGGCGCATCTTGTACTGCCTAAGTTGATCAAACACCTCGACAAGATTTGCTTTGTGGTCAGCATCGGACGACTCTTGAAAATCATGTCGTCAATATACACCTCCAACACCTTCCCAATCTGATCTTGGAATACCATGTTCATCATGTGTTGATATGTTTCCCCAACATTCTTCAAACCAAAAGGCATAATCCTATAACAATAATTCGCCCCTTCAGTCATGAAGGCTATTTTTCCTGATCAGGTGGATACATGGGGATCTAGTTATATCCCGAATACGCGTCCATGAATGATAATAAATGGAAACCAGAAGATTGATTGACCAAATGGTCGATGTTAGGTGACGGGTAAGAATCTTTGGGACATGCTTTATTCAAGTCGATATAATCTACACACATGCGCCATTTTCCAGATGACTTCTTAATAAGAACTACATTTGAAAGCCAGGTCACGTATTTGACCTCTCTAATAAACCTGACGTCTATCAGCTCGGTGACCTGCTGACGAGTAGATTCAGCTCGCTCAGCGGCCATCTTCCTTCGCTTCTGTTCGACAGGCTTCACACGTGGATCTATTGAAAGGCGGTGGCAAATAAGCCTTGGGTCCAATCCCGGAATATCTTATGCAGTCCAAGAAAAGATTCGTCGCCCTCCGGGGTGAGTCCATTGTCGACCTGAACCATCATGTCAGGATGGGGACGAATTTGCTGTGGCCTGCAATCTCATTCTGGTGGATGGGTACCTCCAAAGTCTTCCCGAACATCGAGGTCAGCAAGCAACACCCCGGATGCAGATGGGGGCTTCTCGGCTATAGAATTCGTCTTCTTCGGCTTGCTTACCTTCAAAGATTCTTTTTAACATGCCCTCAGTGCTACTTGGTCCCCCCTAAATGCTATCACTTCTCCCTCATCACTCCAAAACTTCAACATCAGATGGATTGTGGAAATTATTGCACTAATGGAGTTCGAAGTTGGTCTTCCAAGGATGGCATTATAGGTAGTCAGACAGTCGACCACTAAGAATCTGACCTTGGCGGTTTTCGACACTGGGGGTTCCCATAGGTTACCAATTGTTCTACATATCCCTCCCAACAGACCTTGTCTCTAGTGAATCTGACGAGGTCTCTCCTGTGTAGGGCAGCAAATCGACAAAAGGGATGTGTAGCTTGTTGAACGTTTTGAAGAACATGATGTCGACAAAGGTTCCCAGATCGACGAAAACCCTGCAGACCTCGTGATTTGCCATGAAGGCGGTAATTAGCAACGGATCATCGTGCCTCGAAATTACAGGGCCATAATCGTCTTAAGAAAAACTCAAAGGTAGAAGATGGCATCTCTGAGGCTGATTAAACTCCCTGGATGATGATGATGATGATGATGATGCGAAAAGGATCTCCTTCGGGCGCCTCTTTCGCGAGTTTTCGCTCTCCCCTTTGCCGGCAAATCCTCCAACGATCACATATATAATAAGATGCTCATATTGTGGGCATTCACCCCCCTTCTATAACAGTCTGGGGATGAGGTTGTTTCGGGGTCTGATCTCGATGCCCCATACAAGAGCCAGAGAGAGATGTCCGGTCTGAATAAGGTCGATGGGAACGCGACCTGTGTCTTTGGTGCCACGGGATCTCGACCGAGAGCGATTTCTTCTGAGCCGACTGTCATCCCAGCAATAATCTCCTCGGCGGGAATCATCACGGCGAGAACTTTTGTTGTCACCTTCCTCGGTCTTTTTAAACCTATCCAGCTTGCCACGTCAAATAAGCTCCTCTATAGAGTCCTTAAATTGGATGCACTTATCAGTATTATGACCCGGGGACTTGTGAAAATGACAATATCTTGACCGGTCGTGTCTGACTTTGGCTTGATCGGCTTGGGTCTCCTCATCCCGACCTCATACATCTCCACATTGAGGATTTCATTAAGAATCCTATTCCGAGAGTGTTGAGCTTGGTTAGGGATATGAACGGGGCGGCGGCGAGTAATTCACTACCTGTATCCATAACTGCTAAAATTAACGGGTACCCATGCGGGTAGCGGGTATCCGTGAAATTTCATGGGTATCCATTAATGTTTAAAAATTTAAATTTTATGACAAAAAAAGAGAGAAAATGTTATATAATATATTATAATATCATATTATATATAAAAATAATCATTATACAATACCATTACGTGCTAATATATTAAAAATATCATCATAAAAGAATATAAAATAAATTATATCTCATCATAAATAATAAAAAATCCTAATATTCAATTATATTTAATAGAAAAATATGTTTTGATGAGTATGCGGGTACCCGCTGGGAGGATATTATAATATCTGACCCCACCCATTATATAAATATGCGGGTACCCATTGCGAGTATATCCACGGGTATCCACTGGTGTGGGCTTTTAGACATCCCTAAGCTTGGTATAGGTGTTGTATCACCCCAACGGGCCCTTTTCTCCTTTATCACCTTTTCGGTTTCCCTTGTCATTCTTCTGCGTCTCGGGCTTCGAAGATTGATTGAGGTTTCTATCTTTCATCTTCAGGGCTAACTCTTCGTTTCCAGGTTGATGTACTGCTCGGCCCAATTCATAAGTTCTTCCATAGAAAACCGACTTCTTCTTAGATAAATCTATCCAAAAGGGGGAGTGTGGAATGAGGCCATCCTTTGCTAGCATCAAATGGACCCCGAGCTGAATTCCTTGGACTAGTGGTGCGTCCATGGTGAAACGGCTGATGTAGTCGCGCGGTGATTCCGACGTCCCTTGCCGGATCTATTTCAAAGACACCTCAGTCTTCGACTGTACTTTGCTGGTGGTGAAGCTGGTTATGAACTTGGCGCCCAAGTCGGCCCAAGTGTTAATAGACCTCGGTGGTGGAGTCTGAAACCAACGTAGGGTGGTCTTCTTCAAAGATAGCGGAAACACCCTGCATAGGATAGGGCCAGTAGCGTTTCGGATTGACATAGGAGACTTATAGACATCTAGGTGTTCCAAGGGATCTCCTATCCCGTCGTAGAGTTCAGGAACAGGAACTTTCTCGAAACACTTTTCGATTGGAAACAACATGATGCGCTCCGAGAATGACATCACCACATGGATGATCTCGTCATCGTGAGGATGAGGATTGTTCACCCGACGACGAGAAGCTTGGTGAGTTGGTGAAGGTGGAGCCCGAGGGTGTGAATGGGAATGTGCTGACTGTACGAAAGACTGAGGGGATGAAGGACGCTCCCCGTGCGGAGGTGATTGTCTCCAATCTTGATAAGAGTTGAGCATAATCGCTCAGCACCGCATCCTAGCGACAGATGAATTCCACCAGCTCTTGGCGAGAAGGTTGTCCCGGTGGAGTTCCAGTATAAGTATGATTAGTAGGACGCGATGGCAGCACAGGCGGCACGCGAGCAGCCACGACTGAAACACTGGCGGCAGAGGCCACAACAGAGGCCCCTATGTTGGAGACAGCAGTAGGAACTCCACCGGTCACGACGAAAGCTTGTTCGCGAATAGGAAAGCGGTGGTTTCTCGCGGGAGTAGCTACAGGGGTGGGGGTGTCTACTGCATGGCCACGGCTGTTTCCAGTGGTGGTGTTGTTGTTGATGCGCATTCTAACCATCTTACCGAGAATTCACGGACAGAATGTTTCCCAAATAGAATGGAGAAAACGATTCCCATAGATGGTGCCAATGTCCGTGTTGGATTCTGCAAAGGAGATTTCCCGTGAGCTTCTACGGCGGTTCCATGGAGGAGCACGATGGTGGTGAACCTGCAAGGACTCTGACGCTCAAGTCAGTGTGCATTTCGATAGAGTTTCAGTAGTGTGAATGAAAGCGTACCTGGTTTACTGCCGGAGCAAGATTTATATAGGAAAATATTGGCGGGAAAAAGTCATTATTTTGTTGTAACAAAATTATTCGAAGTCTCCATGCGCTCGTCCGAGGTGCAAGCCATGTGTCGGGTGGTGACCGACTTCCGTGGTCTAAGATTGTATTCGTCCCCGGATAAGAGCTTATTAGTCAGATATACTTAACAATATTAAGTCCTTGAGATTTGGGTACATACTTCAATTACACCGAGTCGAACCTCGATTAATCGAGGTCGGTTTTGGTCATCGACTATATCTTATGTTGTAGTCGGAATTTGGCATTCCGACGTTGGCGCCGGCCAAGCCTGAAGTCGGTCCAGAACATCTTTTGTTTTTCAAAATACCCCTTCTAATATTATATAATATTAAATATATAAAATACATACTCACCCAAACATGGTGGCAGTAAACAATAAACCCTATTATCACCACCATCACTACAACACCATCATAAACCCCCTTTTTTCCCAAAGCAAAATATGGAACCAAAATAAAAAAAAGGAGAAAATATAGTAGCCCTTCCCTAGACATGCGACCATTGCTCGTCTGATTTGATCACCCACCAGCTGCAACTACCGTTTCGACAATATGTAGTCCTGGTTGCGCCTCCATTGTCCCTTCTTTGCAATTATCCCACACCAACCAGTCATTCCAATAGCTTGAAAAAAATCAAAAGGAGAAAAAAGAGAGATCAGAAAATGAAAAGATCAATGAGGATGAGAGGTAGACAAAAACAAAAAAAGAGAGTAGTAAGAACGGGACCGTGGGGTTGTGCGTCTAGTTTCCGGTTGGTCATGCAATGTTGTCTCGACTTCTCGCCTACCACCATCCCATCATCACGGCCTCGCACCGCTCGACGTGTTGCTGTGCTTCTGCGCCGCTAACGATGACAATCATTTGTCACCTTCTATGTTGCGATTGGTCACATGGTCGGGATGAGTGGGTGTGGAGTCGAAAACGAGCGGGAGAGTAGAAATAGAGTGAGGAAAGAAACGAAGGAGAAGGGTGGTTGTGGTGGTGTTTGAAGGGGTTAGTGTACTGTGCAGAGAGGAAGATGTGTGAGGGTGCGCAGGGAAGAAGGAGAGGGATGAATGGGTTAATTAAAAAGGGTATTTTTGGAAATAATGATTAATAAGAGAGGAGATTTGGATATGTGGAAATAAAGAAAACATGTGTAAAAATTAATTCCCAAATGTTAATGGGTTTTGTTTTGGACCTAACCCATCAACATTAGACCCGAAATGTTCAGGCCCAAATATAGATCAAGCACTGCCTCTAATTGGGCTATCTCGTGATGACGACCCACATCCCGACCTATGAAAGTTAGTCCATATCTACAAGGAAAGTGCAAGGTGATGTACTTTGCACCGTCACCACACCAAATACATTCCTAGGGAATCCCCAACAACACCAACCTATGAATCACCCACATTCACCCCTAGAAATACATTATGATGACAAATGCTAAGTATTTATTGTTTATTATTATTGTTAATTTGCTAGGGTTTTTCCTGACTTAGGCTTCAAAGTGTTTTTGTAAGCATAACCCCACCACACATAACCAAATTCGTCTTTTATACACCAAATCTCAATATTCGACTTCCTGAAACCCAACAACACCCTACTTTTCCTTCTTGGCAGAGAACAAATTTAATTATGATTTTTTTTCTTTATAAACACTTAAAGAGAAAATGAAATTGGAAATAAGTTTGGAATCATCCAGTTTACGTCCCGTGCTTCCTTCCCCCAATAAATTTAATTATTATCCTCCTACACATTCTCATGGTCCTATTATTTTATATGTTTTGATAACCTCAACCCTGAGAGTTAATTAGAAACAAACATTGAATACATATTCCAATTTTAAACATAATTAAAATTGGAATGAGTTTGTGGATAGAATTGATGAGGATTGAGTATTTTTGGCCTAACATGAAGGAAGACGCTATGATGTTTGCTAAAAAGTGTATAAAATTCCTAAAAAGCACAAAGACTTGATACATGCTCCAACGGTAGGGGTGTACGGGTTAACGTCAATGTACCCTTCATACTTGTGCCATGGATTTCATAGGATCCATAAGTCCTACACCAAAAGGAAAGACGTGCATACAACCTACCACAAAGCATTACATGAAATGGGTGGAAGTAGTAGCAACCAAGGAAACCACAATAACAAGTGTGGTTTCATTTATAAATTTTTTTTTGTCACTTTGGATTGCTTTATAAGACTGTCTCAGATATGATACCTATTTCATCAATGGGAAAGATATGAGAATACTAGAAAAATATTTGATTAGTTGTGATAAATCTATTCCTTAATATGTCCAGTCCTATAGGCAAGCTAAATAAAAAACTAAGTTGTCGAAACTCATTGTCAAAATCGTATAACAAACTAAGGCAACATGTGTTTCATCCTTGTTCATGTGACTAGACAAAGAGAGAGCAGAGGCCATGAAGGGGCTAGGAGAGCTAGGGACATTATAAAAAAATATTTTGTAACCCCAAGGGGTTGGTCAAGTGGAGCAAGACAGGGTCTCGTACCTGACAGGTCGCAGGTTCGAACCCCCACTCGTCCCCTTGGGGTGAGGTAAAATGTAAGTACCTCTGTAAGTGCTCTTTGAGCCTGGAGGCACTCCCTGCCTTGGACTGGGGCACCATCCTCCCACCCTAAATTTTATCTTACCAAAAAAAAAATATTTTGTTCTCTTTTACAAGGTTGTCAGACTCGAGAGTCTACGTAAACTCGTGGAGCTCCCGTAGACTCGACTCGTAGACTCGTAAGAGTCTACCTAAAATTAAAAAAATATTAAAATACACTATAAATAGAGAACAAACCAAATATAATAGTACTAATTCAACATTTTAAGTCCAAAATAAAGCACATAAGAACAATAAAATGTCATGATACAAACTTAAGTACTTAAGAGCAGAAAATAGAACCTAATCTTAAACCAAAAATTAAACAAATTGAACAGAGGGAGGGAGAGTGAATTAACTGGATGCAGGCAAAAGCAGCAACAACTTGGAAGCACAGCAGCAGCGCAAATGTAGAAGAATCAGCTAAAAACGGCACAACAGAAGAAGAATGAACTGGACGCACAGCAGCAGCGCAAACGCAGCAGTAGAGCAGAAATGGAGGAGCTAGAAGCGAAGCAGCGGAGCAGAAGCGGAGCAGCTAGAAGTCGCAGAAGAGAAGAGAGAAGAGCAGCGCAAACGTAGTAGCGGAGCAACAGAGTAGAAGTGGAGCAGTTAGAAGCGAAGCAGAAGGAGAAGAGAACCGAAGCAGCAAAGTAGTGGAACAAAGAAGAGAAGAGAAGAAGATGGAGAAGCGGCCAGAAATATGTCGCAGAAAAGAAGAGAAGGGCACAGTAATTTTGTGACAGAAGAAATAGGGAAAACCCTGAGTAAAACGCAAAAAAAAAAAAAGAACAGAAGTGTCGTTTTTAGCTTTTTCATGGACTCGCTGACTTGGTGGTGAACTCGCGAGTCTGACCGAGTCTGACCGAGTTCACCCGAGTCTACCCGAGTTTACCAAAAAACGAGTCTATGATCGAGTTAACCAGTTTTACGCACCTGGACTCGTAAACTCGTACGATTCTACGAGTTAACTCGCGGTTTGACAACCATGCTCTTTTACCCTTTATCGCAATAATCTCTTTCTCTCTTGCCTCTCTCCCTCACTGCTTAGCACTCTCCATAGTTGGCTAACACCTTCACTATTGACACCTATCCTCCACGATGACCTTATCCCACCACCCTCCACCTTCTTTGCTCTACACATTTCACTACTACTCTACTTTTCATTATCCGCACCATTGTAACTTAATCCATTTCACTATTGTTTTCGCCCATCACCTTCTTTTGTCACCAAACATTTTCCACCATTGTGTAGTATGGCCTTTTTACTGTTCCTAATTATAATTATGATTATGTACGATGGACTCCATATCTTGGGTTATGCTAGAACTTTATATAATTTTTATAATTTTGAAAAATGGATTAATATATAAAAAGTTAAAGAAATATATTAAACATGAATTCTTAGAAAAGTATATATAATTTTAATAAAATGACAAATTTATATTATATTTATATCATATTGTAACATTAACTGTCACGACTCAAATCCAAGGTCGTGACCGGTGCACAGACTAATACCCTTAGCCTGGCAAGCCTAAAACAATAGTACATTACTTTATCTCCAAAATAAACATACTTCCAGGAATTTACAGAAAGTTTGACAGAGTCTCCCTTATATTTTGGACATCCCAAAATTTACAAAAAATCTTGTTATCAACAAATATCACCAGCCAGAGTTTCCAACAACATAGTATTTATCCAATCAACATCACAATATACATCTCAACATAAACCACTGACTAAATTCCCTAAGCTGCAGAATATACATATAATCCCAAAATAACATCAAATGGCCACCAACACAAAAGAGGCCTACCAAAATGAAATAACAGTAGAACTGGAACAAATGAATCTGCCAGCAGCCTGCTACTCAGCTGTCTGGGAATCTGGATGAAAAAAATAGAAAGGGGTAAGTCACAAAGACTTAGTGAGGGCCTAACAACCACCATGAACTAGAAGGGAAACATACCAACGCACGAGTTGTTCGATAGAAACAATTGACAGTATAAAATTTATTTCTTAACATAAAACTTGCTAAACAAGTGAGTTCGATAAATCCCACAATCTTAGATAACTTGTTTCCAATATCTAAGAGATAAGTTTTTCATATCCAAATCAATACAGATTTATCATGTATAAGTTTAATAAGTAAATCTGAAATGAAATAAATTGAGTAAAACATAAATCATATATATGAAATGTAAATACAGTTGGGATCACTCATGATAGAACCTAGAGGCGGCTCCATCTCACTGATAGACCTCTCCTCCGAAGGGTGGCCTTTCCCATGGGGCAGCTACATCTAACGGATAGTCCTCTCCTCTCCAGAACCATGTCCATATCTCAATATCATCGGGGGAAGCTACATCTCGCTGATAGTCCTCTCCTCCAAGAGTGGCCTTTCTCTTGGGGCAGCTCCATCTAACGGATAGCCCTTTCCTCCCAGAATTATATCACGTCTCAATTTCATGTCATGTCATATCATATCATATCATCGGGGGCAGCTCCATCTCGTTGATAGCCCTCTCCCTAAAGTGGCGGCTCCATCTAACAAATAGCTCTCTCCTCCCGGCATCGTACAACTAGGTGCACCTAGGCCGTTATCATCTGCTAACGACATACGGGGTTCTAACATGGATCCCAATAATATAAATATCAAATTTATTCTAGTTTCTCAAAGTCCCTTAAAAATTAAATCTCCACTTTCATCAAACAAAATAAATTTAAATTTATAAAGCTCTCAACGTTTGAGATAAATTTCATAGAGAATAAAATCAATAAAAAAAGTATGTTTCCCAAGTTTGTTAAGTAAACAACATTAAAATAGAATAAGATGAATTAAAATAGTAATTATAAAAATATTAAAATAGGTCACGATGATTGTTAAACCACTCACAACTACGGATAATCAACCAAATTGCTTCCCAACAACTCCAAGAGTATTATGCGAGGTAGAAATCAACAGATCTGAGCACCAACAAATAGTTCCAACATTTAGAAATTTATTTGAAGCTCTAACCATAAAATCCCTAAAACTAGTGCCCAAAGCTCTAAAAATAATTCTACCTAAAGTTAACACATACCAATAGTCTATTTACGAGTTGTGGGTTTACCTTAAAGAGCCGAACGAGCAACCTTTACGGTGTGGGCACTCTCCTTCTTCCATAGAGCACTACCCCTAACCCCAAAAATTACCAAACTTAGTTCCAAAAAGAAAAAGGGAATGAGTAGGAATTTTGGGTTTCATTACCTTTCACTTGGTGTAATGGATTTGAGGGGAAACAGAACACAAAAGGATGAGAGGAGATGAAAATGGGAGAAAAACGAAAGAGAGGGGGAGGGGCGATAGGTTAATGCAAATGAGGGTGGGGATTTGCTTCTGAAAGTCGAGAAGCTTCCCCTCCCCTTTTTCCTTATAAACGAATTTTGTCTTTTTTTTAAAAAGTAAAAAGTGAAACGATGCGTTTCATTAACTACTCAGGAGTGAGTTGTGCCTCACTTGACAACGTAAATTGAGATTGTAGGAAGAGTTTCGGACTTTTATTTCTACTAAACACGCTCTCAGAAATGAGTGAGAATAGAGATGTCAACGGGGCGGGGCGGTCGCGGATAGTGAGATGAGTGAGAATAGGGATGTCAACAGGGCGGGGCGAGCACGGATAGTAGCTACCCGCTACCCACCCCCGCAGGCAAAAATGTGTCCCGTGCTCGTCACAGGTACTCGTTTAATGGGTTTTAAATTGGTATTAGATACCCGCGGATATCCATGGATACTTATTAAAATTGAAAAAAAAAACAAAAAACTTAAAAAAAATTGGAGATGAGTGAGTATGGAGCTTTCTAAGATTCTCATAAAATAGTAGCATTACTTATTTATTATTTCTTTAATCATAAATCTATACATAATTGAGTGAACAAAAAATATTCAACATGTTTAAAGAATTTAAAGAATAAAAAGAAAAATATACAGCCTATTATAAATATACAACATGTTTAACAAAGAGTTGACAGAATCATATACAACCTATTATCATATAAAGATTGTCGTAATGTCTAGAAAATTTAATTAGAAACAGTGTATATTTATAATGTTAGAAAAATCACTTTATCAGGCCAAAATAACTTGAAACAGATTTCTTGAGATGCAGATGAGGAGATCAAGCAGCAGGAGTAATAGGAGACGGCAAAGACGCAACACAACGAAGATGCAGACACGACAAAGATGCAGACAGTCGCGAGGGACAAATAGAGATGCAGACAGATTTCGTGATGCAGATGCCGCAAGGCGAACGCGTGACGCAAATGCCGAAGGGCGAACGCGAACGGATCTGCAGACGCCGGAGCTGAAGACACACCGGAGAAGAAGATGAACGAAAAGGCGTGGAGGAAAGGGTTGTCTTTGTGGATTGTATTGTGATCTTGGACTGGCGGCTATGGTTACAGATCTCACTATATTAGTTAGAATTAAGGGTAGATATGTATTTAAACATGTACGGGTACCCGCGGGTATGGTACCATTAAACCCGTCCCCGCCCCGTTTATACGCGGGTATTTTAGATACCCGTTAATAGCCATCCGCAGATATCCATTTAAGTACCTGAATGTAATTTACCCGCGGGTATGGGTATGACTAAACCCGAAACAGAATTCTCAATTATTAACACAAAAAATATTGTAACATTAACTTGTTCACTTTGTTTTCGGTAAATTAACTTGTTCACTTTAAAACACTTAGTTTTTTTTTTGACGATTTAAAAAGGAAAATACTATATGGTATGGTGAACACATTTCACATGAAATATATTATAGAGAGATTATTGGGAAAATGAAAATGGAGTAAGCAAACAAATTTGGTGATTTGAGCTGCGAGGGAAGAGAGACCGAGACAGATAGATATTAACCTTGTTTTTTACTCTCTAAATTGTCTCTGAGGTTCTTCTTCACAAACCCTAGCTCTGAATCTAACCCCTTCCACCGTTGCATTCCACGAAGAAATTGCAATTGACGGGAACGGATAATTGACCATCACATCACAACAAGCATCACTTTTTGACATATCTGATCGATTGCATTCCTCAATTGGGGCAATTCAATTGTGTTGATAGACGACAACCATGATTTCTTACTAGCTAGCCTATTCAGATTAGATTCCGTTGTTTGTTTGAAAAGAGATGTACTTGAAGAAGCCATTGTGGAGTGAAGGGATCGAAAGAGGGAAAGGAGATTCAAGTGATTATGGTGCGGTTGGTGATCTCGTGAACTCACTGCAGCAACAAAGGGTATATAGAGAAGTCACTCTTGCTCTCAGAACTGGCCTCAGAGATGCACGCGCCGAATTCTCCTTTCTCCGTGTTCGTGCTCTCCGTTCCATTCTCAAGTTCCTCCGTTCTGTTGCTGAGTCTGATTCTACCATTGACCTCTTTAACCAAACTCAATCCATTCCCCAATTGCAAGGTCTCTTTAACTGTTTTCTCAATTACTATTATTTTCAGTGTGGTTTGATTGTTAACTTTATTATGGCTCTGTTTTCAGTGGTTCCGGTTCTCTTTCAGCACTCTCTGAAGGAGACAGGGGATGATTACAATGGCAATAGGGTAGGAGATTTGAATCACATATTTGGGGTGGAACCGATGAAGTTAACAAGTCCATCTACAGATGCTGAAGTTGCACTTGCACTTAGAGTCTTGGAAGGTTGTTGTTTGCTTCACCCTCAGAGTACAGCTTTGGCACATCAACACAAGGCCATTCAGGTGACCTTCCTATATTGTTTTTTGGTATTTAGTAGCTTTTCACTGCCTCCTTTTAGAAAGAACAAGATTTGAGGGAAATGTGTTTTTTTCATTTACCTATTGTATCCATGACAATCTTGGGTGACTGACTTCAAATATCTGTTGTCCAGGATTCTTTCATAGATTTGTGCTTTTTCTTCATTCAGTTGAATATTTTATAATGTCAATCTGCATATTGATACACTTACTTCCTTATTGAGAATTATAGGAGCTTTCTATTTTCCGAACTTCTGGTTTTATTCATGGATTTTTTTTTTTTTTTGTTATGACTTGAAGGATGTTTATGATGATGAAGTGACCATGCCATAAAAGCTTCATGCTTCCCAACAATTTTTCATTTGTAAAAGAATAACTTTTACAGAAAAGAGAGATAGAAAAACAAGTATGGAATTTAAGACATCCTCCTTGAAGAAGCATAAACAATCTGTAAAGGAAACGCCCAAATTCATAATGTAAACCCCTCCAATTACTTTTATGTTTTCTCTAATTTCCAAATTGTTGCTTCTCTTGATTTTTAGTAGTGGATGAAGGCTGATTATGATGATAAGTGACGTTTCCATATATGGTTTGTTTTGTCATATACTTTGGCTTTTTTGCTTCTCTTATCTATTAAAGAAAAGATTTATCGAAAAAAAAAAACGGTATAAAAGACGAAAGAAAAGAGCCTGTTTGATTTACATTTTCATTTCCTGTTTCCATTTCCTGTTTTCATTCTTTTTTCTGTTTACTGAATTTTTACAAAGGAAAAACTGGAAATGCTGGAAACAACAAATTTTTGTTTCCAGCATTTCCAGTTTTTCTTTTGTAAAATTCCAGAAAACAGGAAACCGAAAATGAAAACAGGAAATGAAAATGCAAACTAAATAGGCCCTAAGATATTCATCTCAAGGAACAAAGGCACAAACATTCTGAAAAGAGGACAACCAAATTGATAAAATAATCCCCTCCTCTTGTGCTCATGGACGATCTTGTGCTGATTAGTTCTATCAGCACATAATATAAACATAAGCATAATATAAACATAAGCTACAACTACTATTGATACCACGTCTTTTGATGTATTCCAATAGCTTTAGGTCTCATTCGTTGGTCAAGATAGGATAACAAAGGATAAGAGAGTTGGATAAGAAGAGGATAGGATAAGAGCGGGATAAACTCTTATGCTATCCTATGATTGATGCACACTAGAATAACAAGGTAGATAGCATTATATTATCATATCCTATCAATCTCTAACCTAGATCCCCCTAAGGATAAAAATTACATTAGAGAAAAGGATAGGATAAGGAATAGGATAGAGTTATGCTATCCTATTGGTGCATCAAACATTGGATATAAAATAGGATAGATTATTAATATCCTATCTTGTTCTTTAACCTGACTACTAAACGAACCCTTATAGGAAAAACACCTGTACATTTTGGCAAAAATTGTAATTCCTACCTATATCTTTATCCTCCTTTAGTAAGAAAAAAGAAACAGAACAATAAACCCCTTTAATTTCTTTGCACTTTCAAGAAGGAGACTCCCAAATACCAAGGGTGGAAGTGGAATGCAAAATAAGCTCTAGAAATAACTCTTGTTTGTATCAAATTCAATGGAAAATAAAGAAATTTATACTTAAATATGAGCATTGCACTCCTAGCATATACAACAAATAATGGCATAAATAGGACACATGCATAAAGTGATCTACCTCCCTCCTATCCGAGCATCTAAACTTGAAAAAAAAAACTGTTAGATACTGACTTGTTTGTGTAAAAATTGCTGCTACCTTTGCAGGTTCTAATGAATATATTATCCACCCGTGGAGTACTTGAGCAAGGTGCATGCTTAGATGCTCTAATCTCATTGATGGTGGATTCATCACCCAATCAAACGGTATCCTGACCCTTGCCTTTACATCATTTGCAAATGTGTTTCATTATTTTGTAATTCTAGTTTTAACATCTATTTTCTTTTATCTTCCATTTATGTTTTAAAAACTGAAGTTATTGTTTTTCCAATATTTGTGTTTTAGTACGGTAAAGTTGCAAATTTAGTTTGCCAGTTATCGTTACCAAATATCAATAAAAGGAAAATAGTTTTGCTGCCAAGAGTTTGCTGGATCCTTTTCTCTTTGGTTCTTTTTTGTTTAAAGAAGCTTTAGATATCTGAGTGTCTTGGCTTAGCTGATATGATTTGCCAATTGATGTTTCTCTTTTAAAGTTTGCTGCTGAAAAACATTTTCTTTCTCAGTTCATTTTTTCAAATTTCTCTCTGTTGATAATTATCTATCAGGATTTTGAGAATTGTAACGGTATCATGGAAGTAGCTGACCTTATAAGGGACAAACAAGTGGATGAAAACCTCAGGTACTGCTTCTTAATAGTTGTTACAGCCAGTATCATTCATTTTAATGCTCATATACTTGTCTGATACAAATCTTTGGCCCCCTTTTGTAAATGAATAGTTTTTAGGTGCTTATTTTTGTGATCATGTTTTGTTACTCATGTAACATTGTATTAGCTTCCCTTCTTGTTTCTGCAATATATTATTTGGAGAGTTGTTCTATGATATCAGAAGAGAGCATTGGAATTCCTTATATAGTATGGTTTGATCATTGAGCATTTATCTTATTGTCCTTGTGTAACATAAACATGTAAGTGGATGATGACATGTCAAAGACTGCTGGAGTAGAGCAGTTAGAATTCCTTCCAATTTTGTTTTCAATCTTGTCCTTTACCGCTCTTGTAAAATTTTCTTCATTCTAAGAAAGTGGTTAAGAAAACAAGCCTGTCTCACAGAAGAGATGAAGGGAGAATCTGGTAAGTAAATTAATTACTGGCCTTTAGCTCCATCGGAATGCACCAAACCTTGGTAATAAGAGGACAATTCCAAAGCACCTTATAATCCTTTAGCTCTCCAAACCTCAAACTTAGGTAGCATTTGCCTTCACATCAGGCGGACAAATTCAGTTCAGTGTTCTGAAAACAGCCCAAACATCTTACTCAAAACTGTCAAGCTACATTACAATGAAAAAAAAAAGATGACTATGGGTTACAGAGCTTTTGAGTGTGTTTGGTAAAACTAGCTGAAAAGCTAGCTGAAAGCTTAGAGCTAGCTGAAAGCTGAAAAGCTCGTTGAAAGCTTAAAGCTAGCTGAAAGCTGAAAAGCTATTGAATGTGTTTGGTAAAACTAGTTGAAAATGGTAAAATGACATTTAAGGACAACATTAATTATTAAATAATGATAAGTAGGGGTGGTTGAGGGCTAAACTTGTAATTAATTTTCAGCTAGTAGCTGAAAATTGGAGCTTTTTTTAAAAAGCTACCCCAAGTAGTTTTTTAAGAAAAGCTTGTAGCTACCCAAAAAAGCTACCTTCCCAAACACTGCTGAAATGGTTTCAGCTACTATTTTCAACTTTCAGCTAGCTGAAATGGAAAGCCAAACACACTCTTTATGGCTTATGGTGGAAATGTTATGGATAGGGCCTTATGAGGTCTCCACAAAAGTAACAGTTCGGTAGTGTTAATCCTATTAAGTATAGCAGTTCAAACAAAAGTCCTAGCCTTAGAGGGAGCTTTAAAATTTCAAAACAGTTGAAAGTTGAAACTTAGGGAGAAGTTGCCAATAAAAAATTGGGTAAAGTATTTATTGGTGATCAAACCTGAAAAATCTAAAGTCAAAATGTGGGGGGAATTGGAGTATTAAAGATATGGAAAGAATAAAGAGTCAAGAATGCCAAACAAAGATACCCCACGTCAAATCAAAGGCCTATTTTTCTTCTATTTTGACTGCCTAGTTTATAAAAGGAATATTGTGAGTTGGAATTCATTATGAATTTGATTGCCTAGTTGGAAGTCACTGTGAGTTTGATTGCCTAGTTTATAGAAGGAACATTCTTCTACTGTGATTTCCTAGAGATCTAAAGTATGTATATTTTTTAATCAGATTTTTTTTCTTGTTTTAAATATTTTGTTTGTCACGTGGTGGATCTGTTGTCTTGAGATAACTCAATCATAATAATAAAGGAAATGTCATTTCTCAGGTTAAAATGTGGAGAGTTTTTGCTGCTGCTCATTGGACATGTAAATGGAAGAGATATGGCTCCTTTGGCAACTATACATGAAGATACAAGGCGTCTACTAGGGGAAAAATCAGCCTCCTTGATATGGGCAGCAAGTCAGTTTGGCTCAACACTGGATCCAGAACAGAGACTAACAGCTCTCCAAATTCAGGCTCGCAGGGTCCTTGAATCACTGGACTTATACTGAGTGAGTGTTATGGATAATACACCTGCAATTTTAGGAAATGGTCTTCTTTTTGTTTGAAAATGTTGGCAGAGAGAGAATGTACTTGTTTTTGTTTTCCATTTTTGTATGTGTTACTCATTTCTTAGCTATAATATAGTTGTTTTTGCAAATTTTTCTTTTTATAAGTTGTTTGATTTTCTTCTACAGCAATTATATGAAGGAAAAAGTATCAGAATTCTACTGTATTTATATATTCTGTACTTTCAATTAAAAAACCATTATTTTTTCCTGGGGTTTATACCCATGTCTTCCAATTTCACTTAATGGGTAAAATAAGTGAAAAAACTTTTGTTCATGCTGGTTATTATCTATCTCACATGTAGAGCAAGCATCTAAATTACTGAATCTTATGTGACTATATTCTTCTATTATCCAAATCTGAAGCCCCCCACATCGTTTGAATATAATTTTTACATAAAATTGACTCATTTGTTGTGACCAATGTACTATAATGAAAAGGCAAAACAATTTCGAGTCCGGGGTATGTAGCTGTGTTAAATGCTCGGAGGGAGAGCTTTGTCTCTTAGGCTCGAACATGATTGCCTCCCATGGAGGATATATGTGGTCTTGCCTAAAAAAAGGCAAAACAATTACTTTTTGTTTTTGGTCAATGATGGTTAGATTAAAACCAGTAAAATGACACTTACAATGGATTGCAAGAGCTATATTTCAATGCTTCAACAAATTCCACTAATAATGTGTTTGATTTAGCTTAAAATCACGTTTCAAACGTGGATCCAGACCAATGCTACTCATGCTACTCTCTGTAGCGTTTGTACGAATTCATGTTTGAAACGTGATTTTAGGGTAAACCAAACACACACTAAGTATCATTCGTGTTATGTGATTCACTCACATCGGGAACAAGATTGAGTATTAGGTCAAAGAAAATGCAAAGTAGCACAATGAACAACCTCACATGGTTAAAAGATGACACTAGGGAGAGACAATTTAAAAAATAAAAGATGTGGATGGGCCGAAAGGGAGGATATACAATGAGGGAACAAGATTGAGTATTAGGTCAAAGAAAATGCAAAGTAGCACAATGAACAACCTCATATGATTAAAAGATGACACTAGGGAGAGACAATTTAAAAAATAAAAGATGTGGATGGGCCGAAAGGGAGGATATACAATGACAAGGTACATCGAAAATAAGGGTTGCTTTTAACGTCCCCATTATTTGCTATTCGCACCCCCCATAATGTTTATAACTTTTAAAATTCTCATCCTACCCCTCCCTATCCCACTTCCACCACCATCACTACCTCCACCTCCACCTCCCAACACCCCCATAACTTTATTATTTTTTTTTTCTCTTTAAAATACACTCTCAGAAATTAATTTCCGGAAAAAAGACTTCCGGAAATTTCCGAAAATCAATGATAAAAATAGCTTCTGCACGTATATTTCCGGAAAAAGTGGCTTCCGGATGTATTCCGGAAATATATATATTTTTTACAAATTTTCACGTTTAGAGACGGAACAGAATCCGTCTCTAAATTCCATCTCTAATTCAGAGACGAAATTTTTCCTCATTCATGTGACAGGAAAAATTGTCTCTAATGTAGAGACGGATTCTGTTTCGTCTCTAAACTCGAAAATTTGTGAAAATATATATATATATATTTCTGGAAATATACATCCGGAAGCCACTTTTTTCCGGTAATTTTCGGGAATATAAGTCTGGAAGCTATTTTTATCATTGGTTTTCGGAAATTTCCGGAAATCAATTTCTGGAAGTGTTTTTTTTTTCGGAAAATTAATTTCCGGAAGTTTTTTTTTAAGAATTTTTTTTAATAGAGTTATGGGGGGTGTTGGGAGGTGTAGGTGGGTTTAGGGATGACAATTTCTAACCAAGTTTAGGGATATCCGTGGGGACTGCCCCATTTGGGGACCCGAGACGGGGGAATTTTTCCCCGTGGGGATGGGGACGGGGATAAAATTTCCCTCGAAGCATATTTGGGGATGGGGATGGGGATCATTACCCCCGCCTCGTGGGGTCCCTGCCTCGTCCCTAACACATGTAAAATAATTAATGTGTGTAAGATTGACAATTTCCCCTATGATTTTAGGATTGTTATATGACCTACCTCATTTAGAACTTTGTGTTTGGAGATTTTTCCACTATAAGAATAGGGCCGAGTATGGAAAATCGCTCCAAGTATATTTGGGGATAGGATGAGATCATGCTCTGACGAGAATCCGGAGGGGTGTGGATTCGTTTTACAGATCTATCTAGGTTGGAATGCTCATAAGTAAGAAAATTGGGGAAATTGTTAAAACAAGAAAAATGCGTGAATGGAGAAGGCAGAAGATGGAATGGAAAATGATAGACGTCACACTTCCAAGGATGGAAGATAAGCCTAAGAGTTATATACACAAAGGGATGAAGGACCTTTGATAAAACTCAATTCTTGAATTAACAAGAAAATTAGAGAAACACTCTCCAATATGAAATAAAAATTCTGATTCAAACTTCCAATTTCTTTCATGCATGTACATGAATATTTATAGCCCATGCAAACCATGCAAGGACCCTTACAATCAGCTATGTAGCCGCCCACAAAGCTTACATAAATGTCTCTCCCATTCATTTTCCATGCAGCCTCTTTAATTCCTACTAATATCTATTAATTTGGGAAATGAAAAACTAACAAAAATTAGCCTACAAAATTCTGCATGTGGCCGCAACATTTACAAGTCTTTTAGTAACAACCAACAAAGGATTAAAGTTACATAATTCAGCCATCAATTGGCCGCCCCTTAGGAGAAACATAATAGCTCCAATATTGAATTGTGGCTGCTCCATTCAATGTATAAACGCTGCATTGCAATGCTTGTCTTCCCCCTTCAATTTGTAACAACTCTCTTCTTGATGGTTGTAATTTCTTTGTGTCCTTGCATTGATTCATCCGCAACAATTTTTGTAACTGTCCATACAAAATAAGTCAGCCAAATAACTCCAAGTTGGCCGCCCACATGTAGCTTCTTGTATAGCCTTCTTATGCCTGTTGGATTCACATCATGCTCTTTGCCTCACAAGATCCATAAATAATTAAAATAACAAAACTATCTTTATCTATATACATATATATAATTGACTTTTAGCATTTTCTTTAATAATTAATCTAGTTATAGGGATCCCCGTGGGAACCCGTGGGGATATGGGGAATGAGGATGGGGGAAATATTGCCCCAAGACGGGGAATGAGGGTGGGGATGGGGAGATAATTGAGAGGTGGGGACGGGGAGTGGGGAGGTACTCCCCGCCCCCGCCCTGGGCGGGTGCCATCCCTAGGTGGGTTGTGGTGGTGGAGGTAGAGGCGGATGCGGAGGTGGAAGTGGTGGTAGTGGTGGTGGTGGTGGGGGGTAGGAAGGGGTAGGGTGGGAAATTTAAAAGTTATAAACATTATTGGAGGGGTGTGAATAGCAGAAAGGGAGCGTTAAAAGTAACTCCCTGAAAATAGAGGAATGTGGAATGTAGACATAATGCTAGGGTTTTTTCTCAATATAGAATTGAAGGGAGGAAGGCACAAATGGAAATGAGAATATGTATTGTGATGTTCATTTTCATGGCAATGAAGCGGTGATTTTTTTGAAAGTGATCCTCTATCATATGGTTTTCTCTTTTCCATTATTTTCATGCTTGATCCAAATAGGAGAAACCTCAATTTCTCACCATTTTTTTCCCATTATGCACTTTTCCTTACGCGTAAAATTAAATGATCCAAATTTAGCATTAAAGTTTGTGAAAGATACAGGTAAAAGCATATGCTATTTGTTACTCATATATTTAATAATTGAATCTTATGGGAGTACTAGATCAATTTCTTTAACAAAAAAAAAAAATCAGAGAACTTATTATTATATAAAAAATCAATTTAAATAGGTGTGTCTAGTTTCTACAAATATTTTTTTATGAGCATTGGGTTAGGCCCTCTTATCTAACAAAAAAATTGATGCCTTAAATGCAGCCAACTTATTTTACTTTGGTTATCTACAAACCACATTTCCTTTCCCCCTAAATTTTGTTGGGGGTGGGGGAGTTTGTATAATGTTTAAATCTATTAAATGGCAAAACACACAATATTAAGAGTGTGTTTGGTAAGCCATTTTAGTTAGCTAAAAACTGAAATTAGTAGCTGAAACGATTTCAGCTGTGTTTAGTAATGTAGCTTTTTTGGGTAGCTACTAGTTTTTCTTGAAAAGGTACTTAAGGTAGCTTTTTTAAAAAAGCTCCAATTTTCAGCTACCAGCTGAAAATTAATTACAACTTTATCCCTCAATCGCTCCCACTTATCATTATTTAATAATTAATGATGTCCTCATATGTCATTCTACCATTTTCAGCTAGTTTTACATAACACATTCAATCAAATCAGCTAGCTTTTCAGTTTTCAGCTAACTTTAAGCTTTCAGCTAGTTTTTCAACCAGTTTTACCAAACACACTCTAAGACATGTGTTATACACGTGACTTATAACTCAGTTAAAACATTTCATTTTTAAAAAGAGGATATTGATCTTGTGATGTTACGTTAGTTTTACTCTTTAGTCTTTCATTTCGCCAACTCCACATTTCTCTTCATTAGTATGCAGAATTCCCTTATGCTATGTTTGGTGGGAGTAGAGAAATGGAGAGAAAAGAAATGAGTAGAAGAGAAGTGGGAAGAAGAGAACTAGATGTGAAATAGAGGAGAAATAAATGTTATTTGGTGTCAGTGAAATAGGTAAGAAATAGAAGAGAAATGTGAAAGTAGGTTGTTTGGTGTGATGGATGGAATAGAAGTGAAATAGAATTATTTTATTATTTTGGACATATTTTGGCGGCAGAGTACAGTAAAAATCGATTTTCACTGCATAATAATCGATTGTCTGCAGCTGAACTGATTGGTCTTTGTATGGGTTCAGTAAAGAAATCGATTTTTTTTGCCACAAATTGATTTTCTGGTAGTCAATAATCGATTTCTTTGGGCCAGTAATCGATTATTTTGGGACAGCAGCTATTTCTTTTTTCTAACAAAGAGTAGAGAAATGTTATTTGTATGGGGTCCACCAGATTTTGCTATTTCTCTCCTTTTCCACAGGCTCACCAAACAAGTGCAGGAGGTGTATTTCTACCCATTTCAACTCACCCAACTCCACTTCCCCTTTTTCCATAGTCACCAAACGGGGTTAATGTCATTTAATTAATTTAGATAGACCACTTTGAGTTTAGTTTGTGGGTGGCTAAGATGCAAAGAAATCACTTGTCTCACACTCTGTCACAATTCCTATCCTTCAATCAGATGTTGTCATGTCATTTAATATTTCCACGTAGATTTTACTTTCATCTCAATTTTTGTGCGTCACTGTAACATCATTTTACCTGTTGCGCTTTTAATTAGGTCATATTTTATTGCTGTATGAGATGGTTTCAATTTCTTAACCTACTGCAGCGTCTTCTCTTCATTCACGCATCAAATCACCATAGTCAAACCCAAAGTCCCTAGCTTGACAACTGCAGTATCTGTTCACTAATTGAGAAAAGTACTTTTGGATTATACTTCTCTTTAACATTAAAAAATTTATCTATATTATGGTACTTCTTGATTATAATAGCTATTTATACCTGTAATGAAATTTTATATGGTATAGGTGGAGTAAAAAAATATTCTCATTGGAAAAAGGTAAAAAGAAAAGGAAATCAAGCTTCCCCTGTGTCTCTGATTTTTACTTTGTAATTGTTAAAAAAAAAAACCATGGATTGCTTTTCCTGGCTATACATTCAAAATCCCACATGCACAGAGGAAGGCAAACAAAATTCCAATTGCATAGAACTGCAATTTCAGGATCCCAATCATCCCGGTACGATTGATTCAACACCAACCAAGAAGGCAAGGTGGAACCACCACTACCGGCTTTTTGAGCGTACAGGTGAAAAAAAAATTAATTACTAAAATAATGTGACAAAAAATATATTTATCAAACTGGGGTGAATTTTGCCAAGGTGTAAGACTAATGCGCTTATTGGGTTACTTAGCGCATTAGGATACGCTAACTCAGTTAGCGCATTCGTTAGCGCATCCTATATATCTTTCCCTTAACATGATGCGCTAACTGTGTTGGCGCATCAAGATAATTTCTCAAAAATAATAAATTATATTTAATAAATGTCTATAAAACACGTATAATAACAACGTTCGATTTCAACATTAACTTAAAATCTTACATCAAAATAATTTTAACTAAATAAATTACGTTAATTAATACAAGTTAATTATTTGGGGGGAATGGGGAGAAAATACAAAGTCGTCGTCGATTCCTAGCATCCCGAGGTGGGTTTCTTCTTGGTTTTAGGTCGTCTTCTGCACCTTCCACTATGTTTTGAGATGCAAGTGCTTCTTGGGCAAATGATTCATTTAAGTTAAAACCAAGGTCCGGTGGTTCATGTTGTGTGGAAGAGCTGCCCTGGTGTGTGAACCCACCCGATGCTGGTGACATCATTGGAGCATTTTGCCAGTGATCAATCCAACGTTTGGGTGTTGAATGTGATCCACCTGGATGAGTATACATTGGTGGAGTAATATTTACCGGAGGTGTGGGCATATAACATTTCCCCATTGAATATGGAGGTGGATTATTAAAATTTGGAGAAGGAATATGTGGAGGCGAAGGCTGAGACGGATAATAATATGAAGAAACAGGTTGAAAAGGATCAACAGGAGGTACATAATACATTCCTGGTTCAGGTTGTGGTGCCGGAGGGATTGTGAGTTGTTCATGTGGAACTCGTCTACGACGACGATGAAGTCCTTTTCCTTCCACCCGTCCTGCAGGGTTGTCAGTGGTTACTTGTGATTCTTGTGCAGGGTGAGATGGTTCTGGAGCAGATACTGCAGGTGATGTTATTCTGTCAACTGAACGACAAATCTGCAGGCAATGACTAATCTCTGAACGCATGTTTGCAAATGAGAAAGTACTCTCCCCTTCCGATGTCACAGTAAAATACATGCGCTCCAAAGTATCAATCTGTGGCAAGAACCAAAACAAAAATGCTAAAATCAGTTTGTATCTGTGTCATGATATTATTAGATCGTAAAAAAAAATATAAAACAAAGATACCATGTTGCCAGTCTTTGCATTTGATTGACTAATCCAACGTCTGGTGTGCTTCTTGTACCACACCATATACTCAGAATTGGATGGGAGGTTGAATTTGCCACCACACTCCTCATTTGTCCAACAGTAATTCACCCGCTGATCCCATTGGGTCACATATATGGCATGTTTGTCACGCCAATTCTCAGCGGTCTTTCCTTTTAAAGTGACATCATGCAGGTGATCTGGTTGTGATGGAGGGCGTGGGATATGTTGCACCATAGCAAACTGGCGCATACAACGGTCTAGCTGATGGCACTCAATAATATGAAAGCAAATTAGTGGCCCATGTATGACCCCACACTCACAGTAGTGTTTATTTAAGATTACAGCCCATGTATGACTCCCTTTTTGTGTAACCGGATTATAAGGTTCCCCAACCTCAAACTTGGTCGACTGGATGTCATATCTCTGCACTCTATGAGAACATGCATCTTCTTGATTCTTGCTGAACAACTGTGTGAACTTTCTGCAGTATCTGCGTCCAGAAGATATCTCAGATTGAGCTTCAGCCCCACGCCTCACAAAATACTCTACTAGTCGTGCATATGTACACTTGACTAGTGCTGTTATTGGCAAATTTCTAGCCCCTTTCAATATCTTATTCACAGCCTCGGACAGGTTAGTCGTCATGTGTCCATACCTACGGCCTTCGTAGTCGTGTGCGAGACTCCATTTTTCTTTAGAGATGTCATCAATCCATCTTTGAATTTCTGGACTTGTTTCACGAAAGTTGTTCAAATTCCTTTCAAACTGATGGATACATGGTGTATACCCTACAATCAATTTGGGAAAATTGTTAGACATGTAAACAAAATCCGATAAATATATAATAAAATTAATAAACACAATTACCCAATTTTAGAAGGTCTGCTTTAAGTTTTGCATTTTAAAATTTGTGATTGAAATTGCTCGCAATATGCCGAATGCAATAAACATGATACGCATTTGGAGGCTGCCACGCAGGGGATCTTGCTACAGCTGATTTTATGCTCACATGTCGATCAGATATAAGACACATTCCTTGCTTTTGGGTCACATGTGAACATATATTAGACAGGAACCACGACCAAGCCTCCAATGTCTCTCCTTCGACAATAGCAAATGCAATTGGCAATACACAAGTGTTTCCATCTTGAGTGGTGGCGATTAAAAGAGTCCCCCGATATTTCCCATATAAGAATGTTCCATCAATTTGTAACACTGGCTTGCAAAAATTGAAGGCATCTACACATTGTTTAAAAGTCTAGAAAACTCTATGAAAAGGTACGGAAATGAGGGTCCACTGCATTATCAAATACAAACTCCCTTGTTTCAATTATATAAGTAGATCCAGGGGAGTATAATACCATTTTCTCCAACCATCTAGGCAGTTGTTCATACAACTCATCCCAATCGCCGTACACCCTCACTATCGCTTTCTGTTTAGCTTTCCAGGCCTTTCTATACGAGATGGAGTAACCAAATTGTCCTTTGATCCTTTCTTGAATCAACGAAATGGGAACTGATGGATCTATAGAAACCATGCCTACATCAAAATAACAACTTTTCATTATAAGTATCATGCAATAACATTTCATGAAATAGAATAATATAAACATTTTTACGCAAATGAAAATAATCATACCGAAGATGCAGGTGGATACAAATTCTGAATCCAATTTTTGGTGATCTTGAGATAGCATTGCATTCATGCAGGTATGTCGACCGCCTCATTTAGAGATGACCCATTTATTTGATTTCTTACCTAACATTGCTCTCATCCGCCACGGACAACCTTCAGAATAATTTGGACACTTCAAGGTCAAATAAGTAGGCTTTGATTCGACTACATAGTAGGTCTGGTGTATCTTCATGGAGTAATGCTTAACGGCCATTTGGACAGACTGTTTGCTATCAAAACGTAATCCAACATACAATTTATCTCCAACTTTCCATGATCCCGACACATCCAAGCCAGGAAATTCTATCTCCTGATCAGGGTGGTCCCAATTTATTGCCTTATAGTGAGGAGTTAAATTCCAATAAGGAGCTTCTGTTCCACCTACAAACATGGACCAAATCATAGGATTACTAATGTACAAAAGAAATAGCAATATCTAAACATTACTGATTACCTTCATGTGGTTCAGGTTGATCCTGATTTGACACGGTATCAGGTGAATTCCCCATAAACTTGGGGGGGATTACATGATCAACAACTGCATCAAAGTCACCCCTACATATCTGTATTAGATGAATCTCCCTCTGGGACTTGGCCTTCATCTTCATCATCCTCACTATCGTCACATTCTCTGTCCATATTCTCATAAGCTTCACGATCAAGAATGTTAGTGTCCTCAATTGTCACACTTCCTGATGTTAGACAAGTGGCCTCACTAACTTAAGAGGGGGGGTGAATTAAGTTATTCGATTTTAACTAATCTTTTCGATTATTAATTTATATTGCCTTTATTATTCTTAAAATGCCTTTTTTAAGATGAAGTATGAATGCTTATTCTTAATATAATGGAATTGTAATTGCAATAAGTAAATAAGAGTTAAAGAAAGAGGAATTGCAAACTCGATTTATACTGGTTCGGCCAACCACTTGCCTACGTCCAGTCCCTAAGTATGCACTTGAGATTTCCACTATTTGTAAAGTCTTTTACAAACGATCAATCCTCCAACACCTTAGAACCCTTCCTTGTGTTGAGAATCAATCCACACATCAAGAGAGGCACCCTCTCTTCAAATCACAATACAATTACAAATTGAATCGATGAATACAATTAGACTCTCCTTTAGAGTAGATATCACAAGTTGAAAGCCTATAAGAACTCTTAAGATTTGCAAGTGTTTTGGCACAATTTAATTGATGTAATGATTTCACTTTTTTTTTTTTTGAATTTCACATTTATTAATCTGGTCAAAATTCGAAAATGAGTCACATATATATAAGGATGATGATGAAACATTGTAATCCTTGATTGGAAGTCATGACTCTTCAAGATTTTCTGAAAAAGTGTTCTGGTAATCGATTACAAGTATATGGTAATCGATTACACAGTTTAAAAATGGGAACCGTTGTGCTTGAAATTCAAAATTTGAATTTTCTGCACTCTGGTAATCGATTACCAGTTCAAAAATTTTTGGAATTTGAATTCTGAACTTCTGGTAATCGATTACACCATGTTGGTAATCGATTACCAGTTCAAAAATTTTAATCTTTGAACTGATTTTTACTTTATAAAAATGTTTTGTTTAATTTTCTTTTTAGTGCCAAGTTCCTTGCAAATACTAAGATTTCTTTTGACATTTTTAACTAACTAAATCAAGCTTAACCTAATAGACCTTGTTGCTTGACTTGACTTGACTTTTGTTCTTGATCTTCTTGACTTGAATAAGTTCTTTCCTTTTGCCATTGTCAATCTTCCTCTTTTTCTTTCTTTCTCATTAGGCATCATCAAAACCTGCAATCCAGGCATCTACAATCTCCTCCTTTTTGATGATGACAACCATCAATTTAGGGAAGAATAAAAAAATCCAAATATTTCAAGTCAAATAACGATCACTCCCCTTAGTATCCCCCTTTATGTTTATCTTTTATAATAGTTGAGATACTTGGGAAATAGGATTTATCTTTTTGTAAAAAAAAAATTGTACAAGACCAAATAGATTTCAAAATGATCTCCAAAACTTGAAACAACTTGATTTAAAAATTGATTTCAAAAAACCTGTCCAAAATTTTCAAAATATAAAAAATATCAAAATATCCAAAATTTCCATTTTCCCTAATCTCTCCCCCTTTGGCATCATCAAAAGCAATTTAGGCATACAAAATCTATCTACCAACAGAATATGCCAAACAATCAGACCACATAGTATACTAAACAGAGTATGCAACGTAGTACCAAATCAAAGCAACAAACGAAAATAAAGCGGTCTAAAGTAGCCAAACCAAAGTGGCAAAAATCTATACCAAAACAAGTCTAAAATCAATGCCAAATACAAGGCAAGCTAAAAAAATTACGAAATCTATGGTGCAGCTAAAGAGCTAGGACCAAAGCCGAAACTATCCTCTAACCGGGTAAGGCGAGTCTCCAAAGCGTCAAAGCGCTCGTCCACATGCAACCTGAAGTTGCGAATCTCATCCAGAATGTCAGTAAGAATATCAGTAGAAGCATCCCGATGAGGGGGTGATGGAGTACGCTTGTCCATATCCTAGGAATGACGTCTTTTAACCCAAACACCATCTGGACCCTTGGTATACCCAAATGAACCGACCACAGTAGCTCCAATGGCACCGGAGCGCTTGACTGGCATCCAACTCTCATGGTCAAGCGGGACATTAAAGTGAGCAAAAAAGAGTGAAATCAGATGAGCATAAGGCAAAGGGGCGTTGGCACGCATAGCTTTGTTCATCCGATGACGAACCAAATTAGCCCAGTTGATTGGTCGTCCAGTCAGTAAAGCCCACATAATAATAACATCCTCTTCAGTAGCTTGGGCCAAATTAGTAGAGCGAGGAAGCAATATACGAACAATGATATAGTGCATAAGACGATTGTTAAGAGTGAATGACCCAGCAAGCAGACGTCCATCCAACTCAGCATTTTCAGTACAAATCATCCTACGAGCATTTTCAGGATTATAATCTAACTCCCATTTGTCGCGACCGGGGCCACGACGGGGTCGGCGGGCTCGTGAGAAAAGATAATGAAAAATGATGGAATTTTGGGGAGTCGCCACCAATTTATTTGGGTTGGGAAAATTGGAAAACCCGAAAATGATTTAAAATTAAAAAGCTGGTCTGCGAACAAAAGATCCAAATTCGGGAGTCGATTATGCGTAGGGAAGGTATTAGCACCCTACAACATACGTTAAAAACGGTTACCCTTAATTAATTGTGCAAAATTCATTAACGTTTAAAATGTTTATTTTACCCTCTAAAAGAAAAGAAACAAAATTTATTTACATTCTTTAAATTAAAGAATGATGAGAAAAAATTAATTTGAAATCAATGGGACAAAAATGTTGAAAATTTTATTTTGGCTCGACGGGAAATCCCGCTCCTACGTATCTCCAAGTGCAATGGAGAAATCAAAGCCACGTAGTTCTAAAAATGTGTTTTAAAAGAGATTGGTTTTAATTTTGAAAAGAAAATGATTTTTAATTTTTGAAAATAAAATAAAATAAAAAAATGAGGAAATTGATTTTGGAAGTGTTCTTTAATTCAAAGAAAAAAAAAGGATTTTATTTTTTAGCAGAGTTGTTGCTAGCAAATGGCTATACAACGAACCCTTGAAATTGTTTTGACGACATTATTGATAGAAATGCTATTCAATAAACGTCATTTATTTTGAGAAGAAAACATTTTTTAGAAAAGTTTAAAATTCCGCATTATTGGGTTAGCAAATGACTATACTTAATATTTTCCTTTTTTACGTTATTGATAGAAATGCTATTCAATTAACGTAATTTTTTGAAGAGAATCATTTTCTTTTTTAAAATGAATTTGAAATTTCACGCATTATTGAGCTAGTAAATGACTATACTCAATATTTCCTTTTTCACGTTATTGATAGAAATGCTATTCAATTAACGTAACTTTTGAAAAGAAATATTTATTATTTTCATTAAAAGGGTTTTAAAATTTCACGCATTATTGAGCTAGTAAGTGACTATACTCAATATTTCCTTTTTACGTTATTCATAGAAATGCTATTCAATTAACGTAACTTTTGAGAAAAGAATTATTTTTTTGGAAGAGGTTTGAGATTAAGCACATTATTGAGCTAGTAAATGACTATACTCAATATTCCTTTTTCTCTTAAAACTATACGTTAGAGGATAGAAAGGCTATTCTATCAACGTAATCGATTTGATAAACCAATTTAAAAAATGTTTTTTTTATTTATAAACGGGCAAATTATTGAGCTAGTAAATGACTATGCTCAATTATTTTTTATTTGAAATGACGTTAAAAGATAGAAATGCTATTCTATTAACGTCAAAGATAAAGGGGGATAAGTTGAATCAATTAATATTTACATGCACACAAAATTAAAATTACAAATAATCGATTATTTACAGAGAAAGAAATAAATAAATATTTACATCCACAAATGTTAAATAAATAATTCTAAACAGTTAAAAGAAATACAAGATGGTGGATCTAAAATAATTTACAAAAAAGAGATTATTAGTAATAAAGAACAACACATATTTAAAACAAATAACATACAACTTTTAGTGAAACAAATAACACAAAATAAAAGAGGGGAAAAATAAATTGGGCCTCAGTTCACATCATTGGCCGTCTATAAGGAAAATACACAATAAAACTCACCCAAAAAAGAATGGCCTCACACGGTTTGGCCCAGGTTCATTAACCCAGCCCTCAAGGACATAACCCTAGGGTAAAGGCACCAGACTGCCTCATTCAGCAACACTCAACCATTTCATTTTTCTCTGTTAGGGTTCACAAGGGCCGAGGGTTTGTGAGAGGCAGAGAGGGGGCTAAGCTATGGAGGCGCGGCTGTGGAAAAGGGGACGGTAGCCGTCCGGCCGCGAGGATGAGGAAGGAGGAGGAGGCCGCGAAGGGTGCGACGACGCGCGGCGCGACGGAGGCGCTGCGTCGCGGTGGTGGCCGCAAAGACGCACAACTGTGCGCGCGGGCAGGGAAAGAGCGATCGCGGACGAAGATCGCCCACGGCCGCGACGGCGGCTGACGGACAAGGAGGTGGCGCGGCGTTTGCTGTGTGCGGCCGCGAGAGGAGGCTGCCCGCGGCGGTCAGCCGCGGTGAGGCGCGACTGTGCGCGCGGGAAGAAGAGGGGCCGCGAACATCGCCGCTGCGACTGGTGCGACGGAAGTGGGAGGCGGCGGCTTCGATGAGGCCAGCCACTGCAGGGGCTGTGACGGCCCGAGGAGGCGGTGGCTGCCGCAACTTGCGGTGGAGAGACGGTGGTTCTCTCTTTTCTTTCTCCTAATCTGGGTTTTCTATTATGCTGTTTGATTTGGGTGCAGGTGATGGAGGCGGAGGTGTGGCAGTGGGGTGCTGCAGCCGTGGCTGCTGCTGTGGTCGGATGGCGGGCGTACGCGCGGCGGCGGCCGTTTGGCCACCGGCTGGGTTCCCTTTCTCCTCTTTCTCTCTGTTTTTTTTATGTTGCTTATTTTTTTTTCCTGTTTCTGTGTTTGTTGTATTTGCTTCCCTCCTCTATTTGCTATTTGGTTTATTCATCTAAGTGACTCTATTTCCATTCATACATGTAAATGGGACTGTATAACTTGACTTTTTCTGATTAAGGATGTGTTAATGTATGCATAGAAAATCATAGATTGATATTCAAGGAAAGAAAAGGGGTACCGAATTGTAGGCTATCTGTACAGCGATTTTTATTTGTGCCTCCTTGATTCTCCGTGTTGTTCCGAGCTTCCCTGCAAGCTTCCTCTGTATTTTATAAATTGCTTCCCCCTCTAAAAAATGGCTCCAATGGCCTCTCCTTTTTCTTTTAATTTTACTATTAGTGTCCCCCTCTGAATTGGTTTCTTGGTGTGGAAACCAACTCTTTTTTTTTTTTTTCTGAATTTGTTTGTTTTTTTTATCTGAAAACTTGATTCCTATTTATAGGCAAAAGAATTTGTGCTTTTTCAGTACAATTTGCACTGCTACACCGCCCTGTCAGAGCAACTTGCTATGTCCTCTCCACACACGGCTCCATAGCTGCCCAGGTTCAGGGCAAGTTGCACAGCAACTTGCTGTTTCAAAAGATCCCCCCCCCCCTTTTTTTAAGTAATGAGGATGGGTTGTTAGCCCACAAAGGTTTTTTTTTTAAAAAAAATATTATTAATAATGGGTCCAAAAATGGCCCAAAAAAAGCAACTCTGAAACCATTTTTTTTTTTAAGTGAAGCAAATGGGCCTATTAACCCAAAAGACTCCTCTTTTTTTTTTAAAAAAAAAAAAAAAGATGTACAAACAATGGGCTCAAACTGGCCCAATTGGAAATCTGAAAATAAAATAAAATATTTAATTAATCAATTAATTAATTAACTATTAATAATTAATTAATTAACTTAATTAAATAATTCATTTTACCTTCTTAAATAATTTTTGGATTTTTATTAATAAAGTATGAAGAAAAGGTTAAAAAGTAAATGAAATTCCCGGACAAAATTGGGTGTTGACAGCAGCCCCCTTTGCTTGTTCTTTCAACCGAAAGAGCAAGCAAAATAAAGAAGCAACCAATTTTGTTTCAGACAAAACTCGATCAGGGAAAAGTGAAAAGAGGCCTAAAAATCATAGGCAACTTGATGAAAATCCCGGTAAATCACAGGTAAATTGATTAAAGAGCATCAGGAAGAAAGGGAAAAGACTCGGAAAAAGCATCAGGTCAAACTGATGAAACTCCCGGAACCAACATCAGGAGGAAAGGAAAAGACCTGGAAAATCATCAGGTCAAACTGATAAAACTCCCGGAACGAACATCAGGAGGAAAGGAAAAGACCTGGAAAATCATCAGGTCAAACTGATAAGACTCCCGGAACCAACATCAGGAGAGAAAAAAAGGGAAAAGACCCGGAACAAACATCAGGTCAAACTGATAAAACTTCCGGAACGAACATCAGGAGGAAAGGAAAAGACCTGGAAAATCATCAGGTCAAACTGATAAGACTCCCGGAACCAACATCAGGAGAAAAAAGGGAAAGACCCGGAACAAACATCAGGTCAAACTGATAAAACCTCCCGGAACTAACATCAGGAGGAAAGGAAAGGACCTGGAAAATCATCAGGTCAAACTGATAAGACTCCCGGAAACCAACATCAGGAGAAAAAGGGGAAAAGACCCGGAACAAACATCAGGTCAAACTGATAAAACTCCCGGAACAAACATCAGGAGGAAAGGAAAGGACCTGGAAAATCATCAGGTCAAACTGATAAGACTCCCGGAACCAACATCAGGAGAAAAAAGGGAAAAGACCCGGAACAAACATCAGGTCAAACTGATAAAACTCCCGGAACCAACATCAGGAGAAAAGGGAAAGACCTGGAAAAGCATCAGGTCAAACTGATAAATTCCTGGAAAACCATCAGGAGAAAAGGAAAAGACCTGGAAAATCATCAGGTCAAACTGATAAACTCCTGGAAAACCATCAGGAGGAAAAGGAAAAGACCTGGAAAATCATCAGGTCAAACTGATAAACTCCTGGAAAACCATCAGGAGGAAAGGAAAATACCTGAAAAAATCCCAGGTAGTTTGACGAAAATAGAAGACACTAGATGTCACAATGTCTAGCGGGCTTCACAATACCCTAAAGAAAAGAACTAGGCGTCACAATACCTAGAATGAGAATATGGGCATCACACTCCCTAAAAATGATAACCCAACAACCCAACAAAGGTTAGGACGATGCCCAACAGTTGGTGCAAAATGCTTGCAAAAAATGAAGTTGGAAATTTTGACAACAATCTGGATTTCAGAACTTGATTCTTTCATAGAAACTTGGCATGAATTTCAATATGAAATATGAAAAATTCCAGGGGGAAACAACATTTCCAAAAATGATATGAATTTTCTTTTCACCATTGAGTCAAAACACTCATTCAATTGTTTATGGACGAAGGGTGGTATTATGGTGTAAGGAAAAAAGCAAAGAATCCTTTTCAAGGTTTTTGAGATTAAAGGGGAGGAGTATGGGAAGGGCAGGTGATTTTCCACTGTGACACGGAAGTATAAGTGAAATATGGATCTAGCCCCCAAGTTAGGCATGAAAACATGACTTCTCAAAGAGATGGAAACTTGCACAATTCTGGCGAGGAGGAATAACGATCCCCCAATTTAAGGTTTAAACACCCATGACAGTCAAATACTCCTGATGCGATGAGCCCCCAGATTTTAGCTTCAAGACATCTATGACACTCAAATCCTCTTGATGATTCTTGCTTCAAATGCTCAGTGAATAAAATTAACGTTTGCTCCTGCTGCAAGTGCGCTTTTCCTTCATCTTTTGTATTTTTTCTTTTTTTCTTTCTTTTTCATTTTTCTTTTTTCTTTTCTTTTTTCTTAGGAGCCAAATGTACAAGCAAATGCAGCTTAATCAAGTCGCTTTGTCTCAAAATTAAAGATCAAGAAAATAAAAGCAATCAATCTTTGATCAGGATGGACTTTATTGGGCTTGTAACGTGGCCAAGGGTTAAATGGTTATGAAAGAAAAGGATATTAAGGCCCAAAATGAGTGTTTAAGGTTCATTGTGACAAATGATCTGCTACATTTTGAAACAGATAATCCAATCAAAGTGATGTTATCAACGTTTTCGATTTTCATACCTTCCAAGTTTTCAAGCTTTCATTTCTTTCCTCTTTTTTTCATTCATTTCCATCTTTCTTTTTTATCTTTATTCTTTTATATTTTCAACTCTTCTTTTCTTTATGAATGAATAACTTGTGAAAAATGGAATACAACTTGTACGAATAACATCACAAATAATTCATGAGACTTGGATGAACACATTGTAGCAGCCCCCAGTGTGGAGGTGATCCTTGTCCAGGGTTAATTTGAAGAAAAATTCTTTTTTAAGCTCAAAGTGGGTAGCAAGGGATATTACTCAACCGTTAGATAAAGAAACAAGGCCAAACTTCATTTCAAATCTTGATTGCTTACTTTCAAAAAGTTTAATTTAGAGACAAAGTCTCTTAAAAGATGCATTTACTCATTTTTCACTCCTTTTCTTTCTTTTGGAATAACAACATGAACAAAAGATAATTTCATTGCTCACAATATGATGAGTACATCATTGTAGTAGAAGCAAAAAGTTAACCATTACACTTAAACAAAAGAAACAAGATAAAAAGCGAGAAATTGAAAGTCATCCAATACTACCGACAACCCAAAATGCATCAGCCAAACTTCATTCTTAATGCTTAAGGAGAGGATCTTTGTCGATACTCGTCCCTGTGGATTTCCCTTCTCCTCCTTCAAAAAACAATTGTCCTGCATCTCTTAACCTTTGCACTCGAAGTTTGAAGGTCCAACATTTTTCAATTGAGTGACCTGGGGCTCCCATATGGTATTTACACATCTCAGCTGGATTGTACCATTTTGGGGGAGGATTGGATACTGGCTGTGGCACTTCTGGGGCCACCAAATGCTGTTGCAACAAAGTATCATAGAGGTCGGAATAAGGGATTGGCACCGGATCGATCTTCAATCTCTCTTTTCTCGGTTGATAGGGTGGATTTTGGAAGGTCGGTAGCTGGTTGGGGAAGGAAACATTGTTAACTTGTGGAGGTGCGGAGTTCCCAACTTGGGATGTTCCTCCCTGGTAAGGATTGTGGGAGTTTGGAAGATAGGATGGGTAGGGGTATGGATAAAAGGGTGGTAGGGAGTATGGTGAGGATTGTTGGACGGGGTGATGGGATATGGTTTTGGATGGGTAGTTTCCAGTGCCAACTGCATGGACCTCTCCTTCCTTCTTTTGAAAGTTCGGCTTTTTGGGCTTATCATGAGGATTATTTGCCCCATGTAACTTCCCTTCTCTGATGGCATCTTCCACCTGTTCTCCAGCAATGACAACATCTGAAAACCGATTGGTGACACATCCCAACAATTTCTCAAAGTATGCCCCATCCAGAGTTTTCACAAAAAGTCTAACAATTTCTTTTTCGTTCAGAGGGGGCTGAACCTGAGAAGCTTTCTCCCTCCATCTTTGAGCATACTCCCTAAATGTCTCCGTCTCAGCCTTCTTCATCCTTTGAAGCTCAAATCGGTCAGGGGCAATGTCGGTCACAAACTGGTACTGTTTGATAAATAATTCCGCCAGATTACGCCAACTCCTGATTTGCTTCTTATCAAGCTGTAAAAACCAAGTCAGAGCACCTCCAGCCAAGCTGTGCTGGAAACAATGAATCATCAGCTTTTCATTGTTTATAATGTGCAGCCATGCTTCTAGTGTACATGGTCAGGTGGATTAACGGGTCAGTCTTCCCTTCAAATTTCTCAAAGTTTGGAACTTTGAATTTTGCAGGAATCTCTATGTCGGGGAAAAGGTAAAAATCCTGCACATCCAGCTTCCCGTAAACATCTATTCCCTGTAATGCTCTCATTTTTTCTTCCAACATCTCCATTTTGTCCATCATTTTAGCTTCTTCCTCCCTGACCTTCACCTCGGGGCCTGATGACTCGGTGACAATCACAACTTTGTGGGGATTTTCACCATTGGTTTTAATAGATGGACCCCCACCATCGTTGTCGTCTCCGTTTGAATTGTCGTTGATCACTTCCTTCTCAGGGATCACGGTCTTCAACAATTCTAAAATTTGGCTAAAACTCCCTTCCAACCTTTCCATCCTCTGCTCCATAGTAGGAGGGTTCTCACTTGTCACAGGGATCTCGGCCATTGTCAAATAGTGGGGAACTGTCTGGGAACGGGAACGGGTTTGGATAGGACTGCGTATGAACTTGTGTTTTGGCGCAATGGTGAAATCTGATAAAAATTTGGAAAGAATTAATTTAGGGGAATGTTATTTCAAAATTGGAATCATTTCAAATTTTTTTCCAAAATTTGCTTGAATTATACACAAAAGAAGACACATGATTTTTCAAGAAATTGAAAAAAGGAGAAAGAAAAGACAAACTATTCACAAAGTTTATAGATGCAAAATATATCTTTTTGTGCAAGGATGAAATACTACAATTTTGTACAAAAAATGTGGAGATTAAAATTTTGAGGAAAAGAAATAAGAAAAAGATTAATGCTCTTTTTGTTCTACAAGGGTGAATCCTAGCACTGGATAATTCTATTGTCGGACACAAAAAATCCCTATTCAGGTTTGGTAATTACAGATAAACTATCGGTACACAGATTTAGGGATGAATCTAGACCTTTAGGGACCATGGTTCCCAGATTGCCCTCACCACATTGGCAAGGATCCAGTTCGTGAATTAGTCATACGTAGGGATAATCCCTTTCAATATAACAAATCCTGGATACCGGTAGCAATCTGAGTGGTGAATCAACCAATGTCACATGGGCATCAAGCCCCTCAAAACATTTGTTGAAACACCTCCTATGCCTTAGCTTGCACGAGCTCGGGTATAGAGCCAAAGTTGTGCGAGGAGACTGACAGTGAAGTGCCTGCTTAGAGCATAGAACCCTACAAAACTACCCCACCTGCGAGAGAGACAGACAACAAATATGTACACAAATAATAGTCTTCTACCCTAAGGTTGAAGCAAAATATTTACAATAGCAAAATATGTATAATGGAAATGACAAAGAGATGAGGAAAAGTATTTACAATAAGATATATACAACAAAACGAAAGAGGGTATAATAAACATAAAAAGTTAACAATTTTGCACAATTAATTAATAGGCTCGACTCTCGAACTCCCCAGTGGAGTCGCCAGCTGTCGCGACCGGGGCCACGACGGGGTCGGCGGGCCCGTGAGAAAAGATAATGAAAAATGATGGAATTTTGGGGAGTCGCCACCAATTAATTTGGGTTGGGAAAATTGGAAAACTCGAAAATGATTTAAAATTAAAAAACTGGTCTGCGAACAAAAGATCCACATTCGGGAGTCGATTATGCGTAGGGAAGGTATTAGCACCCTACAACATCCGTTAAAAACAGTTACCCTTAATTAATTGTGCAAAATTCATTAACTTTTAAAATGTTTATTTTACCCTCTAAAAGAAAAGAAACAAAATTTATTTACATTCTTTAAATTAAAGAATGATGAGAAAAAATTAATTTGAAATCAATGGGACAAAAATGTTGAAAATTTTATTTTGGCTCGACGGGAAATCCCGCTCCTACGTATCTCCAAGTGCAATGGAGAAATCAAAGCCACGTAGTTCTAAAAATGTGTTTTAAAAGAGATTGGTTTTAATTTTGAAAAGAAAATGATTTTTAATTTTTGAAAATAAAATAAAATAAAAAATGAGGAAATTGATTTTGGAAGTGTTTTTTAATTCAAAGAAAAAAAAGGATTTTATTTTTTAGCAGAGTTGTTGCTAGCAAATGGCTATACAACAAACCCTTGAAATTATTTTGACGACATTATTGATAGAAATGTTATTCAATAAACGTCATTTATTTTGAGAAGAAAACATTTTTGAGAAAAGATTTAAAATTCCGCATTATTGGGTTAGCAAATGGCTATACTTAATATTTTCCTTTTTTACGTTATTGATAGAAATGCTATTCAATTAACGTAATTTTTTGAAGAGAATCATTTTCTTTTTTAAAATGAATTTGAAATTTCACGCATTATTGAGCTAGTAAATGACTATACTCAATATTTCCTTTTTCACGTTATTGATAGAAATGCTATTCAATTAACGTAACTTTTGAAAAGAAATATTTATTATTTTCATTAAAAGGGTTTTAAAATTTCACGCATTATTGAGCTAGTAAGTGACTATACTCAATATTTCCTTTTTACGTTATTGATAGAAATGCTATTCAATTAACGTAACTTTTGAGAAAAGAATTATTTTTTTGGAAGAGGTTTGAGATTAAGCACATTATTGAGCTAGTAAATGACTATACTCAATATTCCTTTTTCTCTTAAAACTATACGTTAGAGGATAGAAAGGCTATTCTATCAACGTAATCGATTTGATAAACCAATTTAAAAAATGTTTTTTTTATTTATAAACGGGCAAATTATTGAGCTAGTAAATGACTATGCTCAATTATTTTTTATTTGAAATGACGTTAAAAGATAGAAATGTTATTCTATTAACGTCAAAGATAAAGGGGGATAAGTTGAATCAATTAATATTTACATGCACACAAAATTAAAATTACAAATAATCGATTATTTACAGAGAAAGAAATAAATAAATATTTACATCCACAAATGTTAAATAAATAATTCTAAACAGTTAAAAGAAATACAAGATGGTGGATCTAAAATAATTTACAAAAAAGAGATTATTAGTAATAAAGAACAACACATATTTAAAACAAATAACATACAACTTTTAGTGAAACAAATAACACAAAATAAAAGAGGGGAAAAATAAATTGGGCCTCAGTTCACATCATTGGCCGTCTATAAGGAAAATACACAATAAAACTCACCCAAAAAAGAATGGCCTCACACGGTTTGGCCCAGGTTCATTAACCCAGCCCTCAAGGACATAACCCTAGGGTAAAGGCACCAGACTGCCTCATTCAGCAACACTCAACCATTTCATTTTTCTCTGTTAGGGTTCACAAGGGCCGAGGGTTTGTGAGAGGCAGAGAGGGGGCTAAGCTATGGAGGTGCGGCTGTGGAAAAGGGGACGGTAGCCGTCCGGCCGCGAGGATGAGGAAGGAGGAGGAGGCCGCGAAGGGTGCGACGACGCGCGGCGCGACGGAGGCGCTGCGTCGCGGTGGTGGCCGCAAAGACGCACAACTGTGCGCGCGGGCAGGGAAAGAGCGATCGCGGACGAAGATCGCCCACGGCCGCGACGGCGGCTGACGGACAAGGAGGTGGCGCGGCGTTTGCTGTGTGCGGCCGCGAGAGGAGGCTGCCCGCGGCGGTCAGCCGCGGTGAGGCGCGACTGTGCGCGCGGGAAGAAGAGGGGCCGCGAACATCGCCGCTGCGACTGGTGCGACGGAAGTGGGAGGCGGCGGCTTCGGTGAGGCCAGCCACTGCAGGGGCTGTGACGGCCCGAGGAGGCGGTGGCTGCCGCAACTTGCGGTGGAGAGACGGTGGTTCTCTCTTTCTTTCTCCTAATCTGGGTTTTCTATTATGCTGTTTGATTTGGGTGCAGGTGATGGAGGCGGAGGTGTGGCAGTGGGGTGCTGCAGCCGTGGCTGCTGCTGTGGTCGGATGGCGGACGTACGCGCGGCGGCGGCCGTTTGGCCACCGGCTGGGTTCCCTTTCTCCTCTTTCTCTCTGTTTTTTTTATGTTGCTTATTTTTTTTTCCTGTTTCTGTGTTTGTTGTATTTGCTTCCCTCCTCTATTTGCTATTTGGTTTATTCATCTAAGTGACTCTATTTCCATTCATACATGTAAATGGGACTGTATAACTTGACTTTTTCTGATTAAGGATGTGTTAATGTATGCATAGAAAATCATAGATTGATATTCAAGGAAAGAAAAGGGGTACCGAATTGTAGGCTATCTGTACAGCGATTTTTATTTGTGCCTCCTTGATTCTCCGTGTTGTTCCGAGCTTCCCTGCAAGCTTCCTCTGTATTTTATAAATTGCTTCCCCCTCTAAAAAATGGCTCCAATGGCCTCTCCTTTTTCTTTTAATTTTACTATTAGTGTCCCCCTCTGAATTGGTTTCTTGGTGTGGAAACCAACTCTTTTTTTTTTTCTGAATTTGTTTTTTTTTTTTTTCTGAAAACTTGATTCCTATTTATAGGCAAAAGAATTTGTGCTTTTTCAGTACAATTTGCACTGCTACACCGCCCTGTCAGAGCAACTTGCTATGTCCTCTCCACACACGGCTCCATAGCTGCCCAGGTTCAGGGCAAGTTGCACAGCAACTTGCTGTTTCAAAAGATCATCCCCCCCTTTTTTTTTAAGTAATGAGGATGGGTTGTTAGCCCACAAAGGTCTTTTTTTTAAAAAAAAAAATATTATTAATAATGGGTCCAAAAATGGCCCAAAAAAAGCAACTCTGAAACCATTTTTTTTTAAGTGAAGCAAATGGGCCTATTAACCCAAAAGACCCCTCTTTTTTTTTAAAAAAAAAAAAAGATGTACAAACAATGGGCTCAAACTGGCCCAATTGGAAATCTGAAAATAAAATAAAATATTTAATTAATCAATTAATTAATTAACTATTAATAATTAATTAATTAACTTAATTAAATAATTCATTTTACCTTCTTAAATAATTTTTGGATTTTTATTAATAAAGTATGAAGAAAAGGTTAAAAAGTAAATGAAATTCCCGGACAAAATTGGGTGCTGACACCATTCTTCAGTCACAGTTCCCTCAAAAAATGCTCCATCACTACTTAATTTGGTCAGGGTATAAAACAAGGATTGATCAATTACAATTGGGGTTCTCTTAACTTCACTACGAATTACCCCATCCTTGATTGTCAGATTACTATAAAAGACCCTAACTAATTCAGGATAAATTTGCGAACGTAGTTGCATAAAATCCAACAAACCATAAGTACGAAAAGCTTTGTAACAGTCAAAACTTTGGTTTTCAAAGTACTCTACGCTAAGATACTTGGGTTCGATGATATCTCTAGTTGAAAATAGGGAATAATACCTCTCCCGTTGAGCATTGGTCGAAAATAGAGCGAGAGAGCGAGATGGATTGGGGGCCGTCGGAGGATCACCGGAGGTGTCTTGACAAGGTTGACGAGGGGCGGAGCGTTTTTGACGTTTTGATGGTTCCGCCATTGAAGGAGACGATTCACGAAATTGTTCGGTGGGTTTTGTAGGTAATGAGGAGAGGATTAATTTGCAAGAAACGGAATGTAATTCCATTAAGAAATGAAGGAGTTATGAGAATTTGAAGAGGAAGGAGTTAGGGTTCGCGCGCACAGCAGAGAGAGAAGAAGAAACCGTTCGTAAGAGAGAGAGAGAGAGAAAGACAGTTTTATAGAGTTCTCAGTCTGGTAATCGATTACCACGTTTCCAGAAGTGAGAAAACTGTCGCATGTAATCGATTACGGCCATATGGTAATCGATTACAAGATGGAATGGTCTCAGGTAATCGATTACTGCACAGTGGTAATCGATTACACCAAATATGGCTCTTAGGTAATCGATTACTTCACAGTGGTAATCGATTACCAGGAACCCAGATGAGCATCTGAATGATTCCAAGCTCTCTGGTAATCGAATACACCTACTATGTAATCGATTACACACTTCCCAGAATTTTTATTTTGGAATCTAAATTAGGTTTATTCCTAAAAACTTCTATGAATCTATGTTAGAAACATCTAATAACCCTAATTCTCTCCTAATTGTGAAGAAATTTTCCTTGGGTAATGGTTTGGTAAAAATGTCTGCAAGTTGTTGCTTAGTCTCTATAAATTCTAGAACACAGTCTCCTTTTTGGACATGATCTCTAAGAAAATGATGTTTTATCTCAATCTGTTTGGTTCTAGAATGTAACACAGGGTTTTTAGACAAATTAATGGCACTTGTATTATCACAACGAATTGGTATGTGCTCTATATTTAAGCCATAGTCTCAGAGTTATTGTTTCATCCAAAGTATTTGGGCACAACAACTTCCAAAAGCAATGTATTCTGCCTCAGCAATTGATAAGGCAACACTATTTTGCTTTTTACTATGCCAAGACACTAAAGCAGACCCAATAAAATGACAAGTACCACTTGTGCTTTTTCTATCAGTTTTGCATCCCGCAAAATCTGAGTCAGAGTATCCTACTAGATTAAAAGGCATATTTTTAGGATACCATAATCCTAAATTTATAGTTCCTAAAAGATATCTCATTATCCTTTTAACAGCACTTAAATGAGATTCTTTAGGGTTTGACTGATATCTAGCACACAAGCATACACTAAACATAATATCTGGTCTACTTGCTGATAAATAAAGAAGGGATCCAATCATACCTCGATATCGCTTTATATCTATGGACTTCCCATCTTCATCCTTATCCAAGTAGTAAGCAGTACTCATAGGTGTGACCATATGTTTAGCGTTTTCCATTCCAAATCTCTTGAGTAGTTCCTTGCAGTACTTGCTTTGGTTGATGAATATACCATTTTTGGTTTGTTTGATTTGCAGTCCAAGGAAGAAGTTCAACTCGCCCATCATAGACATTTCAAACTCACTTTGCATGTCATTAGAAAATTCCTTGCACAGATTTTCATTAGTAGCACAAAAAATAATATCATCAACATAAATTTGTACTAAAAGCATGTCATGCATTTTTCTTTTAATAAAAAGTGTTGTATCAACCTTTCCTCTAGTAAATCCTTTTTCTAACAAAAATTTGCTTAATCTTTCATACCAAGCCCTAGGTGCTTGTTTCAATCCATATAAGGCCTTTTTCAATTTAAAAACATGATTAGACAATTCTTGATTTTCAAATCCAGGAGGTTGTTCTACATACACTTCTTCTTTAATAAATCCATTAAGAAATGCACTTTTTACATCCATTTGATACAATTTGAAATCCATTATAGAAGCATATGCAAGTAACATCCTAATGGCTTCTAGTCTTGCTACAGGTGCATAGGTTTCTTCATAATCTATACCTTCTTCTTGATTATATCCTTTGGCCACTAACCTAGCTTTGTTTCTAACAACTATACCATATTCATCTAACTTATTTCTAAATACCCATTTTGTGCCTATAATTGGATGATTACTTGGTCTATCAACTAGATCCCACACATTATTTCTTTCAAATTGATTTAATTCTTCTTGCATAGCAATAATCTAATGTTCATCTTTTAAGACTTCAACAATATTTCTTACTTCAATTTTAGAAACAAAAGCCATATTATTGCATATGTCTTTAATAGAGTGTCTAGTTGTTACCCCTTTTGAAATATCTCCTATAACGTTATCAAGAGGATGATCTTTTAAGGTTTTCCACTCTCTTGGAAGATCTAAGTTTGTTTGATTCTCATTTATTGTAGAATCTTCCATGTTTTTCTTCTCTTTTTCTTTAAGAGCTTCTTCATCTATGTGAGTATTTTCTAGAGTATCTACAATATCATCAATTATTTCTTTTTTATAATAAAATAACCTAGATTCATCAAAGGCTACAAGAATTGATTCTTCTATTGTCATAGTTCTTTTGTTATAAACTCTATAAGTTTTACTATTTAATGAATATCCAAGAAATATTCTCTCATCTGATTTAGCATCAAATTTCCCTAGGTTATCCTTTCCATTATTTAATACAAAGCATTTGCATCCAAAAATGTGAAGATGAGAGATGTTTGGTTTTCTACCATTGAATAGTTCATAGGGTGTTTTCTTTAAAATTGGCCTAATTAGAGCCCTATTCATAGTATAACAAGCAGTACTGACTGCTTCTGCCCAAAAATATTTAGGGATGTTTGAATCATTTAGCATTGTTCTTGCCAATTCTTCTAGTGACCTATTCTTCCTTTCAACTACTCCATTTTGTTGAGGAGTCCTAGGGGCAGAAAAATTATGTTCTATTCCATTTTCATCACAGAACTGGTCAAAGATTTTATTTTCAAATTCCCCTCCATGGTCACTCCTAATGGATGCTATTTTAATGTTTTTCTTATTTTGAATCGTTTTTTGCAAATTTCTTAAAGGCATTAAAAGCATCACTTTTATTTGCAAGAAATAATGTCCATGTATATCTAGAGAAATCATCCACTAAGACTAGAGCATAATAACTTCCCCCAAAACTCATAGTTCTAGAAGGCCCAAAAAGATCCATGTGTATTAGTTGTAATGGCCTAAAGGTTGTTACTATGTTCTTTGATTTAAATGATACTTTTACTTGTTTTCCCTTTTGGCAAGCATCACAAAGTTTGTCTTTTTCAAATTTTATTTTAGGCAAACCTATTACTAAGTCTTTTGATATTAATTTATTTAAATGATCCATATTAATATGAGCAATTCTTTTATGCCATAACCAAGATTCATCGTTTTTACTAATAAGGCACTGATTATGATTTGTAGTATTATCTAATTTTATCTTATATACATTATTTATTCTATATCCTATATACTTAATGTTTTTGTCATGTTTGGATTCAATAACACAATTTTGTGAGTCAAATGATACTAAGAATCCTTTATCACATAATTGACTAACACTAAGTAAATTATGCCTAAGGCCATCAACAAGTAGGACATTTTCTATGGAGGTTGAGTGATTTGTACCTATTTTTCCGATTCCCAAGATTTTACCCTTGTTGTTATCTCCATAGGTAACATGTCCACTATTCTTTGGAGTGATGTCCATAAGCTTTGAGATATCCCCGGTCATGTGCTTGGAGCATCCACTGTCGATGTACCAAGTATGTTTCATGGAATCCTACAAGTCACAGAATTGTTTAATTTAGGTACCCAAACTTTCTTTGGGTCCTTAGTGTTAGTGCTAATTAAAGATTGTGAAGTCTATTAATCAGTTTGAGCATTCAAACTTGACTCAAAGACTTAATATCCTGTAGTTTTAATGATTAACAAATAAGATTATATAAACAGATTCTACTGAGAAAGGTATTGGTTTGTTGATTGTGTTTCAGGATGAAATAATAATCAAAAGATTAGGATCAGAAGAACAAATGCAGGATCAAATATAAAGAAGTAGTCCGAAGAATGCAACTCGTCTGAAGTACGCAAACTGTCTGAAGACGTGAAGACCATATGAAGACAACATAAAGTAGTCTGAAGAAAAGAAGCTGTCTGAAGCAAGGAAGCCTTCTGAAGAAAAGAAGCTGTCTGAAGCAAGGAAGCCTTCTGAAGAAAAGAAGCTGTCTGAAGCAAGGAAGCCTTCTGAAGAACAGAGGTTGTCTGAAGCAAAGAAGCCTTCTGAAGAAACGAAGCTGTCTGAAGAAGCAGGACTCGTCTGAAGAGCTGGAGCTGTCTGAAGTAGTTCAACCCGTCTGAAGTATCAGTTCTGTCTGAAGTCTCACTTATGACGTGGCACTCTATGCTGAAGTTTGTGAAGACTTTTCTGAACCACTGCTGCACGTACCTGTTTCAAACACGTTTATGGCAAGAAATACAGAGACCTTTCCTGGTGATTTTGAATTTCATACACCACTGAGGAAATCTCTGCAACGCAGAAATTGCAGCAACAACGATGGCAGCTTTATAGCAGCACCAACGTTGTACTCTGTCAGAATTATGAAGACACCCAGAAGCGTGTCTCACGATGGATTGAATAGCATTCAATGCTTTCTCTAAAGGGTGGTATCACAACGGAAATATCATCATCACCAATTCAAAAGAAAGCACAAGAAAAGCTCAGGAGACTAAGCAGAAGCAACAAAGAGAAATGTTTGAATAACATATTTTAATTCAAACATACTTTATCATCTGCAAGAAACAACCATTGAAAAAGACACCTCACTCAAAGAAGAAAGGAGAAATGGTGTCAGGAAGCAAACAGAAAAGGAGCTTATACAAAATAAGCAAGAGGATAAATCCAACAGATACCTCCTCATATATACTCCTAAGAAAAGCAGAGAAAATTAGAAGTCAGCTGAAGAAAAGTAAAAGGATATCAAGAGAAAGAACATGCAAAACAATATCAAGAAAATTTCTCTAAAGAGCTCATCTACAGAAGTGTCAGAACAAGACTGTCTGAACACATATCTGCTAAAGAAGAAGCAACCGTTTGAGACACCATTACATAACGGCTATATGAGCCACATCATCAACATCTCAACGGTATTATGAATCATCTTCAAACGACTATATTCCAACAGAACATATAAATAGCCTCAAGGAAGAATTTGAAGATGTTGAACTCATTCACATGGTTCAATCAGTTGATCAAGATGCATCAGAAAATCCTATCAGTGTTGACCACACTTACTTGAATCAACTATGCTAGTAAAAATTGTAGTTGTTCAGTTGAACAACCTACCAGGCTGTGCTTAATCTCATATGAACCAAGAATGGTTTGAAGCTGCAAGAATGCCTTGGTTTTTCCAATGATACGGGTGAGAATGTAGCCCATGGAAACCAATGGCTGGAGAACAAGGTTGGAGCTTAAAGTCAGCATCTACCTAGCCAATTCTCAGAGGATGTTATTCCTCTTATCAGAGACAGGGATTGTACTCAAACTTATACACTTCTATCACCGTCTTACCCTTGTACTTAGATTTATCCATTGTATCCTGAGTAGTACTCAGTTAACCTCTAGTACAGGAAAAGATTAAGTTTATGTTTCGTGGAAACTTAAACTTAGTTTAATTTAAAAACACTTTATGTGTCTGAGAGCCTGGAGAGGCTTGGTGGAAGAAAGAATACTCTACACTTGAATAAGTGTCAGAGAGCCTGCAGAGGCTTGGTGGAAGAAAGAATACTGAGTTGCAGAGCCTGGAGAGGCTAGACTGAGAAAGAATACTGCATATGTTGCTTGGAGAGGCAGTTGAAAACAAAATAACACTTGTGTTGGCCTGAAGAGGCTGTGAACAATACTTGTATCTGTGGATTCAGATAGTGGAAAATCTAGTGGTGGTTTGCCTCTAGGACTGGATGTAGCTCACGGGTTTGTGGGTGAACCAGGATAAATTCCTTGCCTAAGTTCTCTTACTCTTATCTCTTATTAATTCTTTTTATACAAATCAAGAGGTCAGATTAGTTAATCTGATATTTTAAAAAGGGCACAAAACATCTTTTAAAATTAGTTTTTACCAGTCGTCTGAAAAACTTCAGACAGCCTCTTTAAAAGCATGTCTAAAATCTCTATGCCTAAGTTTTTCTTTAATCTCTTTACTTCCAGTTTTCATATTTATGTTGGAATTTGAAAAGTATTTTCTATAATAAACTTAACACAAATATTTCAATAAAATGACCTTTCATATGTATAAAACATGAGATGGCTCTTATATCTTTTGGAGCTTTACAAAGAATGTTCCTTGAAGAACTTCTGAAATAAATTCTCTGAAGCAAGTCTGAAAGAGATCAGTTCAGAAATCAGGAACAGACTTCAGACAACCTCTAGTCGTCTGAAGTATTTCAGAAACAGTTCTGAAAATACTCTTTGTAATAATCTTCAGAAGATACTTTGAGAAGCCTCTGTTTAAAACAATCTTAAGCTTTAGAAGAAACTCTGTTTTTCTTATCTTCTGCATGTTTTAACTATCTCTGATCTTAAGACTTGTTTTGAACGTTGCTCATCTTCATGATTTAAATTAAAGATTTCCAAAAACTATCAAAAAGCTTAAAACACTATTCAACCCCCCTTCTAGTGTTTCCTGTGGTTCTAACAAAGATCCTTTTGGGATCCACATCATATTTTTTTAGATTTGTAGGTTTCTTTCTAAAATAACAATTTGATGCACTATGACCCTTCTTTCCACAATAAAAGCATGTTAAGAATGGAGAACTGTTGGATTGGGCAATTACAAAGAAATTTTTATAATTCTTTTGTTGAGAATGGAGAACTGTTGGATTGGGCAGTTACACATCTTTGATTTCCTAAAATAACATCTAAATTGTTTTTACCAAAGGTAAATTTTGCAAGAGTAGTTTTTAACTTTTTAATTTCTTCTTTATGTTTTAGGCATGATGTGCATGGATGAGTTTCTTTACTATTTTCTAAATTAATGATAGAGCATAGATTTTCATTTTTAGAATTTAGTAACTTAAGTTCATTTCTAAGATTATCTAGTTCTTCATTTAATTTAGAAATTTCTTTCTCAAGTTTTGTAGTGGTTTTCTTATAAGATGAAACTAGTTTTGCTAACTTAAATGATTCTTTATGTAAATCATTAAATTCTTCTTGCAATTCATCAAATGAGATGGATGCATTGTTGTTAGAAGATGTTACCTCTTCTTCACTTTCGTAGTCTCTGGCCATAAGTCCTAGGTTGACTGTTTCATTCTCTGAGTCACTGGAACTTATGTCATTATCATCCCATGTGATGTAGGCTTTCTTTGCTTTCTTATCTTTGAATGTCTTCTTGTTTGATTTTTCCATTCTCTTCTTGTAAATAGGGCAATCTAGTCTAAGATGCCCTGGTTGGTTGCATTCAAAGCATTTTTGGATTGATTGAGAATCTTCTCCTTTCTTCTTTGTGTTAGGTGTAGGTCTTCTTCTATTTCCTTTGTTTCTTAGAAATTTGTTGAATCTTTTGACAAATAAACTAAACTCTTCGTCATCATCCAAGTCCTCATCTTCAATGATTTCTTCTTCTTCATGGATGGATGATGATGAAGCTTTGAGAGCAATGTTTTTCTTACTTCTATCATTCTCTTCATTTTGATTTAGTCTTATCAACTCCAACTCATGTTCTTGTAGTTTTCCAAATAGTGAGTGAAGAGTCATGGTTGTGAGGTCTTTTGATTCTGCAATTGCTGTTACTTTTGTCTGCCACTGCCTACTTAAACATCTCAAAACTTTGTTAATTAAATCTTCATTTGGAAAAACCTTTCCTAATGATGCAAGATGATTAACTATATGAGTGAATCTCTTTTGCATGTCTTGTATGCTTTCTTTTTTATTCATTCTAAATAGTTCATATTCATGTGTGAGGATGTTTATTCTAGATCTTTTGACATCACTTGTTCCCTCATGAGTTACTTCCAATGTGTCCCACATCTCTTTAGCACTTTTACAGTTTGATACTCTAAAATATTCGTCTATACCTAATGCAGATGTAATTATGTTTTTAGCCTTTAGGTTGTATTGAACTTTCCTTTTATCATCCTCACTCCATTGATCCCTAGGTGTTATCTTAACTTCATCCCCTAATTGCATTGACCGAACAAAAGGTCCATTTTCTATAGCATCCCATATATTTAGATCTATTGACTCTATGAATATTTGCATTCTTGATTTCCAATAATGGAAACCTTCTCCATTAAATACGGCAGGTCTGTTAAAGGAGTTTCCTTCTGCGAAAAGGGTATTTGATGAGGCCATATGTGATCTTGAGGCTTCTAATCCTTAAACAAGATGCAAGCTCTGATACCACTTGTTAGACAAGTGGTCTCACTAACTTAAGAGGGGGGTGAATTAAGTTATTCGATTTTAACTAATCTTTTCGATTATTAATTTATATTGCCTTTATTATTCTTAAAATGCCTTTTCTAAGATGAAGTATGAATGCTTATTCTTAATATAATGGAATTGTAATTGCAATAAGTAAATAAGAGTTAAAGAAAGAGGAATTGCAAACTCGATTTATACTGGTTCGGCCAACCACTTGCCTACGTCCAGTCCCCAAGTATCCACTTGAGATTTCCACTATTTGTAAAGTCTTTTACAAACGATCAATCCTCCAACACCTTGGAACCCTTCCTTGTGTTGAGAATCAATCCACACATCAAGAGAGGCACCCTCTCTTCAAATCACAATACAATTACAAATTGAATCGATGAATACAATTAGACTCTCCTTTAGAGTAGATATCACAAGTTGAAAGCCTATAAGAACTCTTAAGATTTGCAAGTGTTTTGGCACAATTTAATTGATGTAATGATTTCACTTTTTTTTTAATTTCACATTTATTAATCGGGTCAAAATTCGAAAATGAGTCACATATATATAAGGATGATGATGAAACATTGTAATCCTTGATTGGAAGTCACGATTCTTCAAGATTTTCTGAAAAAGTGTTCTGGTAATCGATTACAAGTATATGGTAATCGATTACACAATTTAAAAATGCGAACCGTTGTGCCTGAAATTCAAAATTTGAATTTTCTGCACTCTGGTAATCGATTACAGGATTTGGTAATCGATTACCAGTTTAAAAATTTTTGAAATTTGAATTCTGAACTTCTGGTAATCGATTACACCATGTTGGTAATCGATTACCAGTTCAAAAATTTTAATCTTTGAACTGATTTTTACTTTATAAAAATGTTTTGTTTAATTTTCTTTTTAGTGCCAAGTTCCTTGCAAATACTAAGATTTCTTTTGACATTTTTAACTAACTAAATCAAGCTTAACCTAATAGACCTTGTTGCTTGACTTGACTTGACTTTTGTTCTTGATCTTCTTGACTTGAATAAGTTCTTTCCTTTTGTCATTGTCAATCTTCCTCTTTTTCTTTCTTTCTCATTTGGCATCATCAAAACCTGCAATCCAGGCATCTACACCTGATACATATACATGATGATCTTCAATCCCCATTGAGAGTTGCGTATCCAATTGAACGGGTTGGACGGGTGAAGATGAACTACCAACATTGTCAATCTCTACATATAATTCAAGAATAGTCATCAATGACTGCTGCTCGAAAGCCTGGATGATGCACTCCACATCTTCATCATCACATATTTGAAGACCTGTATATGTGGTGGAGTTTTGTGATGTTAAAAACCTACACGTTAGACTAGACACAATTTGATTTTTTGAAAGATTAAATTTTTTGTGAATCTTCCTCTTCAAAAAATTAAAACTAATTCCTCTTTTTATATGAATAGCCTTCTTATCACCTTCAAACATTATACCTTGCACACCTTCATACTTTCTACCATTCCAATAAATAAAAGTAATAATTTGACTCATTTTATATTACTAAATTACTAACAAATAAGCAAACTAATACACGAAAAAATAAATGAAGTTGTAATTGCACATAAACCAGACGAAAAAAAACACAAGTTGTTAGACTTGTGGCATCTGCTCTCATTTATAGTGGCATGCTCCTTCTTTTCGAACAGATATCCATGACAATTTCCATCTAATCCATTACATCACCTGTGTCATTTCATTTACAGAGGAATATATTCTGTTCTATTAATGGTACAAGAATATATTCGAGAATATATTCTCTGTAAATGAAATGACACAATTAAGTGTCAAAAATTTTAAAAAACGAATACACAAAAGTAATGCGCTAACTGGGTTGGTGCATCTTGATGCGCCAACCCAGTTAGCGCATCATGTGAGGAGAAATATATAGGATGCGCTAACTGAGTTAGCGCATTAGGATGCGCTAACTCATCCTATATATTTTTCTCCTCACATGATGCGTTAACTGGGTTGGCACATCAAGATGCACCAACCCAGTTAGCGCATTAGCCTTCCATCGTGGCAGAATTCACCCCAATTTAGTAAATATTTTTTTATCACATTATTTTAGTAATTTTTTTTTCAGCCCTGTACGGTCAAAATCCCACACAGAGGAAGGCAAACAAAATTCCAATTGCATGGAACTGCAATTTCAGGATCCCAATCATCCCGGTACGATTGATTCAACACCAACCAAGAAGGCAAGGTGGAACCACCACTACCAGCATAAACTATGGAGAAGGACTTGTCTACTGTGGAGAGAGAAAATGAGATCGCTCTGTTTAGCTAACTAATGACGTTAAAATGTGTTAAATTCAGGAATTTTGATTTGAAAAATTTTAAATGATGTGTGAATTTGTTATTGGGGGATAGGGAAAATTTTCATCCTGCTAAACAAACTTCAATTTAAACGCATTTATGACAAAATTGTTGAATGTACACCACCTGTCATTTTCTTGCAAGCAACAAGTGAAGTAGTATTTCCATCATTTTCATCCCAAGCTTTAATTCGACCCTTACTCATGAGTCCTAGCTTGAGTCGGAGGACTTCATGGATATCGAGACCTTAACTAACACAATATTCTTTAAATTGCAAGATAGATAAAATGTAAATACGATAACACAAATAAATTTTTTTCTTTTAGATACATGTTAAATTTTTTTAAAATAAATATAACAACAATAACTATATAACTATCATTATTAATGTTTTCAAAATCAGATCGATAATAATTAAATATATATTTTTTGGTATTATATAATATTTTAAATAATAAAATAAAATGAACTAAAATAAATTCATAAAAAATAATATATATATATATATATAAAGTTGTATATTAATATAAATGATTGGTATAATAATAGAAATTTATGGATTTGGATTTGGTGACTTTGTGGTGGGAAAATCACCGTGACTTTGGGTGAATATGGACCGTTGATTTTAAATTTAATGGTCAAGATTTTATCATGTGTTCAAAATAATTTTTCTTTCATAAATTAAATAGTAAAATCTTGATCGTTAAATTTGAAATTAGTGATCCAGATTCACTCAAAGTCAGTGACTTTCCCACCAGAAAGTCATCAAATCCGTGCCCGAAATCTATCATGTGATTCTTAAAATATATGGAAGATGAAGAGTCAAAGTTCCATCTCTCTACCAATAATTATAATGGTAATTTTGAAAACATGACACAAATTATTGACAAATAATTAACTTAACCAAATTCTTTAATTATTGTGCATTTATTAAAAGGGTCTTATAAAGATGATTAGAGATAGTGTACTTGATATACTTAATATCATGTTTTCTTTTCGTGGTTGATACTTCATTTCATATATTTTTTTTGAACCATAGGTATGCTTCACGGAGGCAATGTCGGAAACATTGTGGCTAACTCTTTCAGTGAAGATTTTTTCTATACACAATATTTGAATCCGAAATCTTGCTTAAGGAGAATCAAACATTTAGCACTTGAACCAATCTCATTGGTTAATATCATATTTTCTAACATTTTAATTACATATTTTAATTTTCTTTCTTTTTTTTTATCTTTCTCTTTTTCTTTGAGGTGTGAAAATTTTATTTTGCAAAACAAAAGATATTAGGAATAAGAGCTATGATGAGGGAAAATTGATCAACCAGCACCAGTAAAAGGAAAAACAAACAATTGTCTTAAGCCTTTATGTTTTGGAAAAGAAAATGAGATGAAAATGAAGAAAGTAAAAGGAAGTTCTCTTCGGTTTTCCACCTTGTTTCCTTCACACTTTCTCCATATCAAACAAAGCATAAGGTCATTGGATCGACTAGAAAGACATTGATTAACTCGAAATGACATTTTTTTTAAAAAAAATTTACGTTTAATATGCACCACTTGAAAATGTGGTGTAGGTTGCATTTCTAAATGACAATTGTTGGATTTAATATATTTTAAACAAAAGGCGAGGAATGTTTGAGGTGAAACCGGTGACCCTTGATAGTTATTAATTAATGTATGAATTGTTTTTGCATAATAATCCTTCACTTAAGTCAAAACTCCAAAGGAAGCCAAGATAAATTGAGTAAAGCCAGCTATTCCGCAGCTATTTAATAGCTAAATTTTGCTGAGTAGTAAGATAACTAGAGAGGATGAATGGAGAGGATCTTTACATGCCATGATACAAATCTTTAGGGTACTTTTAAAAACTCAATATAATTACATGACAAGAAAAGGTTACTAAAAGGAACCAAATGGTCAAGACTTGAGCAAACAGGTTCAATATCATAGTGAATTTGGGATTGCGATCCTATTTTCTGAAAAGATAGTTCAAATAGAGAGTGGAAGGTAAAAGGGAGATTAATGAACCAATCCATATTCATCAAACTCTTGAAATTGAATGGCAATTTTTATCTCCTGGCAGAGTGGATTAAATTCAGAACAATGGAGCCAAAATGTGTGGAAACCGGCTGTAGCCTGTTTTTTTGGTTGTGGTGCATATTAAAAGCCACCAATGCTTATTTTGTTGGGCCTGTGGTTGTAACTCAACAAGGCAAAAAAAAAAAAAAAAAAAAAAAAATCTAGCTAAGTATACTTGTTGCTGTTTGATAGGGCAAATAGGCATCTTACAGAGCCATGTTCAGCACAGATTCTAATTTCTAGGCCTGCAAAACTATCTTGTCTTCATATGCACTACTACACACTATATTTTCATACTTCCTAATTCATATACTACTCAATACCACAAGCACTCTGCATTCTTAAGAGGAGGCTTTTCTGCAAGAGAGTCAGAGAGAGAAATGTTTGGGCAACTTGAGCATGAACTAGAGCTGCAGGTGCCTGCAAGTGAGGCATGGGATCTCTTTGGTACCCTTCAAATAGGAAAACTTGTTGAGAAAGAGATGCCTGAATTGTTTCAGAAGGTGGATCTAACAGAAGGAGATGGAGGGGTTGGGACTGTCCTCAAACTTACATTCACTCCAGGTCATATATCAATATCATTATTGTTATTATTATACTAGTTTGCTATACACCTTAAAATATAAACACTCATGTAATTTATTCCATCAATTGAAAATACATCTTCCCTTGACTCACTCTTTAGGGATGTTTACTTGTGAGAAAACATTCTCACAATTTTCTGCTCTTTAGTTTTAATTACAGACAATGTCAGTTTATTTTTTTATTTCATTTCCTGATTCCAAAATTTTGTATAAGAAACACAGAAACCAATATAAAGTTATTTTTACTATTTTCTGTAAAAAATTTTAAAACAAAGAAGAGAATAATGTTTTTATTACCAAAACTAAAAATAGTTTGATAATTAGCAAGAAACAGGAAATGTTTTCTATTTCACTTATTTTCTTTAATTTGTTATATGATTAGATTATTATAACATGAAAATCCGGATTCTGAACAACATCATGTGAAAATACTATATGCAAATTCATTTTTTTTTTCAGTGTTAACATAACCACACTTAATTAAGAGATGGGTGCTAAAATCACATTGATTATTCTAAGTTGGTGTTTGCTTAGGTATACCTGGGCCAGCTAGTTACAAAGAGAAGTTCACAAAGATTGATAATGAGAAGCGAATCAAAGAAACAGAGGTAGTTGAAGGAGGGTACTTAGAATTAGGATTCACTCTGTTTAGAGTTCGCTTTGAAGTGATAGAGAAAGGTGAATATTCTAGCATAATCAAATCTACAATTGAGTATCAAGTCAAGGAAGAGGACACAGCAAATGCCTCATTTGTTTCCATCCAACCAGTGGCAAACATTGTAGAAGTTGCCAAGAATTATCTCAACAGAAACAAGGCTGCAAAAGAAGCAAACTAGTGCTCATTTTTACCTCTAAATAGTGAAAACTCAATGTTGTGACTTTGCCTAGCTAGTAGCTAGTTCGTGAATAAAATGATGAAGTTGCTTTGCTTCCTACCTCTTTTGTTTCTTAAATTCATATTACCAAGTGTTCTTTATTAGATGATTTACAATCTTGAGAAACATCTGTGCTATGATATGCACTTTGTTCTCATTCCTATTACTGATTTCTTATATGATTTGTAGTTATATACTTTGGCATTTTTTTTATTCTCTTATTTATTAAAGAAAAGATTTGTTGATAACAAAGAAAGGCGGTATAAAAGATACCTACATGAGCACATAATATAAAACATAAGTTACAGCCACTATTGCCTGCCACCCTGTCTTTTGGGTATTCCAATAGCTTTTTATGGGGAAAAGGCTTGTACCATTGTCATTGTGGCAAAAAATGTAATTCCTACCTACCTATATCTTTATCCTCCGCCTCTAAAGTCAAAGTGTGGGGGCACTGGAGTGGAGTGTTAAAGATATATATGGAAGGAATCAACTATCAAGAATCAAGAATGCCAAACAAAGATGTCACCCCACGTCAAATCAGAGGTCTATTTTCTTCTAATTTGAATTGATTGCATAGTTTATAAGAGAAATTTTTGTGACTTGGAATTCATTGTGAATCATTGAATATTTAATCTTAAAGAAGATAATGAATCATTGAATATTCAATTTGTTTAGTATGGAATATCGGTCACAGAAAAAATGACTATCTATGAAGGGGAAAATGATTATAAACGAATTATTATTTTTTTTTTTACGGCAAACTAAGATATGCATTAGATAAGTAGGGAGTGTGGGCAGTCCAAAGCTACCTGAAAATATATACAGTTAGGTTCAACTTCCACCCAAATTAAATTGGGGTAATTACATGCATACTTAGCTAATAAATGAGCTGCATTGTTGTCAGCTCTAAAAACATGAAGGAAAACTAGAGAATGAAAATATGCTTTAAACAAAGAACAATCATTTGCTAGCATTGCAAAATTAGAGGAGCCTCAAAAATTGCTATTAATTGTTGTAACCAACTCTTGGTAATCTGTCTCAGCCATTAAGTCCCTGAATCCCATTTCAGAAGCAAATTGTAGACCAGCTCTCATTCCCATTGCCTCAGCCAATATGGTTTCTGGTCCGCAAGTGATTAGCCATGTTGTAGAACCTAGGACTACACCCTCATAGTCTCGAACTATAGTAGCAGCACCCCAGCGATTACCATCTATTTTGGCAATATCAGTATTCAACTTGTAGTATCCATCCGGAGGGGGGGCTCCAACTTTCAACTCATGGGGAATGGTTAGGTATTGTGTCCGCCTTGTGAGATTAATGAGCACGCAAAAACTGATGGGATGAGTTTGTTGCATGTGTGATAGATTGAGCTACAGAAATTGAGTTATTTTCAAATAACAATTTGTTTCTACTAAACCATAGACTATGTAACAAAGCAGCAAACAGACCACTAATTTCAGGAGGATTGTGCTGCAGAAAGTGATCGATTACGATTGTAAAGGAAGCTTGAGCACTGGGGTCCGGAGGTAAAGCAATGGGAGCATGTGTCCAGAAATCTTGCATCCCGCGCCTAAGGAGTTGAGCTCGGATTGGTAGACAGCTTTTTTTTTAGTCTCCACAGCAAGTGTTTGTATTTCGGGACGGTATGCACTTGCCATAATTTTCTCCATAGAATTTGATCCGCATTGGAAACCCCACTATAAGAAGATGTTTCATCCTGTAGCTGACTGTCTGCAAAATGGTATCCAGATCTCACTGAATAAATTCCATTTTTTGTTCCTTTCCAACATAATGAATCAGGCAGATTGGCTCTTGGCAGAGGAATAGCTGAATTTGATCTGGTTCCAGCTGTGAAAACATAGCAATAATTACTTCAGCTTTCCAGGTCTTTGATTCATGATCTATTAGTGAGCTAACTCTAAGATCATACAGATAACCAATATTGGGAGACCAAATATGATGAGTCGGCTGATGAGGTAGCCATCCGTCCTTCCAAACATTTACAAGCTCTCAATTTCCAATAGTCCAATAAGAACCACATTGAATAATCCATTGGGCAGAGTGAATACTCCTCCAGGTGAAGCTGGGAATATATCCAAGTATGGCATGCGAGAAATCTAACCTGGGGAAGTACTTGGCCTTTAGACATTGAGTCATAAGGGAATCATGATTCTGAATAAGTCTCCAGCCTTTCTTTGCCAAGAGCGCCAAATTAAAGGCATGGAAGGATCGGAAGCCCATGCCTCCTAACTTTTTTGGAGTGCTCAGCTTTTTCCATGACACCCAATGAAGCTTCCTCTCATTTTGCTTGCTCCCATACCAGAACTTAGAGATCATGGATTCAATATCATCACACAGAGATTGTGGTAAAAGGAAGCATCCCATAATGTATCCCGGGATAGATTGGGCAATAGATTTAATGAGAATTTCCCTCTCAGCAATAGACAATAATTTTTCCTTCCAACCTTTTAATTTCTTCCAAACTCGCTCACGAACAAAATAAAAAATTTGAGTTTTCGATCTACCTACAAAGGTAGGAATACCCAAATATATTTGAGTGGTTATCCACTGCCTTAATCTGCATCCAGCCTTGGATCATGATTTATCTATCAAGTGGGACATTTCGGCTAAAGGATAACTCTGATTTATCAAAGTTGATAAGTTGTCCTGAGCTTTTTGGTAGAGATCAAGAATCTGAAGAATAAAATTAATTTCTTGGTTTGAGCTTCTGAAGAAAATTATACTGTCATATGCAAAGAATAAATGGGTGATTTCTGAGCTTCCTCTTGCAATTTAATACCATGAATAGATGAGTTCACTTGTTCTCTATACAATAAACCTGAAAAGACTTCAGCACAAAGGATGAAAAGATAAGGAGAAATGGGATCTCCTTGTCTTAATCCTCTACGTGGTGAGAAAGAGTCACATGGATAACCATTTAATAATACAACAAAGGAAACAAAATTCACACAGTTGAGGATAAGATTCACAAAATGTACTGGGAAACCCATGGAGATAAAAAATTCCATTCTATTCTATCATATGTTTTAGCCATATCAAGTTTCAATCCAATATACCCCTTCCTCCCTTTTTTTTCTCTTTCTCATATAATGAAAGGTATCAAAGTCAATTAAAGCATTATTTGTAATTAATCTACCTGGTACAAAGGCACTTTGCTGTGGATTTATTATGTCAGGGAAAATCAAATTGAGGCGGTTTGCAATTGTTTTAGTTATCGGGTTCAAGATCACATTACAAAGTGAGATAGGTCTAAACTCCTTTGTATGCAATTCTTATGAATTATTTTCTTTTCTAATAAATTTTAAATTTAATAATTATGCACTGTCAATGTAAAAGAATTTTACACAAACATCCAATGATTTTTTGCCACATCATTTAATTAATTTAATAGTGTATGAGGTGTCATATTCATTATATGAGGTGACAACACACGATTGAATGTCTGTGTAAAACTTTTTACACTGACAGTGCATAGTAATTAAACTCATAAATTTTTTCTTTTTGTATAACGAATATGAGTGTGATGGATTAGTTTAAGATAGATTCTTATGATTTTGTATCTACCATAAATCTCAATTTTATTATTATAAAAAGTAAAATTAAGATATATTATCAATTTTTTTAATATTAAAATTTTTCATGGTATTACTCTGAACTCGAATATAAGCAAAAAAATTTAATTCACGCTAACTAAGAATGTTAGTTAACCTCATTCAATTTTCTTAATATTATAAAAAAATGGATTATATTCTCTAAATTGCCCTTCACAGGAGACTTCAATTTTATTGAAACTTGTTCCAAATGGAAGAGTTAAATATGTTTTCAGTCCCTGAAGTTTGACTCGAATTTGGTTTTAATCCCTAAACTTTTAAACAGTTGGTTTCAGTTCCCCATGTTCTGAAATCACGTAATGTTAGTCATTCATATTCTGAAATCATGTAATTTTAGTCCCCCGCCTTTAACACCATTAACTTTGAGCTGATGTGACAAACGAATTTATGTGTCAGTTTGTCCAGCCAATTACAATGACTATGTTGTGACAATTGAATTACACCTTAGCTCATCCTCAGATTTTATTTAATGTTTTATTAAATTTAACTTCACATTTTTTCATGAACAGGGAAGGCCACAAAACCGACTAGACGAGCTGAGTGGTAAACCAAATGGACATTGAAAGTGACTGGACAAACCGACACAGAAATTTGTTTGTCACGCCGACGTCAAAGTTAACGGTGTTAAGGGGAAGGACTAAAGTTATGTGATTTCAGAACATGAGGGACCTACACCAACAATTTTAAAGTTTAAGGACTAAAATCTATTTCGGTCAAACTTGAGAACTAAAAACATATTTAACCCCAAATGAAAATATTCTCTCTACATAGTTCATTAAATATGATCATTGGATAATAAAATATTAATTTAAGAATATTTTGGTATGAAATCATTAAATAGGGTAAAATTAATTGAAATTTACTTATATTTTAGACCACCATATATAATTTTTTTATATTTACTAACGGAAAGACAGACACTGTCGTACCTGTCTTTCCGCATTTCTTATTTTTACGATCCCTCTTCCTCTTTCCTCATCTTTCTATTCTGAAGTCTCTTCTTCATCTTTCTACATTTTTTAGGCAATTATTTTTTTATTGGGTGATTATTGGTTAGTGGAAACCGTAAATAAGGATATAAAATAGGGGTATAATGGGAATGGAAATGTGGAAACCAAAACTCCCTTATAGGTGGTTATTGGTTAGTGAGAATCGTAAATCAAGATATAAAATAGGGGTATAATGAAAATGAAAACGTGGAAACCAAAACTCTCATATTCTCCTTTTATATATATATAGTATAGATATAGATATTCGATCCAAGAGTGAATACCTACATGGGCCATTTGTTTTTTTTTTTCCCACACTATACTTCCTCTACATTTAGATTAGATTATAAATTATAAATAATACGTGTCAAATGCCTGATTAGATTGTGATGTTTTTAAGTTTGAGTAAATGCTCCATCATGATATTAGCTATGGTTTGAGATTGAGAGTGTATTTGTCTTCTCAGGCTCAGCTCAAAAATCGAAGTTAACGGAAACAGAACCGTGTTTCATTGTGTCGGTTGAATGGGAACGCCCTGAATCCATTCTCATCATTTCTTCTTCTTGTTCTTCAGATAACCTAATTCACCATGAATTCTCTTCTCGTAAGCACGCACCCTTCTTCATTCCTTGCCTTCCCACACTCTTCCACAACCAAAAGTTTCAATCTTTTGCTCAGACTCAGACAACCCACTTTCGGCCATTTTCTTTTCCTCTCCTCTAAATTCAAGCCTCCCCACTTCATTGCATGTTGCTCCTCTTCGCCATCATCAATTGGATCGAACCCTTCAGATGAAACGATTCTTCAAAACGACGCCTTTCATACCGAAGTCGGAAGCCCCAAAGTTCCTTCCTTTACTCCTCCTTTGGCAAGGTTTAGCTTGAGCGACCAAGCTTTCTTTCTCCTCACATTCATTGCTTGCACGGTATGACCATTTTTTATATATATTATTTTGGGTTTAGGCATAGGGAGGTGATTGGTGTTAGTACACTACCTAGTTCTGTTGTGTGCTTTTGTTTTTTGCAATCATCCTCTCTTCTCTTTGGTGTTTTGTATTGAGCATTGCTTTTGGTTTGTGATATAATTTTTGGATTGGATTAATCATCAATTCCACTTAAAACTTGAGCTATTCTGTGGGCTGGCCAAGGAAAAGAAAAGCAAACTTAAATCACTATTGTCTATTTATTTGTACTTTTTCCTTCCTATTTAGGTTATCATTAACTTCCAAAAGAAATCATTAATCTAAATGCTACATTAACTGGAAGTTATGTTCCATTTTTTTAGTTAATCATTGCCTTTGTTTCAAAGTTCCTTGAATCTCTCATTTGGATTTGAATTAAAATTGTTTGTAGCTCATAAAAGATGTTTTGATTATGGTTTCTGCAGACTTCAGTGGCGTTCACTAGCCTTGTTTTTGCTGCTGTTCCAACCCTATTTGTAAGTTGCCTATCATAATGCTTACATTTAGACTTGCACATTCATATAAGCTTGTATGTCAGATATAATTCTAGCAGGTTGCATTTACTTCCTTTTGATTCTGTGAAGCTTAATGATGTATTGGAATTTCATGGTTCAAACTTAAGATTTCTCTTCTTTTTGGAGAGAGAGAGCAATCTGAAGCATTTTAATTTGTAGCAAGTCGTTTGCCTTTAATCCTATTTAATTTGTAGCATTTTAAATAGGTTTGCCAAGGAGGAATCCTTAGCTGTTTGGTGAGTGAGTTAAACAGTGAAAAACGGATTGGAATCTGCATATGAGATCTCTTGATTCTCTTCAACTAGAAGTCATATTCAATTTAGATAATCCATACATCCCCTTTCTGCAACTTGTATTCAACTGATGAATCTTTCAGCATATGAAACCCAGATGAATCTTTCATCTTCTGCATGACTCTTTTCAAATTTTACTTGGCTATGCCTATACCTCTTCTTTCGGAAACAACTTTGTAAATTTCTTGGTTGTACTTTTATAAAAGAATTTAAATTTCACTGTATGATTTCAGGTCTGGACATAACATATGTCATCCTCATATTTATCTTATTTGGATAACAGTTAAACCTAAACAGACTCTAAATACTCATATATACTTTTCTGTATCTTTCCTAGGCAATGAGAAATGCTGCAATATCCCTTTCAAAGCTAGCAGATACAGCTCGTGAGGAACTCCCAAGCACCATGGCTGCTATTAGGCTTTCAGGGATGGAAATAAGTGATCTGACACTAGAATTAAGTGATCTAAGGTGACAATGAATACCTTGCTTTGAATTCATTGTTGCTGTATTTCATTCCTTATTTTCTTTCTAAATGTTGTTTACTTTTGATTGTTACCTGTACAGAGTTTGTTCTGTTTTGTTCTACTTATTTGTACTGCAGCACTATATTGTTCTAACAAGCTGTACTGATCCCATTCTTACAGTATCAATAAAATAGAAATGGAGACATAATACCTGTATGTTTATCAAAATAGTTTCTCTCTTATTCTAGTGTTCTACTTGGTATTGGTTGACAATATTGTGCATAGACTTTTCTACGTGATTCACCATCCCTTTGCCTGTAAGAAATAATCCCAAGTTCATGTTGATAATGCAAGAAAGGGAGATGGTGGATGAGATAAATAATGGAAGAGACATAACTTTATGGTATTATTGTCAGGGAAAAATTATTGATGGAGTGTTCTGTGTACTGTGTTGTTCTCTTCTCTTTGTTTCCACCCTTTTCAGGGAAACAAAGTGTACCATTTTTTTAATCTTTTGTTTCATTTTGTTCCATTTTAAAAATATACTAAACAGAGAATATTTGTTCTGTCCTGTTTGGACTGACCTATCTACTAAATGCTATCTATCTCTTCTCATCCTGATTTTTCTTGGTGCTACACACAAGACTTAGACTATCAAGTTCTTTATAATTCTTGTGCACCTTGCAATCTGATACAGCACTAGAGAATTTTGAAAACTAATATGACAAAGTAAAAAATTATTTGAAGGAGAACTTTGAATATTTGTTACATTTGGTAATTGCTAATGATAAAAAGTAGATGCCTTTTATCAGGAATTATTTTTCAAAGCCATAGCTTTAACCACATTGCATATCTGGATCTAAAATCATATGCTGTTTGGCAATTAGCCAGGAAGTAGCAGATGGAGTTAACAAGTCAGCTCAAGCTTTGCAAGCAGCAGAAGCTGGAATCCGACAGATTGGTTCAGTGGCACAACAACAAACCATATGTATGTATAATGTGTTTGCTGAGATTCCTTTATTATTTCTTTTGTATATTTCCTTAATTTTATTCTTCATTTTTATGGTTGGTTTCAAATACAACATTTAGCAGCTCTTTTTCTTATAAACATAGAAATTAAAAAAAAAGGTAGGAAAAGACTCGGAATTATTCAATTTCTTCCTTAGTGGATTGGAACGTTCTGTTTTCATCCTTTGAAGGATAATTTCTGTAAGAACTAGTGGTATCAATTGAATAATATATGAGAATATTATATATCTAATCCAAATTGTTCAATCAGCGATTGCTTAAATCCTAATTTATCCTGTTCTGCTAGGAACATTTTAGCAAATTCACATAATACCCTTAGCATATTTCAAATTGCTTTACTCTTCACTGTAATCTATTTATTTGAAGCCTGCTATTTTGATTAAATGTATACCATTCAAATGTCAATCTCTAGCCACCTTAGGGGTCTGTTTAGTTTGAAAAAACGTATTGTTTTTATTTCGTGTTTTACTTTTAATTACAAAAAAGTCACCTTATTTTTATTTTATTTTTTGTTTTCAAAGCCTTGTATAAAAAACTCTGAAAATATTTCCCAGACAAATTTTGAAACCAGGTTTCTTATCTGCACATTCATATACAGAGCATTGAATTCCATTGAGTAGATATAGAATTGGTCCCTGAAAGTGACACCACATATATCTTTGGTCCCAGAGAGTATCTTTGCTTACAATTTAGGCATTTCCGAATTAGTCCCTAAAAGTGTCTATGCATGCAATTTGATCCTTAAGTGTGTTAATTTTACTCACACTTTTGTGGCGAAAGGACCAAATTGTGCACAACACTTTCAAGGACCAAAGATAAACAAGGTGCCACTTTTTAGGATCAAATTATATATTTACTCAATTCTATTTAATAGAAAAAACATGGAATTACTAAGTAGCCCATTATTTTTTCAGCAATAAAAAGATATCCAGTATTGGTATCTTAATTGAATACTGGTACAATGCTGTGTTTCTTCTGCTGTTGGTCTGATTATAGTTTGGTTTGATTTTGATACAGCCATGATTCAAGAGAGGGCGAGTTTGCCCATAATATCTTTGCAACCTGTTGTTGCTGGAGCTGCAAGAAAGACTTCTAGAGCAGTTGGCCGAGCCACAAAGAGCTTGATGAACATCATTTCAAGAAGGGAAGACTCAACAGAGTATGATGATGACATTACTTACATGTGAAAAATCTCATGTGTTGGTTCTATTGTGTGCATATTTCATTTTGTCAATGCCCAGGACCCAAATGTAGTGTACGACGATGCTGTAAATTGAACTGAAAATTATGGCAAAATTTGAATATCTTCTGTCATAATGTATAGTGATGACCTTGTTACGTGACATAATGCTTAGAGAATTGTTACATAAAAGTGCAGTTTTAACTGTTACTGTACCCAATTACTTTACATTGCAGTATATTTTAATACTAATTAGGACTCACTTGCAATTTTTCTTTTCTAAAGCGGATTATTAAATATTAACTTCATTCTCGAAATGAGTTTCATTTTATACGAAACTTTACTTTTACGTTTCATCAAAGACAAAAAAATTTCAAACTATCTATAAACATTTAACTCATTTAAGTTTGAGTTATTGTATTTGAACAACATGAAAATGTATAACACCATACAACAGCCACCCGTTACTCTTTTTTAATTTTAAAAAATGTGTAAAAAATAAATCAATCGACGTGCGTACCCTCTATTTTCTCTCTCTTCTTCTTCATATGACCTCTTTCAATTGATTAGATTGATTGATTGAGCATAGTTGTGTTTGAATCCTCCTTTCTCTCATTTTCCTATGTTCCCACACATCTCTCTTGAATTGAATCTGGGTGTTTCTGTTGCATGAAATGCGTTAGTTAGGTGCTTCTCTTTCAAGTTTGTCATTGATTATAAACTGAATATTAAAAAGTTATAAACATTATTTTACTTGGTTATATTATATACTTCCATAACAACAAGACACCAACTTTTGGAGTCACAACTAGAGAGCTTCCCCATAATCGATTTTGTGATTCTCCCCAACTCCAAATTCCATCTCCACGTTGAAGAAGAGAGGAAACATAAAGATGGATGTGGAGATTGAAGGATTTAATCAAGAAGAAAAGGGTCTCCAGTTTAACTAAGAAATTGGGAGAGAAGATTAAAGGGGGAAGGGGTCGTTGTGTGATGCAAAAGGAAATTAAAGCAATTTCAAATTTATTTCATTTATTTTTTTAAATAAGTTCATTTGATGTGATTGTGATAATTTTCACTTGTTTCTTTTATGTTTTTTTATTATAAAAGAGCTAGGAACACGTGGTTATTGTAGGGTGACTGTTATATGGTGTTGTACATTTTCACATTGTACAAATACAATAACTCTTTAAGTTTTACAGAAATGTTGGCAATACATCAAAGTCACACTTTTATTTGATAATAGTCACTGTTAGGTTTTGGATCCTTTCTAGTTTCTAACGATTTTAGCTGTGTAATAGTTAGGAAGCCTTTATAGAATCAGTAGCCAGCCAACGATAGGTAATTCCTAGCTATTTGTAGCTATTATTGTTGGAGAAGCTTAACAAAAACGATCCTTACACCACTTTTAAAGAAGAGTAGCTCCTCTGACTTTTACGTTAACAAATTTTAGTAGGAAGAAATAAGGAAAAAAATGTACTTGAAAAATCTTTGAAATTTGAGTATAAATGGAATGAGATTTTTTAAACAAATTAGTATCTCAAATTATTCAAACTACTAATTGAGATTTCCTACCGAGAGATGCACATAAAAAATTAAATGAAAAATAAAATTGAGAAAATAATGTGAAGAAAATGGAGTATAATAATATAGATTTTCTGATACTTACCATTACCGGTGTGAAAGAGAATACCATCCATTTCAGCACATAAAGCAAGAAAAAGAATATAAAGATTCTATCATGGTATGGTGGAGATAAACATTATCTAAAACAGATAGAAATCACAATAACAGCATATGGAACATCTTTAAATTGGTGGTATTAGATATCCACTACTCAAGATAATCTCAATTAGCAGACAATAATTATAAACAACTCGCTAACAGCTACACAAATTCACCCCTACTTATGACTTCTTATTCCTGCTCTTGACAAACTAAGTAGTAATAGACATAAAAACTATATATATAAGATATTAGACTTGGTATCCACTACAACTCTAATTCCTAATAACAATTAGCAGTATTAGACATCCACAACTTGTTACGCACCAAATCAAATTACTAACAATGTCTAGGTAAACAAATTTGCTTAGACAAATTCTGCATAAATTTTAGTTTTGAGAGAATTACTCACACAAATAGGATAGTTTTGTTTATATAATTTATGGATTAAACCATAAAGGAATTTTCAACAAAGATTATACAAGAAAAGGAAGAACACAGGACAGGCCCTCACACCCTCACAGAGAATATATTGTCTTAATGCTCACTTCTAATTAAAACACACAATCCCCCTAAACTTCTCACACACTATACACATAACTTACTATCTTTAGTCCCTATCTACATGTGAAAACTATCTCCAATTCCTCCTCCGGTCCTTTTTGTGTTCCTTTATATAAAGATACTTTACAATATCAAAGAAATATTTATTACAATTTTTTTATTTATTTTTATTAACTTTAATATATCTCTAACTATCAAATGGTAATGAAATTAGTTAATGATATTAAATAATGATAAATTAAGAGAAGAGCTCCCGGGTTCGATCCTCACTAAGAGCAACTCCAACAAGCGTTGCTAATATGACATTTGTCAGGTAAAAGAAACTATGCAAGAGTTTCTTACCATTGGAGGAGTATGGGAACTAACACCCAGTTTGTTACTAAGGCCATCTCCATCCCAACAACCCTTAAAAATTTCTTAAACCAATATTTTATAATTCCTCACATTTTTCTATACTATTATATTATTTTTATTACTTTAAGCAACTCAATTACTTTTTATCTTCAACCCAGCAACTTTCACAATTTTCTAAAATGGACCCCACAATTTATTTTCACACCTACCTTTTTTTTTTATCTCTAACCTATTATTATTAAAAAAAAAAAAAACTCTCAGCAACCCACTTTTTGGGTTGTTGCAGTGCCCTATTGTTGCTGGGATCACATACTGCTCCAATGCAATGAATTATCACCGAGTTTCTCTTTTACTGACAGCAATTGGCATAGTAACTCTATTAAAGTTGCCCTAAGAGCATCTATAACAGTAGCCCAGGAAGCAACAAAGCTGGGGAAGCAACGTTGCTAGCTCCATTTTCACCATTGCAAGCAATTGAGCTTGAGTTGCTTCATGAGCCAAGTTGCTAGCTCTAGCAACTCAAAGAGTCAGGGTTTAGGGTAAAAAAATATTATTTTATTGGAGTTTTAACCTATTGGAAGCACCCAAAGAGAGTTGCTCCATAGTAGAGATAAAACGCTTGGAGTTGCTTATATCGGGAAGAGTAAGAATGAGTGATGTGTATAGGTGGGCCCCATTGGAAGCAAACCAAATGAAGTTGCTCCATTGTAGATGCTCTACGCAACTGTACTTTTTGTGTGTTGTGGAGTGCAATGTATTTTTTTATTATAGGAATATGTAAAAATAATATAAAGTGAGATAGATTGTGGGGTCAATTTAAGAAATTTTTATAGTTGCTTTTAGGTTGAAGTAAAAAGTAAGTTGAGTTGCTTAAAATTATAAAAATGATATTATATTATGGGAATGCGTAAAAAATTATAATTCATTACATGTAGCAACTCATGTGAATTGTTCCATCGGAGATGGCCTAAACACATTCTTCGGGAGGGGGAACCTTAACTGTGACTAAGCCCCGAATTGGTAATAAGTGATACCTATGATTTACAAAAAAAAATAATGATAAAATTAGAAAGTTAAACTATTTTTTAAAATTCCAATAGAATTAATTAATTTTAACTATTTTTATTGATATGTGTAATTTGGTTAAATGTGTTTTTGTAGAAAAGTACTACATAGGGAGTAAATTATAGTAATGTTTAATAATTAGGTAAATTTTATGGTACTGTTAAAAATTTAAGGTTTGGTACCTGACATGTTTGGTTTTCATTTTTATTTCTTATTTTCATTTCCTGTTTTTTGAGATTTTATAAAGGAAAAACTGGAAATGTTGTAAACAACGATTTTTTATTTCTAGCCTTTTCAATTTTTTCTTTATAAAATTTCACAAAACATAAAATAAAAAATAAAAAAAATAATTCAAACCAAACATTATTACGTTCCAAAATTAATTTGGATAGCGTCAAGAATCAAGGAATATGCTTTTACTGAAAATAATTTTTTATTTTTTTTAGATTTTAAATATATGATATCAAGTGAATGAATGAATGAATGAAAAAGAGGTGAGAGGGCGAAAAGTGGAAAAGGAAAGGGAGATGGAGAAGAAGAGCGAGAAGCAATCGGAAAATTCAAAGGTTTGTAAGAGATGCAAAGAAACGTATAGCCCCACTTCTAATACCTCTACCTCTTGCCGTTTCCACACTTCCTTCTTTGTATGTCGCCGCCACGACGATCAAAAGAGGTGCGATTGCGATATTTCTTCTTCTTTTCTTTTTTATTGAAATTGTAATCCCCATATTTTCTTTGTTGCTAACTCAATTGTGCTGTTATGTCAGTTAGGTTGTCTTAATCATTCATTTCCCTTAATTTCCCAATTTACCCTCTAAATTTGTACTACTTGTTCATTCTTTGATTCAATCATTTTGCAAAACTTGCCCAGCAAGCAGGATTAGGTTTTTTCATTACTTCTCCTTTCTATGTTCTAAAAATTAAGTCCTCTTACTTTTTGGACTGTTGTATGCTATTTGGCTGGCCTACTATGATCATCATTTGTTCATCGTGTTCTTATGCTACTGTTTGAGCTCGTCTTACTTAAATCTTAAATTAGGCAAAATAATCTTATAGTTATAATCCAGGAAAAGCATAATATGTTAATGTTATGCTTGGAGGGAAAACTATATTGGAAGATGTATCTGTGTATATTTTACATGACTAGAGTACCACTGATAATAAGGAACCATGGATATAGTTCTACTATTATTATTTTCCCAAGGGGATGCTCTGTGCCATGCCAATTGCGATGATATTTATGTCAGGGGGAAGTGGGAAGTCATATTGCCTTTAGGGCAAGTTGTGAAGCAAAACTGCAAAACAATTATGATTTATGAAGGAGGATGTTACTATTTAAAAGAGGTAAATTTTGTTGTGATGTGTGGTTTTTTAATTGGAGGGACAGACAAAGAGGAAAGGTGATTTCAATCCCTTTTCTAACAGAGTGTCATGCCTTTATAGTGAGCATTGGCCACTACTTTTTAACTTTCCCTCGCTCTCACTCTCTTAAAAACCTAGAACTAAGAAGATGCACCTCTCTAGACCACTTCAATTTTTTGTTTTTGGCCAACTACTAAAACACGCTTTATTTAACTTAAAGCATTTGTTTTGGTCCTATGAGGTATTCCCACTCCATTTGGGTGTGAGATAAATCTTTACTTGAGGTACACAGACTTATAACTTCCCATCTAGGAAGGGCAGATACTCCAAAAACGGCACCGTACCTGTATCGGACACATATCCGATACCAATACGCCTGCAATACATCACAATACATATTTTGTGACGTATACAATAAGTAACCATTAATATATATACTTTTTTTAAACAAAAAATGTTTCAGATATGTCTAGGATATGGCTTACCCATTTTAGATTTGTCTAGGATACGACTAGGATACTTGTTTTCAGATATTTCTTTGTTATGATCATGGTAGTTAAGATCGAGATCTTACTGAAGATCGGAAAGGGGTCCCAAGATCATGGATCGTGGGATCGTAACACGGATCGTAAGATCCTACAAAAATACTTAATTCATATTTATATATATGTTGTATGCATATAAATTCATATATATGCATACAAAATACCTGTAAATGATAAAATAAATCCTTCAAGACTTAAATTCAAAATGCATCATCAAACATAACATGGGAAAATACCAAAATACAACCCATAAAAAACGCAGAATTCAATTTACCCTAAACAGAACAGAACAAAAGACGCAGAATTTTCCCTAAACCACAAATTGCTATTGTCCAAGGCACCAACAGAGAATATACCAGCAGAACAGAACAAAGAGAACACACAGGCACGCAGCAGAGAGAAGAAGCGCACCAGCAGAGAAGACGCGCACTCACAGAGAGAAGACGCAAGCACGCAGCAGACGCGCACAGATCAGGCACCAGTAGAGAAGAGAAGATGCACTCACAGTCTCACAGAGGAAGATGAAAGTCGCAACAGAGGAAGATAGAGGAAGACGCAGCAGAAGAAGAAACTGGTATTAGGGTTCAAATCTCGCTGAAAAATGTAGCAGAAGAAGTCCCGATCTCGAACCTTTTCTTTTAAATTCACCAGGTAACGAAACTCGGTGGGATCGCTCGATCCCACCGCTTCTACGATCTTGTACATCGATCCTACGATCCTGTTGCGATCCCGGTCTTTCCTGTGCACGGGATCGCTCAGGCCAAAAAAGATCGTAAAATCACGATTTTAATTTTACGAGTAAAATCGGCGATTTTAACTACCTTGGTTATGATCATAAGAATTTTTTTTTTGGTAAATTGTGATCATCATCATCATCATCCACCAATGTGATTATTGGTTATGCATTAATGAGAAACAATATTTTCTTTTTCCAAATTTTATTCTTTTACGTGTTTCTTTTCAACCTTGATATTATTCTTTGCTGCATAAGTTCTCTGCTTGATGTTTGCTGGTTGCTATAAGTTCTTTGGTTTTTCTGATATTCATGTTTTAATTCTGATTTTGTTGCATAGGGGAGCCAAATTCCACTGGTTTGGCTAAATATGCATATATTTTTTGTCAACGTATCTATGCCGTATTGTATCTGGATTTCTTAAGAATGTCTTGTATCCTCGTAGTTGTATCCATATTGTATTGTACTAAGTATCTAGGCTACATAGCTTCCCATAGGTTCAAACTCTTGACATTGCGAGGGTCCCTCAACCACTAAGCTCACGTTTATATACCACCTGAATAAACTCTTTTGTGTTACTTCACACATTTTTAACATAAAATTCTATCAGAAAAAAGAAAGAAAGAGAAAGCCAAGTTGAGCATAAAATAGGGTTTACAATAAAGTCATGAGCAATCCATGGCTTTAATGTTAAGCTTACAACTTTGTTTGGAGCTAAACCATAACTTTCAAGAAGCATGAAATACCCATTTACTCCTTAACACTTATTTTGGTGAGGAAGTATTTCTATATGATGGATAGAATATGTTAGTATGATCTGGAAGTATTTCTATTTACTCCTTAACACGCCATGTTAAGAACACCTGTATTTGTTTATTTATTAGAAACTACCAAGGCTTTTAGCCTTTAGCATATTATTTAGCTGTTACAAACTAAGAATCACTACTTTCTCTCTCCCTTTAATTCTAATAGTAATAGACAAAACCGAGCTGACTGAAATCTGCTAACACTGACAAAATTTCTGATATATTTTCCTTTCTTGATTATTTTTGACATGGTCACCTTGCTGTATTCACTATCCAATAGTGTTACCAAATTTCCTAAAAGGAAAATTTTACCAAGAACATAGCCATTCCCTAACTAATTTTTGGATCCACTTTGTTGTTGGAGTTCTAGTGCTGTCTTTTTAAGGTGTTTTTTCGGTTGTCAAAATCTGTAATCTCCATAAATTTCTCAATTATAGCATCAAATTTCTATTAAAATAATATAGGATTAACATGTCAGACATCCTGTGTGCAGTACAAATTTTGATTCGTAATTTGCAAAACCTGCTCAGCAGGATTAAATTTTTGTGATTCCTTGTTCTTTCTCTGTTCCAGAAGGTGAAGAAGTCCTGTTATTTGTTAGACTGTCATGTGGGTTTGAGCCCGTTTCACTTAAATCTATAATCAAGCTCTTGGCCAAAAGAGGGGAAAAAAATCTTAAATCAGACAAAGCATAAATGCCAATGTTATGCATGGATGGAAAACTATATTGGAGCATATATTACATAAATAAAATAACATAGATAAGGAACCATGGACATAGTTTTTATTTTTATTTTTATTTTTATTATTATTATTATTATTATTATTATTATTATTATTATTATTATTATTATCCAAAGGGGATAGACTGAAGTTTTGAGCTTCACCTTACCAGGCGTAAGTGAGGATGGTGACATGGAAACTTCTCTCTCTCTCTCTCTCTCTGTCTGTCTCTTGGTTGAAGTTGATTTTTGGGTTGAATTATCTATCTATTCTATTCCCATATTCTGTTATTTCTTTTTCGTTAATTATGAAGGTACTATGAACTGGGCCCGAATGATCCTCCTTATGCTGCCAAGTTCTATGACTGCTGTGGGGCTGAGGACCCTGAGGCATCTGGCTGCACTACCAATTTTCATGTCTCTTATGACGAAGACTGATGTAATATCTCACACCCTTTACTAAGCATTTGGCAATCTACTACCTTGCTAGTCTCATTTTCACCTTTGTATATTATTTACAAACTCTTAAGCTATACTCTGTTGTGCACAAACTGAAAGTTTGATGATCGTGTTTTCATTTCTTTAGTTACATTCACTGTAAACGATTTTCATAGTATTAACTCATGAGATTATTCCTAATGATATGATCACCTTCCTTACTGGTGACTACTCACTGCAATATTTTTGGAGGTTTTTTTAACTTTTTATGGTGATTTTGTTATTTTTTATATTGTGGTCTGATGGTATTTAGGTTTGTGTATGCGCATCTCAACTAATCTATATCTATAGCATGCAATCACCATATTCAGGTTCTCTATTTTTTTTTTGTTAATCCAATTTTACACCTAATATTGACTCTATTACTTTTGAGACGTTTTATATTTTACCCAAACAAAAGGCAAAAATGCAAAAACATAAGGGCCTGTTTGGTTTACATTTTCATTTTCTTTTTCCATTTCCTGTTTTCATTCTGTCTCATGTTTTCTGAAATTTTACAAAGAAAAACTGGAAATGTTGGAAACAACAAATTTTTGTTTCCAGCATTTCCAGTTTTTCCTTTGTAAAATTTCAGAAAACAGGAAACAGAAAATGGAAACAGGAAATGAAAATGCAAACCAAACAGGCCCTAAATTACCCAACCAAGCAGTATATTCAGAACATGGTTGTCAGAACCGGACCGGACCGGTCGGTTCAACCGGTCGGACCGGGAACCGGTGGTAGGAACGGTCCGGGAGACCCTGAAAACCGGACGAGCAGAAAACCGGTCAGGAACCGGGAAAACCGGTCAAGAACCGGTGAACCGGTGCAAAATCGGTGGTTTAACGGTTTTAACCGGTTCTTTTGAGAATGTCCAAAAACGACGTCGTTTTGGTTTTTTTTTAAAAAAATCCAATTTTTTTTTTCAATCAAGGCAATATCAGACTTTGAATTGAGTAAAGGCTGTAAACTGTAAAACAAAGCAAACAGAGAAAGAAAAATAGAAACCCTTTCACTCTTTCAACCTTTCTTCTCCCTTTCTCCGTTGGTCGTCCTGTGCCTGTCTTGCTGCCGTCGCGCGCGTCCGCCGCCGATCGTGTTGCTGTACGTCGTCGTTCCTCCTGCTATACGTCGATCTGCTTCCTCCGATCGTTCCCAGTTGCTACTGTTCCACACCGTTGTTCCCGTTCTGCTGTTGTCCGCCATGCAGCCGTTCCATGACGCCCGCAGCCGTGTCTGAGATCTGCACATGGCCATCGAAGCTGAATCATAGCCTGCGCAGGTAGCCACTATTAATAATCTCATATCTCCACAGTAGCCACTAAATCTAGGTCCATTCTCTGTTTGTTAGATAATTTGATAGCTGTATAAATTGTTTCTTTGAATCACAGCCTGTGTAGTTTCTTTTATATAGTTGTATAAAATTAGAAGAGACAATTATTGCATACAAAAGCACACCTAGCTAGTTGTTATTTCAGCAATATAGTTGAAAACTAGTTGGATTTTACATAGCCAAAAATAGTGCACTATCAGCCGGGCATGCATATCAGAATTCTAAATATTGAAGATGAAAGCATATAATTGAGTCAAAGAACATAAGTATATGCATGCTTTTCTTAGCTAACAGTTACATAATTTATTCAAGTATATAAGTTTTTTCATATCTGTAATTTTTTCTATATATATGTGTCTCCATGTCTATAATTTACTAGGTAGAAATATAAAAAATATTATTTTATTTACTACCGGTCCGACTACGGTTCGACCACGGTTCGACCATTGAACCTTGAACCGGTGGCCAGGCCGGTTCAATGACCGGTCCGGTTTTAAAAACATTGAATTCAGAAACACATAAATGAATAAATTTTGTTTAAACATAAATTACCGGCATATCACTAATCCATTGAGTTGGGAATAATAGTTACGAGGCTTAGGGTGATGATTTCAAATTTCTGATATTGTAAGGAAAAATGATCTTAACATGTATAAAGTCATAGTTCACTTCCTATTACAACTATCAATGTTGAGTATTTTAGTTTTTAATTAAATACTATTTTTTCGAATGAATTATCAATTGCATATAGATGTCTAAATTAAGATAATACACAATCTAATTAAAATGTGCAATACTTCAATTACACCCTAACCACTGCTATCACAGCGAATAAACTCACATTTAACTTGAAGATCCGGGAACCATAAGATCCCTATAATTTTTTGCACAAAACCTAATAAAGTTAATTATTAATAAGTAAAAGAATAAAAAGGGGAAATAAATTGGTCAACGGGGATGGGCTCTGTTCTTCATTTTATGTGTGTATAATATATATTAACCCCAAGAAATTGGTTAAGTTGAGCAAGATAAGGTCTAGAATCTATAAGTGTTCTATGAGTTGCAGGTTCGAACCTCCAATATCTCTATTAATATGGAGGCTTTCCTTTATTTTATATTGAGAAACCATCCCTTCATCCTAAATTTATATATATATATATATATATAAATAAATAAATAAGTGTTTAAAACATTTGATTTCTTTCATCTTTTGATCTTCTTAAATATTTTTTAAATCTCTTTTACACTTTACACGTGACAAAATCTTTTGGATGATCATTAATGGAGGGGTGTATAGCAGCAGAAGAACCAAAGAACGTGTTTGTTTGTTTGTCGTGAGTGGTTTTGGCATGGTCTACTTAATTAAAGTAAAAATGAGTATGTGGTTTTGAGGAGGGTGACCAAAAAGCAAAAAGGGAGAAAAGAAAAAATGAGTTAGAGGATTGAAGGTGAAACAAACAATGCAACATGTTCCCCACCTCAGAATGATGATGTTACGTATGCGCTGTCTTTCAATCTGAATCTGCAAACCTTATGAGTTTAATTTTTTTGCCACTTTTATTTTGATACCACTCCCTCCCCCATGTGCATGCCAGTTGTCAGAAACTTAATTCTTATATATCCTTCCTAGCTTCGTATTGCAAGTAACTCTCTCTCTCTCTATATATACTATTATTATATGATATATATATGAATAATTATGAGCATCTGCACAACCATAAATTTGTGCGTGTTAATGATGTGTATCTACACTATATATACTATACCCCTAAAAAATAGGGCGCTGTAGTTTTCATGGTATTTTATGATCATATATAATATAATGTTAATATATAGTAATAATAATTGCGTCGCTTTTTAATTATCAGTTTTGTTTATGGGGTCAACCGGGGATCGGAGTTGTTGTTACTAAATAAGTAACCAATAAGCATTATTTGGTTGAGACATGTCATGTGAATCATGTGTGGATGGTATATAAACAATGACTTCTAACCTACTGCTAATATATACTATCTTATATTTTAGCATGAGAACATAGGGTTGGTTCATGTTTGAATTCGAGTCTTGTCGATGGAAAAAAATTCTCACGGGGAGAGTTAGTCCCACTATGATGTGGATGTTCCCGGCTCGAACATGATTGGCTGCTGTGGTTTAAAAAAAAAAAATCACACACATGAGACAATCAGTGAATATTGTGCTATTTGGGAAATCTATATACCTGCACGACTAACCTTGTTAATTAAATTCAATTTCTGACAGATAACTAAAAGAGGCCAAAGAAATAATGATATAATAAAATGAAAAATAAAAACAAAATATTGCTTATACAGTGTGCGCGCCTTTTGATCGAGCATTTATATGTTTAATTATCTAAATGATTAAAATTTAAGTTATTTCATAAATGAAAATTTCCAAAGATTCAAAGGTGATTGAAAGAAAATAAATGAAAAATGATCTACCTGAAGTAAATTATATATTTCAACCAGACACAAGTTTGACGAGGGATTCAGAGGTTGCACATGATTAATTTGCTAAACATCTTTTTTTTTCTTACCAGAATTTGGTGTGGCCAGCTAAACCAGCGTTTGAGTTGGGTAAACATTCAACCAAACATGTTGTTAGTTAGTTAGTTACTAGATGCTTCCATTTTGTCAGATTTGCTATGATTCATTGCAACAACCAAAAGTAGCATGCTTTATTTAAAAAATATGTTCATATAAAAAATGTTAGATGACTGAGAGTATAAAAATGACCGTATGATATATATACATATTCCTACTAATTAGCAGCAGTTCCAAAGGCAAACATGCCTTTTCATCTTCTCAGTTTTCGGGGACAACAAGCACATAAATTAAATTATATTACAAAGAGCAGTAGATTTTAATTTGTTTGTGCATTTGTGGCATGACATAAATCAATTTTTATATCTTCTTAAATTCAAATTCTCAGTAGAATTTAAGGATAATGTTCTTCGGGTTCCTCAGGATTTATACAGAGCTCCAATTCCCAGTAAGAGGTGAATGATGATGGGGTGTATCTGTAAGGCACTCAACCCAAAAGTCAGTAATAGTATTAATGTTTAAGGTTCAGGAAAAAAATCACAACTTATTGTGTGTATGGTATTTATAGCTTCTAACCATCTATATGGGCACTAATTCATAGATTGTTTATTGGGTTGATCATCATAAGGGGAGTTTCCATCTGCTTGTTGTGTAATGGAGATGATTATCTAGTTATTAATGTCAATATTTAATATGGCACACGTAGGCTGCATGTAACAGGATACGTGTCACCCTGTTACAGTACAAGCGTCAACAAATATCTTCGATGTCAATCTGTCTTATCCAACCAATCCAGCTAATAAATAGCCAGAAAGCTAGTCAATCACGAGCCGACTGGGATAGTCGGTTTATCCTGAGAACATGTTCCCCTAGCTTGGTATTTTACTTTAAGTAAATGCCAAGGTGTTTTTTTTTTTTTGCCAAAATAGCGCCAAAAAACATTTGTCTTGGCTTTTTAAATTTCAAAAGTTACTGAAGTATATCAACAATTACTTTACTATTTCGATGGTTATACCCTTCACTTTCCATGTGCCCACTACTCGCACACGTCGTGCAAAGATATTGGTCATTTGTGTAATGTCCTAATTCCATAAATCGAGAAATAATGTCCGTTAGAAGAATATTCCTAAATTTACAGAATTATTTTTCGCGACATTACCGATATCGTTATACAATCACATACAATGCGCTTAAGTATTCCAACGATTACATAAGCATCAATCTCAAATACATATTCATAAATACAATTTAAATGCCACTAGGTGGCCCAAAATACATAATTAGTTGATTCATGTAAATTCAATTCATATACATCAAAGGTAATATGATAAAGCAAAAAGGAAAGAGACTCCCAAGCTCTCCGGTCAAGCGTCTAGCTGAGAACCCTACACATCTAATAAAGCCATAAACGTGTGGTGAGACTAAAGTCCCAGTGAGTGCACACGTGCATACAGTGTAGGGGAAACATACAAATGTAAATGCATCAACAAAACACATAATCCAACAACATAACAAATAGACACCAAACATTAGGGGTCTTTCCAGTTGTCCTTTTTCCATTGGCCATATATGAGCTCAGTATTCAAGTAGGGAATATCTTCCCCACAGTCATTAGACCTTGCCTTTTAACATGCGATGTTTTCAAACAACATGAACATTGTAATCCTTTTCCCTTTTTCCATATTGGTCAAAGACCCATGCAATTTCTTTTTTGTATATAAGAGGTTTCATGAGTGTATAATGAATAATAAAAAGCATGAAGGCATCCTCTTAACCCTAGGCATACATTGAGTCATGTAAGTAAAACCCTAACCCTAGGCATTTAGGCATTTCAAGCCAATCAACCAACCCATAAACATAACCACCAAAACAAACCATAATCATGGAACATCAACCACTCACAAGCAATTAAAGAAGGGGAATTCAAGAGGAGGGATCATTGGGGATTTACAAGCAAGATGAGAGTGAGTAGGCAGTGTATACTCACCTCTAAGATAATCAATAAGAGTTGTTGAGGGTTGGGGGTGGTTTTCTCCTCCTTGGTTGGGTCAGTCCAAGCTCCTCCTCCTTCCTCTCTTCTCAAATCTCTCTGCTAGGGCAAGGTTGGGAGAATTTTTTTAGAGTTATGGGCTCAAGTGCCCTAAAATTCTGTTTTAAAATCGATCTCACGCGTTTTCGCTCAAATAAAAGATTTTCGATTGAGTGAGAACCAGACAGTGAGCTTACTACTTCATTCTCGATTGAGCGAGACTTTCTCGCTTGAGCGAGAATCTTTCGCTCAAGCGAAAACCAGGCAGAACCAACCTTAGCTCTCTGTCTTATTTTCGCTTAAGCGAAAATCCCTCGCTTAAGCGAAAATATCAAGAAGTTGCTACCTAGTTCTTGCTGATATTTTTGCTCAAGTGAAAACAGTCTCGCTTGAGCGAAAATCCCACAGAATGGAATTCAAAATTTCCATTCCGACTCGCTCAACCGAGCCATTTCTTGCTTGAGCGAAAAATGGACAGTGTTAAGCCCTTTTTAACAATTTCTAACCCTCTTTAACCTAATTCCTTTTACGCAAACCTCTTATACTTATATTTCCACTTATGAAAATAATTTTGAAATTTGGGGTGTTACAATTCTACCCTCCTTAAATTAATTTTGTCCTTAGAATTTATTATTACAATTTTATTACCTCAATTGAACAATTTTGGATACTGAGCAGGGACGTTCTCCCCTTTCTCTCATGTGGCCTCCTCCAGTGTTTGGCCTTCCCAAATCATCTTCACTAACAGGATGGCCTTGTTTCTCAGTGTTTTGACACTTTGGTCCATAATCTGTGCATGTCTAGTAGGAACTATAAGATCTTCCCTTAATTATACTGATTCAGAACTTATGAGCTGGGAGACATGAGAAACATCATGGACATTGGAAAAATGCGGTAGTAAGGCTATCCGGTAGGCACGAGGACCAATCATCTCCAGGATTTGAAAAGGGCCTTTCTGGTAGGCAAGAAGGAATTAAAAGTTGCCTTCTATATGACTTGCTTTCAAATCAAATATTTATCTCTAGAAATGTTGTATTCTTTGATAAGACCTTTCAATTTCATCCAACCACCACATATTCCTTTTCCACCTCTATACCTTTACCTTGCTTTTCAAATACAAACCTAATACTACTTCAACTACCATTGCTAATGATTCTCCTTTTCCACCCCCGATTACCAACGTACTAGACCTTGTAGTCCCATCAAAATATACTTCATTATAACAAAGGCATTCAACCAGGATCAGAAATAGACCCTAATATCTTCAATACTACGAGTATAGTCTTTCATTTGTCTCTAATACTAGTTAATCTTTAAGTACCTTTAAGACTTTATATCCTTTATCTTTTATTCCTTCTCATTGTCATTGCTCTCCCCCTTATAAAACATTGTTTTAATGCTTTTGCCATCGTTAAACCCACTTCCTATTCCTAAGCTTCTACATTAGATAATTGGAGGAAGGACATGGCTACTAATATAACTTGTAATGCCTTAATTCCGTAATACTAGAAACAATGCCCGTTGGAAGCATATTCCTAAATTTACCGAATTATTTTTGTGACACTTCCGATATCGTCAAACAATACAATCAATGCTTCATGTAATTCCAACATTTACATAAGCGGAAACCTTACCAACATCATTAATGAGTTGTAATCTAAATGCCAACCAGTGGCCTAAAATACAACACTACTAATTCGCATTAAATTCAAACTACAACTATATATATATAACTCTGAAAATCTCCTAATAGGGCATCACAAGAAGCCAGGTGGGCTAATCCACCAATGAGCTTCCAGCCATCCCGCCATCCTTCGGTTTGAGAGTCCTACACATTTAAAATGAAATCCACGTGTGGTGAGACTTACGTCCCGGTGAATGTGATCATGCATACAATGTAGGAGGACAAGCAAATGAAAATGCATCATTAAACATGTGTATATACATACATTCATACACATCACAATTCTACCATGAAATCAGGAAAGTTAACGACAATCCCTCTAGTGGAAAACCACCCATGCATTCATGCAAGCACAAGGCAAAATTGCTGTTAAACCCACATCCAGGGGGCCTTTTCACTGTGTTCCTCTTAAGAACTGAGAGCTCAGAACCTTAAACCAAGGACCGTCATCCCTGGGGCCATAAAGACCTGAAGTCATTTTATTATAACTCAAGGATGCAATACATTACATTTGCTCCTTAAAAGAAAACCTCTATTCCTCTTGGCCAAAGACCCATGAAATTCCTCTTTTCTCTTTGGTCTGAAGACCCATGAAATTACTCTTGATCATCGGCCCATGAAAATATTCTTTACATAGTTAGGGTTCAAAAGTGTCATACATGACTCATGGCATGTGTACATGTTTGCATATGCTAAATAATGATTCCATGAAAGTCATAATCACATTCATCAACAACCTCAAGAAACCCTAACCTCCATAACCTAGGGTTAGAACCAATAATCAAATATCCATGGTAAATACACACATAAACCCTAGGATATCCTCAAATCAACCACAATCAAGTAAGGAAAGAGGGAGAAGGGAGAATAGGGATCATTAGGGAATTTCACACATAATGCAAATGAGTAGGTGAACCACACTCACCTTAAGGAGAAGGAAAATAGAGGTCTCGAAGGTTGGGGATGAGTTCCTTGAGCTTCCTTTCCCTTGAAAATCTCCCCCAAAGCTCATTTCCTCTTCTTGGCTCTCCTAGGGAACAAATGGGCTTGAGAGAAATGTTTTTGATTTCGGATTTATTTTTAAAACTTAATCTGTGTGTTCTCGCTCAAGTGAGACTAGTGAGACTTTTCTCTCTTGAGCAAGAATTGAAGATTTCGCTGCTGCAGCGTTCTCGCTCAAGCGAGAACCTTCTCGCTTGAGCGAAAACACTTTAGAGAGCCCCCATCCTCTGGACCCTTCTCGCTTAAGCGAGAATTCTCTCGCTTGAGCTAGGATCAGCTGATCCTTGCTTAAGCGAAAATGCTCCAGAGTTAACTCAAATTCAGTTTTAACCCTCTTAAACCCAATTCCCTCACTCGAAACCTCTTTCCCCCAATCTTCCCCACTTTTATACCTATTAATCTTTCATATCTTTATCTTGATTCCTCCTAAGCTCTACTAAAATTTGTGATGGGGATTAACACTTGATTTCCCCTCCTAAGCTCCCTCTAAAATCATGAATTCTCATTCAACTTCTAACCTCCCTCTATTGATAGGGTTCTTAACATATGACTTCTACTATACTTCCTAGGCTTTAATTTTTGGGATGTTACATAACTGCTCTAGAACAATCACACTTGGACTCTAGCTAATCTACCCACAAACAAATAGCCAATAGGCTGTAAATTGGTCTATAAAGTGAAATATCATGCAGATGGCACTACTAAGAGGCAAAAGGCCGGGCTCGTTGCTAAGGGCTATACTCAAATGGAGGGAGTTGATTCATTTGATATATTCTCTCCTGTTTGCAAAACTTACTATTGTCAAAGTACTCCTAGCTATTGTTTCAGCAAAAAATTGGTTTCTGGAGCAACTTGACGTCAACAATGCATTTCTACATGATGTCCTACATGAAGAAGTCTACATGAGTTTACCCCCAGGATTGTCTTCCTCTAAGGCTAACCAAATTTGCAAATTACATAAATCAATTTATGGTCTCAAACAAGCTATGGTATTTTGGGTTGTCTGTTGCCTTAATTTCTCTCAACTACTCCCAACCTGCAGTTGACCATTCTCTCTTCACCAACTTCGATATTTCCTTGGATTTGAAGTTTCATGGTCTAAATCTATGGCAATTTTTAATCAAAGGAAATACACTTTGGAGCTACTCTCTGACATGAGCGTTTTTGGCTTCTAAGCCTGTCTCTACTCCTATTACTCCCAATACATAACTCAATTCAAATCAGGGAACTCCCTTTGTTAACGAGTCTTCCTAAAGAAAGCTTATTGGTAGGTTACTTTATCTAACCAACACAAGACCTAATATATGTTTTGCTGAACAACAAATTAGTCAATATGTTTCTAATCCTATGGAACATTATTACTAAGGTGCAACTAGAATACTTAAATGCCTCAAATCATCTATGGCTAAGGATCTTTTCTCTTGTTGGAACCACAGGAAACACTAGAAGGGGGGTTGAATAGTGTTTTAAAACTTTACGCTAAATTTCTGAAATCCTTTTTTTTCATAAACATTTTACAATTTAATTAACCTATGCATGTTATTATGAAAAACTCTTTTGCCAAATAGTAAATAATATCAGAGTTAAGTGTGGGCTATTGAAAGAGAGTTTTTCAGAGACTTACTGAACTTGATAAGTATTAATGTGCTTTCTGAAATCACTTCAGAAGGTTTAATGAAAACATTTTAGAAACTTGTTTAAAAATTGATTTTGATAAATAATAACTTAAAAATAGAAAACATGTAGTTTTTTAAAAAAATGTTTTACACTAATGTATTAAACGTTTCAGTAACTTGCTGAAAACTGATTTGTTGAAGAACTTGCTAAACCCACTTCAGAAGGTTCAGTAAGTACTCTTTTTCGAAACAATTTGGTCAAGAATGGAGTTTTACTATGTTGATTGTGACTTCACTTTTCAGACCCTTATCTTGTTAGACATAATCAGATAATAGCGGAGAGTAAAGAGATAAGGGTACAGAGAATAGCTTCTGAAAAGATTCAGACGATGAGTATTATTTCTTCCTCCAAGCCTCTCCAGGCTCTCTGACACATATTGTGTTTACAAAGATGGATTGGTTTAAGTTTCAGAGAAACTTAAACTTCAGTTTTCTTGTACATAGGAATTACTGAGTACAAGTCAGAATACAAAGATAAAGCTTCTAAGTACAAGGTATAACAAAGATACACGTGTTTAATTCTAGGCTCTAATTCATCTCTGTAGGATCATAAGGTTGGCTTGATAAAATCTGTATTTAGCTTGGCCAATTTCTTCTGTGGGATTGATAAATGCCATAGTTCAAAGGTAGATGATTCAGAGTTCATCGCAGCCCATTATGGTCAGTTCCCAGTGAATGAATCTTTAGGAATTTGGCCGACCCATCAACATCTTCTAAGACTTTCTTGAGGCTACTTATATGTTCTGGAAATATAACCGTTTGAAGACTGCTTGATTTTACCGTTGAGAAAAAAATTATTAAGCTCATAGAGCCGTTGTGAAATAACTTCTCATTTGGTAGCTTCTTTCTTAAGCAGATTAGGTGTGCAGATGACTTGATTCTGACACACTGTAGATAAGCTCTTAATAATGAGAGATTTTCTTCCTCTTCAGCAAGTTGATATTCTCTCTCTTCTTCTTTCTTCATTTCTCTTCTTGTGAGTGTAAGGAGATAGAATGCTAAGATCCGTTAGACTTCTCCTTTTTTTTCATTGTGAGTTCTGCTTCTTTTTGCTTAGCTTCTGATTTTGAGCAGAGTAGGTGTGTAGATGTATATTCGTTCTGACAAAGACACAGTAATTTTTCTTATGAGTATTTCTTTTGAGAATGTAATTGATTCTTCAGTAGGTTGGCTTGCTTCTTTCTCTCTTTCTTCTTTCTTCATTTCTTTACAACAGGAAGTCTTTAGAAATGAAAACGTTAGACTTCACTTTTGTCCTGTTGTGCTTTCTGCTTTTCTTTTCACTTGAGGTACATGCTTCTGATAGCGTGTTGCAGAGAAGATACAGAAGTAGGTGTGCAGTAGGGCTGACCTATCTCTGACTTCTATTTGCTTTTCTGCAGTAGGCTTCCTCTTTCATGTTGGGTTCTGAAGTTGAGCCCTAAGGCCTTTGCTTTTCTTTGCGTCAATTCAGCTTCACCACTCACTCATGTTTGCTGAGATTCGAGTCTCTTAATTAAATTATTCAGATTGACTCATAAGTCTTCAGAAAGTTGTATGACGTGTCTCGCTTCTTCTTCTTCAGAGAGTTTGAAATGCCACGTCATCACGTTCAGAAAGTAGGTGTTCGGCAGGTTCAACTTTAATACACACATACTTTCAGCAGGTTGCATTACTTCAGCTTGATTTAGCTTTTCATCTTGGAGACGCTTTCTGCGAGTTCCTTCCTTCAGCGAGTTTCTTCTTCTTTGCTTCGGATGGTTGCTTCTTTTGAAGTCTTTTTTTGATTCAGAAGGTTGAGATACTTCTACATGGTTCATTGTTTATTTGTCAGAAATGAATCATTTGAAGGATGTTTGCATCATCTGAATGAATTATATGAAGTATGTTTGCATCATCTGAATGAATGATCTGAAGTACATGTATATGAGACAAAGTGATGCTCTTTTGTTTTATGAACTTTCATAGGCTTTAAGTTTGTCTTTATTTCTTATTCTACAGATATACTTCTTCTTTCCACATTTTCTTCAGATAGTTGGTCGCGTTCATATGGTTGTTTCAATGTTTTTCTCTTTTCCTTGAGATGTTGTTTTTCTTCAATAAGATTCTTCGTTCAGCAGGTTGCTTCTACTAAGTTCCTGAAATACTTAGATAAATACCTTTCTCAGTGGCACCTGTTTTCTTATATAGTCTAATTTGTTAATCATTAAAACCTGAGACTAATGAGTCTTAAACCTAATTTGAATACTTAAATTAATTCTGAGACTCAACATTCTCCCCCTTTTTAATAATGACAAATTAGATATATCTAACAAAAATTAAGATGACAAATTAGATATGATTAAGCTAGATATGATTATTCATGAATTCAGATATGAGAAATATTATACTAATAAAATAAACACAGAACACAACAAACACATACATCACGAAAGATTTTATTATTTTGTTTTAGATGAGTTTTAAAAACTTCCCCTAAGGTGAAAAACTCCCCCTAAGGTTGATAACCATTTCTTAGTTAAGTTTCTCCCCTTTTTAGTTATTTCTTTCATGAGTTAGTTCAATTTTATAGTTTTTTTCTGTGTTACTTAAATCAATTTTGTTAGTTATATTTCTCCCCCTTTTGTTATTATTTAAAAAGGATGGAATTAAGTGAAGATTTATGAATCAAATTTTTAGACAAATATTTATATAGATATCAAGATAGCAGTTCCATACGGAGTAGAATCTTTCACGGGATAAGGACACAATTAGGAAGAATGCGCAGAGAGTGCTCAGAGAATGATTTCAAAAGGAAAGATTTATTAACAAAAGAAGACATTATACATATGTTTGACAAGAATTAGTCAGTGGGCTAGCTGTCACTGGACTCATTTTTAATTTCCATTATTTCTTTTAGTTTCAGCAGTTCCCACTGTGTCTTTTCTTATTTCTGTCTGAGTGAAGTGTTCTCCATCTTCAACCTCTTGACTCCAGGGTGTTCCAAGGCTGGTCTTTTTTCAATTGCATCATTTTCTACTAAATTTTGACCATTGACCTTGAAGATGCTAGGATGCCTGTGGTCGTAGAGGTGTTCGATGTGAACCCTGTGATACTGGAGAAGCTTCATGATAATGGTGTTGAAGGGAAGGATATCGACATTCTCCTGTTCTCTTCTAATCATTCCGTACAAAATGATCCAAGGCAGGTTTATCTTCCTTCTTTGCAGAAGGTTGATGACACAAAACCTATCTACATTAGAGAGATGGTTATCTCCCCCTCTTGGAAACACGCAGTATTTTATGATTTTGAACAGAACCTTGGGAATGTCTTTCATCCCATTTTCATCATGGATCAGCAAGTTTAGCCATCATGCACCGCCATTATGAGCTTCCCAGATGGAAGAGAATTTTTCTCTTTCGCTCTTGACATCAAGAGCCTGACTTAGAGTATTGGTGTCGACTAAGATTTCATGACCCCTCACTTGGGCCTTTGCATAGATTCTTCTTTCTTCCTTCACTACTTCCATGGTTCTCCAGAATTCACGAACGCTTTCCTCATGCCATTGGAAGTCAACGACTTCAAAGAAAGGTAACCACCCAGCACTTTCAAATAGACCAGAAATGTCGTATCCTTCCTCAGAAAGGCTTTTGAAATCTACAACTTGTGTTTGAAAGATGGTTATAGAGGATGCCATTGGAGAAGTGGGGAGAGATGAATCTTCTAGAGATTTTGAGAGGAGTTAAGAGCTTGAGAGAGACAGACGAGAAGTTGTAGAGGGTTTGATGATGTTTGAACTGCTTCTCACGTTGCGAATTTATAGGCTTAGATGGACTCAGATAGCCTTTAATGATGGTGCATGCAGCCCCGACATAGGGGAACGTGCGTCGTGAAGCAGACAGGTGAAAAGCCATCTCCTTTAATTACCCTTGTCATTTTACGGTTTTCAAGGACTTTTGAAATTACACCTTTTCAAAATACCGGTTATATAAAATTATTCAAAAAAAATTATGATGCCAAAAAAAAATATATAATTATATTAAAGGCAGTTATTTTTATGGAATCACAATTAATACCAAAAAAAATCAAACAATGTTATTAGAAGAGATACTTAGAGAATTTTAGGTTGAAGAGACGTATCTGTTGAGACTCAACTTGTCTTCAAAGACAGTTTTGTTGCTTTCAGTTTGTGACGCATTCGTAGCATAATCTTGATCTTCGTCCTTTCTGACTTCCTCTTTATCAGAAACAACAGTCACCATGGCCTGTCCTTTAAGGGTTGAGGTATGCTCAATGAATTAAGTAGCAATCTCCTCAGCACTCCTGACCCACAATTTCAACAAGTTTGTTGTGAACCTTCTGAACAGGTTCAGAGGCTAGGAGTGATGCCACATCTGTCATTCTTTTAGATGGTGTTGCCTTATGATAATCAGCTTTATAAGTTCTCTTTAAAACCTGTTTGCTGAAACATTCACAAACCAAAATACCTTTCAGCAGCATCTGAATTTGCTCAATTAAATTTGTTAATCATTACAGAAATATCTTAAGAATTTAGCTTTAAGTTCATCAAACAACATTCTCTCCTTAAATCATATACTTGTGGGAATTTATCTTTCTCTAAAGATTTTTCATTGAAAGAGACTCCCCCTGAGTTTTATATTACTTTCTGAAAAACCACTTGATTTAAGGGTTTTGTTATTAAAGAAAATCTTTTCCTTCTTTTGTTATTAGAGGGTTCAAAGTGTTTCAGCAAGTTAGTAATTTTTAGTTTTAAGTACTTTTATTAATTTGAAGAAAATATAATATAAACGGCACAGTTATAGAAACACATATTTAATCATAGGCAACGTAATCAGAGAAGATATAAACAATAATAGGAATACTATAATATAGAATTCTAATCATGCAGAAAATATGGGTTTTGTTAAAATAAAAATATATTAAAAGAAAATGACAAGGCTCTTTGAATGGATTAAGGACTATTAGCAGGTAGTTTCTCATTAGCATTGGCACTCTCCTTTTCTGCGTTAAGCTTTAGTAGCTCATTTTGAGTTTTCTTCAACCTCCTTGCTAACCGATTCACACGAGCGTGCAGACGTTTCAAATTGTATGCAACAAACACCTTTCTAATTCTTCCGTGAGCACCCAGATGACCAGAGACTCTTGTCCTTCTCTCTTTGACATGGGATGCCACAAGAGGAACTTCAGCCACCCTGTTCCCTAGGGCTTCTTCTCTTTCAGATAGAGTCCGATGTGACTGAGCAAACATAACCGGAGTGAAGAAGGAAGGAGGTGCTTGATCAAAGAGATTGTTCATAGGAAAGCCCTTGTGAATCAAGATTTTCATGATTAAAGTGTTGTGGGGGAAGAGATCCTTAACATCCAATTCTTCTCTGAATATCATATGATATAGAAGAATCCATGGAAGATTGATCCTCTTCTTCATCAGCAAGTTTTCCACCACAAGCCTTTCAATGTCCTTGATGAAAAAGTTATTACTTCCTTTCGGAAGGATGCAGCAGTTAAGAACAGCAAGGAGAACTCTAGGAATATCCATAAGTTGGGAGTGCTTGGTGGGACCAAGGCGTCTTCTACCAAACAGCAACTGATCAAATATCAGGAAGCCTCCTCCAAAGTGTACTTCCCAATTCTGACAGAAGGTTTCTCCCCTTGAAGGAACACCAATTATTTCAGCAATCACTTTGCAGTACACAAAGATAGATCTCCCCATTAAAGTCGTGTTGATCCTAGTGTGTTCTGGATCAGAAACAACTTCAGAGTTGTTCCAAAATTCCATAACACTTTCCTCATGCCACGCAGAGGAAATGTTGTTAAAGAATGGGGTCCATCCAACAGCATCAAAGTACTTAGTAATATTGAAATGAATCCTGCTTCTTCAAATTCAGAGAGACGAACCATCCTTGAAGGAATGATTCTCTCATTAATCCTTGATTGATTTGAATCACATAAAGTAGCAGTCTCAGCAGCCATTTGAGCAAGGTTTTTGAACTTTAAAAGTTAAGGTTCTTGAAGAGGATGAAGTTCTGCTCTGACGATTTATTGATTAGAGTGTAGTTCTCATGATACTCCTTCAATCCTTATAAATAGGCATGCTTGAGGCATTGATGACGGTGGTTACATGAACTGAACAGTTATGGAGAGACGTGCATCGTGCCACTTTGAGGAGACGGTTGATAATCCATTAATTCACATAGAGCTAGATCATAGTTTTGACAAAAAGTTTAAATTTTAAAGATTTTTCAACTTCTTTAAAAATAATGGTTTAACATAATTTTTCAAACCAGAAAGATAATCTGATAAATAATTTTTAGCAAGTAAGTGCATTTCAGATAAGCATAGATCAGTAAGTCCATTTCTCATACAACAGAGACTACATGCAATTTTCAGAGGATTCATATATATATATATATATTTCACATAATGCATGTAGGTTGAGATAGGAAAGATGTTACCACAGATGGAGTTTGAATTTAACGTGCATTCCTTTTCTCATCACACCCTTTTGAATGATGCTTCAGCAACTTGAATAATGAGTTTAAGAGAATATACTCTTTTATCATTCGTTTATCCACTTTATCTCAGAGTTGCTTCAGCTTGATGAGGTTTCCATCTTCTGAGGATATACTCCTTCAGCATTTGTTAGATGCTCAACCCGAAGGTGAGCTCTGATACCACTTGTTGGAACCACAGGAAACACTAGAAGGGGGGTTGAATAGTGTTTTAAAACTTTATGCTAAATTTCTGAAATCCTTTTTTTTCATAAACATCTTACAATTTAATTAACCTATGCAGGTTATTATGAAAAACACTTTTTCCAAATAGTAAATAATATCAGAGTTAAGCGTGGGCTATTGAAAGAGAGTTTTTCAGAGACTTGCTGAACTTGATAAGTATTAATGTGCTTTCTGAAATCACTTCAGAAGGTTTAATGAAATCATTTTAGAAACTTGTTTAAAAATTGATTTTGATAAATAATAACTTCAAAATAGAAAACATGTAGTTTTAAAAAAAATGTTTTACACTAATGTATTAAACGTTTCAGTAACCTGCTGAAAACTGATTTATTGAAGAACTTGCTGAACCCACTTCACAAGGTTCAGTAAGTACTCTTTTTCAAAACTATTTGGTCAAGAATGGAGTTTTACTATGTTGATTGTGACTTCACTTTTCAGACCTTTCTCTTGTTAGAAATAATCAGATAATAGCGGAGAGTAAAGAGATAAGGGTACAGAGAATAGCTTCTAAAAACATTCAGACGATGAGTTTTAGTCTGAAGTTTTGATCACCTTCTGAACTGGGTTCAGACTCAAAGTAGTTTGATAACGTGTTTAATTCAGAAGTAAAGTTCTCACTTAAATACTTTTAAATCCCCTTTGTTAGATGAAAACTGAATTAAAATAGTTTAAGGGATAGAGAAGACTCAACCAAGAATTTATCCTGGTTCACCCACTAACTTAGTGATCTACATCCAGTCCCAAGGCAAAACACCACTAGATTTTCCACTATCTGATCACAGATACAAGTATTCTTTTATCATCAAGCCTCTTCAGGCTCTCAACCAAGTATTCCTTTTTAACCAAGCCTTTCTAGGCTTAAACCGAGTATTCTTTCTTCCTTCAAGCCTCTCCAGGGTCTCTAAAGTATTCTTTCTTCCTCTAAGCCTCTCCAGGCTCTCCAGAGTATTCTTTCTTCCTTTAAGCCTCTACAGGCTCTCTAGAGTATTCTTTCTTCCTCCAAGCCTTTCCAGGCTCTCCATAGTATTCTTTCTTCCTCCAAGCCTCTCCAGGCTCTCTGACACATATTGTGTTTACAAAGATGGATTGGTTTAAGTTTCAGAGAAACTTAAACTTCAGTTTTCTTGTACATAGGAATTACTGAGTACAACTCAGAATACAAAGATAAAGCTTCTAAGTACAAAGTATAAAATAGATACAAGTGTTTAATTCTAAGCTCTAATTCATCTCTGTCGGATCAGAAGGTTGGCTTGATAAAATCTTTATTTAGCTTGGCCAATTTCTTCTGTGGGCTTGATAAATGCCATAGTTCAAAGGTAGATGATTGAGAGTTCATGGCAGCCCATTATGGTCAGTTCCCAGTTAATCAATCTTTAGGAATTTGGCCGATCCATCAGCATCTTCTAAGACTTTCTTGAGGCTACTTATATGTTCTGGAAATGTATCCGTTTGAAGACTGCTTGATTTTACCTTTGAGAAGAAAATTATTAAGCTCATAGAGCCGTTGTGAAATAACTTCTCATTTGGTAGCTTCTTTCTTAAGCAGATTAGGTGTGCAGATGACTTGATTCTGACACTCTGTAGATAAGCTCTTAATAATGAGAGATTTTCTTCCTCTTCAGCAAGTTGATATTCTCTCTCTTCTTCTTTCTTCATTTCTCTTCTTGTGAGTGTAAGGAGATAGAATGCTAAAGATCCGTTAGACTTCTCCTTTTTTTCCGTTGTGAGTTCTGCTTGTTTTTGCTTAGCTTCTGATTTTGAGTAGAGTAGGTGTGTAGATGTATATTCGTTCTGACAAAGACACAGTAATTTTGCTTATGAGTATTTCTTTTTAGAATATAATTGATTCTTCAGTAGGTTGGCTTGCTTCTTTCTCTTTTTCTTCTTTCTTCATTTCTTTACAACAGGAAGTCTTTAGAAATGACAACGTTAGACTTCACTTTTGTCCCGTTGTGCTTTCTGCTTTTCTTTTCACTTGAGGTACATGCTTTTGATAGCGTATTGCAGAGAAGATACAGAAGTAGGTGTGCAGCAGCGCTGACCTATCTCTGACTTCTATTTGCTTTTCTGCAGTAGGCTTCCTCTTTCATGTTAGGTTCTGAAGCTGAGCCCTAAGGTCTTTGCTTTTCTTTGCATCAATTCAGCTTCACCACTCATGTTTGATGAGATTCGAGTCTCTTAATTAAATTATTCATATTGACTCATAAGTCTTCAGAAAGTTGTATGACATGTCTGGCTTCTTCTTCTTCAGAGAGTTTGAAATGCCACGTCATCACGTTCAGAAAGTAGGTGTTCAACAGGTTCAACTTTAGTACACACATACTTTCAGCAGGTTGCATTACTTCAGCTTGATTTAGCTTTTCATCTTGGAGACGCTTTCAGCGAGTTCCTTTCTTCAGCGAGTTTCTTCTTCTTTGCTTCGGATGGTTGCTTCTTTTCAAGTCTTTCTTTGATTCAGAAGGTTGATCTGTTTCTATATGGTTCGTTGTTTATTTGTCTGAAATGAATCATCTGAAGTATGTTTGCATCGTCTGAATGAATGATCTGAAGTATGTTTGCATCATCTGAATGAATGATCTGAAGTACATGTATCTGAGACAAAGTGATGTTCTTTTGATTTATGAACTTTCATAGGATTTAAGTTTGTCTTTATTTCTGATTCCACAGATATACTTCTTCTTTCCACATTTTCTTCAGATAGTTGGTCACGTTCAGATAGTTGCTTCAATGCTTTTCTCTTTTCCTTGAGATGCTATTTTTCTTCAATAGGATTCTTCCTTCAGCAGGTTGCTTCTACTAAGTTCCTGAAATACACAGACAAATACCTTGCTCAGTGGCACATGTTTTCTTATATAGTCTAATTTGTTAATCATTAAAACCTGAGACTAATGAGTCTTCAACTTAATTTGAATACTTAAATTAATTCTGAGACTCAACACTTTTCTATATTGCTAACTTAGATGTCAAGCTTAGTGCATTTGCATATTTAGATTGAGCTTGTTGCTTAAGAACAAGGAAGTCAATCACAAGTTTTTGTGTGTTTCTTGGTCCTCATCTATGGATAAGGATCTTTTCTATCTTGCTAATTTAGATCTCAAGTTAGTGAATTTGCATATTCAGATTAGGCTTGTTGCTTAAGAACAAGGAAATCAATCACAAGTTTTTGTGTGTTTCTTCGTCCTTCCCTTATCTCATGGAAATTCAAGAAACAAATCATTGTTTCCAAATTGTCACTTGTGTAATGTAGTGGCTCTCAAACTTGCTCCATGATCTCTAGGCTTCTCCATCTTTTCCTACTTCCCTTTATTCTGACAATCAATCAACAATTTATGTTGCCTTGAATCATACTTTTCATGAGAGAACAAAACATATTAATATATCTTGTCACATTATCAGGGAAAAGATCACGACTGGCCTCTTTCATTTGTTTCCTATCTTCTCGTCCAACCAATTTGCGAGTGTGTCCACTAAGGCTTTATTTCCCATTTTCTCCCATTCTTGTATGTTCAAGTTATAACTCATGAATATACACATTTCAACTTGAGGGGCGTGTTACCATATATAATTATCTTATAATGATTTTTTATGAATTGGAGTCAATCAAGTAGTTTTTTTCTGTTTTCTATTATTCAGTTTTTTCGTTAACTGTTCCTCATGTAGTATAAAAGCATTCCATTGTATCTTAATTCAATCAATGAATTCAAAGAAATGTTTCCACCAAGAAGTGTTATGTTAGGATTCCATTTTAGTAATTGTATTATGAGATAAGTTATTTGAAAAGTGCATGAATATTAAAGATAAAATCCTTATTTGGTGCAAGGATAAACAATCACGGTTCATTGTTAAGGTGATGACTCTTCATTTTCCTTGATATAAGAGGATGATCAATGGAGTAGGACATAAGGTTATTTTTTCAATGGAATTGCTCATGTAGCGGTTAAGATTTTGTGCCCATTACTTGTGTGAAGTTCGAAATTTCATAGTGTTTTTCTCACTATCTTAGACGACTACATTTTCACTTACTCATTTTTCAAGTTTTCTCTCCATATTTATTCCTTGGTTTGCTCTTCTAACTCTCATTTTTCTTTGTTTATTAGTGATTTAATGCTTACATCCTTTGTCTTACCACGACTGCTGCACAAAGTAAGTTGATGCTTATTCCCCGTGAAGTAAATATTGCAATCACAAGAAGGGGGTTGAATTGTGACTGTTAAAAATCTGCACTTTCTTCTAATATATAATCTGCTCAAGTTTGTTTAATTGGCTTATATTAGAAGATTAAAAAAAATTGACAGCTAGTGAAGTTGTTAGTATGTGTAGTATGCTGAAAATATAGTTCCTTTTTTTTGTGGAACTTTCTTCAAGTATCACTTACTTAGGTATTAGATAGATTTTAAAAGGCTTTTATGCAGATGAGATGATAGTTAAAATTTATATGAAGCATAAACTGAAAGGAGTGTAGGAAAGAAGATGTGTGCACACATTATTTATACTGGTCCACCTCTTAACCTTGAGGCTATGTCCAATCCCTACCTTCAGTAGGATTTTTCACTATATCAATCTTGATACAATATCTTCTTGGGTGCCTTTAACCACTAGTATTCTTCTGCAGCCTCTGCAGACTCAAATACACCAGTATTCTTCTGCAGCCTCTGCAGGCTCACTTACACAAACTTCTTCTGCAGCTTCTACAGGTATTCACAACTTATCTGCATCTGACAGGGCACACCTTACACTTGCAGATTTATCTTAGCTTTCTCTCAAGAAGAACTAACACTTTTATGTTGTTCTTGAGAGTTACAGAAGGAAGAAGAATGAAATTACGAACAACAAAGGCTCAAGATTACAGTCAGATCAAGCACAACAGATATAGTTGAGCCTACACACTCTCTTTCTCACTTTCCTATCTATTTTAGATCAATACTAAGATATTTACAGAAAGTGAAAATTTTCCAGAAGGTATAAATGGTAATTTCTGATGCACAATATGCTTCTTCTAGTGTGTATTTGAAGTGCAAGAGGAAGCTCCCTTTTATAGTCAAGGTTGGTTCAAAAACAGCCGTTGGAATGCCTTGGAGAAGAAGATAAAACCCCAGCTGGCCATACAACAGTTGTCACTGTCATGTGCACCTTTTTCTCTTTCTTCTCTTTGACTGGTCATATCTTCTGAAGAAAAGATCTTCTGGAGCTTGCATCTTTTGAATGGAATACTTATTCTGTGATGGTTTTCCTTCTTTAAGAACAATTTGATTTCATGCAAGAATACTTGGTATTTTGAGCTTATGATAATGCAGATCCAGTAGGTTCATATTGTGGAGTATCAATCAACTTTGTTTCTTTTGGTGCACTATTAACATAAATCTTTCTTCTGGGTTTTAACATCATCTTCACATTTATCTTCTTGACAGTTTTCTTACTTTCTTTGAGGTTGAGAGAAGAAATATTTTCTTCTAAATAGAAATCAGAAGATAAATATTAGTGGCTTGTGTTTTGCTGTCCCAAATGCTTCTTCTAAAGACTTCCTGACAGATTATATCTTCTTAAGTCTTGACAGTGTTTCCTTATGAATCTTCTCAATAGTTTTCTTGCTTTCTTTTTTGCTTAATACCGATATACTTGTCTAAGATGAAGTTGTATCTTCTTATACAACAACTGTTTTTTCTTGTAAAGCTTAGGCATAAGTGAGATTGTTTCTTTTGAAGACATTTTTCTGTCTTCTGAACAATTTCTTCTTTAGCTTTTTACCCATTTCTTCTTAAGAAAATATCAATTGAAAACATTAGTACAAATATTCAGAATTATATTAAGTGTATTTTGAGAGTTTGTCATTATGAAAACATCTCAAGAGGATTCTTGGACCTTTCACCGCAAACATCGTCACAACTTCTTCTCCTGAAAAAGAAGTTCACGACCCATAGGCCTTCTCTCTTGTAGTTATTTAGTTTTCTTTAATGATTGGTTGGTTTGATATCTCCAGTATTGGTGGTCAAAGCCTTGTTCCATTAAGGGTCTTTGTGAGCATTAATTTTCTCCCAAGTGGTACTTGCTCATGCCTATCTTTTCATCCTTCATTTTTTCTAGTTGCTTATTCTATATTAATTTTGCAAGGTATATTTTGTTAAAACACAAGAAGAGGGTTGATTTGTGTTTTAAAACTTTCTTAAGCTTTTTAGATGGAAATTCTTTCAGGAACTAATTTCTAAATACTTCGGAAATATCACAGGTTGTCTGAGGTTTTCTTACTTGGTTGAAGCTAATTCATACAAGTAGTTTTTCTTAATATTTTTTAAAATATTTTTTACAAAGCTAAGTTTAGAAAACACTCTTTAACCCCTTGGTTAGTTAAAAGGAATATAATAAAAAAAAGTAAAAAAGTTCAAGGGAAGGAACTTTGCACAGATAGTTTATCTTGGTTCACTTAAACTCATTTTTGAGTTACGTCCAGTGCCAGTAAAAATAGGTACTGGATTTTTAGTAATTTAACAAAGTTATAAATATTCTTTTCTATAAGCCTCTTCAGGCACAACTTACACTGAAACAAGTATTCGTTTCTACCTTGCCTCTTCAAATTCCATAAACTTCTGGAGTTTGAATAAAAGATTTACAAGTTACAAGAAGAGTAACTTGTTGTAAAGTTGTTTAATTTCTATTGTACTTGGTATGGGGTATGAAAGTTTAGAGAGTACAAGAAATCGCAGATGAAATTTTTACAGAGTATTGGAATAGAAAGAAAGCTTTTTAAAATTATTCTCTATTGACTCCTACTTTCTTATGGTATTTGTAGTGCTCCTGTCTTCTCTCTTGAAATTTTCCCCTTCTGACTTGCATGAAAGGCTTGGGAAGCCGTTAAGAGACAAACAACTTTGGTTGTACCAGGTTCAATGTTGTTCTAAATTTTCTGATAACTTTCTTGAGCGTTATTTCCTTTTGAGCAGAAGACTTTTGAAATGATGTAGAAAGTTGTAACCACCCTAACATTAGTTAAGGTATTACATTTTCTTACTCAACTTGAAATCTTACATCCTTCAAAACAATGAAATATAAAAGATCTAAAAGCAAATATAGATTTATTCTTCAACCAAATGTATATTCATGATTAAAGTACAACTTACAAAATTCCATACTTTCTAAACCTGAACTTAAATATTACAACCAATAATTACAAAAGTATAATTCTAAAGGAATTCTTTTATTCCCCAATAACATTGATCCAATTAGACTGCTACTTTGTTCCCATTCTCAACATGATGGATTGCCATGAGCTTCCTTCCTACTTTAACACCCAAGAAAATAAAAGAAAAACAATAATAGAAAAGGAGTGAGAAACATACAACACAATGTACAAATAGTATACTAAAGCTTGGCAGAATATAGACTCAAATATTAGTACATCAACGGTTCAAACAGTCAAAATAGAGACAAACAAGATTATAATGCAATACAATAAAATGCATGCATAAAGTCTTATGTAAGCATTTGTTATTATATCTATTTCTAGTTGTCATTCATATTTGCATGTGGGCCTAATCTAATCCGTTAACTGGTGTACCAGAAATGGTCAACACCTTTTAACCGTGGTATATATGATTAAGAGTTAGAGTTTCGTGCTCATCCATGGTACTCAGAGAATTCCATCTCAAAAATCATTTTCTTAAGTGAGATCTCAAAACAGAATTCTCGAACAATCTGCCACTGATCTGATAACTTCAAGGGTCACATCGAGGAGGGCATGCCTGGCCATCTGACCACCCGGCCAACTATAGAGTGCAAGTTTATACTATTGGTGCAATCAGAAAAAGCACCAACTCCCAAGGCTCATCATCTCTACGGATGACCTTAGAGGCCTATTTGATTTTTCACACTGTACCAAGTGGTATCCTAGTTCTTCCTTAGGTTAAAACATTTGGAAACCATGAAATTATGATGCATGAATCCACCCAAGTCATTTGAAATATAATATATCTTAACTTATAGCTTTTATCAATCATGCCCTACTCAGAAGGATCCCATCATAACTTTGATGAATCTTAATTGCTATCACTTAGCAAATCACCATCCAATCAAATTACAGAGCCTTATCATCTACCGTCCTTTCACAAATCAAGGCTCAAGGCATTCCAAGACAATAGTCTTTCACAAAGTAAGTTTTATGTTCATAATGTTAAATTTTTCCATATATGGCTCTATAGGCTTTTGTCATCACTTTTTATCTTTTTCGATCTTTAGAAGAGTAGTTTTCATTATTTACTTTAAAATATAGATGCAAATGTTAAAGTCTTATGTGTAACGCCCTAATTTCTAGACTACAAAAATAATGCCCGTTGGAGACACTATTCTTATATTCCTTGAAATCAGTCCGTTAAATTTCCGATATCGTCATATGTATGCTTAAACTTCCCAACGATTAGCTTAAGCCAAAACAAGACAAACGCTAAAGATCTTAAATAGGTATGAAACCTACTTAAGTTCAGGGAAGAATCCACACTTAGAGAGGTGTGATTCAATGAACTCATACCAGAAATCCGGCAGAGTCTCCCCTTACTGCTGGATAACTACCAAATTCAGCTTAACCTGAAAATCAGCAAAATCCAGTACAATGTAATAACATAAACCCCATAGAATTATAAATCCAACTCCAAAGGCCAATCCAATATGTTCTTATTTAACTTCATACGTCAAAATAATTCACTAAATGTTAATTACATCACAAATTCATTATTAATTAATACAACTCCAGCTGAAGAAGACATTGCCCCTAGGATTCCTTAGCCAACCTCAATGCCATAAAAACTTCCCTGCACACTAGAGTAGATCCCCATAACGTGGGGTGAGACTACAGTCTCAGCAAGTATAACCAAACATACACATGTATATAGTGGGGAGGCAGACAAAACATCACTTATCGTATAACACATAATCTCATATAGATAATAGTAATTGAATTATATAATAACATGTGTGGTTAGCCAATCAACACCAAACATAAACACAACGTTAGTCATATAGTATTTTCACCCAAATACCAAGGGTTCTTATCGCTTTAACATAAGTGAGCGCTCGGCCATATGACCAAGGACCGTCGTCCAAGGCCACCTTAATTAAATCTTATTAGTAAACCACATGTACTTTATTTCATTGAGGAATTCCGATTTAACTTTTTGGCCGTGGAGTAAATGGAATCACCTCTCTTATAATTTATTTGGTCCGAAGACCCATGACTTAACTGATCAATCTTTTGACTCAAAGTCCTTGATAACATAATTCCATTTAGTTTAAATCATATAGAAAGGGATTCAAGGGTAGGGTTCATACAATGAGCATTTCATAAATTCCGCTAATCTCTAGTATTTCGATGTTCGACTCTACACACATACATTTCAATTTCCAATCCAAACATCGAATTAGACATTTCAATCCATAAGTAGTATTAAACGAAGGGTTATAATCGAATAGAATGCTCATATGAGTTACAATCGAGGGGTTTCGATAGTTTCGATAGTTTTGAAACTAAGGATTCCGACGCTCGATTCTATACTCATATACTCAATCTATCGACAATCAATCCAAACATCCAGAAATCAACAATTCAATCATCAAATATCCAACATCAAGAAAGGGAAAGAGAGGAGGGTGGGAACATGCATTGAGACCAATAGTTTCTACTCTAAAAGTGAGTTATACTCACCAAATGTAGCAATTCAAGATGAGGAATAGAGTTTGGAGACGATTAATTGATGTTTCCTTGCCCAAAATCCCTTCTTCAAGCTTCAAATCTTATTTCTCTCTCTAGAACCCCGCTCTCTCTAGGTTTAGGTTTTCTCTAAAAAACTGATTTTAAAAACGTTCCTGGTATATATATATCGGGCTGGTAATCGATTACAGGCTTACTGTAATCGATTACCATAGACTAAAATACACTCATGAACCCTTTCTGGTAACCTGGTAATCGATTACTGAAAGACCCAGATATCCTGGTAATCGATTACCAAAATATCAGCCCTCAGGTAATCGCCTGATAGCATCTTGTAATCGATTACCATACAAACAGCTCTCAGGTAATCGATTACAACACTCTTAGCAGGCGATTACCAACCTAAACAACTCTCTGGTAATCGATTACCACCTACTGGTAATCGATTACCAAGGACTTGAACTTCTAGAATTTACTTAGTTAAGGGTCCTAAACTTAGATTTTTACATCCTAATCCTTTTTAATATTGAATCTTATGTTAGTTATACAAAAATAAGGAAATACTAAAGAAAGGAGGTCAAGGATATATTATTGTATGTTTCACAACCCAAGTTACTAATTTTACTTTTTAGACCAATTCCTAAACTTGGTTTTATAGTTAAGTTTTAACCTTTAAATTCCTCAGCCTACCTTCCCTTAGTCTCTAATACATTAATTCACTTATTTTCAGCCTAATGAGCTATTAAAGCTCCTAATTTTGCGGGATGTTACATTATGGATATAGACTTTCCCTTGAATTTCTCTAAAATCCATGGCGTAATAAGTTAAATGTACTTTTTATGTAATTTCTCAAACTTTGTTTTTTTATACTTGACTACAACTTTCTTTGACCTGAGTTCATCCTTTTTTATAATCATTAGTATATTTTATAAATTATCTCTTTAGACAAAAGTCTTATAGTAATTTTCTCACAAAGTTTTATTAAAAGTAACTTGTAGAAATTTTTCTTGCCAAATCTCTATTTTAAAATGTACTGAAGTCTTAACTTATAAGGAAAAACAAGTTTTTTATTCTATATAATTTTTACATGCTTGAACTTTGTCATTTAACCAATACTTAACTTAGTTTAGGCTTTTATAACTTAGCTTTCTTTATATCAATTCTTAGTTAACTTCTTATGGTCTTTTCTTCACTTTTTTTAGCTTTCAAAGGAATCTAAAACCTGCACACGTTCTCCCTAATTCTGGCAGAAATGTGTATGTCCATCAAGTCCAAAGTTTGTCAATTTTCTTAATTCAAATGATCATCTATGCATGCTTTAGCATTTTGGGTAATAAGCTTCACATTTTTACAAGTTTCCAAATCAACCAAATCTGGTCCTTGTCTTCCTAACAAAGTTGTGACATGCCTATGCCATGGGAATCCAAAAATGCAAGTTTTCCTTAAAGTCATAATTGTTTAGAATGTCCTTTTTACATTTTGGGTAATATTTGGTACCCTAAGTTATATTTTCATGTTCTTTTTCAATATTAAGCCAAGCAACCAAATTTCACAACATAAATACATCACCAGCACAGTCACAAGATAAGGAAATCCAACCATAAAAGAATACATACAAAAATCAATTCAAACAACCAAATCAAAATTACCTACCCTAAGGTTTGATATCCCAACTTTTATCAACAAATAATACATAAAAATTTCATTTCCTTCTCATACATGTAGTACCGAAACCATATTGAGAAGAAGAACAAATTTGCATTCCAGGAAAATTAAAGAAAAATAAAGAAAATAACTGGAGCAAGGGGAACTCCTTCCACCAAGCCCTATTCTGACGAATTGTAGCCCATTTCTCCTTCCCTTACCTGGTAAAGCTATTGAAAATATTCCTCCCTTAAGCTCCAAGAAAACAGTTGCTCCTCTCTAGAAGATAGCAAGATATCCTTCCACAAAATTTAATAAAAAGCTTTTGGAAGAATTTTAGAATTAGGATTCAAAGGTGGAACCCTAATTCTTGGAGTAAGAAAATGAAAGAATTTTTGGAGAAGAGAGGGAGAGAATTTTGTCCACAATAATAATAATAATAATAATAATAATAATAATAATAATAAGAAGGAGGAGGAGGAGGAGGAGGAGGAGGAGGAGGAGGAGGAGGAGGAGGAGGAGGGGAGGAGGAGGAGGAGGAGGGGGGAGGAGGAGGAGGAGGGGGGAGGAGGAGGAGGAGGGGGAGGGGGAGGAGGAGGAGGAGGAGGAGGGGGAGGGGGGAGGAGGAGGAGGAGGAGGAGGAGAAGAAGGAAAATGAGAAGGAAAATGGTGGTTTAGGGAATTTATTAAAAACGAATGGATGGCTAGGATTAGTTCTTAAATAAAATTTCTACATCAATGGCATAGAAATTTGTTAGGATTTAAAAACTAAAATAACTAAATTAATTAACTTGGTTAATGGCTTGAAGAAGAAGCTAGAAGATAACCATGCTTTGGTTCCAAGTTTCTTCATCAACGGTGTACATCCAAAGAGTGGTTAAATCAACAAATCCACAATTCACAAATTTTCTTTAAATAAGTTAGTAAAAGTTATTAATATTTTATTTAGCTACTCACCATTAAATTAGGACTAATTCAGTTGGTTTAGACCTGAATTCTAGAAGAAAAATGTTGTGGCTCACAACAAAAATAAAGAAAGAGCAGTGTTGTGATCTTATAGCATAAGTAGGGGCATTTTTTTCACTTTACTTGAAAGAGTTCTAAAAATTACCAAATAAATTTCCATCACCTAAAATAACATTTCTTACATTATTTCCACTATATAATAATAATCTATATTTTTTTTACAGTATCATTAACCTAAATAGATCGAGAAAAATGAGGGTGTTACAAAAGTTGTCTTTGTCTTTCCTTCTTAAGCAAACTTTTCTTCTCGAGGAACTTATGACGTTTGACTTTAGTTCTTCAGAGAATTAAGTGACACCGATCACAATATTTAATGTTTCAGATTCTTTGATGCTTCGGATAAGTGAGCTCTTCAGATAAAGCCAGGAGTTGTCTAAAGTTTGAAACTGTAACGTCCTAATTCTGAAAACTTGGAATTTATTACCGTTGGAAGCATAAACCCCAAATTTAACGAATTATTTTTCGCGATATTAACTTTATCATAACATACATGATTTTCTTAGGTAATCCAACATTTACTTAAACAGAATCAGAGTAATCTAAATACATGATGTGGCATGGATATTACAATACATGTGTCCTAAATAAAATAGAGGAGCCCAACATGGGTAACAATTGTACTAAATATCCATCAAAATAATACAACATCAATGTACTAAACATCTCAAAATAATGAAGTACTGAATACAACAAAATAGTATCAAGTCTCCAAACTTCAGCTCCCTCATCTCCCGCCTTGAGGGGGTCCTGTGCATCTAAAACATAGCCACAAACGTGTGGTGAGACTAATGTCTCAGTGAATATAACCATGCATGCAGGCAATGTAGGGAGGCAGGCATATGCTATGCAACAGTTACAACTTCGATCATTCATAACTAGTTATTCATGAACTCATAATAATACACAATATGTATGACCTGCATTTCCCGGCAGACGGGGTCTTATCCCTTTTACTGGGGCTAGACCCGATCTCAAACTACAAGGAACGTATCCCTTGGGGACTAATACCTGTCATTATTAAGGGTCAAAACCCTTATCTTAACTGGGGGTCGAAACCCTCATCACTTTTAGTCTTAACTGGGGTCCGAAACCCAAATTCATTTATCAATCTCATGATTATTCTAACTTGAAGCATACACCTTTATAGAATCATCAAAACTATAGGCAAGGCCCTAACTTAAAAAAAACCCTAACTCATGCTCTTAATAAATGGCACCGTACAAATTGCGATGACTATGGAGAATGCAACCAAACAATCAACTACAAGGCAAAAGAAAAGGGAAGGCAATAGTAGGGATCATTGGGGACGTTTTGCATTAAATGAGTGGGTGTGTGTGAGCTATACTCATTTGGAAGAAACCCAAATAGAAGAGAAAGGTGAGGTGGTGATGTGTGGAAGAGCTTGATCCTTCTCCTTCTCCCAATTTGGGCGAGCATTTTTTGCGGGTAGCCTAATTTTTTTACGAATTTTTGTGGGCTTTGTGAGTTTTGTGAGCTTTTGCGAGTAGAAGGCTTTATCAGGCTGGACTAAAAAGCCCAATAGTTATTCAGGTTTCTAAAATTAAGGTATAAACCCTAAATTTTTATGAGCTTTTGTGGGTCAGCTCGACCCCCCTTTTTGACAGCTCTATTTATAGGCGATTAAAGCATTGTAGACGTGGGGCTTCATGTGGCGTAAGCCCCACCCACGGTTTGTAATCTAGCTTGACACACTGTAATTCGCTTGACCTTCCCAGTACTCAAGCATAACTTACATCTAATCACTCATGTAAGTTATTAATCTTCTCAACCTGGGTAATGAGAAGTGCATTTAATGTTATGGGTCTCTGTAGATGTAGGTAGGTGGCAGTGTGAGGACTTAGATTTGTAAGTTTAGGTTATGTGACCAATATATATTAATTTGTCTGGGCTGGATCCCTAACCGGGATGGCACCATCTCAGTGTCTTGGTGATCGTCATTGGATAGTAGGTCCTAGTAAAGGGCATCTCGACTAGGAGAAAGTGTATCACACCCAGTAGAAGTGTTCATAACCAATCGAATCCAATGCAAATCACAAAAATGGAACCATAAATTGTACTAAACCAAAATCGAAAAAATTGAAAAAAAAAATGATTTTTTTTGTTTGATTTGATTGGGTTTTGAATCCTATCTTGAACACTTGATCCAATCTAATTCAAATTGAACTTATATACATATAAATTATTTTTTTATAAAATCTATATTTATACTTATATAAGTATATATTTATGAAATAACCCGTACTAATTTACTTTTTTATGGTTTTATTATTATCCAACTTACATAATATCATTTTAATATTTTTATAAGTATATAAATCTTATACTAGTTTTAAATTGGTTTCCATGTCAGATGTTCTATATAGTTTTTTATTTATACTAATAAATATAATTCTCAATAAAAAATTGTAAAAAAAAAAAACAAAGAAAAACACCATTAATCAAAATAAATAAATAATTTATTACTTAAAAGTATTAATTGTAACTTTGCATAAGTTTTCTTTTTATAATGTTAATCATAGGTTTATAATAATTGAATATAATAATTGAATTATTCGATCAGAAATTTGAGATTTTAACTTACATTTTTAATAGTTATTATGTATTTCATAATTTATTAAATTTATAAAATAATAACATAAAAATAAAAAATTAATTCAATTCAAACTAATTTAAATTTGATTGGATTTAATCGGTATAAATTTAAAATCAAATTAATTAAATGATAAGGTAAAAAAATCGATGATTTTCTCTTCCAAACTAATATAATCTCATTCACAGAATCAATTCTGCAGAATTGATCTTAAATCACTTCCGTTCAACGTATTTCGTAAAGCGTGCATCATCCATCTCAACCATTCATTTCTAGAATCAATTCTACTCAACTGTAAATCAAACGGAACATACTCTAATACTCTAATAAACAGGAAGTATACTACAGTGCTATAAAGATAGCTAGCGCATTACATCTTGTCACCATATTAAATTATTAATGTTCTCTCTCTATATAATAAATATTGATAAATAATATCGGTGTGTGACGGTACTCATTCATGATTCTTGGCTATTATATGCCATCCATGTGAGCAATCTCCAAATTAATCACTCCCACAAACAGAAAACATAGTTTTTGGTAGTTTTTTTTTTTAAGTAAGTGTATCTCCCATTTATAACTAGAGATTAATCTTTTTAAGGTATAGAAATCACCGAAATGAACTTTACCTTTCCCAATAAAATATTTTTAAGATGCTTAAAAAACTCAGTTATCTATCAATTATACCAGACTTTATTAATATTATTTAGTAGCTATATTAATTGTGGCAAACTAGCAATATATCTTTTTAATTTCCCTATTGGAAAACCTACATGTGTAATAAAGAGGCGTCTTACAAGTTTACAATTATTCTCTTCTATTAAATTCTGTATTATTTTTTAATTAAAAATCCTTATAAATATAATTATGGGTTTAACCCTAGAATAGAGAAGTGGTGATTAGGCAAAGTAATAATTGTTGTTAATAAGATTATTCTTTGGGTCGGACTCTTTCCGGTACTAAATTTTTTTGATGAAAGAGAAAGAAATACTCCCCATGTGAAATTTATAAAAGAAGATTTTATCCTTTTTCTATCTACATCTTAATCACTCTCACATTGAAATGTAAAATTCGATAGTCTTGTAAATAATAATAATAATTACCTCAATATATAGCACACTTGATAACTTCAAATTTAGACATTAGATTTCAAATCTTAATCAAATCAATTTGAAATCAAACATATGATTAGAATCATCCCCTGAAAAACATATTGACAAAGTACTTCTTAACGAAATAATTACCATGTCAGCAACATGAGAAGAAACACTGTAAAACTATTAAAATTTAGTATTATCTTACCATTTTTAATATCAAAGCAGCACAATGAAAAGATTAATTAATTGTTAGGAATCAAACTTATAATGCTCTTGTCTCACTTGGAAAATCCCCTAAAGAAGGGGGAAAATAACAAAAACAGAGAAGGCGACAAATTGAGTTGTAGTTTTCATCCATCTTACGGAATATGTCCCAAAATTCTATCCAAATTAAGGGCTTAACGTTTACAATTGAAAGCACATATGAATAAATATTTGTCCATATATATGTGTGTGAGGTTGGCAATATCACTTTCAATTCAATTTGTACCTAATTTTTATAATCATAAAATTCCAAAGAGTTTTGCTACATCCACAAGATAAAGTAAGGTTTAATTGTTGGTTGCTAGTCAGCTTCACCACCACACCAAATTAAGTTGATCCCTTGGCAATTTCATTTCGGTTAAACTAAATTTGTTTATTGCGCCATTTGCGTAAAGCAACTACGAGTTTTTGTAATCTAACTGTAAATCCAATGATAGCTACAATATTTCTTAATTCCACAGAAATTTTCCCTCACACTATCTCACCAAATTGAAAAGTGAGAAAAAAACTGATAACCATAAAAGTATGTATTTTATGATTTGGTCTAATCTTTTAAAAAGATGAATTAACCTAAAAGTTTTTATAGAATTAAGTCCGTTATATTGAATAACATGCTCAAATATTTAAATAAATTATAAATATATATTTTAAATATTATAATAAAAATTTATAAAATAATAACAATAATAAAAATATTATTAAATTATTATATTTATTTATTTAAATAAGTCGATCTGATAAACTTAAAAAAATTATCGAATGAAACCTAAATTTTTTAACTTAACCCTTGAGTTTCGATGAAGTAATTTGAAATTACTAGATTTCATGTGTTAAAATGGCAAAAGAAAGAATTTTAAATGATAAATAGGAGTGATTTTTATAACAAGTAGGAGGAATTTCAAATGACATATATTGAGAGAAAATTTCATGCATCATTTTCTATGATGTTTAACTTTTTAAATTATCATTTACAAATCCTCTCATACTTATAATTAACTTTAACATTCCCTATCATAATTTTATAAATTTTAAAATTCTCCCTTCAAATGTACACAAATATAATTTTAAAAGAGCTTGATCTTATTTATTTAATGTATTGATCTGAGTTGGACCTTATGTAGGATAGACCGTAAGTCCAGAAAGTTGATCAGATCTATTTCCTCCCCTCTCTATTCTTGTACCCTGGATAGATGTCCCTCTTATTTGAGTGATGTTTGTTCTTATCTAAATTTTAGAATCAAGTCCAACAGTATGGGGATTCGGATTTTCTACAGTTAAAATTTGATGCAATAAGTGCAGTTACTGACTCTGAGTTGTCAACGAATTTTAGAATCAAGTCCAACAGTATGGGGATTCGGATTTTCTACAGTTAAAATTTGATGCAATAAGTGCAGTTACTGACTCTGAGTTGTCAACGACTCAGATACTGAAATACTTTTGAAATACTTTTTAAATGTCAATTTAACAGCTCCACACATGAGTCGTTCAATTAAGATCGACGGCCTAGAGTCAATAAGTGCACTCACTGCACTGCTTTTTTACTCCATCAAATCCAATTCCAATAATATGGTCCATTGCCATTAATAAATATACAATAAGGATATATTCTCGCTATATTTATCTCTTTGCTTATACATATCATTTTTTCCCCTTAAAGTTTCCAAACATTACATCAAATTATGTTGACAAGTATCCCCATTTTGTCTTCGATCAGGGAACTTCTGTTGTTTACTAATAATGATCAAATAATATTAAGACAATTAGATCAATAAAATAAGTGAAAATAAATTAAAAAAAAACTAGGGGAAAAGTTTTGGTTGATATATTAATTGTTTTCATTATGTGTTTGATTTTCTTAACTTTTGAGAAAAATAATTACTTTTTCAATAACCCTCGCAAAAAAAAAATTAATTATAACCTTTTAAAACCTAAATAAGCTTATTTAAATAGGGCTTTAAGACTAAAAAGATTGTATGTGTGTATATAACTAAATATTTTTATTTTCATATTTGAATTTCATTGATAGTTACTGAAATAAGAACGGTAAAATAATTGAAATTTGACTTCTGAATATATGCAACTATGTTATAAAATAAGTTAAATATGTAAAATTTCTTTTATTGTAATCTCCTGAGGTTCATTTATGGAAACTACACAGGACCTTAAATTTTGATGGTTCTCATACACCCATACAACAGTGAGAGTGACAAAGAGACTAACTTGGATCCATAATTGCTCTTCTTGTTTGAATTCTTTCTGAAAATTGATAACCAATTTTCTCTCCCCTTTTCCTTTGCTTTCCTGACTCCTTGATGGTTTGGAGGTTTCCTCTGACAGTTAACTTCTTTTCTTTCTGTAACTTCACTTTTAAAAGGAAAGGGTGAGGCATTATAAAATAACCCCCTCTGACTCTATTTTCCATACTGGGTCAACAACCATCACATGGAGCCCACTTTAATTAAAGCCAGACTATTAAATTACATGGGCCACATTAATTAAATTAATAAAATAATCTAACAATCTCCCACTTGGCCCATGTGATGACTTGAAGATTCAATAATAAACTATAAGTGTTCACTATTCAATGGACAATCAAGTCATCATCCTTAAATGAATTGAAATGATCGGATCATGGCGTGCACAAGTCATCAATGACAAGATTCCATCCACGTATCACATAATCAAAACAACTCAACATAACTTTAATCAACTTTTAACTTTCATGTCTTTAAAAGACAACTTGTCACCACACTCAATAACACATGTATATAACATAATGTGGATAACAATGAAATAAACAGAAACACAACATTAATTGAATTCACAAGTGTCAAAACAGTACAAACAAAATAATTATACATATGCATACACATGGATAACACCATCATATTAACAATGACTTATCCATAACGCCCATACTTTCAACATGGCCAATAAAAGTTTTGGGTGGCAATCCCTTAGTTAACGGATCTGTTATCATCAAAGCAATACCAATATGCTCAGTTGACACTCTCTATTTCTACACTTCTTCTTTGATTGACAAGTACTTCAAATCCATGTGTTTTTCACCCTTTGAGTACTTTTCATTCTTAGAGAAGAAGACAACTGCGGAATTATCACAGTAAATCCTCAGCGACCTAGCTATACTGTCTACAATACCAAGCCCCGAGACAAAGTTTCGCAACCGCAATGCATGAACAGTGGCCTCAAAGCATGCCACAAATTCAGCCTCTATGGTAGAAGTAGCAATGACAGATTGCTTTGCACTTTTCCATGAAATTGCTCCTCCAGCCAACAGATAAACATAACCAAATGTGGATTTCCTTGAATCCACACATCAAACATAGTCTGAATCTGAGTAGCCAATCACTTCAAGATGATCTGACCTTCTGTAGGTGAGCATGTAGTCCTTAGTGCCTTGTAAATACCAAAGAACTTTCTATGTAGCTTTCCAGTGGTCCATTCCGGGATTACTTTGATATCAACCTAACATTCCAACAGCAAACTGATATCCGGCCGAGTGCAAGTTTGAGCGTACATCAAACTCCCAACCACTGATGCATAAGGTATAGACTCCATGGCCTTTCATTCCAAATCATTCTTGGGACATTGCATTTGACTAAACTTATCCCCCTTCTGAATTGGAACTACTCCAGTAGAGCTTTTTTCCATTCCAAATCTCTCTAACACTTTGTTAATATAGCCTTTTTGAGACAAACCTAACAGTCCTTGTGATCTATCACGAAATATTTCTATTCCTATCACATAGGATGCCTCACCCATATATTTCATTTCAAAGTTGTTAGAGAGAAACTTCTTTACATCATGTAACAAACCAATATCATTAGCAGCAAGTAGAATATCATCAACATATAGAACCAAAATAATGAACTTGCTCCCACTGATCTTTATGTAGATACACCGATCAACACAGTGTTCTCTACAAAACCATATGAAGTTATGGTATCATTAAACTTTAGATACCACTGTTGGGAAGCTTGTTTCATTCCATATATTGACTTCTTTAATTTACACACCAAGCTTTCTTTTCCTATGGTTGAGAAACCTTCTGGTTGATCCATATAAACTTCCTCTTCTAATTAACCATTCAGAAAGGCGGTCTTTACATCCATTTGGTGAAGCTCTAAATCATAATGAGCCACCAAAGCCAAAATAATCCTTAAAGAGTCCTTCTTTGAAACTAGTGAAAAGGTCTCTTTATAGTCAATGCCCTTCTTTTGAGTGTAACTTTTGGCGACAAGTCTAGCCTTATACCTTTCGATATTGCCTTTTGAGTCTCGTTTGGTCTTAAAGACCCATTTACAACCGACTCGTTTAGAACCTTTAGGCAACTCGACTAGATCCCAAACTTTGTTGTCATCCATTGATTTCAACTCTTCTTTCATAGCATTGAACCACTTTTCAGAATTGTTACTTTCCATGACTTGTCTGAATGAGACTGGATCCTTATCAATGCTCAAGTCACATTCATGTTCAATAGAGTAAACCACATAGTCATTCGAAATAGCAGGTCTTGTATGCCTTACAGACCTTCTTAATGCTACTTCTTATGGTTCCTCTACCACTTACTCATTTGTGACTTGCACATTGTCAATTGGTTCATCATCTATATGTTCATTTTGTGGGTTTGGAACATTAACTTGTTGTCTCTGCATGTTGTGTGACTGTGATACAACAAGAGGGATAACAACTTGAGAAGAGACACTAGGTGTAGAAACATTACTAGTAGTCTCTTGAATGTCCACCTTTCGTGATTCCTCACTCCCACTGAACTGACCATTCTCAATGAACCGAGCATTACCAGACTCAACTATTCTCGTACTATGGTTAGGGCAATAGAACCTGTATCCCTTTGAATTTTCAGGATAACCGATGAAGTAACCACTAATGGTTCTTGCATCGAGCTTCTTTTCATGTGGATTGTATATCCTTACTTTTGCCGGGCAACCCCAAACATGAAGATGTCTTAAACTGGGTTTCCTTCCAGTCCATAGTTTATAAGGAGTCTTAGGAACTGCTTTGCTAGGAACCTTATTAAGCAGATATACAACAGTCTTTAATGAATGCATCCACAAACATAAAGGAACATTGTTATGACACAACATACTCCTAATCATGTCCAAAAGAGTACGATTCTGCCTTTCTGCTACACCATTTTGTTGTGGTGTACCGGGCATTGTATATTGTGCACATATGCCCCGACCTTCGAGAAACTTTGCAAATAGACCTGGACATTGTCCACTCTCATCAGTTTTACCATAATATTCACCACCTCTATCGGACCTCACCATTTTTACTTTTCTATCTAATTGCCTTTCCACCTCATTCATGAACACCTCAAGGACGTCCACTGATTGAGATTTTTCATGCAGTAAATATATATAACAATAACGTGAGAAGTCATCGATCAAAGTGATAAAATGCATTTCACCTCCCCAAGACGAAACGTCAAAAGGACCATGGATATCAGTGTGTATTAACTCAAGAAGTTTACTACTTCTTGTGGCAGGATTCTTTGATATGTGTTTGGTTTGCTTACCCTTAATGCAATCCACACATACATCCCAGTCATCAAAATTCAATTGAGGTAAATTTTCATTTTTCACTAACCTCGACATCCTTTCTTTGAATATATGACCCAATCTTTGATGCCATAAGAACGCAGAATATTCATTACGTGCACTACGTTTACTACAAATAGCATGCTCAACATTAACAGAGATTCAGAAAAATTAACATCAAGATTGAAACGATATAAACCATCCAATAAGTACCAGAACCATAACAGTATACAAGTTTATGCAAATGAAAAATATTGTTTCCAATCCTAAAATTAAAACCTAAACAATCAAACTTTGTAACAGAAATTAAATTCCCAGCACAACCAAGAACATAAGACAATTTTCAAGATCTAGACAACAACCAGTGTCTAGAATCAATCTGTAAGTCCCAATTCCTTCTATTCGTTCCTTCATTTTGTTCCCCATATACAAATATTTTTCAATTCCTTTTATGGACTGGATTGAAAGAAATCCCTGCATAATATTAGACACATGAGTGGTAGCACCAGAATCCAACCACCAGGTATTACTAGGTACTTCAATAAGATTTGATTCAAAACTTACAGAAACATAAAATGTACCTTTCTTTTCGAACCAATATTTTCTTTTCGGACAATCTTTCTTGAAGTGACCAACCTTCTTGCAAAAGAATCATTTCTGGTCCTTCTGGATTTTTCCCTCATTCACTTTCACTGGGGCTTTGTCCTTCTTATTCTTCTTTCCTGGTTTGGTCTTACTGCTGCTAGCACCATCATGAGTCATGAGATGGATAGAATGATCCTTCACTTTCTTCAGCCTCCCTTCCTCTTGAACCAACATGGCCTTGATTTCTTGAAAGTTCCATTTATCCTTAAGGGTGTTATAATTCACCTGGAACTAGCCAAATTCAGGAGGGAGAAAGTTCATAATAAACTGTACTAGAAAGAACTCATTCACTTCCATTCCCATTGACTTCAACTTTGCCGCTAAATTAGCCATTCCAGTCACATGATCATGAATGGGTTGTGACCAATCAAACTTTTTATTCGTCATCTCACTCATAAGAGTTCCCATAATAGACTTGTCAGTTATATCTGATTGTGAGTACTCCTTAATCATTTTCATGAATTCCCTTGCATTTTCTGTTTTGGGCATAGATGGCTTAACATTTTCAGCCATGGTCATGCCCATCAAGTTCAGTGACAGCTTGTTAGACCTTTGCCAAGACTCATAAAGAGACTTGTCGTCATCTGTACTAGTTCCAGTAATGGCTGGGGTCATTTCATCAATAACTATTGCTAGATCCAAGTCAAACACACCCAGTTGAAACTAAATTTGTTCAGACCAATCAACATAGTTTAGCCCCGTAAACTTGACAACACCATTGCCCAAACCAAATAAATTTATGGAAGCTGCAAATAATATACAAGCTCATGCATTAATGCTTTGAAAAACAATTAATGGATTCAAACAAAACAACTATACTAGTCATGCATTTAAGTTCGCCTTTGGGTGATACTTAAACTGACAATTTCAACTAAATCATGATGTTAAAATAAACATACTTTAATATACAATTAATCATACTTAAGTATACATGCATGCTATCTTTGGATATACAAACACATTTACTAAGAATGTCAAAAGGTCTCTTTAATGTCATTCATTATAAGCAATAGTCCACCTTTGGGTGACACAAATATTCCTTATAAAATAATGAGCAACAATCAATTATAAACCAATAAATATTGCATCCTTAATATAACATCAAAGTCATTGCATTGCAATAAAGTACAATTATCATAAATTGGAATTAAACAAATTAAAACATTTGACCACTTTAGTGATTAGCAAATCCACTCTACATTTAATTCCAAATTAAACATATATCATTTCATAGATTTTCTCAGGAAGGATAAATAAATTATTTATCATCACAATATAGATATTCACTAATTGTCAATCAAACAATAAAATAATATTGGAATTTCCAATCAACTTTATTGCAAATAAATTACTGTATAATCCAAATAAACAAAATAAGACCAATACAATTCATTTATATTAATTTTGCGAAAGCAATAAAACATAAATTTATTTTCAATTATTTGGTTCCTATATTCAAGAATGTCTCTGTAAGAGGGGAAAAACCGTGAAGAATATGAAAGATATAGGAAACGTGACAAAGCATGAATATATATACATACTTATATATAAGTTTCAATTGAAATCATGAACGTACAAGTTTCGATTGAAATCATGAACGTACAGGGAAATTTAATTACATACTTTGATCATGTACATCAAAACCACTGTGTGTACATCAAATACATGATTTTATTATGCATATATCATCACTGTGCGTACATGCTTTTAACATACAAGGAAATTTACTTTCAATGACATATATAGGTAATTGAAATTATGATTGATAATTACTGAGAGAAAGGTTACACACACTGAACTTAAAAAAAAAAAACACGAAATCGCGATGCACTTAAAATACAATTTCATATTTAAAATTTCTTTAATGGAATCACAAAATTCACAACACAGTGCTGTGATACCAACTGTAAAATTTCTTTTATGGTAATCTCCTGAGATTTATTTATGGAAACTATACATGACCTTGAATTTTGATGGTTCTCACACACCCATACAACAGTGAGAGTGACAAAGAGGCTAACATGGATCCATAATTGCTCTTCTTGTTTGAATTCTTTGTGAAAATTGAGGACCAATTTTCTCTCCCCCTTTCCTTTGCTTTCCTGGGTCCTTGATGGTTAGGAGGTTTCCTTTGATAGTTATCTTCTTTTCTTTCTTTAACTTCACTTTTAAAAGGAAACGGAGAGGGATAATAAAATAACCCCCTCTAACTCTATTTTCCATACTGGGTCAACAACCATCACATTGGGCCCACTTTAATTATAGCCAAACTATTAAATTACATGGGCCACATTAATTAAATTAATAAAATAATCTAACAATATATACCTCGATAATGTGTGTGGTGTGCTCTCTGCGTTTGTATTTAGCTAGACCTGATGGGTGCATAGTGTTATCACAGACAGTTTAACCTTAAAAGATGAAAACGGGTAACTTGAGGCTTGTGTGAGCACATTGTCCTTAAGGATCCATTCGCCTTGATTTCGATGATTCGCCAGGATATAATAGGTTCTTCTCTCAATGGGGTACGAGGTCGCATAGAACTTGTATAGAACAAACAGTGGAATCAAAGCAGAGCATAACATATAGCGGGAACAAAAAGTTGATGATGCATCATTATCATGGGCGCATGGGGGGCAAATCGATGGATTTGCACTTGCTTGGCCCGTTATTGTGCGCGCGAGCCCAACCTCTCATTAGCTTGTTTGAAAGTCTTTAACTCATGTTAGCTTATATACCCTCATAAGGCTCCTTGCACTAGCAATGTGGGACTTGAAAATTATGCAAGCTTTTGAAATACTATAAACTCACAAACCACCCCCCGTCCCCCCCCCCCCCACATATTTCAAAAGATTAAAAAATATTTTTTTAAAAAAAATCTGCTCTTGAACCACTAACATAAATGTTAATGCGTCGAATTTGGTGTCTTTTGGACTATAAACCAGGCTTAAACTAATAAGTCATAACATACATGTGAATAAGTGGTACATGTCCTATGAACCAAAACACTTTGCTATATGATAGAGGTCTTACCAATCACATTACACCCTATAGTTCTTTTCGTTATTGTTGTGTTGCGTTGTAAGGCCATGTGCGCGCTTGGTATTCATGAGTGCTATAGAGATTTTTTCCTTAATCTCATGCAAGCGGCCCCACTTGACACTCATATAGGTAATTTCATTAAGTGTACGTATGCTGCACTTCATACACCACCTGGAAGGGCTATGAAAATCATTAAAAGCCTTTTGACCTTATTCTCTCCAATATGCATGCTAGCACCTCATACACCATAGGAAGAGACAAATTAAATAGTGCTCGCAAAACTATCATGCGACTTGTTTTTACCTATATGAACTTTCTTCATGGGGTTTTCAATCACAAAGGTTGGGTTACCATCACCGTTAGTATCAAATTGGCTTTAGTCCCATTCGTCTCGATGTTTCAATTACTAATTTTCTACCCAAGGGTTTAGTCAGAGGATCAGCCAAATTCACTTCTGAATTCACATAATCAATGGAAATTGTTCCATCTTTCAGCAGCTGCTTCACCACATTGTTTCTTAATTGAATATGTTTATTTTTACCATTGTAAGTCATATTCTTTTCAATGGCTATATAGTCAACTGGCCATCACAATGAATATACACTAATGGTGGTTTCATTTCTAAAGGAATATCTGCTAAGAAGTTTTTTAACCACTCAACTTCTTACCTGCCAATTCCAAAGCTATAAGCTCAGATTCTATAATGGATCTGGCAATTATAGTCTATTTGGTCTATCTCTAAGTAACAGCACCACCACCAAGTGTAAAATTGTAACCACTAGTGGATTTTGTCTCATCTAAATCTGAGATCTATTTAGAATTGTTTGTCCTTCTAATACAATAGGAAATCCACTATACTTGATCCATAAACCATGGTACCTCTCAAGTATCTCATGAGTCTAGCAAGTGCACCCCAATGATCCTTATTAAGATTTTAAGTATATCTACTCAACCTACCCACAACATAAGCTATGTCAGGTTGAGAGAAATTCATCAAATGTAACATTATCCCAATTATCTGAGCATACTCAGATTGAGAAACAAAATCACCTCGATTTTTCATTAATTGAGCATCCTAAGAAGTTTTTCAACATAATGTTCTTGGGATAGTATGATACCATCACTCTTCCTTATGATTTTAACACCCAATATCACACTTGCACCCATGTCTTTTATGTCAAAGTTAGATGCAAGAAAAAGCTTAGTCTTAATCACTACATCTTCACATGTGCCAAATAGGAGCATATCATCTACATACAAGCAGATGAATAGAGTCCCCATCCATAATTTTTGTGTAGACACATTTATCCACTTCAACAACAGAAAATCATCATCAATCAAAGTCTAATTAAATTTCTCATGCCACTTTTTGGAACTTTTTTCAAATATACAAGGATGTGAGAAGTTTACAAACTTTGTTTTCTTGACCAGAAACGACACATCCTTCAGGTTGAGATATAAATTTCTTCTTCTAAATCACCATTTAGAAAAGTTATTTTTGATTCGTTTGATGTATAACCAATTTATTAACAGAAGCCAAAGCTATTAAAACTCGAATTGAAGAAATTCTAGTCACGAGAGAAAATATATCAAAATAGTCAATATTTTGCTTTTGAGAAAAACTTTCGCAACCAATCTTGCTTTGTATTTTTCAATTAAACTGTTAGGATTAAGTTTCCATTTAAAAACCCACTTACAACCAATGGTTTTTGCTCTCAGATGTAAATCAACCAAAATCCAAGTTTTATTTTTAGAAAGAGAATCAATTTCAGTTTTAATAATTTCATTCCAAATTTTGGCATCAAAAGAAGAAACAACTTCAGAAAAAGTTGAAGAAACATTTCCAATCAAGTAAGTATAAAAATCATTTCCATAGGAAGTTTCTTTCCTTTGTCTTTTACTCCTTCTCAAATCCTCATATGAGTTCTCATTATTATTTTGAATAGTTGCAGAAACAAATTTAGACTTCAAAGGAAACACATGTTCCAAAAACTCAACATTATTGGTTTCCACAATTGTATTACAATCAAGCACATGACTTTTCAAAACAAGAAACTGATAAGCAACACCATGTTCAACAAACCAGTAAACATGCAATCATGGGTCTTAGAGCCTACTTTTCTATTCTTAGGGCCATGAAGCATAACCTTAGCTAGGCACCCGTACATTCTCAAATTTCTTAAATTAGGCTTATACCATTTCCAATTTTCATATGAAGACTTACCGATTTTCTTATGTGGAATATTATTTTGCAAGAAACAGACAGCTAAAATGGCTTCCCCCATAAGGTATCTAATGCACCTGAACTAATAAGCATGACTTTCATCATTTCCTTTAAGGCCCTATTTTTCCTTTCTGCTACCCCATTAGACTAAGATGAATAAGGTGGAGTTACTTCATGTATTATCCTTTCTTTTTCACAATACTCATTAAACAAGGTGTACTTACCACCCCTATCAGATTAACCCTCTTGATTTTCCTATTTAATTGGTTTTCTACTTCGATTTTATATAAAAAAAATATATCAAATTCTTCATCTTTATGCCTTATTAGATAAACTTATAGTGTACCTTAAGCAATCATCTATGAACGTTACATAATATTTCTTACCTCCTTTAGTTACGGATTGTTTTAATTCACCTAGATAAGGATGAACTAAATTAAGCAAATCAGATTCACGTTGAAAAGATAAACAAGATTTCTTAGTTAATTTTGATCCAATATATTCAACACATTTATTTTGACTTTCATTATTAAAACCAGAAATCATACCAAGTTGGTACATGTTTTTAACATAAGCTAGAAATTAATGAGTACTAATCTAACATGCCACACATCAAACGAATCAACCATATAAGCAGAAAAGGAAATAACTTTATTAATCACTTCAGAAACATTAAGAACAAAGAGTCCCTGATAATAATATCTTTTCCCAACAAATACATTATTTTTTGTCATCACAATTTTGTCGAACTTAAGTGATACTTTAACCCCAGCTCTTCCTAACAAGGTGACAAAAATTAAATTGGCCTTGATATTAGGGACATGCAATACATCATTCAAATGCAGTTCTAGAATCACCAAGATAGATAAGTTCTTCTCCTTCCCCTACTGTTGTATAGGAGGTGAACGCTTCTCCATTGGCACAAATTTTCATGGTAGCCCAATGTAGAAACACACAGGAAAACACTAGAAGGGGGGTTGAATAGTGTTTTTATAAAATTTTGCAATTTTTCAAAAACCTTTTCACAAACTGAGTTTTTAAGTTATAAAACAGGTTTTCAGAAGCTGTCTTAGATTTTATCCTTTGTCTGAAATACTTTAGACAGTGGATCTAAAAGTAATTTTCCCAAGAGATTTTTCACAAGTGTTTATATATAGCAACTTAGATTCATAACCCTTTTCTTGTTAACTTAAACTGAATTCAAAGAGATAAGAGTTAGAGAAGCACTCAGCCAAGATTTATCCTGGTTCACTCACTATCACTATGAGCTATGTCTAGTCCCAGAGCAAACCAGATTCTGGATTTTCTCCACTAATATGAACAGATTATAAGTATTGTTTTCTCCCAAGCCTCTTCAGGCTCTAAAAAGTAAGTATTGTTTGCACACCCAGCCTTTCCAGGCTCTTACAAGTATTGTTCTCTAACCTAGCCTCTTCAGGCTAAAAAAACAACAAGTGTTTACAAAGAAAATGAACTTAGAACACAAAGTTCTTTGTTCAGAAGAGTGTACAAGTAAAACAATGATTTGACATTGGGTATGAAAGTTTTCGTACAAGGTAATCAGAGTAAAATCTATAAATATTTTTGCAACATTTTCTTTCAAAGCTTTTTTGCATAAGTTGCTTCTCTTTTGCTTAAAAAAGACCACTGGTATTTATAGACTTTGATGAGCTTGAAAACATCGTTGAGAAGTCCGTTGTGAGATGGCATTTAATGCTCTTCATCCCATTGTGAAACAGCTCTAGCAAAGTACAAGGTTGCAGCGCTGTTCTGACCTCTGCAACTCCTGCAACACAATATTTCCTTATTTGTGCTTATTTTTCAAATCTCAGCCAAAAGTGATCTTTTGTCATTCCTGATTTGTGTTTTGAGGTTTCGTGAAGGAATGGTATAGACTTTGACTTGCCACATCAGTCAAGGTCTTGGCTTCAAACAACTTGGCTCATACAGCACTTCAATCTTCAGATCAGACTTCAGACTTTAGAAGATGCTTCAGAACCAATTGCTTCAGAACGCCTAGAGCACTTGAGACAACCTTTTTAAGTTCAGTTGTTTAACATATCTGAAAAACAGAACAATCATTAGCATAACTGTGAAGTCTTAAAGAGTTTATTTTAAGTTTATACTCATCAAAATCTTAGCATGGAGGTGTCTTAGACTTTCAAAGTCTTGAGACTCAACACCCCAGAGTCTACCACCCACTTGGTCACATCAGTCACAATATTAGCTTGAGAAACGATCGCCACAATAATGTCATCTACCAATACCAAATTTACCTTTGGCTTGGGAGGATTATCATTCCTCGCACAATATCTACATTGAAGTGTCTGATGATCTTGCCTTCCACAAAAAAAAGAAATTGCCTCTTTTTTTGAAGTTACTGTTGGGATTAGAAACCTTAGGGACAAAGTGATCTGAGTTTGATTCCGTACCAATTTTGTTAGATTTATTTTGAACGAGATTGACTCTTGCTACCAAGGCCATTGCTATGGCCACCTTTATCTCCTTGCGGTTGGTGTCTTCAATGATGATGTAAGTGATTGGATCTGCTAGAGATATTTGTTTGTGCTTGTGTTTAAGTTGTTGTTTGTAATCATTCCAGGACGGGGGTAGCTTCTCAATCAACAGTCCAGCTACAAAATCATCTTGCAGCTCGATCTTCTCTCCCTTGAGATTTTCGAGTAACTTGTGGTATTCGTTCATTTTCACCTTGATGTCTTTGTCTTCGGTCATCTCCCACTTGTAGTAGTTGCCGTTTATGAATTTTTCTTTTCGGCATCTTAAACAATGTACTTGACATTGATAGAATCCCAAATCTTCTTTGCTTCCTTATACAAACAGTAGAAATCTAAGAGTTTGTTAGATAAATTTCTAAGGATAGTATGACGACATACCTTGTTGGCATTATTCCAATCTTCAATGAGTTTAGGATCTGCCATTTGTGGTGGCTTTGGGTCCATTAGAGCGGCAACCACTCCATGCATGTTGAGGATTGAAAAGAGATGTTTTTGCCATCTACGATAATTCTGACCGAAAACCTTGACCATGGAGATATTCGGGAATGATTTTGTATAAAGTACAAGAGGAGCATTGACCGAGGTAGGAGTAGTTTCAGTTTCTCCATCTCCATTTTATGGACTGGTGTTGCCAGAAGGTGTAGAAGAAGAAACTAATCCTTAATATTGTTGTCGCAGGTGCACCGTCTAGCCTGAAAAGATGAAAATGAATAACCTAAGGCACGTGTGAGCACGTTGTCCTTAAGGATTCATTCGCCTTGATTATGATGATTCCCAAGGATACAACAAGTTCTTCTCGCACTAGGGTACAAGGTCACACGGAACTTGTAGAGAAAGGACAGTGGAATCAGAGCAGAGCATAAGAGGGAAAGAGAAAAAGTGAAAATCGTGTATCGGAAAAAACAGATAAGATAAAAGTGGAGCTTATAGTTAATTTCAAAAATTAAATTAAAAAAGGAGACATGGAGGAAAATATGGAACTGCTTCGGTTAGTTGAGGATAAGGATTATCTCAAAAAATCCGGAGAGACCAAGTCAAATATTATCTCTTATAAAATACGATTTTTTGGATAAGGATTAGTATTCAAAATTCAAAAGTAATTATAAATAGAGCGAGAGCAAAAAACTGATGAGGCACCATTATCATGCGCGTAGGGGGCAAATCGGTGGATTTGCACTTGTTTGACCCATTATTGTGCACGCGAGTCCAATCTCTCATTAGCTTGTTTGAAAGTCACTAACTCATGTTAGCTTATATATCTTCATAAGGCTCCCTACACTAACAATGTGGGACTTGAAAATTACACAAGCTTTTGAAATACTAAAAACTCATAACACATGGTGCCCTTGCCTTTGAGAGGGATTGATTGGCAATTTCGAAAGAGTTAATGATATGTAGCAGTTTTTTTAATAATGTAAATGAAGTAATTAATATATAAAATTTGAAATTAAAATCTTATATAAACTGTTTTTTTCTTTTGACAAATTATATGAATTATCTAAACACTTTATCATCAGACCGATTTATATAAGGTTGCACATGAGTTGGGTTTGAGGTTGAATAGGATTGGGTTTGAATGAAGGGGTTTTGGATTCAACCAATGATCACATGCTTTCAGATTGGGTTGGGTCGGATTGGCTATTTTTTTGGGACAAACCGAACCAACTATGATCGGGTTAGGTTGGATTATATTGGTTAGTTTGGCAAAAATAAAATAATATAAAAATAAAGGAAAGATTAACTAATTATAATAATTAAAAAACATTTTTATGTAATTTCATATTTAGACTTTATAATATTTGTAATTTATCAATTTGGGTATAAATTTATTTTATAAAATTTAAAATTAAGAAAATATAAATTATATATGGATTTAATAAGTATACACTGACAGTGTAAATTTATTTTACACAGTCATCCAATGATGTGTTGCCACATCATTTATTGAGTTTAATAACACATGAGGTGTCATAATCATTAATTGATGTTGCAACACATCATTAGATGACCGTGTAAAACTTTTTTACACTGTTAGTGTATAGTAATTAAACTCATTTTATATAATCATACACCACAATTCATATATAATTCATAATTACAAATTACACATTTGATAGATTTTAAAAAATCTAATAATTAAAATCCTTCATAAGGAATGATAATACGAATTTCATACCAAATTACCAAACCCTAAACCACATTTAATTTCATTTTTTCCTAATATAATCAATTATTTTATTATTTTTTATTTTAGGTTAAGTTAGATCGATTCGGATCGTAAAAAACCAAATTACCAAACCATATTTAATTGGGTTGAAAAAAATCCAACCACGGTTTGGTTAGATCCTGTGTGTAACTCTAGATCCAAATCCTTCATCACTAGATAGATCGATCTATTGTATATTTGCATGGCTATTTGAATGCATTTTCACATCATTCCAATGCAAATTCAATATATAGTATGAAACATCCCAAAAATTAGACTTAAATCAAACTAGAGGAAAGTTGGGGGTGGGTTGAGAGGCTGAGTAGGAGAGGAAGAATTACAAGAAAGAATATGAGGGTTAGTAAGAATCTGTGGGTATTAAAGGGAAGATTTCAGAAGAATAATTGAGTTGAGTATGAATTATGGAAAAAGGAACTAGGAATGATAGAATAGTGAGAGTTAGGAGAGTTAAATTTAAGAGTTTAAGTGTTAGAGTTCTCATTCAATTAACATCCCGATAATTAAGATCTTTGATGAATTAAAAGTGATTAGAATAATGATAGTAAGTTCAGTAATTAAAAAGAAAGTAATTAGGAAATTGTAACATTCCGTAATTCAGAACTTCTATTAATTCATAAGATTAAGATAGGAATTTATATGTTAATAATTAAGGAAAGACATTTTAAGAAATTAGGAGATAGAATTTAGGAGTTTTAAAACTAAGTTTCCAAGTTTTTAAGCAAATTAGGGAGTTAGGAGTTTCTGGTAATCGATTACCAGCATCTTGTAATCGATTACCAGCATCTTGTAATCGATTACCTGAGAGCTGGATCTTGGGTAATCGGCTGTCAAGGATGTGTAATCGATTACCAGAGAGCTAAATTTCTGGTAATCGATTACCTGAGAGCTGAATTTTGGGTAATCGCCTGTTAAGAATTTGTAATCGATTACCTGAGAGCTGATATTTTGGTAATCGATTACCAGGTATGGTAATCGATTACCATAAAATTTGGGTTTGTAGTAATTGATTACCAGGGGTGGTAATCGATTACCAGGTTACCAGAAGAGCTTTCTAGTGTCTTTTTAGCCGTTGGTAATCGATTACAGTAAGTCTGTAATCGATTACCATCACTTAATATATATATAGCTGGTGCGAAAATCAGATGCATGTCTTCATTTTCCTTCTCCCCTTCGACTTAGAGAGAGAGTGGGATTTCTAGTGAGAGGAAGCTCGAATTTGAGGTCGAAAAGGGAATCGAAGCTAGGAATCGCCAAGTGGATCCCTTCTCTACTCATTGTTCTCCTCTTGGGTTTCAATTTGGTGAGTACAACTCACAAACACACACTCTCCTTTGATTTTGAGTTTTCCCCAATGTATGAACCCTACTCTCTAATTCCCTTTCTATATGAATATAGTGGTTAGATTAGCGATGTTTGTATGTGATTGAGTAATTTGGTTAGGTTTTTCATTGAAAACCTTAGGGTAGCGAGATTTACGAAACTAGCGAGATTTACGAAATTGTCGAAATGCTCATTGTATGAACCCTATCCCTTTAATTCCCTTTCTATATGGTTGATTTGATTTGATTTGATTGGATTTGTAATGTTTGTATGGAATTGAGTGATTGATGTTATGATTTACTTGAAAAATCTTTGAATGTCGAAAGTTACGAAACTTGTGAATTTACGAAAGTTACGGATTTATAGAAATGCTTTAAACTTCAGCTTTAGTAGTTGATTCATGTTAAGCCGGTTTTGACCGTGAGTTAATTCAAGTCAGCCTTTGCGTTGTGAGTTAAAAATTAAGTAATTATGTGAAAAACTTGACTTCGGTCTAGTAATGGGTGGAATTCGTCCCCGGGAAAGACGTTTCCCGTAGTCTGAGCTCAGTTCTAACCATAGAAAGTGATAAGATCACGCCTGCTGGGCACAGCAGTGAGTTGCATCATTAGTGCATTTATTTGTTTTAGTTATGATTATGATTATAGTTACATATTAGTTAGTGATTGACTTTCCCCCGCCGCATGTCTCACCTATTAGTTTATTTGAATAATGTTCTAAGAAGTTTGTTAAATTGTTAATTGTCATTGATATATGCTCCTTGCATTCATGCATGTGGTTGTATTCACTGGGATTATTATCTCACCCCACGTTTCGGGGATATAATTAGTGATGCAGGTACTTCCGGTGAGGTTGAGGCAGCTAAGGTGAAGGTGGAGCTGAGTCTTAATTCTGCTGGGAGATTAGTTTAATAGAAGTAGTTCCTGATGTATTTGTGTTTTGGTAATCGGTTATTTGTCGTGGTGTACTGATGTAAATTGTAGAAGTGTAATTATTCTGAATTGGCCACTGAGGCCTAGCTTTAATGCTATGATAGGTATGATATTGAATGTATTGGTCTTTGAATCACATTTCTCCAAGTGTGGATTCTTCCCTAAGTTTAAGTAAGATTTACTCTTATTTTAGGGAATTTGATGTTATATTGTGATTGCTTAAGCTAATCGTTGGAAAGTTTAAGCGAATATGTGACGATATCAGAAATTTAACGAAATAATTTCAAGAACTTCAGGGATAGTGTCTCCAACGAACATTATTTTTGAGTTTAGAAATTAGGGCGTTACATAGTATGTGTTTAGTTTAGTCTAGAATCATATTTCAAACGTGATTTCGGGTAAATGTTACTAAAAGTAGTATTGGTCAAAATCCACATTTAAAATGTGATTTTGTAGTAAACTAAACACGTTAATAGTTAAATTCAAATGAATGTACCAACGGGGGTTGGTTCAAGTGGTACATGCTTGATTCCCCTTAAGCAAGGTCTCGGGTTCGAGTCTTGTGGATGAAAATAATCCTTACTGGGAGAGCTAGCCCCACCATGATGTGGATGTTCCCGGCTCAATTGCCTCCCGTGGAGGATACCTGTGGTTAAACCAAAAAAATTCAAATGAATGTGAATTTGAGATGTGTGGACGCCTCCCAAACAAACTTGTAGTGGGTTATATGTAGGCAAGGCAACGGGGCGGGTCGGGGCAGGTTTTGCTCTCCCAACCTCTGTAGAAGTCAGGGCGGGTTTGAATTTAAAGAGAGCGAGTATGAAACTATGAAACTCAATCCCATCTCCGCGGGTCCATGTCGGGTTCGGAAAAACCCGCAGGGATTTCACCTTCTCTATTTTTCATTTTTTATTCATTTTATAACTTAAATACATGTTTTTAAATAAGTCATATATATATATATATATATGATATATTCTGATTCAAATAATATATAAATATAGACATTGATCATCCTAAAAAAAAAATAAAAAACTTAAGAACTATATTATATGTTAAAGAAAATATATAAGCTTGTCTTTATTATTTAACTATTAGTATAATTAAAATTATTTAATTATTATATCGGAACGAGTTCATGTTCGGGGACAAGACGAGTTCTTGCACCCCAAAACCTGTCCCCGCCCCTGTTAAAAGCGAAGCGGGTTCGAGGTCGGGTTTTACTTAAACCCAGTAAAAAACGAGTTTTCCCCTATCAAAGTCGAGCAGGGGCGGGTTGATATATCCACATATTTGAGTTTTATTGTCTTGCCTAGTTATATGTACTGACCTTTATATTGAATTATATAGAGTGTGTTTGGTAAGCCATTTCAGCTAGTTGAAAGCTGAAATTAGTAACTGAAATCATTTCAGCTCTGTTTGGTGAGGTACCTTTTTTGGGTAGATACTAACTTTTCTTGAAAAGGTACTTGAGGTAGCTTTTTTAAAAATGCTCCAATTTTCAGCTACTAGCTGAAAATTAATTACAAGTTTATCCGTTAACCTCCCCACTTATCATTATTTAATAATTAATTATATCCTTATATGTCATTTTACCATTTTCAGCTAGTTTTACCAAACACATTCATTAGTTTTCCAGCTTTTAGCTTTCATCTAGTTTTAAACTTTCAGTTAGTTTTTTATCTAGTTTTATCAAACACAGTCATAATATATATTTTTAAAATGTCTTCTATGTTTAAAAATTTGAGGGCTAAAAATTAAATTGATAAAACTTTGAATTATCACAACAATTAGAAAGTTTACTAACTTTTTTAACACGGATTGATGGATTGATAAAGTTATAAGTAGTTTTTGCAAGATATGTAAAAGGTTACTTTTATTAATTTTTACGTGATTATTTTAGGACTCACAATTAGTTTCAGTTTTTAACAAAAAGTACAATGATTAGAGACTCAAAATTACTTAATAAATTTAAAACTACTTCAAAGCAATATGCAAAATAGATTCACAGGGAGTATATAGTAAATTACAATGCAGTTAAATTTAAAGTAATCTCCAAAACAAATTTTCGAAAATGTGTAAAACTTTTTTACATTTATAAATGTACACTAATTAAACTCTTTCCTAAAATCATTTTAAAAAGGTTATGAAAAGAATTTGAATAGTTTATTGAAAGAATTTAATAATTATATATTATCATTGTAAAAAAATTTATTATCATTTAACGATACATTAATATATTTTTAATGAGTTTAATAAGACATCATGTCTATTAGGGGTGTAATCGGGTTGGATTGGATCGGGTTTGGGGTGACATCAAGTCCGAACCGCTAGAATGGTGGTGGGTTGGGTTGGTTCGGGATTTGTATTTTTTGGGTGAGTAACCCGGACCGAACCAACCCGGATATGTTCGGGTTGGGTTGGGTCATCAGGTCATGAACATTTTCCCTTTTTTTTTAAATGTGGAAGACGAAATTAAATTAAAATATAAAATGAAAAAAAGAAAAGAAATAGAGAAAAATAAATTGAGAGGAGCAGATGAAATAGGATTTGGGGAACCACCTTTACTTGTGCTGCCGCTGCGCCTATTTTTGTTCTCTCCTTGCATGAAAATGAAATAAGATTAGGACTTCTTTTTCTGGTTTGGTTTGGGTTGGGTCTATCGGGTTCAACATAGGCAAACCCGAGACCCGAACCGAATCAGACCGGGTTTGAAAGAAAATGTCTGAACCGAACCGAATACCTGAACCAAACCGTTAAATATCTTCGGGTTGGGTTGGATTCGTCGGGTTCACGGGTTGGGTCAGACCCGCTTACACCCTATTGTGTATAACACACTGACAATGTATAATAATTAAACTCATATAAAATATTATAAATTTAAAATTTTATATTACTATTGTATGAAATAAATCTACAATACTACACGTGGACAGTTTTTTAAGTACTGTTCACCCAAGGTTTTCTTTTTGCCACACGTGAACAACTTCTTTTAATTGGTTCACTCAAGCTCATTCTTTTTTGGTCACACTGAGGGGTGTAATCGGCTTGGGTTGGATCGGGTATGGGATGATATCAAGTCTGAACCGATAGAATGGTATTGGGTTGGGTTGGTTCGGATTTTGTATTTTTTGGGTGAGAAACCCGAACCGAACCAACCCGAATATGTTCGGGTTCAGGTTGGGTTGGGTCATCGGGTCATGAACATTTTTCCTTTTTTAAAAAAATGTGGAAGATGAAATTAAATTAAAATATAAAATGAAAAAAAGAAAAGAAATAGAGAAAAAAATTGAGAGGAACAGATGAAATAGGATTTGGGGAACCATCTCTGCTTGTGTTGCCGCTGCACCTATTTTTGTTCTCTCCTTGCATGAAAATGAAATAAGATTAGGACTTTTTTTTCTGGTTTGGTTCGGGTTGGGTCTATCGGGTTCAACATAGGCAAACCCGAGACCCGAAGCGAACCAGATCGGGTTTGAAAGAAAATGTCTGAATTGAACTGAATACCTGAACCGAACCGTTAAATATCTTCGAGTTGGGTTGGATTCGTCGGGTTCGCGGGTTGGATCGGACTCGCTTACACCCCTAGTCACACATGTGACATGTCTCATTCATAAAACGTGATTTTTTTATGAACCATACAGGTATCCTACACGGGAGACAATCCTGCTCCTGTTGTTTTCTTTTTATTTTTTTTATCTCACTTTCATTTTCTTTTTTACTATTATATTAAAACAATTATCTCTCTATTTTATTCATTAATGTTTTCACTTATTATCTCTCCTATCTATCTATATACTCCATATTAAAATTGTTCTCTTGGAACACATGCCACATTTTCTCTCACTTCCGTTATTTAGATTTTTTAGATTTTTTTATGCTCACTTCAGTAAAGTGAATTTTTTATGAACCCAGATACTCTCCACAGAAGACAGTCATGTTCCTTCCGTGAACATCCACGTAATTGTGGGGTTAACTCTTCCAACAACGGTTTATCCATACACTTTATATAGGTTTTAAGTGACTAAGAGGGGGGATCTCAAATATCAATATAATTTAAATTTATAATTATATCGGTTTTTCTAACATTTGCAATATTGCATAGAATAATAAAACAAAAGTGGAAATGTTTTATTGGGAATTACAACCATTAACATTACCAATGCATTGAGTGTTGTGGTAGTTTTTTTAATGAACAATGTATATCCTCTACAGGAAATAGCTCTGGTTCTATTATTTTCTTTTTTCACACTTTAATTTTCTTTTTTTATTATTATATTAAAATAAAATCTCTCATTATTCATTCCTGTTTATTTGTTTCATTACATAAAAACACACATTAAGAGATACAATAAGTGTGTTGATTTACATTAAATTTAATATATTTTTTTAAATATATTATTTATCTCTCTACTTTGTTCATTAATGTTTTCACATATTATTTCTTTTATCTATTATATTTATCTATTTACTCTATATTAAAAATGCTCCCACCGTACACGTTTGATGTTTTTCACTTGATTTTTTTCTAAGTTTTTTATTCTCACATCAATGGGGTGATTTTTTTTATGAATTACATTTACCCTTCACGGGAGGTAGTCATGTTCCTGTCGTTTTCTTTTTTCTTTTTCTTTTTGTTTCTTATCACAAATTCAATTTCTTTTTTATTATTATATTAAACATTTTCTCTCTTCCTATTAATATGTTTCATTTACAAAAATTATTTTTTAATAAAAAATGCATATCCTCCACGGGAAATAGTTTTGGTTCTATTGTTTTCTTTTTTATCACACTTTAATTTATTATTATTATTATTATATTATTATTATTATTATTAAAATAAATTCTCTCATTATCCATTCCTATTTATCTGTTTTATCACATAAAAACATACATTAAGAAATACAATAAGTGTGTTGATTTACACTAAATTTAATGTGTTTTTTTTCAATTTATTATTTATCTCTCTATTTTATTCGTTAATGATTTTACTTATTATCTCTCTTTATCTATTCTACTTATATATTTACTTTATATTAAAATTGTTCAACAATTACAAATGTCATGTTTCTTACTTGCATTTTTTTTAGTTTTTTATTCTCACTTCGTGATTTTTTTTAACATGAGTATCCCCCACGAGAGCAGTTCTGCTCCTGCCATTTTCTTTTCTTTTTTTTATTTTTTATCACACTTTAATTTTCTTATTTTAATATTATATTAAAACATTTATCTCTCTATTTAATCATCATAGTCATGTCTTAAAAAAATACATATGTTATTATACTTAAATTATTTCTATTAACATATGCTAAATTATTGATTTTCTTAAAAGGAGATAAATATTATAGATTATTGATCTTAGACATTGTATTCTAAACTTAATACACGTGCATCGCACGGGTTAGATACTAGATAATACTCGAGTGAATTCTTGCATTAGGTGATGGTGATTTAGGCACTTATGGTGATGATGCGACTAATACTGAAATATCGAAAGATTTATTGATGAATTCTACAGGTAATACAATTGGAGATATAGTTTTGTTTGCATACCCTAAGCTACTTTCAAATTTTGGAAACATTGCCTTTGTTTAGGATAAAATAATTCTTGCTCCTATGTTGTTCATTCAATTAATGAATATGTCATGATATTATTTACTAGAGAAGAGAGAGTGTATTTGAGTCCTAATATGATATGGAAGGTAGATGAGGAGATTGATATTGAAGCTGAGGTGTTTTGCACTTCCTTATCATAAGTTTGTGTTAAAAATAGGAGTGTATGTCATGCTAATGAGTAATCTTGATTTATCTGCTAGACTTTGCAATGAAACCAGATTAATAAAAGTGAAGGTCAAATATTATCACATATTAGTGTGTATTTACCAAAACCAGTTTTCTTGCATGGTTAATTACATATTGTTGTATCTAGGGTTTGTCTCAACAAGGACTTATGATCCTTATATGTGATGACAATTTTAAATGTTGTAATGTGACAAAAAAATATAGTGTATAAGGAGACATTTCAAAAAATATAAATGAAACAAAATTTATAATAGTTTCCATTTTTAATTATTAATGTTTTATATTTGATTTTCCAAATCCATTTTTTATTTTAATTTTTTAATATTCTTTATATACTAATAAGTATAGAATTAAATATTAAAAAGGAATAAATTATTATTATTTTTCATTATACATATTTAATAATCTATTAGAATAATAACATCCGTGCATCGCACGAGTAGGACACTAGTTAACAACATTTTAAAATATTAACAAAAGATAAATTTCGAAAAAAAAGTAATAGGAAAAAAACAGAAAAAAAGCCACATGAACCTCATGTCTCTCTCTCTCTCACACACACATATATATTGTATTAATTACATGTATCTCTTATTATACCAGGGACAATTTCATTTGGATTTTGTAACATCCCGGAAATTTGAGACCTAGGAACACAAGAGAAAACCTTAGGTGGTAAGCCAAGCCCTGAGAGGGAAGTCAAAAGTAGGATAAGAATTCAGAGGTCAAGAGTGTGTCAAGCAGGGAATTAAAGGTATCCATTAGAAATCATGAGTTTTGAAAGAATTTATAAGATATACCAAAGGTTAAGGCAATTAAATTGTAGGTCAAACTTAGAAGGAAACACACCCTGTATCAAAAGAAGTATAAAGGTCTCTGAGTGATAAATTGAAGTTAGGTAAAGAAAGCGAAGTTAAAGGGATTTTGTTAGGAACTTATGGGACTTTAGGGAGAAAGGAGAAGCTGGGAGAGTAATCTTTAAGATGAGGTTTTGTTAGGAGGTAAATGTGTGAAGTCTATTAATCAGTTTGAGCATTCAAACTTGACTCAAAGACTTAATATCCTTTAGTTTTAATGATTAACAAATAAGATTATATAAACAGATTCTACTGAGAAAGGTATTGGTTTGTTGATTGTGTTTCAGGATGAAATAGTAATCAGAAACAGAAGATTAGGATCAGAAGAACAAATGCAGGATCAAATATAAAGAAGCTGTCTGAAGAATGCAACTCGTCTGAAGTGTGCAAACTTTCTGAAGACGTGAAGACCATATGAAGACAACATAAAGCAGTCTGAAGAAAAGAAGCTGTCTGAAGCAAGGAAGCTTTCCGAAGCAAAGAAGCTGTCTGAAGCAACGAAGATGTCTGAAGAAGCAGAACTCATCTGAAGAGTTGAAGCTGTCTGAAGTAGTTCAACTCGTCTGAAGTATCAGTGCTGTCTGAAGTCTCACTTATGACGTGGCACCCTCTGCTGAAGTTTGTGAAGACTTTTCTGAACCTCTGCTGCACGTACCTTTTCAAACAAGTTTATGGGAAGGAACACAGAGACCTTTCCTGGTGATTTTGAATTTCATACACCACTGAGGAAATCTCTGCAACGCAGAAATTGCAGCAACAACGATGCCAGCTTTATAGCAGCACCAACGTTGTACTCTGTCAAAATTATGAAGACACCCAGAAGCGTGTCTCACGATGGATTGAATAGCATTTAATGCTTTCTCTAAAGGGTGGTATCACAACGGAAATATCACCATCACCAACCCAAAAGAAAGCACAAGAAAAGCTCAGGAGACTAAGCAGAAGCAACAAAGAGATATGTTTGAATAACATATTTTAATTCAAACATAGTTTATCAACTGCAAGAAACAGCCATTGAAAAAGACACCTCACTCAAAGAAGAAAGGAGAAATGGTGTCAGGAAGCAAACAGAAAAGGAGCATATACAAAATAAGCAAGAGGACAAATCCAACGGATACCTCCTCATATACACTCCTAAGTAAAGCATAGAAAATCAGAAGTCAGCTGAAGAAAAGTAAAAGGATATCAAGAGAGAGAACATGCAAAATAATATCAAGAAAATCTCTCTAAAAGAGCTCATCTACAGAAGTGTCAGAACAAGACTGTCTGAACACATAACTGCTAAAGAAGAAGCAACCGTTTGAGACACTATTACATAACGGCTATATGAGCCACATCATCAACATCTCAACGGTATCATGAATCATCTTCAAACGGCTATATTCCAACAGAACATATAAATAGCCTCAAGGAAGAATTTGAAGATGTTGAACTCATTCACTTGGTTCAATCAATTGATCAAGATGCATCAGAAAAATCCTATCGGTGTTGACCATACTTACTTGAATCAACTATGCTAGTAAAAATAGCAGTTGTTCAGTTGAACAACCTACCAGGCTGTGCTTAATCTCATATGAACCAAGAATGGTTTGAAGATGCAAGTATGCCTTGGTTTTTCCATTGATACGGGTGAGAATGTAACCCATGGAAACCAATGGCTGGAGAACAAGGCTGGAGCTTAAAGTCAAGTATCTACCGAGCCAATTCTCAGAGGATGTTATTCCTCATATCAGAGACAGGGATTGTACTTAAACTTATATACTTGTATCACTTTCTTACCCTTGTACTTAGATTTATCCATTGTATCCTGAGTAGTACTCAGTTAACCTCTAGTACAGGAAAAGATTAAGTTTATGTTTCGTGGAATCTTAAACTTAGTTTAATTTGTAAACACTTTATGTGTCTGAGAGCCTGGAGAGGCTTGGTGGAAGAAAGAATACTCTACACTTGGATAAGTGTCTGAGAGCCTGGAGAGGCTTGGTGGAAGAAAGAATACTCATGGTAGAGCCTGGAGAGGCTTGATAGAAAAGAATACTTGTGATGTCTGGAGAGACTGTACTCGTGGTGTCTGGAGAGACTGTACTCGTGGTGTCTGGAGAGACTGTACTCGTGGTGTCTGGAGAGACTGTACTCGTGGTGTCTGGAGAAACTGTACTCATTGTGTCTGGAGAGACTGTACTCGTTGTGTCTGGAGAGACTGTACTCATGGTGTCTGGAGAGACTGTACTCATGGTGTCTGGAGAGACTGTACTCGTTATGTCTGGAGAGACTGTACTCATATTCAAGTTTGTAATCTGAATATTCATATAGTGGAAATCCAGTGGTTGTTTGCCATTGGGTCTGGACGTAGCTCACAGTGGTAGTGAGTGAACCAGGATAAATTCCTTGGCTAAGTTTTCTTACCCTTATCTCTTATAAATTCTTTTTATACTAATCAAGGGGTCAGAATAATTAATCTGATATTTTATAAAGACACAAAACATCTTTTAAAATTAGTTTTTACAAGCCGTCTGAAAACTTCAGACAGCCACTTAAAAGCCTGTCTGAAATCTCTATGCCTAAGTCCTTTTTGTTTAATCTCTTTATTTCCAGTTTTCATATTTAAGTTGGAATTTGAAAAGTATATTCTATAATAAACTTAACACAACTATTTCAATAAAATGATCTTTCATATGAACAAAACATGAGATATCTCTTATATCATTTGAAGCTTTACAAAGAATGTTCCTTGAAGAACTTCTGAAATAAATTCTCAGAAGTGAGTCTGAAAGAGATCAGTTCAAAAATCAGGAACAGACTTCAGACAACCTCTAGTCATCTGAAGTATTTCAGAAACTATGCTGAAAATACTCTTTGTATTAATCTTCAGAATATACTTTGAGAAGCCTTTGTTTAAAACAATCTTAAGCTTTAGAAGAAACATTGTTTTTCTTATCTTCCACATGTTTCAACTATCTCTGATCTTAAGACTTATTTTTAACGGTGCCCATATTCATGTTTTAAATTAAAGATTTCCAAAAACTATCAAAAAGTTTAAAACACTATTCAACCCCCCCTTTTAGTGTTTCCTGTGGTTCTAACAATTGGTATCAGAGCTCACCTTCGGGTTGAGCATCTAACAAATGCAGAAGGAGTAGATCCTTAGAAGATGGAAATCTCACCAAGCTGAAGCAACTCTGAAGAATGATAATGAGAAAATAAAATCACTTTCTTAAAACTCATTACTCATACAAGGCATCTTTCAGAAGGATATAGCTGGAAAAGGAAAGTGTATCTATCTCTAGATCACAACCGGGTAACACCTTTCCTATCTTTGTCTAAATCTAAGTTTAAATATAATTGTTTATTTGCTGAAAGTTTTGTTTTATCGAAATTACTATTACATAAGAGTACTTGTGTGAAAATAAATTATTGCACAATAAATGTCCTATATATATACGTATTACTTGTTTTGTGTGTAAATTATCTGCATTATATGCGTGAATATATGTGTATATTTATTTTAGTAAATAAAGAGTCATGTATGTGTATCATGATTATCATTAAATGTGATATGGCGCAACGAGGATCAATGTATTATCAACCGGTTTCTCATAATTGGCACGATGCACAACTCTCAATAATTGCTTGGTGGATGTAACCGTTATTCTTCATTGAACGAAGCAATGCTTGATTGCCTATTTAAGAATTGGAAGATCATCATAGAAACTACACTTCAATCAACTTATCCTCAAAAGCCAGAACTCTTCAAGCACCCTAATCTCCTTAGATCAATCGTACTCAATGGCCAACATGTCTGCATCATCAAATAACCCAAACCATCCTATGTTTGATGAGAGAATCATACCTTCTAAGTTGGTCAATCTCTCTGACTTTGATGAGGCAGATTATAAAATCTCAGAGTATACTGACTCCGTAGGGTGGACTCCCTTCTTCAGCAACATTTCCTCACCATGGCATGAGAAAAGTGTAATGGAGTTCTGGGAAAACATCAAAGTCATATCTGAACCTAACAGAACTGGGATTGAAACGAAGGTGATGGGAAGACCACTGTTTGTGGACACCAAACTTATTGCTAAAATCATAGGTGTTCCTGACAGAGGGGAAAAATACTTCCAAAGATGGGAATCTCTTCATGGTGGAACATTTGTTCTAGACCAACATCTTTTTGGAAGAAGAAGGATTGCTCCTTTCAGACCCTCTCAACTTCTGAGCACACCCAGAGCCCTCCTTGCTGTACTAAACTGCTGCATTCTTCCCAGAGGAAGAAACAATTTGACTATAAGCATGATGGAGAGGTTTGTATTGGGACTCTTGATGTCAAAAAGGAAAGTCAACCTTCCTTGGGTGTTGTTGTATCAGATGATGTACAGAGATGAGATAGGCAATGAGAGTTTCTATCCTCATAACACCCTAATCATGAAAATTTTATTGCACAAGGGATTTCCTATGGAAAGTCTCTTTGACCAACCGCCTCCTGACTTCCTCACTCCGGTTGCGTATGCTGAGTTAGACCGGACTCTTATCAAAAGAGAAGAAGCTCCTGAGAATCAAGTGGTGATTCCTCATCTTTTTGCTATACGCAATGAAGAGGGAACTGAAGATACCCACTTAAAGTCTCGAAAAAGGAAAAGGGGTGATGTTGGGTGCATATCATCAGAAGAAGGCAAATAGCAAAATTTCCAGGCTTGCAAGAAGATTGAGAGCTGCTGAGAAGAAGCTTAAGAAAGGGGCTCAGAACTGAAAAGAAGAATGTTGATGATTACTGAGAACCCATCTGATGATCAATGATTCTCTTGTGTCTTTTCATTTTTGTTTGCTAATAGTAATAATTAGTATTCTGCTTTGTTCCATTCTTGATACATTCTGTGTGATCTATGACTGTTTATACTGTTTCTCTTGTAACTATGTATACTTAAATGAATCATTAACTTAACACACTTCTTTAATTAGTACAACTAAAAGATAAAATCAATTAACTGAATAAGATAAGGACAAAATTAAAATTTATATATTAAGACAAGTTCTTGCTGAAATATAATAAAATTGAAATTATTAACTTAAGACACTTGTTTTAATGATTAACTAATTCTATCAAGTAATATCATATGCTACTGAAAGGTGTTTTTTAGGTTGTGCATGTTTCAGAAAACAGGTTTCTGAAAATAAGCTAAAAGAAGATCAACCGAAAAAAAAAAGGGCCATGTGTAAAAAGGATGAATCAAGGCAACAAGAATGTCTAAGTGTGATATCATCTCCATTGTCTGAACCTGTTCAAGACAGTTCACAATGAACTTACTGAAATTATGGGTCAGAAATGTTAAGACAAGTGATACACAAAGCACTAAGCCTACCTCTACGCTTGAAAAGATAATTTTGACTTAGTAACATTTCTACTTTCTGAACTTGTTCAGAAGGGTCTCGGTGAACCCCCTGAAATTGTGGGTCAGAAATGTTAAAGTAATGTAAACTCAAGTTATTAAAGTCTATTTCAATCCTTAAGGGACAGGTTAAGATGATTGTTCAAAGATTCTCTGAAGCACAAAAAGACAAAAGACTAAAAGGAGGATTTGCAGACATCAAGTGACCGCAGAAGAAGAAAAATCTTCAAAGTAAGGTACAATGCCAGAAAAGCCTTCTTCCATCTAGAGAATAATGAGGAAATCTAATGGTAACATCACTTCACCTTAAAACTTTAATTAATAACATAAAAGACTCAACATATTAAAAGTTTCTCAAATAATAATAATCATAAAATCCTCTGGTTTGATACCATAAAAATCTGTTTTTCAAAAATTTCTTTTCTTAAATGATTTCTCACATATTCCATTTTATTTTTTCTTTCCTTTCTGGTTTTAAAAGTGTTTCGAAAAAGTAATACCTTCCAATACGTTTTTATGTCTCTTCTTAAATGTCTTTCAAAAACGTTTTCCAAAACTTACCTTATCCATGCTAATGACTCAGTTTCCTATAGAGCTTCATCTATGACCAATCAATGATGCACGTTTCGATACTTTCAAGATTTGAAACTGCCATCATCAAAAGCTATCTGAGCCCATATACATCGCGTGAACAACAATCCAATGGATTCATTTTCCTTACTTCTCTATTTTACCCTTGCTTCAAAGTCCTATAAATTCACTTGAGCCCTTCACACAAACTCACATCTTCAAAGCTCCTCTATAGCTTTGTCTAAGGTTCTGAGTAAGTGGCTTCCAAAAGGATGATGAAGAAGCAAAGGAAAACAGAAGAAGGACCTCTGAAACATGTTGAGGCAAAGATCAAGTCATCTTGGATGATGTATGGAATGAAGAGTAAGGGAAAGGGATCATCTGAAAACCCGTTTCTCTATACTTGGACCATGGTGATCTTGCTGCATCACAGGTGGACTGAAAGATCACTGGGTGATCCCAGAATAGTCAATCTTATTAAAAGAACTACTGACAAAGTGGTTCTTGGAAGTAAGGTGGTGACTAATGATCGAGACACAGTCTTACATGATGCACCTCCATTGTCCCAGGGGCTAGAAGGAAAAGGCGTGCAGCACGGCACGGTTGGGATGAAGTCTGGGGCTCTGAGGCAACTCCTGAAGCTTCTGCAGCAGAAGGAGTGGTGATAGCTTTGAAAGAGATGAAGTCTATAAGGCTATGCCTCAGGCCTACGAAGGAATCTCCGGAGGAAGCAATGGATGGATACATTCTATTTTTGGAATGTAACCTCTTTCCTTTTTGTGAAAACCTGCCTTTTGTATTTATCAAATGTTTTGAGAAAATTTAAACTTGTGTATTTCTGTGTTTATTTTGTTTATCAATGGTTGTATCATTTATTTGGTATAAGAAGTTACTGTATTTTTCTAACAATTGATATTTATTCCTTAACCTTCGGTATCTGAAAAATAACAAAAATAATTGATAAAAGTAAATAAACTTAAATAGAATAAAACTTAAGTTATGAAACTCAACTATATGAAACTTATGACATAAAAATAACAAAAATATAACTGATAAAAGTAACAAAAATAACAAAAGGAGAAGAAATATAAAATAAATGAACCATTCCCTTATGAAACTCAACTATATGAAACCATGAACCTTTTTAATTAATGACAAAAGGGGGAGAAATATTAAACTCACAAAATGATTTAAAAGGGATGACTAACAATCAGTATCTGTGATAAGTAAATAAAATATGGTAATATATGGTAATAACAATTGGTATATGTAATTATATAACAATCAGTATCTATGATAAGTAAATAAAATATGGTAATATTAGTTTTCAATAACAAACAATAATAATTGGTGTCTAAAAAGACTAACACAATTGGTATCTGAAAGATTAACATATAGTTTCCAAAGGATAAGTTAATAAAATCTAATCTTGTTAACGATTAGAATAATAATAACAATTTGCAACATTTAACAATTGACAACATTTAACAAACTAAAAGAATAAATGTTCTTCTCAGGAGGAGTATTATAGATAGGGGGAGTCTTTTATATACTTACCCACCTTTCCTTAAAACATTTTGTAAGTTGTACATATCTTATTTGTCACCATTAAAAAGGGGGAGATTGTGAAGTCTATTAATCAGTTTGAGCATTCAAACTTGACTCAAAGACTTAATATCCTTTAGTTTTAATGATTAACAAATAAGATTATATAAACAGATTCTACTGAGAAAGGTATTGGTTTGTTGATTGTGTTTCAGGATGAAATAGTAATCAGAAACAGAAGATTAGGATCAGAAGAACAAATGCAGGATCAAATAATAAGAAGTTGTCTGAAGAATGCAACTCGTCTGAAGTGCGCAAACTGTCTGAAGACGTGAAGACCATATGAAGACAACATAAAGCAGTCTGAAGCAACGAAGATGTCTGAAGAAGCAGAACTCGTCTGAAGAGTTGAAGCTGTCTGAAGTAGTTCAACTCGTCTGAAGTATCAGTGCTGTCTGAAGTCTCACTTATGACGTGGCACCCTCTGCTGAAGTTTGTGAAGACTTTTCTGAACCTCTGCTGCACGTACCTTTTCAAACACGTTTATGGGAAGGAACACAGAGACCTTTCCTGGTGATTTTGAATTTCATACACCACTGAGGAAATCTCTGCAACACAGAAATTGCAGCAACAACGATGCCAGCTTTATAGCAGCACCAACGTTGTACTCTGTCAAAATTATGAAGAAACCCAGAAGCGTGTCTCACGATGGATTGAATAGCATTTAATGCTTTCTTTAAAGGGTGGTATCACAACGGAAATATCACCATCACCAACCCAAAAGAAAGCACAAGAAAAGCTCAAGAGACTAAGCAGAAGCAACAAAGAGAAATGTTTGAATAACATATTTTAATTCAAACATAGTTTATCATCTGCAAGAAACAGCCATTGAAAAAGACACCTCACTCAAAGAAGAAAGGAGAAATGGTGTCAGGAAGCAAACAGAAAAGGAGCATATACAAAATAAGCAAGAGGACAAATCCAACGGATACCTCCTCATATACACTCCTAAGTAAAGCAGAGAAAATCAGAAGTAAGCTGAAGAAAAGTAAAAGGATATCAAGAGAGAGAACATGCAAAATAATATCAAGAAAATCTCTCTAAAAGAGCTCATCTACAGAAGTGTCAGAACAAGACTGTCTGAACACATAACTGCTAAAGAAGAAGCAACCGTTTGAGACACTATTACATAACGGCTATATGAGCCACATCATCAACATCTCAACGGTATCATGAATCATCTTCAAACGGCTATATTCCAACAGAACATATAAATAGCCTCAAGGAAGAATTTGAAGATGTTGAACTCATTAACTTGGTTCAATCAATTGATCAAGATGCATCAGAAAAATCCTATCGGTGTTGACCATACTTACTTGAATCAACTATGCTAGTAAAAATAGCAGTTGTTCAGTTGAACAACCTACCAGGCTGTGCTTAATCTCATATGAACCAAGAATGGTTTGAAGCTGCAAGTATGCCTTGGTTTTTCCATTGATACGGGTGAGAATGTAACCCATGGAAACCAATGGCTGGAGAACAAGGCTGGAGCTTAAAGTCAAGTATCTACCGAGCCAATTCTCAGAGGATGTTATTCCTCATATCAGAGACAGGGATTGTACTTAAACTTATATACTTGTATCACTGTCTTACCCTTGTACTTAGATTTATCCATTGTATCCTGAGTAGTACTCAGTTAACCTCTAGTACAGGAAAAGATTAAGTTTATGTTTCGTGGAAACTTAAACTTAGTTTAATTTGTAAACACTTTATGTGTCTGAGAGCCTGGAGAGGCTTGGTGGAAGAAAGAATACTCTACACTTGGATAAGTGTCTGAGAGCCTGGAGAGGCTTGGTGGAAGAAAGAATACTCATGGTAGAGCCTGGAGAGGCTTGATTGAAAAGAATACTTGTGATGTCTGGAGAGACTGTACTCGTGGTGTCTGGAGAGACTGTACTCGTGGTGTCTGGAGAGACTGTACTCGTGGTGTCTGGAGAGACTGTACTCGTGGTGTCTGGAGAGACTGTACTCATTGTGTCTGGAGAGACTGTACTCGTTGTGTCTGGAGAGACTGTACTCATGGTGTCTGGAGAGACTGTACTCATGGTGTCTGGAGAGACTGTACTCGTTATGTCTGGAGAGACTGTACTCATATTCAAGTTTGTAATCTGAATATTCATATAGTGGAAATCCAGTGGTTGTTTGCCATTGTTACTAGACGTAGCTCACAGTGGTAGTGAGTGAACCAGGATAAATTCCTTGGCTAAGTTTTCTTACCCTTATCTCTTATAAATTCTTTTTATACTAATCAAGGGGTCAGAATAATTAATCTGATATTTTATAAAGACACAAAACATCTTTTAAAATTAGTTTTTACAAGTCGTCTGAAAACTTCAGACAACCACTTAAAAGCCTGTCTGAAATCTCTATGCCTAAGTCCTTTTTGTTTAATCTCTTTATTTCCAGTTTTCATATTTAAGTTGGAATTTGAAAAGTATTTTCTATAATAAACTTAACACAACTATTTTAATAAAATGATCTTTCATATGAACAAAACATGAGATATCTCTTATATCATTTGAAGCTTTACAAAGAATGTTCCTTGAAGAACTATTGAAATAATTTCTCAGAAGTGAGTCTGAAAGAGATCAGTTCAAAAATCAGGAACACACTTCAGACAACCTCTAGTCATCTGAAGTATTTCAGAAACTATGCTGAAAATACTCTTTGAATTAATCTTCTGAATATACTTTGAGAAGCCTCTGTTTAAAACAATCTTAAGCTTTAGAAGAAACATTGTTTTTCTTATCTTCCACATGTTTCAACTATCTCTGATCTTAAGACTTATTTTTAACGGTGCCCATATTCATGTTTTAAATTAAAGATTTCCAAAAACTATCAAAAAGTTTAAAACACTATTCAACCCCCCCTTTTAGTGTTTCCTGTGGTTCTAACAAAATGGGTTTGAAAGATAGGGAAGTGTGGGAAAGGGAGGAATTAAGAACTTAGTGGCTCTTGTTGTGCTTAGAAGTGTATAGGAGGAGCTCTCTGGTTTCTGCGCTTCAACCTGCGCTGAGCGCAAGTGAAGCGCAGGTATCAGAGAGGTTTTTAGGAAACTCGCGCTTAGCGCAGATGAAGCGCAGCCATGCGCCTGTTACTAAAACACTCAATCTAAGTGTTATTTCTTTGGGGTTTTTCTCATTTTCCTACTTCCTAGAGAGAGAAGGGGGCGAAACTTAGTGAGAGAAGGAGTGCTAGGGCTTGGAGATTGAGAAGAAGAAGGAGCTCCCCCACCTCTTCAAGGTTTCCAACTTCAAGTTCTCCTTCTCCCAACCTTTCCTTTTGCCCTCCTAGGGTTTGGACAGCCCAAGAGGTGAGTGGGGTTTCCATTTCACTTGATGTTTGAGTACTTGTATCCTTTGCATGATCCCTCTCCTCTACTTTCCTTCCTTTACTCATTGTTATGCTTGGAATCAATAGATATATGCTTGGATTGTTTGATTTCTTGATGTATTACATTAACATGTTCAAAACCTAGGTTATGATATTTGTGAAATTGTTTTGGGGTAAAGGTTCAAATGCATGATAATAGGAATTTACACTTGCATGTAGTTAAAATTACTCCTTATAAATTAAGTAGCATGTAGGGCTAAGATGGTTAGGGTTTGAAGGGAAGAAATGAATGTCATAAGCCCTATCTATCTTTTCCCTTTATGTAAAGAAATTAAGGTAATACAATTGACTGTGAATATTATTGATGCATGACGAAAATATATATATATATATGTACACATATGAGAATGGATAACGAAACACAAGAATGGGACTTCGGTCCAAAGAAGGGGGTCTTGTGCCCAAATTAATTAAGAATGAGAATGCAAACTATTTGCTAAAGGAAAACAGAAGGTTAAGTGGCCACTAGGAAGACGTTCCTAGTATGGTTTTGAGCTCAATTCTAGGCGGGAGGTAAAAGTGATAAGAACCCCTTGAGTGTTGGGGAAAGCGAACACTTCATAATAAGTACGATGTATAGAATGGTTGGTAGTTGCATTGAAATGTCCTTTACCTTGAATGATTACTATTTCATGAATAACATTATATGTATTTGATTGTAATCTTAAATGTTTTTCTGCATCGATCTTTATGATCTTTGGAATGGTCAAATGAAGTTTGACATGTGGCACAGGGAAGAGTGTAGTCAAAACTCGAAAAGAGAAAAACTCACTGAGTTCAAGTGTCAAGAAAAACTAAGTCTTAAAGTTAAAGATTTTCTCGAATCCATGAAGTTAAAATTCCAGAAAGAAGATTTCGAGAAAACAGAAAGAAGATTTCGAGAAATCAAAAAGCAAGAATTCGATAAACAGGAACAGAGAATTCGAAGACAAGATATCTGAAGACTTAGAAGATTTCTGAAGAAAGCAAGAGGAAGTTCGAAAAGTCAGAAAATAAAAAGAAGACAGTTATTGAATTGTGTATTTATCCTTTGTATTGGTAAAGTTTCTGTTTTCCAAGATAAGTTAGAGTTTGGGAAAATCTCCGTTTTCAGGGGAGACTCTGCCGAAAATTTCGGTAGGGGTGTCGTAAGAGTTTAGGATATAAGGTGTAAATTATTTACCTAAATTTGAAGGATGTATGACTATTTGTGTACTTAAGCAAACGTTGGAATTGCCTAAGTAATTGTATGAAATTGTTTGACGATATCGATAAAGTAGCGGGATAATTTCGGAGTTTCGGAATAGTGTCTCCAACGGGCATTATTCTTGAATCCTGAAATTGGGACGTTACATTATGGTATCAAAGCAGTTCAATCCAATTGGACTGTGGTTAGGTTTGTTGCTCGTGACTTACCATGATCCTACAATGTTCCGTACTCAGTATGGGGACTGATCACCCCTCTATTGGATGCGTGGTACACAGGATCGTGGTTGGTGATGTGAGCAGGATGCCTTGTTAGGAAGTTGGTATACTTCCCTAACAAGGTTAGAGCCACCCACTTGTTGGATAAAGGGAGAATAGTATAGGTATCTTTCTAAAAGTAAGATTTTCACCTTAGAAGCTTTATGGAATGTCATCCCTAGTTTCTGGTAAACATTTGGCACACCTAAGGACACTGGCTTAGATAGACCCTTGTTAGGTGAAGAGTAGGTGGTTTGAGTTGAATGACATGTTTGATCTGTCTGACTGAATGCAATGTATGCCTATTTGAATAAATGTGTGTCTGGTGTGTTGGTGTGTTACATAGCTCGAATGTCTTTTATATAGAAGTTGGTTGTAGATTTCTAGGAATGGGGGTTTTGTGACAGGTAGACACTAGAAGGAAGTGTGGGGATCATGGGAGGTATAGAAATCTAATGCCATTGGTGAGCGGGAGAAAACCTAGCTCTTGGTTAATTTGTTTACCGTGGGGTAGGTGTAATCTAAAAAGATAATTCGAGGAATTGAATTAGGGCCTTTAATCTCATATTTTTGCCTTCTTTCCTTATTTTTCCCCACTGGTGTATGCTGGTGTTTATGGTTGTTGCATTTTCGATTCTAATCTCATTAATAATTACCTAGTCATTATATGGATCCAGTTAGATATCTTATTAGGTGGTCAACAGTTTTAGTCGGATGGTGGAAAGAATATGGGTTCCAATTGGCATTATTGGGTTTATGCTTTTAGGTAATTGTTCATGCAAAAGATCAGAATTTTTGGATGATTAGAACTATCGAGTGATGTGAATCAGTGACTGTGGAATCGTTAAAAGGAACGTGTCATGTGTTAGTAGATAGCTACAAGGATTTCATGGTTAAGCATTATACATTCATATATTCTGACATGTTATTCTTATCTTCCTAAATTTTTCATGTTTTATTTGTGTGACGCTGAGCACGTGATGCGAAGTTGCTATGTTGCATAGTGATCCGTCGGTTTGTATTATGTTGTTTGGTTTTTCTTGATTCTTTCTTTGCAAACACCCTGTTGGGATTTGATTTTCAATTGTTTCGAATTCCACTAGTGACAAGGGTATGATGCCATTTCGAATTTACAGAAGAGGTAAAATCACCTCATTTCGAATTTTGATAATAAGTCTGTTAACTTAGAAGAAATTCTTGATTAAAGGTAAGGCAAAAAAGACTTTAGAAATTCGAAAAGAAGACAAGTGTAAATTCGACAAATAATACATTACGGATATTCCAAAAGGAAAATGATAGTTCTTTTATTCATGATCCAAATTCGAATTACATTGGTTCGAATACATTGAAAATACATTAGAAAACAAATTGTCCTAAGTACCTAAAAATTTAGAAAGGAAACTGTCCTAAGCTAGAATGAGTCCTTGACTCATGTCTTCCACACCTCTTCCTCTTCTTCTTCTTCTTCTTCCCCTACAGGCTTTGATAAAGCCAAGGCAAAAGGAAATTTGTTTTTGATTCTGTTGAACCACCTTCGACTTGGGGAAGAAATCAAGGTCAGCATGGGAAACAATAAATAAATTCATTTATTATATAAAAGAACTTATATTTGGCTATCACGTACAATCCAAAAGCAAAATTTTAAAGAAAAAGTTTGAAAAAGCCAATGGCTTTGGCCATTACGTCAATCTTATCAAAAATGAAATTATTTCAGATTGGATTGAACGTAATAGCCAAAGGAATTAACTTCTTCATATTCTTTGAAGAGTTTCTTTGAAGAATTTAGAAAAAAAAAGAGAAGAAGAGAGAATGAAGAATTGTGAAAAGAATGTGTAAAAGACTCTTATTTATAGAAGTGAAAAGAGGCAAGTGCCATTAATAACACTATTTTAACGTCCAATGAGAAGAATTCTCATAATGAAGTTAAGTGGACGGTGGTCGGTGGTCTTTATGATCTTTGGAATGGTCAAATGAAGTTTGACATGTGGCACAGGGAAGAGTGTAGTCAAAATCTCGAAAAGAGAAAAACTCATTGAGTTCAAGTGTCAAGAAAAACTAAGTCTTAAAGTTAAAGATTTTCTCGAATCCATGAAGTTAAAATTCCAGAAAGAAGATTTCGAGAAAACAGAAAGAAGATTTCGAGAAATCAGAAAGCAAGAATTCGAGAAACAGGAACAGAGAATTCGAAGACAAGATATCTGAAGACTTAGAAGATTTCTGAAGAAAGCAAGAGGAAGTTAGAAAAGTCTGAAAATAAAAAGAAGACAGTTATTAAAGATCAGAAATGGTTTTCTGGTTAGCAGAAGACGTGGCAAGCATGCACGCTGCCAGCACATAGGGCTAGATGATGTGTCACATGTACATTAGTTAGCCGTTAGAATTAGGAAACTATAAATAGGTGAACTCTTAATGTAATAAAGGTTGGCAATTCATTACACTCATACCCTTAAACACCTTCACGTCCGATCACACTGCGACTAACAGGTTTACAAGGATTGACTGTATGTGATGAACCCATCCACTTTTATCTTTATGCAACTTTTCTCTTTCAATTCATTTACTTTCTGCAATTTACATTTTGTATTCTTCATTCCATGCACTTTTATCTCTTTGCTTTGAATTCTGTATTCTTGCAAACATTTTGAAACTGTGATTTTCTTTAAGTTTAAAAGAAGTCAAGTGAAAATTTAGAACTTTTGATAAAATTCTGAATCAAGAGGTTCTAATTCTTAGTGAAAGATAAGTTTTTTTGATAGAATTATGAATCAAACTCTTTGAAACTTATCATTTCTGGATTTCTGAAACTTAGCATTTGATTTGGTGAAATTATGTACCAAACAACCATTTTTTCAGAAAACTTGAACTTTTGAAAGTCTTTTATAAATCAAAAACACCATAAATCTACTTTTTTAAAGAGTCCCGTAAGAGGATCTGATTCTAATCCCCAGATTGTTCGTAGAATCAAAGTGATTAAAATTTAATTTTCGGAATTAAATTTTTTCACCACAAACACACCCCATGAGCATTGAGAACCTCGTGCATTATGGCATGTAGTCCCTATAGTGCTTTCTTTCTTATTTTCTTTTCTCCCCCTTTGATTTGATTTTAGGACTACTGTTTAACTAACCTTATTGGATCAATTAGTGGGTATATGAATGCCTATGATTAGAGGAAGTCTTTTGAATTTAACTCTGGTAACTTTGTAAGGTATCAGTCACTCAAGACAATCAATTTTGTTTAATAGGAAATTTTTCTTAAATTCCATACTCATTGTTTTAGTTTGAAAAAAAAATAGTTGAAAAGTATTTGCCTCTAATATATGCATTGTTTCCTTCTTATGGGTATTCTTATACAGTTTTTGAAAACAATAAGTTAAATTATTTGAATTATAAGACTACTACTTCCCTACTTTTCTATTGATCAATGTTTGGAGAGTTATTGGTAAACTTTTGGATGGGCCATTTCTCCTTAGGAGTAATTATATTTATGGTAGTATTGTGCATTCCATACAACTTATTGCTGCAGTTGATTGGAGTCTAATGCTTGCATCTATCTATTGTCCTTAAAAACTTATCGTATGATAGCATTATGTTTATGTTCTTTTGTATTCCCAAACAACTCCTAAAAGTAAAGAATGTGTCTAAAATCAAATTAGAAACTATCCTTAGAGGTTTTGGACCTCACCTATGTGTAACCTCCAGGTAGCTCCTAGAAGTAGATGAGTTAAGAATCACGTTAGGACTATCCCTCATATGTTTTGAACCTTCCTGTATTATGTCCCTGTCAGTAGCGTATGAAATTACATGTAAGGTAGGATGAAGGAGAGACAACCCTACGTTCACCCTTAAGTAGAACATTTAACTTGTTATGGGGAGGTTAAGGATATCAGGTAATTAGACCTTTCTAGGATGAAGGAAACCAAATTATAGTTCCCTAGAGGGTCCATGTCAAGATTTTGAGGAAGGACTAAAAGATTAACGAATTTTTAGCATAAGTTAAACATAGAACACGCTAGGAATATTGTCATCCTAGTAGTAACCGTGGAAGTCGGAGCGGAGAAAGAGCCTAGGGAGACAAGTTTAGAATTGTTACCGACTCCTATTTTGTTGGAAACCTTAAAGAATAGAAGTACTTGGTTGCTAAGTAATAGTTCGGGAGGGTTTTCGAGTGCTCAAGCATAATTAGGAATAAAATGATTTGTTAATATAAGAGGCATTGAAAGCAAATTTTGAGGATAAAATTTATTTAAGGGGGGTAGAGTGTAACATCCCGGAAATTTGAGACCTAGGAACATAAGAGAAAAACTTAGTGTTAGTGTATGCACTAGAGACCTATATGTTTTTGAACATCCATCACTTGTATCATATTGTTATTTTATAAAGGCATTTCATTTTATTAATTCTTTTTGAATATAATTATTGTCTTTAGAATAGTAAGCTTAAACTTCATAAGAAATCAAGTAGATGACTTGATCGTGAGATCTTATGAAGAACTATTCTTAAATAGTCCCTAGTCAAGTATCATCTTAGGACAAAGATGCATTTAGACTAGTATGTGAGTTCATTGATGATCACATCTCACAGATCATGGATATGAGATATCATGTGCTCACATAGGTACACAATAAGAGTAATGGTGTACTGGACAGACCCACCTTAAGAACGTTGCATGGATTGTTACATAAGTGTCATGAACGTTTCTTAAATTGATAAGTGTTATATGAAGTCCTTCGACCTGAAATCACTACAGTTCCTACATAAGGAATTATATGTTTTAATTATCATCAAACGTTACCTGTAACAGGGTAATCATAAAGTTAGTTTTTGGACATATAATAAATTATGTAGAGGAATGTGAATGCCCTAGATGAGATTTGTCCCTCCTATGTAACAGGAGTTATATCTGTAGGCCTCTTGATAAAGTGAGACTGAAAAATGCATGGCAATGCTCAGGAGGATAAATATGAGGTATTTATTTTTTGTACAGTCTACTTGGGGATCAAGAAAATATAAATTGAACTATACAAGGTTGACACAATCCATGCCCTTGTGTTCAATTAGTAGAGGTGTCAAAATGGGCCAGCCCGACCGGGCCCGCCCGCCCGAACCCGCAATATGGGAGGGCTTGGGCACTTAAATTAGAGGCCCGAATTTTTGCCGGGCTTTTTAGCCCTGAAATGAAAAAGCCCGGTCTTAAGCGGGTTCGGGTCGGGCTACCCGACCGGGCTAACGGGCGGCCCGCTTTTTTTTTAAAAAAAAATGCCTTGCTTTTGAGTTATGCTTAAGTTCGCTGGCATGACCCATTTTTTATTTTTCTTCCATCTAAAAATGTTTGAAGTTCTGAAAATTGAAATTTCTACTGTGAAGTCAATGAATATGGTGAACAATTATGATTTTCTTTTGATAGATAACTAATTAATTAAAGCAATTATGATCGAGTATATTATTATATTAGTGCATATATATACTTCCTCAAATCCAAGTTTGTCAAATATGTATTTTATAATCCTATTTTGAAGAATAATTTTTGGAACAGGTGCAGTATAGGTTTATTTAATTTAATTTAATTACATATCAATTGAGTAGTATTATAAAATGGAAAAATCTTGGAATAATTTAGAATCAATTTTGAAGAACAATTTTTGGAACAGGTGCAGTATAGGTTTATTTAATTTAATTTAATTACATATCAATTGAGTAGTATTATAAAATGGAAAAATCTTGGAACAATTTCGATTCATCGAATGCAAATTCATTTTGCTTTTCCCCTTTTAAATGATTTTTATAACTAAATTGTAATTTTTTTTAGTTTTGTAAAAGTATAATTGTTTACAATTTTTAATGAGCAACATTTTTGAATAAGTTAATTTTTTTTTAACCGGGCCGGCCCACACAAGCCCGCTACCCGCATAGGGCCGGGCTAGGGCACTAAGTTCACATGACCGAATTTTAGCCGGGTATTTTAGCCCTGCCCGCATAAGCCCGCTACCCGATGCGGGCCGGGCCGGGCCGGGTAGCCCATTTTGACACCTCTATCAATTAGATATTTGGACAAAGGGACAAATCATATAAATTATTATCATAAAATAGGATTTATCAAATTTATTGATAATATCAATATTTGGATAGTGATGTGTTGCTAGATACCGCTCACTATTTATGATATTAAATATAAAAGGGTTTTATTTTAATATTATAACCAAATATTAAAAGCCTATTGGGTCACACACATACAACAAGCTACTAGGAAAAGGATAATAATTCTAATTTAATTTAATTAGAATTATTACATAATGGGTCAGGCCCATAAGTGTGAGGGTTAAGTGAGTGAGGGGGTAAAACCCTAGCCACCACTCTATAAATAGAGCATGAGATGCACTACCCCAGATACACATAAGCAATCGCTTCTTACTTTCTAAGGCTACTAACAGAGCTGAGGAGGCTTTCCTAGTTCGGCTGTTGGCGTGGACTCCACTAGAGACGTGGCTGCTATTGCCTCATTCATAATCCTAATAAGGTATCACCTTTCGTTTTAATACCTTTTATGCCTTGATTCGTGCTTTCGCAAAACGATTATAACAAGGGAGGGAATCCATTTATTTCCGCTGCACCCTGACCACATGCTTGATTCCCTTCAATTGGTATCAGAGCTTTGGTTTGCGATAAACACGTTTTAGGCTTTTAATCTTGCGAAGATTATGATTTTTTGTTGTTTTTCTGCTAAAAAAAACGTAGCGCTGATATCTGGGCTGCAACCTGCGCTGCAGCGCAGATCTGCGCTGCAGGCTAGGCTGCAACGCAGACTGAAGCGCAGTTTACGTTTTCGATTCTGATACTTGCGCTTCACCTACGCTATAGTGCAGGTGAAGCGCAGGTAATGCGCAAGTGAAGCGCGACTTTCAGAATCAGTTTATTTTGTTCCCTTTATTGATTGTTTTATGTGCAATGTATATATATGTTTATATGTTCTAATGTTGGAGGGTCCCAAGGAACATGAAAGAGTTCATGTCCTGGGCATCAAAGGGTTCAATTGTTAAAACCTTGTCTTGACTCAAATATTGGTTGCGATAAACATGTCACTTATCAATTTGCTGACAAGAGTGTATTCAAATGATACGAGGGACTTACTCATATATCGGTTCGTGAAGTATTCGTTTGATGCGAGACACTTATTGATGATTGGTTGAGTGTTTATCAAATCCAGTTTTTGTTTTGAGACACTGCGTAATGTTTTATTTTGTATGCGCGTAATCAAACCTCTCTTAATATATATACATCTTATTATATCACTCGTTTTACAATCAATGGATGTTGAATTCGCATGATGGTAGGTTATGGCCTTAGTTGTTTTATTTTAAATACGATCTGCGTGTTGTGCCTTACCTCTAAACATTCCTCTTGTAATTCTCTTCTCATCTCTATCCCCTCGTATGTTAAAACGAGGTTTCTTCTTGTTATGTAATATAACCAGGAAGAGCATGGAGTCAAAGGAGCATGTGGAGACATGTGGATGGAGACTTCAAGATTACATGTGATGTATTTTTGTATTGGAATTTAGGAAGCCATAACCATATGATGTATTTGTATGAAATGCATGCTTTTATGTTAAATGGTTTAACAACGAATAAAATTAAAACGATCAAATCCCTCAAAGAGAATATTAAGTCTGTTTTGCCTTCCAATGAATAACACTCGTTAAGACTAGAGGCGATGAAGTGTGGGTCTGTCAAAGCAGGGTACTTTTATCTATTTTAGTAAAACACGATAGGATAAAAAGTAATATCCGACTATTATTCATTGGGTTTTTTGATTTAACTAGGTATATTCAATAGGATTGAAGAACCTAGAGGCACTAAGTTAGGCATTAATTCATAAGATGAATTAGAATAAGAGTTATTCACCTAACTATATATATCCAAGAGTTGTATGAGATACAATTGGAAAGCGTGTTCCTATCTAAATAGCCTTTTCTAAGTGATCAGCCAAATCTGACTTAAAAATTAGGTGAAATATGGATCTTGGCCCACTAGAAAATCTAGTGATGGGATTTTCTGATTTTATATAGAGGGTACTTATTTTGAATAAAAATAGTGGGAGGCATATTTGATTAAAGACCTTGTTGAATATGTTTGTTATATGATACTTATTTGCATAGTTTTCTGTTAATAGATAACCATGGCAACAAACACAACAAGTAACCTGTCACTGAGATCTGTCCTTGAGAAGGACAAACTGTCTGGAACTAACTTTCTAGACTGGTACAGAAACCTAAGGATTGTCCTTAGGCATGAAAAGAAGTTGTATGTCCTGGAAGAGGCCGTTCCTGAAACACCCGCTGCAACTGCTTCGAAAGCTGACAAAGATGCTTTAAGAAGCATCTGGATGATGCTCTCGATGTAGGATGCCTTATGCTTACTACCATGAATGCTGAACTCCAAAAATAGCATGAGAACATGGAGGCGTACGATATGATCGTACATTTAAAGAGACTTTATCAAGGCCAAGCTAGGCATGAACGATTTGAAGTCTCAAAGTCACTTTATCAGTGTAGACTGGTAGAGGGAAATCCTGTTGGTGCTCATGTACTCAAGATGATTGGATACATTGAAAACCTAGAAAGGCTTGGATTCCCATTAGGCCAAGAGTTGGCCACTAATCTTGTCTTGCAATCGTTGCCAGACAGCTATGGTCAATTCGTCGTGAACTATAACATGAATGAATTTGACAAACCACTGCCTGAATTGCTAAGCATGTTGAGAACAGCTGAGCAAAACATTAATAAAGGTAAAGGGAAGGCCATATTGATGGTCCAACCTGCAAAAGGCAAGGGCAAGAAGAAGTTCATAAAGCCCTATTCAAATCAAAGGACAAGGGCAAAGACAAGCCTAGTACCTCTGCTTTGAAGCCTACTGGAGGGATAGCTAAGGAAGGAAAATGTTTCCATTGTGGCCAATCAGGACATTGGAAGAGAAACTGTGCAAAGTACTTGGAGGAGATAAAAAAGAAGGGAAGTGAGACTTCCACCTCAGGTATTTATGTTATAGAAGTCAATTTATCTGCTTCTACATCATGGGTATTAGATACTGGATGTGGATCTCAAATTTTCATGAATGTGCAGGATCTAAAAAGGAGTAGACGACTGGCTAAAGGCGAAATCAACTTGTGAGTCGAAAATGGAGCAAGAGTTGTTGCTTTAGCCGTAGGAACTTATTATTTAACTTTGTCAACTGGGCTAGTTATTAAATTAGATAATTTTTATTTTGTGCCAGCCATTAGTAGGAATATTATTTCTGTTTCTTGTTTAGACAAGAATGGTTTTTCATTTATAATAAAGAACAATAGTTGTTCGATTTATTTAAATGATATGTTTTATGGTTGTGCAAAATTAAACAATGGATTATATGTTCTCGACTTCGAAGTTCCAATCTATAAAATAAATGTTAAAAGGGTCAAAACAAATGATTTGAACCCAACTTACCTTTGGCATTGTCGCCTAGGCCATATAAATGAGAAACGCATATCCAAACTCCACCAAGATGGCTATTTGGACTCATTTGATTTTGAATCAATTGAGACATGTGAATCTTGTTTATTGGGGAAGATGATCAAAACCCCATTCACCGGAAAAGGTGAAAGGGTCGGTGATCTTCTTGGTCTCATACATAGTGATGTATGTGGGCCCATGGGCACATGGGATAGAGGAGGTTTTCAATACTTCATCACTTTTACTGATGATTTCAGTAGATATGGATTTGTGCATCTAATGAAACACAAATCTGAATCCTTTGAAAAGTTCAAGGAATTTAAGAATGAAGTACAAAACCAACTTGGCAAGACTATTAAAACACTTCGATTAGATCGAGGTGGACAATATTTGAGCCAACAATTTGATGACTATCTAAAAGAGTGTGGGATAGTATCCCAACCCACTCCTCCTGGAACACCTCAATGGAATGGTGTTTCAGAAAGGAGAAATCGAACCCTATTGGATATGGTTCGATCCATGATGAGTCATTCTGATCTCCCTGACTCCTTTGGGGTCATGCTTTGTTAACAGTAGCCTTCACACTAAACCGTGTTCCATTTAAGGCTGTCAAAAAGACACCATATGAGATATGGACTGGGAGATGACCCGGTATGTCTTTTTATGAAGATTTGGGGTTGTGAAGCTTATGTGAAACGCCAAGTTTCAAATAAGCTAGGACCCAAATCAGATAAATGCTTATTTGTGGGATACCCAAAAGAAACTAAGGGTTACTATTTCTATAATCCTAGTGAAGGCAAAGTGTTTGTCGCTAGGACTGTTGTATTCTTAGAGAAGGAATTTATCTCTAAGAAAATAAGTGGGGGGAAAGTAGAAATTGAAGAAATTCAAGTACCACAGAGTGGCAATGAGCCAATAATGGAACAAGAGCAGATACCACAAAGTGTTGTGGAGTCACCTACTCAAGTGGCGCAAGACTTGCGTAGGTTAGATAGGGTATGTCACCAACCTGAGAGATATGGTTTCCTTGTGTCTCAGGAAGGGGATGTATTGCTAATGGATCAAGATGAACCAATGACTTACCAAGAAGCTCTTTTGAGTCCAGAATCTGAGAAATGTCTTGATGCCATGAGATCTGAAATGGATTCCATGTACACTAACAAGGTATGGACCTTGATTGAGCCACCCGAGGGAATAAAACCCATAGGGTGCAAGTGGGTTTTCAAAAGGAAAACTGACATGGATGGTAATGTAAGTACCTTTAAAGCACGGTTGGTGGCTAAGGGTTTCAAGCAAATTCATGGTGTAGACTATGATGAAACCTTTTCCCCAGTTGCCATTTTTAAATCTGTTCGGATCTTGCTTGCTATTGCAGCTTACCATGATTATGAAATCTGGCAAATGGATGTCAAGACAACCTTCCTAAATGGAAGTCTTCTTGAAGATGTATATATGACACAACCTGAAGGTTTTGTTATACCTGAAAATGCTAGAAAGGTATGTAAGTTGCAACGATCCATTTATGGATTAATGCAAGCTTCTAGAAGCTGGAATCTTCATTTTGATGAAGCTGTTAAGCAGTTTGGTTTCATTAAAAATGAAGATGAACCTTGTGTCTACAAAATGGTTAGTGACAACATAGTGGTTTTTCTGGTTTTGTATGTAGATGACATACTCCTCATAGGAAATGACATTCCTACACTTCAGTCTGTAAAGACTTGGTTAGGAAATTGTTTTTCTATGAAAGATTTGGGCGAAACAACCTATGTGTTAGGTATTAGGATCTATAGAGATAGATCTTGAAGATTGCTTGGCTTAAGTCAAAGTATATACATAGACAAAGTGTTAAAACGATTTAACATGCAAGATTCCAAGAAGGGATTTTTGTCTATGTCACATGGTATAAGCCTATCTAAGGCTCAACCTCCTTCCAGTAAAGAAGAGAGAGATCGCATGAGTAAGATTCCTTATACATCTGCTATAGGATCTATCATGTATGCCATGTTATGTACTCGACCAGATATATCATATGTTTTGAGCATGACTAGCAGATACCGGTCTGATCCCGGTAAAGGTCATTGGACAACTGTCAAGAACATCCTTAAGTACTTAAGAAGAACTAAGGATTCATTCTTGATATATGGAGGTGATGAGGAGCTAGTTGTAAAGGGTTACACCGATGCTAGCTTCCAAACCGACAAAGATGATTCAAGATCACAGTCAGGTTATGTGTGTTGTTTGAATGGTGGCGTTGTGAGCTGGAAGAGTTCAAAGCAGGAAACAGTCGCTGATTCTACCACAGAAGCTGAGTATATTGCGGCCTCAAATGCTGCGAAAGAGGTCGTTTGGATCAGGAAGTTCATTATTGAACTTGGAGTAGTTCCTACCATTGTAGATCCTATAAGTCTTTATTGTGATAACAATGGGGCTATTGCACAAGCCAAGGAACCCAGGTCTCACCAACGATCCAAACATATTCTTAGATGTTTCCATCTCATCCGAGAAATCATTGATAGGGGAGATGTGAAGATATGTAAAGTGCACACAAATGACAATGTTGCAGACCCATTAACAAAACCCCTTGTGCAGCAGAAGCATGAAGGGCACACTAGATCATTAGGCATTAGAGTTATGTCTGAATGGCTCTAGTGCAAGTGGGAGATTGTTAGTGTATGCACTAGAGACCTATATGTTTTTGAACATCCATCACTTGTATCATATTATTATTTTATAAAGACATTTCATTTATTAATTCTTTTAGAATATAATTATTGTCCTTAGAATAGTAAGCTTAAACTTCATAAGAAATCAAGTAGATGACCTGATCGTGAGATCTTATGAAGAATTATTCTTAAATAGTCCCTAGACAAGTATCATCTTAGGACAAAGATGCATTTAGACTAGTATGTGAGTTCATTGATGATCACATCTCACAGATCATGGATATGAGATATCATGTGCTCACATAGGTACACGTTAAGAGTAATGGTGTACTGGACAGACCCATCTTAAGAATGTTGCATGGATTGTTACATAAGTGTCATGAACGTTTCTTAAATTGATAAGTGTTATATGAAGTCCTTCGACCTGAAATCACTACGATTCCTACATAAGGAATTATATGTTTTAATTATCATCAAACGTCACCTGTAACAGGGTAATCATAATGTTGGTTTTTGGACATATAATAAATTATGTGGAGGAATGTGAGTGCCCTAGATGGGATTTGTCCCTCCCATGTAATAGGAGTTATATCTGTAGGCCTCTTGATAAAGTGAGACTGCAAAATGCATGGCTATGCTCAGGAGGATAAATATGAGGTATTTATTTTCTGTACAGTCTACTTGGGGATCAAGAAAATATAAATTGAACTATATAAGGTTGACACAATCCATGCCCTTGTGTTCAATTAGATATTTGTACAAAGGGACATATCATATAAATTATTATCATAAAATAGGATTTATCAAAGTTATTGATAATCTCAATATTTTGGATAGTGATGTCTTGCTAGATACCGCTCACTATTTATGATATTAAATATAATAGGGTTTTATTTTAATGTTATAACCAAATATTAAAAGCCTATTGAATATGTTTGTTATATGATACTTATTTGCATAGTTTTCTGTTAATAGATAACCATGGCAACAAACACAACAAGTAACCTGTCACTGAGATCTGTCCTTGAGAAGGACAAACTGTCTGGAACTAACTTTCTAGACTGGTACAGAAACCTAAGGATTGTCCTTAGGCATGAAAAGAAGTTGTATGTCCTGGAAGAGGCCGTTCCTGAAACACCCGCTGCAACTGCTTCGAAAGCTGACAAAGATGCTTTTAAGAAGCATCTGGATGATGCTCTCGATGTAGGATGCCTTATGCTTACTACCATGAATGCTGAACTCCAAAAATAGCATGAGAACATGGAGGCGTACGATATGATCGTACATTTAAAGAGACTTTATCAAGGCCAAGCTAGGCATGAACGATTTGAAGTCTCAAAGTCACTTTATCAGTGTAGACTGGTAGAGGGAAATCCTGTTGGTGCTCATGTACTCAAGATGATTGGATACATTGAAAACCTAGAAAGGCTTGGATTCCCATTAGGCCAAGAGTTGGCCACTAATCTTGTCTTGCAATCGTTGCCAGACAGCTATGGTCAATTCGTCGTGAACTATAACATGAATGAATTTGACAAACCACTGCCTGAATTGCTAAGCATGTTGAGAACAGCTGAGCAAAACATTAATAAAGGTAAAGGGAAGGCCATATTGATGGTCCAACCTGCAAAAGGCAAGGGCAAGAAGAAGTTCATAAAGCCCTATTTCAAATCAAAGGACAAGGGCAAAGACAAGCCTAGTACCTCTGCTTTGAAGCCTACTGGAGGGATAGCTAAGGAAGGAAAATGTTTCCATTGTGGCCAATCAGGACATTGGAAGAGAAACTGTGCAAAGTACTTGGAGGAGATAAAAAAGAAGGGAAGTGAGACTTCCACCTCAGGTATTTATGTTATAGAAGTCAATTTATCTGCTTCTACATCATGGGTATTAGATACTGGATGTGGATCTCAAATTTGCATGAATGTGCAGGATCTAAAAAGGAGTAGACGACTGGCTAAAGGCGAAATCAACTTGTGAGTCGAAAATGGAGCAAGAGTTGTTGCTTTAGCCGTAGGAACTTATTATTTAACTTTGTCAACTGGGCTAGTTATTAAATTAGATAATTTTTATTTTGTGCCAGCCATTAGTAGGAATATTATTTCTGTTTCTTGTTTAGACAAGAATGGTTTTTCATTTATAATAAAGAACAATAGTTGTTCGATTTATTTAAATGATATGTTTTATGGTTGTGCAAAATTAAACAATGGATTATATGTTCTCGACTTCGAAGTTCCAATCTATAAAATAAATGTTAAAAGGGTCAAAACAAATGATTTGAACCCAACTTACCTTTGGCATTGTCGCCTAGGCCATATAAATGAGAAACGCATATCCAAACTCCACCAAGATGGCTATTTGGACTCATTTGATTTTGAATCAATTGAGACATGTGAATCTTGTTTATTGGGGAAGATGATCAAAACCCCATTCACCGGAAAAGGTGAAAGGGTCGGTGATCTTCTTGGTCTCATACATAGTGATGTATGTGGGCCCATGGGCACATGGGATAGAGGAGGTTTTCAATACTTCATCACTTTTACTGATGATTTCAGTAGATATGGATTTGTGCATCTAATGAAACACAAATCTGAATCCTTTGAAAAGTTCAAGGAATTTAAGAATGAAGTACAAAACCAACTTGGCAAGACTATTAAAACACTTCGATTAGATCGAGGTGGACAATATTTGAGCCAACAATTTGATGACTATCTAAAAGAGTGTGGGATAGTATCCCAACCCACTCCTCCTGGAACACCTCAATGGAATGGTGTTTCAGAAAGGAGAAATCGAACCCTATTGGATATGGTTCGATCCATGATGAGTCATTCTGATCTCCCTGACTCCTTTTGGGGTCATGCTTTGTTAACAGTAGCCTTCACACTAAACCGTGTTCCATTTAAGGCTGTCAAAAAGACACCATATGAGATATGGACTGGGAGATGACCTGGTATGTCTTTTTATGAAGATTTGGGGTTGTGAAGCTTATGTGAAACGCCAAGTTTCAAATAAGCTAGGACCCAAATCAGATAAATGCTTATTTGTGGGATACCCAAAAGAAACTAAGGGTTACTATTTCTATAATCCTAGTGAAGGCAAAGTGTTTGTCGCTAGGACTGTTGTATTCTTAGAGAAGGAATTTATCTCTAAGAAAATAAGTGGGGGGAAAGTAGAAATTGAAGAAATTCAAGTACCACAGAGTGGCAATGAGCCAATAATGGAACAAGAGCAGATACCACAAAGTGTTGTGGAGTCACCTACTCAAGTGGCGCAAGACTTGCGTAGGTTAGATAGGGTATGTCACCAACCTGAGAGATATGGTTTCCTTGTGTCTCAGGAAGGGGATGTATTGCTAATGGATCAAGATGAACCAATGACTTACCAAGAAGCTCTTTTGAGTCCAGAATCTGAGAAATGTCTTGATGCCATGAGATCTGAAATGGATTCCATGTACACTAACAAGGTATGGACCTTGATTGAGCCACCCGAGGGAATAAAACCCATAGGGTGCAAGTGGGTTTTCAAAAGGAAAACTGACATGGATGGTAATGTAAGTACCTTTAAAGCACGGTTGGTGGCTAAGGGTTTCAAGCAAATTCATGGTGTAGACTATGATGAAACCTTTTCCCCAGTTGCCATTTTTAAATCTGTTCGGATCTTGCTTGCTATTGCAGCTTACCATGATTATGAAATCTGGCAAATGGATGTCAAGACAACCTTCCTAAATGGAAGTCTTCTTGAAGATGTATATATGACACAACCTGAAGGTTTTGTTATACCTGAAAATGCTAGAAAGGTATGTAAGTTGCAACGATCCATTTATGGATTAATGCAAGCTTCTAGAAGCTGGAATCTTCATTTTGATGAAGCTGTTAAGCAGTTTGGTTTCATTAAAAATGAAGATGAACCTTGTGTCTACAAAATGGTTAGTGACAACATAGTGGTTTTTCTGGTTTTGTATGTAGATGACATACTCCTCATAGGAAATGACATTCCTACACTTCAGTCTGTAAAGACTTGGTTAGGAAATTGTTTTTCTATGAAAGATTTGGGCGAAACAACCTATGTGTTAGGTATTAGGATCTATAGAGATAGATCTTGAAGATTGCTTGGCTTAAGTCAAAGTATATACATAGACAAAGTGTTAAAACGATTTAACATGCAAGATTCCAAGAAGGGATTTTTGTCTATGTCACATGGTATAAGCCTATCTAAGGCTCAACCTCCTTCCAGTAAAGAAGAGAGAGATCGCATGAGTAAGATTCCTTATACATCTGCTATAGGATCTATCATGTATGCCATGTTATGTACTCGACCAGATATATCATATGTTTTGAGCATGACTAGCAGATACCGGTCTGATCCCGGTAAAGGTCATTGGACAACTGTCAAGAACATCCTTAAGTACTTAAGAAGAACTAAGGATTCATTCTTGATATATGGAGGTGATGAGGAGCTAGTTGTAAAGGGTTACACCGATGCTAGCTTCCAAACCGACAAAGATGATTCAAGATCACAGTCAGGTTATGTGTGTTGTTTGAATGGTGGCGTTGTGAGCTGGAAGAGTTCAAAGCAGGAAACAGTCGCTGATTCTACCACAGAAGCTGAGTATATTGCGGCCTCAAATGCTGCGAAAGAGGTCGTTTGGATCAGGAAGTTCATTATTGAACTTGGAGTAGTTCCTACCATTGTAGATCCTATAAGTCTTTATTGTGATAACAATGGGGCTATTGCACAAGCCAAGGAACCCAGGTCTCACCAACGATCCAAACATATTCTTAGATGTTTCCATCTCATCCGAGAAATCATTGATAGGGGAGATGTGAAGATATGTAAAGTGCACACAAATGACAATGTTGCAGACCCATTAACAAAACCCCTTGTGCAGCAGAAGCATGAAGGGCACACTAGATCATTAGGCATTAGAGTTATGTCTGAATGGCTCTAGTGCAAGTGGGAGATTGTTAGTGTATGCACTAGAGACCTATATGTTTTTGAACATCCATCACTTGTATCATATTATTATTTTATAAAGACATTTCATTTTATTAATTCTTTTAGAATATAATTATTGTCCTTAGAATAGTAAGCTTAAACTTCATAAGAAATCAAGTAGATGACCTGATCGTGAGATCTTATGAAGAATTATTCTTAAATAGTCCCTAGACAAGTATCATCTTAGGACAAAGATGCATTTAGACTAGTATGTGAGTTCATTGATGATCACATCTCACAGATCATGGATATGAGATATCATGTGCTCACATAGGTACACGTTAAGAGTAATGGTGTACTGGACAGACCCATCTTAAGAATGTTGCATGGATTGTTACATAAGTGTCATGAACGTTTCTTAAATTGATAAGTGTTATATGAAGTCCTTCGACCTGAAATCACTACGATTCCTACATAAGGAATTATATGTTTTAATTATCATCAAACGTCACCTGTAACAGGGTAATCATAATGTTGGTTTTTGGACATATAATAAATTATGTGGAGGAATGTGAGTGCCCTAGATGGGATTTGTCCCTCCCATGTAATAGGAGTTATATCTGTAGGCCTCTTGATAAAGTGAGACTGCAAAATGCATGGCTATGCTCAGGAGGATAAATATGAGGTATTTATTTTCTGTACAGTCTACTTGGGGATCAAGAAAATATAAATTGAACTATATAAGGTTGACACAATCCATGCCCTTGTGTTCAATTAGATATTTGTACAAAGGGACATATCATATAAATTATTATCATAAAATAGGATTTATCAAAGTTATTGATAATCTCAATATTTTGGATAGTGATGTCTTGCTAGATACCGCTCACTATTTATGATATTAAATATAATAGGGTTTTATTTTAATGTTATAACCAAATATTAAAAGCCTATTGGGTCACACGCATACAACAAGCCATTAGGAAAAGGATAATAATTCTAATTTAATTTAATTAGAATTATTACATAATGGGCCAGGCCCATAAGTGTGAGGGTTAAGTGAGTGAGGGGGTAAAACCCTAGCCACCACTCTATAAATAGACCATGAGATGCACTACCCCAGATACACATAAGCAATCGCTTCTTACTTTCTAAGGCTACTAGCAAAGCTGATGAAGGTTTCCTAGTTCGCCTGTTGGCATGGACTCCACTAGAGACGTGGCTGCTATTGCCTCGTTCATAATCCTAATAAGGTATGACCTTTTGTTTTAATACCTTTTATGCCTTGATTCGTGTTTTCGCAAAACGATTATAACAAGGGAAGGAATCCATTTATTTCTGCTGCACCTTGACCACATGCTTGATTCCCTTCACTTAGGTGGTAAGCCAAGCCCTGAGAGGGAGGTCAAAAGTAGGATAAGAATTAAGAGGTCAAGAGTGTGTCAAGTAGGGAATTAAAGGTATCCATTAGAAATCATGAGTTTTGAAAGAATTTATAAGATAGACCAAAGGTTAAGGCAATTAAATTGTAGGTCAAACTTAGAAGGAAACACACCCTGTATCAAAAGAAGTATAAAGGTCCCTGAGTGAGAAATTGAAGTTAGGTAAAGAAAGTGAAGTTAAAGGGATTTTGATAGGAACTTATGGGACTTTAGGGAGAAAGGAGAAGCTGGGAGGGTAATCTTTAAGATGAGGTTTTGTTAGGAGGTAAATGGGTTTGAAAGATAGGGAAGTGTGGGAAAGGGAGGAATTAAGAACTTAGTGGCTCTTGTTGTGCTTAGAAGTGTATAGGAGGAGCTCTCTGGTTTCTGTGCTTCAACCTGCGCTGAGAGCAAGTTAAGCGCAGGAAACAGAGAGATTTTAGGGAACCTGCGCTTCAACCTGCGCTGAGCGCAAGTGAAGCGCAAGTATCAGAGAGGTTTTTAGGAAACTCACGCTTCATCTACGCTGAGCGCAGATGAAGCGCAGCCACGCGCCTGTTACTAAAACACTCAATCTGATTGTTATTTCTTTGGGGTTTTCCTCATTTTCCTACTTCCTAGAGAAAGAAGGGGGCGAAGCTTAGTGAGAGAAGGTGTGCTACGGCTTGGAGATTGAGAAGAAGGAGGAGCTCCCACACCTCTTCAAGGTTTCCTACTTCAAGTTCTCCTTCCCCCAACGTTTCCTTTTGCCCTCCTAGGGTTTGGACAGCCCAAGAGGTGAGTGGGGTTTCCATTTCACTTGATGTTTGAGTACTTGTATCCTTTGCATGATCCCTCTCCTCTACTTTCCTTCCTTTACTCATTGTTATGCTTGGAATCAATAGATATATGCTTGGATTGTTTGATTTCTTGATGTATTACATTAACATGTTCAAAACCTAGGTTATGATATTTGTGAAATTGTTTTGGGGTAAAGGTTCAAATGCATGATAATAGGAATTTACACTTTCATGTAGTTAAAATTACTCCTTATAAATTAAGGAGCATGTAGGGCTAAGATGGTTAGGGTTTGAAGGGAAGAAATGAATGTCATAAGCCCTATCTATCTTTTCCCTTTATGTAAAGAAATTAAGGTAATACAATTGACTGTGAATATTATTGATGCATGACGAAAATATATATATATATATATGTACACATATGAGAATAGATAATGAAACACAAGAATGGGACTTCGGTCCAAGAATGGGACTTCGGTCCAAAGAAGGGGGGTCTTGTGCCCAAATTACTTAAGAATGAGAATGCAAACTATTTGCTAAAGGAAAACAGAAGGTTAAGTGGCCACTAGGAAGACGTTCCTAGTATGGTTTTGAGCTCAATTCTAGGTGGAAGGTAAAAGTGATAAGAACCCCTTGAGTGTTGGGGAAAGCGAACACTTCATAATAAGTACGATGTATAGAATGGTTGGTAGTTGCATTGAAATGTCCTTTACCTTGAATGATTACTATTTCATGAATAACATTATATGTATTTGATTGTAATCTTAAATGTTTTTCTGCATTGAATTAGCCATGTTATATCACTGTGTTTCCTGTGTTGTTTCCCCACACCGCACACACATTTACTTCATTCACTGGGACGTAGTCTCACCTCACGTTATGGGGATTATCTTTCAGCTGTGCAGGTTGTCGTTCATGTTGGAGCGGGGGGAGTCGAGGACTCATTTTAAGCAGAACTTTAAGTTTAGTAGTAGTAAATCAAATGTGTATTTTTGTAATAGAATTGAGTTGTAATTTTGGCCATGGAGGCATAGTTAATTATTGTCATTAAATTGTGTATTTATCCTTTGTATTAGTAAAGTTTCTGTTTTCCAGAATAAGTTAGAGTTTGGGAAAATCTCCATTTTCAGGGGAGACTCTGCCGAAAATTTCGGTAGGGATGTCGTAAGAGTTTAGGATATAAGGTGTAAGTTATTTACCTAAATTTGAAGGATGTATAACTATTTGTGTACTTAAGCAAACGTTGGAATTGCCTAAGTAATTGTATGAAATTGTTTGACGATATTGATAAAGTAGCGAGATAATTTCGGAGTTTCAGAATAGTGTCTCCAACGGGCATTATTCTTGAATCCTGAAATTAGAACGTTACAGATTTAGCTAGTAAATTAAGACTACTCACCCATTCCTAAGAAACATAACTCAACTAAACATAATTTGTTTCTTTCTCTATATTTTTTTATTCCAATTCATGGAAATAGTTTATAGGAGTTATACATTTAAAAATTTCCATATTACCTTTTTTATGATATATTTTTGAGTTTAATATATGTACAGTGTAAAGAAGTTTTACATAGACATACAATGATGTGGTGCTACATCATTTATTGTATTTAATGACACATGAGGTGTCATATTCATTAAATGTTGTGACGACTCACCATTAAATGTATGTGTAAAATCTTTTTACTGATAGTGTATACCAATTAAATCCATAATTTTTTTCATATTACATTCGTAAAAAGGAAAGGATTTAATAAATATACATTGACAGTGTAAACTTATTTTACATAGTCATCCAATAATGTGCTGCTACATCATTTATTGAGTTTAATAATACATGAGATGTCATAATCATTAATTGATGTGGCAAAAAGATTGTGTAAAATTTTTTTTTACAACGTTAGTATATAATAATTAAACTCAAAAGAAAAAGCATTTTAGGTAAAAAAAAAAGTTAACAAAAAAATTATCATGCATTTGATTGGTGATCTGAACCCCCTAAGTACAATTTTAAGAAGATAATAAGTAGATAACTCAACACAGTTACCTGCTTTATCTTCATTTTCAAATTCAAAGAACCACTCTTCTTTCCCAAAATCATTGGATTGATTAATTTTCACCAATAAAATAAAAAGTCGGTTAGATGGCATTTCCTAGTTTCATTATGATTTATGACCATGACTCATATTTATCTCATCAATCAATTTATTATTACCATAATATAGTATTGTTGAAGGGTCAGTCAGCATGGTAGAGAGAGAGAGTCACAGGTGTTTGCTTTACCTCTGAAAAAGCAACTCATGCCATTGACAGATTGAGAAAAGAGAATCCATGTTAGGGTTACTTTTGTCCATTCATCATTGCACCTCAAAATCAAATGAAAAATTGAAAATAAAAATATTCACATCAGTGAGATGAGGGGAGAGAAAGAAACGGTTAAGAATAAAGATAGAGAAAAAAAAAATATTAGAGAGAGAGAGAAAGTATAGTGTGGCCACTCTGGAGACACAGCAAAGCAAAACCAACTCAAATTTTTTGGTTTCTGCTCTGTAAATTCCCTCTGCTTCATCTTCTCCTTCCAATAATTTCCAAAATCTGCAACTTACTTACTCTGATCCAAAATTTGTTGGGTTTCTTCTTCTTTCTTACAATGTCAGAACGCTAGCATTCCCAATTCTGCAACTTACCCTTTTAGCAAAGGCACCGCCTTTTCACTTTTTCCTTGCTACTGAGACTACTTCCTTCCGCCCCCATGGCTTCAAAATCTAGGTTAGTGAAGCTTCGAATTTGTGGGTGTGAGTTTATGAGTGAGTATTCTGTGAAGATCTGATTTGGGTTCTTCAATTGCTTTTGTGAACTACTTTGTGTGTGTTTTTTGGTCTGCTTTTTGCTTGATGGGGTTTGATCTAGTTATCATGATATGCTACTGCCGGATTTTGACCTAAATTTTCTAACTTTCAAATTTGTGTTTCTCTTTTGTTCTTCTGTTAAAATCCTGTTTTTCTTTTTTAATCTTAATCTGGTTTTTACTTAGAATTCAAAATTGGGTTTCATTTCTTTATCATGTTTGCTTTGATTGTGTAAAATTATGCTAGTTCAGACTTACTATACATTATTGATTGTATTGTATCACTATTTGCCAATGCTTCTGGATGCTGAATTTGACACATAAGAGTTGCTTTCTTGTGGCTTAGATCCATGTATCTGATTGGATATAACTATTGCATTTTGTTTTCTTATCTTATAGTGTATGTTTCTTTTAATGAATTATTGATCTGCCTTTGTTATTGACATTTTGAATTTGATAGATCCAATCTGTCTGAAAATTCCAACAAAGCATCACTGGCAACACCAACAAGAGTCAGTAAAGTTAGCAAAGGAGTGTCCAAATCAGAATCTGAGTCACCATCACCTTTGCACAATCCACGCCATTCTGTGGAACGATCACCACGATCTGTGAATTCAAAGACCACTGCTGAGCGGAAATTACCAAGACCTGTCTCCACCCCACCTGATGTAAGTTATAGAGTGCACTTAGTGTCCTCTCTTTCTTTGAAATTCAGTTTTGTTGGTCCTTATTATCAAATGGCTGGCTGTACTTGAACTGTTATCTTCATTTCCATTGCTATTTTTGGTTGGAGCATTTGAACTTCCTAACATCTCAAGTAGTGTGATAAGGAAACATGTGAGATGTGTATGAGGATGTGTTACTAAATCAGTTAGTGCTAATTATTTGACATTTCTTATTAGGACTTCAAATTCTAGATAATGCATGATTTCTTACTCTTTTATTTTGAGATGTCCAGTATTTGGTTGGTTGGAAACTGATAGTTATACAGCAAAATATTTTATTTAAGGGTAAAACATATTTTTCCTCCCTGTATTTTTGGTCAACTTTAGTCCTCGTTCCTATACTTTTAAGATACCTTAACCATAGTCCCTAATGTTAATGAATTCGGTTAAGTTCCTACTGAATTCAATTGCTTAATAAATGAACTCAGTATCCATATTAATTAATTGTGACTCAACACTAAAGGGTAATGTGGAAATCTATTGAACAAGTTAACAATTTAACATAGCTAATTAACATTAGGGACTACGATTAAGGTATTTTAAAAGTATGGGGATATAAAATAAAGGTTTTAAAAGTCAAGGATGAAGACCAAAGTTGACCAAAACTATAGGAACGGAAAACATATTTTACCCTTTATTTAATCATCTTTCCTTTAAAGAATTTCTAACTGAACTCTGATCTGTGCTTATATATTCCTTGGTTTTTTCAGAAACAATCCCCAAGAGCTGCAAAGGGTTCAGAATTGCAGAACCAGTTGAACCTTGCTCAAGAAGATCTAAAGAAAGCAAAGGAGCAGCTCCTTCAGGCTGAGAAGGAGAAGCTAAAAGCAATTGATGAGTTGAAAGAAGCACAGAAAGTGGCTGAGGAAGCAAATGAGAAACTCAGGGAAGCATTAGTGGCTCAAATGCGAGCTGAGGAGAACTCTGAGATTGAAAAATTCCGAGCTGTTGAATTGGAACAGGCTGGAATTGAAAATGTGAAGAAGAAGGAAGAAGAATGGGAGAAGGAGCTTGAAAGTGTGAAGAACCAACATGCTTTGGATGTGGCTGCTCTCCTTTCCACCACTCAGGAGCTTCAGCGGGTTAAACAAGAACTCGCCATGACTTGTGATGCAAAGAACCAGGCATTGAATCATGCTGATGATGCAACTAAAATTGCTGAGATTCAAGCAGAGAAAGTAGAGTTTCTTTCAGCTGAACTAACACGGTTGAAGGCCTTACTAGATTCAAAACTGGAAACAGAGGCTGGTGAAAATGAGCTTATATCGAACCTGAAAACAGAGATAGAAGCTCTCAAGCAAGAACTTGAAAAGGCCAAGGGTTATGATGAGAAGTTGACAGAGAAGGAAACTTCTATCGAACAGCTTAATGTGGAGCTTGAAGCCGCAAAGATGGCTGAATCTTATGCACATAGTGTACTAGAGGAGTGGAAGACAAGGGTTGAGGAACTAGAAATGAGGTTTGAAGAAGCAAACAAGCTGGAGAGATCTGCATCAGAATCTTTGGAATCTGTAATGAAACAGCTAGAAGGAAGCAATGATTTGTTGCATGATGCAGAATCTGAAGTTGCAACTCTTAAAGAGAAGGTGGGATTGTTAGAAATGACAATTGGGAGACAGAGAACAGATGTTGAGGATTCAGAACGTCGACTTCTTATGGCTAAGGAAGAAAATCTTGAAAAGTCAAAGAAGATCGAGTCTCTCAAATCTGAACTTGAGACAGTCAAGGAAGAGAAAGACCAGGCTTTGAACAATGAACAGCTTGCAGCTTCTAGTGTGCAGACCCTATTAGAAGAGAAAAACAAACTTATCAATGAATTGGAGAATTCTAGGGATGAAGAAGAAAAGAGCAAAAAGGCAATGGAAAGCTTAGCTTCTGCATTACATGAAGTATCTGCAGAAGCTAGAGAAGCCAAAGAAAGTCTACTAAACAACCAAGCTGAAAGGGAAAGCTATGAGACCCAGATTGAAGATTTAAAGTTAGTCATAAAAGGTACTAATGAAAAATATGAGTCTCTGCTTGATGATGCCCGGCATGAGATTGATGTTCTTGTATGTAGTATTGAAAACTCTAAGAATGCCTTTGAGAACTCCAAGGCTGAGTGGGAGCAGAGAGAACTTCATCTACTCAGCTGCATAAAGAAAACCGAAGAAGAGAACACATCCCTTGAAAAAGAAATAAATAGATTGGTTTATTTGCTTAAAGAAACTGAAGAAGAAGCTAATGCCAAAAGGGAGGAAGAAGCTCAGTTGAAGGAAAATCTGAAAGAAGTTGAGGCTGAGGCAATCCACCTTCAGGAAGCTCTTAAGGAAGTAACAGCTGAGAACATGAAATTGAAGGAGAGTTTATTGGATAAAGAAAATGAGTTGCAGAGTATTTTCCAGGAAAATGATGAACTCCAATCCAGAGAAGCTGAATCTATAAAGAAGGTGGAGGAGTTATCGAAGCTGCTGGAAGAAGCTACAACCAGAAACCAGCCAATGGAAAATGGGGATCTTACAGACAGTGAGACTGAGAAGGACTATGATTTGCTTCCTAAAGTAGTTGAATTTTCTGAAGAGAATGGGCATAAAGGAGAAGATATTTCAAAGGTAGAGCTTTCAGTCAACCAGGAGGGACTCAAACAAGAAGAAAGTGTCTTGAATGAAAAGGCTGAAAAAATTGAATCTCCCAAACCTGAGGATGTGAATGGAAAACTGAAGGAAGATGATAACAAAGAAAAGGATGAACCTGTAGAAGTTGAATTTAAAATGTGGGAAAGCTGCAAGATAGAGAAAAAGGAGTTCTCGCCGGAGAGAGAAGCAGAGCCTGAATCATTTGAAGAGGAAATTGACTCAAAGATAGAAGGTGGTGAGAGCTTTGATAAGATAAATGGAACATCTGTAACAGAGAACATTGATGATGGTGGGAGCTCACCAACAAAACAACAACAATTGAAGAAGAAGAAGAAACCTTTGCTTGGCAAGTTTGGAAGCCTGCTCAAGAAAAAGGGTGCTAGCAATCAGAAATAGAACAATAATAATCAACTTTGGAAGGTATATTAAACATTCAATTTGTTCTTATGTGTTTGTTTTATGATATTTTGCTTTTCACTCAGAATAGGATTTTTAAGGAATGACAAGGCTTGTAATATTGTTTAGGATTCTTTTGGGTTGTGGTTCTCCGTTTTGGTAGAAAAGTTTATGTGATGCAAATGCAATTATTTCACCCCTTTTTATATTTCTGCTCTTGTTTGTCCCTTGCCCTCCTATCTTTCTAGATTAATTTGACGAAAGAAGTGGCAAGTTGGATTGTATTCTTTTTCCATCCCAATTCAAATGAAGGTCTAGTCTTAGATACTATAACAAGTTCAATGCTTCATATTTGACGTTTACTTGGGACTAAATTAACACTTCAGTCCCTGATTTTGTAGTGTTGTACACTTTAGTCCCTGAGATTTCAAAACATGTGTTAATCTCTGATGTTTGTCTCTATCATTCATCGTAGTCTAAAAGGGGTAGATGATGTTAATTAAGTGCTAAAGTGATGTGTTACGTTAAGTGACACTGTGGATGTTAGGGGACATTTAACAATGTCATTTTGTGTCTATTTTAAGAGGATAACCTTAAAATAATGTTCCTTATTGACATATCACAGCACATCGACTATCTAAAATGAAAATGATGAGATTGGTTTAATTTAATTATGTTCTTAATGCATATTTATATTTATATGCAATTATAAATGTGATTACATGCACAAGTGAAATCACATGAGAAGTTGAGAACCCTATCCAATGATTTCACAACTGCAACCCACTTAATTCTTGTTTGGAGTATTTTTCATATGCAACTGTTAATTTTTCCATCCCGACAGCTTTATGGAATTTCAATATCATATATATGCAATCCCTACAAATATTGCAGGTAGAATAAATAAGTATCACTCTAAATTTTAAATCTAAAGAAAAAAATAGCATAAGCGTTGCTGTGGGATCCTCTCCAGTTAAGAAAAAATTGGACATCATCTCGCCCCTTCATATTTTAAATACACCAATATAAAAATTAGAAGATTGATACATTAATTTGTGGTCATTGAATCTGAACTGCAGAATTTGCAGTACTGCAGAAGATCCTGGCCCGTGGGATCCATGGTGGGATTATTTGCAAAGTACGTGCAACATAGAGCTGATGCACATAGTAATGAAGGATTGAATGCTAAGCATAGGTCAATGAGAAAGAATGCCATATGTTCAAGCTGGGAAAAATAAATTAGAAACAAAGAACGTTAGAGGGCATGGAAGTTATTTAGATTTCTATACTAAATATATAGATTTCTATGAAAGTTAGTAATTAATTATATTGCATTCATCTTTGCTAGGGAAATGTGCTAATATTGTTTAAATTTACAGGTACATTCTATATTGAAGAATGAGACTCAAATAACAAAGATGATGATAATATATTGTTCAATTTACGAGTTTGAGCATCGGTCACTAGTTCATGTTAACCATATTTTTTTATGTGATTTTTTGAAAACATTTTAAGTGACATTTTATATTTGACTTAAGTGCCTGATTTATAAAATTTTTAGTGGCTAATGTAAATAATTTTTAATATTATACTGACTAATTTAAATAAAAAGTGTCATTTATTAACATTAAGTTAATGTCGTTTATCCCTTTGGACTAAAATGAATTATGAAGACAAATGTAAGAAATTAATGGTTAGATTTTGAAATCTTAGGAATTAAAGTGCATGCCCTAATAAAATCTTAGTGTGTGTTTGGATGGAAAATTTTAGAATTTTCAAAATTGTTATGGGAAATGTTGGATGAAATGTAAGTATGAGAGAATTGTAAATAATAATCTAAAATATTAAACATAGAAGAGAAATAATGAAATTTTCTCTCAATATATGTCATTTAAATTTTTTTCCTATTTTTCATGAAAATTCTTCTGTGGTTAAAAATTTGTGTAACTTAACTTGGTACTTTTCATTCCCTTTGACGCTATTGGAGGCCTAGAGAACGCAATCTAATGTTGTTTCTCAGTACATCCAGAAACTTCTAAGTTCTAATTAGGGGAGTAATGAGGAATGTTGACAACACAATTTCTTTCAACACATCCTTTTGATCACAGAGTAATGATATTTGTACCGCAAATAGTGGTATCGTAAATGTATTACTGTTTGCGGTATTGGTTTTTTTTATTTTTATTTTTTTTAATAATTTTATTATTATATTTTTTATTTATTTATCTCATTAAATAAAAATATAAATTAAGAAATACAATAAATGTGTATTTTTGGAAGAGTTGATATAAGTTTCTTATCATCATTATTTTATTATGATGCTAATAACCAAATATACTATTCCATTCACCGTTTCTGGACACACAATTAATCTCGTCTTAAAAATCATTGTTTCATTCTGATATAAATAACCAAATTTATCATTTCATTAACCCTTAATAGACACACAATTAATCTCATGTTTATAATATTACATTTCACGAACGGTTAACATAAATTTCATGTGATTATTGTTCTATGTTGATGTAATTACCAAATTTACTATTTCATTAACCGTTAATGGATATGCAATTAATGGATATGCAATTAACCTCACAAATTCAATTAACCAAATATCCTATTTTATTAACCGCCAATAGATACACCATTAACCTCATTTAAAAATATGTTCATCATTTCTGGACACATAATTAATCTCTTGTTAACATGAACGATTAACACAAATTTCATGTGATCATTTATTGTATTTCTTAATCTATATTTTTATTTAATGAGATAAATAAATAAAAATTAATATAATAATAAAATAAAAAATATAAAAAATATAAAAAAAATATAAAAGCAAAATAAAATAAAAGAGATACTAAAAAAACAAAACCATAAACAATGGTACATTTGCGGTACCATTGTTTGTGGTGCAAGAAACATTATCCTTTGATCACATTATTTATTATTATAAGGATAAAATAATTTTTTTATACCTATAAAATGCCGGAATTTTAATTTTCATTTGTGAAATTTTTTTTATTTAATTCTTATAAAATATTTAATCTAAATTTTTTAGTTTTTTATGTTAATACTATTCTTAATTACAGTTTGTTGAATGTTCATCGCATTAAGAATCGTGCAGTACATCGATACATTATACAAACAATATTGACCTCCTTAAACTCATTCAGAGGTTGTTTGCGATATAGATGAAAGAGGAAATGTACAAAGAATTTCATTTCAAGTTAGACATGAAATTCAACTCTCTGAATGAGTTTAAGAAAATTAACACTCTTAAATAATGTGTGAGGGTACTTCTCAAGTATTGATGACTATTATGGACGTTCAACACAACCAAAATCAACAGTAGAATCAACACCAGAGACTAAAAAATAGTTCAAATATTTTATAAAAATGAAATATAAAAGAAAAATTTTCAGGGATGAAAATCAAAACTCGTGTATTTTATAGAGATAAAAAAGTTATTTTTACCCTTATTACAAATATGGTTGATAAGGACAATAAGCTAGTTTCGAAGTTATTTGACTAGCTTAAATTAGTTTGTCTAACATAAAAGAGTATGGTACGGGTCCGTTTACTTTCAGAAAATATTTTTTGTTTTCATTTTTTGTTTTTTAGTTTTAATTATAAAGAATGTTAGTTTGTTCATTTTCATTTTATTCCAACTTTAAGAGTTTGTTTAAAAAAACAGAAAAACTAATACAAAGTTATTTTTTTATTGTTTTATGTACAAAATTTTGAAAACATGAAATAAAATGTTGTTTTTATAATCAAAACTGAAAATATTTTAATAATTAAAAATAAAAATAGGAAATAAAAACAAAAAATATTTTCTCAAATTAGTAAACGGCCCATTTTAGTAGCTTTTAATAAGATATAATCTATAAGTTAATTTAGTTAACTTCTTACTTCTAACTTATTTATTTTTCTTATATTTCTATCTTTAATATTTTAATACACTTCTTATTTTATCCTTAATATCTTTTTATCCTTTTGAAAAAATAAATAGAAACATATTGTACATCACACTGAGGAAAATTCTTATTTCCAGATTTCGGCTAAATGGCCGATTATACGATGTTGAATATGAGGGTTTAAACTTGATTTGCTTTAATTGTGGATGTTTTGGTCACCGAAGGGCATTACAAACAACTGACCCTGTTGCACAAAAGTCAGCAACCAGTGACCCAGATCGGAACGAGAAACCGCAGCATGATCCGGTGGAGACAGGGCTAGCGCCGACGGGATGCTTTGGTCCCTGGATGATGGTTCAGAGAAAAAATCGTCGCAAGAATCTTGCTAATCCAGCTCAAAATCCGGATAAGAAGATTCACTCTGCCCCGGGGGGTTCTAGATTTGATGCACTCAGAGAAGTTGATGTGCAGGATTTGATGGACGCGTCTGTTAATGGACCAGATTTGGCAATTATTGCGTCTGATTGCCATCAGAATTCTTACGCTGGCCACCAAAAAAAGAGAATATTGTTTCCAAGATTAGCAATGATATGGTCTCGGGTACTCCTCCAGTTACTAATCACGGAAAGTCAGGCACTGAAATCCATGAGAATAAATGGAAAGCGGGAATCTCTCCGAAAAACTAAGGAATCGGCTCGTGGTTGTCCTCTTGCCCAACACCAAGGATCTCCCCTAGATGCTGACACGGTTTTGTCTCCATCTTGCCTACCAGCTTCCAAGATCATTGGGCCAGCCCAAGTCATTGACCCACTTCATCCTAACGTAGTCATGGACGCGGTAGTTGACTCTAATATTGCTTCTGCGGGCCACATGGAGATTGATGGCCCCATGTGTTAGTGTCTAAAGAGCCCTTTTAGCTAATCATGCTCGCCCACCTGATGGAGAGCTTACGGACCCTAACAAAGCTTATAGTAGTGCAACCGTGGCCTAGGAGAATTTAAAGGAGCATTCCTTCAGTAGTCAGTCCAATGATGGACCCACCCATAATATGGGTTCCTTATGAATTGTTTGACTTGGAATATTAGTAGTCAGATCTGGCAAGCAAATATCAGTTAGATTTGTTAGCTATTTTGGAGCCTCAGGTTAGTGGTAGAAGGGCTACCAACATTATTAGAAGATGTATAGAGGCTTCGGGATTCTCTGGAGGGATATGGATCCTTTGGAATGAGTCTAATGTCAAGGTGGATATAATCTCTAGCCATCCTCAATATGTTCATATGAAAATCTGCCCTCTTATTAGTGGTCTCCCTTGGTTTTTAACGTACGTATATGCTAGCCCCCGTGTTCACCAAAGACGTGTCCTCTGGCAAGAGCTGTGTCATATCCCTCAAAGATACTCTTTCCCGACTTGCATGTTAGTGAAATAAATTAAATTCGTTAATCATATTTAATTTTTTATTTCTACTTGCATGAGGTTGGTTTTGATGATATCTTTTGTAACCTCATCTTTCAGTGCACGTTTCCAAGTTCTAGTTAATGGTGAGAAAACAGACAGTTTCGCTCCATCTAGAGGGCTGAGGCAAGGGGACCCTATATCGCCTTATCTTTTTGTTTTATGCATTGAGAGGCTTGCACACATGATCCAAACTGCTGTTAGCATGGGGGAATGGATTCCGATCAAGTTAAACAGGAATGGGCCAGGTATTAGCCATCTCTTTTTTGCAGACCACTTGTTACTTTTTGGAGAGGCATCCTTTCAATAGATTGATATTATTGTTAAGTGCTTGACCTCCTTCTGTGAATTCTCTGGTCAAAAGGTGAATATGGGGAAGTCCAAGATATTCTTCTCTAATAATGTTCATAGCAGTCGTGCTATTGAGATGAGTAATATTGCGAGGTTTAGTCTCACTGACGATCTTGGTAGATACCTGGGAGTGCCTCTTCTTCATAGACGGCCTTCAAATAGTACTTATGATTTCATTCTTCAGAAAACTCAGCAAAGGCTGAGTTCTTGGCGTGCTGAGTCCCTTGCCTTTGCTGGTCTGGTTACTCTAGCCAAATCTGTCCAGGCTGCTCTACCTACATACACGATGCAGACAATGTTGTTGCCAAAGAATATCTGTCACAAATTCGGATGCTTACTGGGCTCAAGTTTTGCAGAGTAAGTATGGTTGTGGTGGTGACATTATCCCCCGTGTTCGGAAGAAGAGCAGTGAGTCTCTCCTCTGGCGTGGCATCAGAACTTGGTGTCATATTCAGCAGGTATTTTTTGGGTGGTTCGTGATGGCAGAAGTGTCCGATTTTGGATTGATTGTTGGCTGCCTTCTAGAATAATTCTTAAGGATGTTTGTGTGGTGCCTTTCCAAGAGGTGTGGAATGTCTCCTTAGTGTGTGAATTCTCTGAGCCTAATATGGGATGGAATATCCAGTTATTGCAATTTGTCTTGCCTGAGGAAGTGGTTATGGAAATCATAGGATATCCTCATCCTCATGACTCCTTTGGTGCCGATTCTGTTGCTTGGAGTGGCACATCTAATGGCGTTTTTTCTACCAGATCAGCATATGAGTTAGTCTCTTGTAAAGCTGATTCTACTCCTGATCCTATCTGGAAAGCTGTTTGGCGTTGGAGAGGTCCCGAAAGAGCCCGTTGCTTCATGTGGTTGGTGTTAAATAAAGGGCCCAAAACTAAGCATAAAGGTTTTCGGTGTGGTCTGTATGATTCTGATGTATGTCCTGTCTGTCTTCAGCACATTGAGACCCCTTTACATGTTCTTCGGGACTGTCTTAATGCGAAGAACGTGTGGAGCAGTTTGGGTGGTACCAATTTACCTCCAAATTTCTATTCAGTGGATATTACTGATTGGTTTAAAATGAATCTGATAGGTGGCACGGGGGGTAATTGGAGTTTGATATTTGGCCTTTCAGTTTGGCAACTTTGGAGATGTAGGAATGAGAGGGTGTTTGATAATAAAGCTGTTAGCTCCGTGGAAGTAGTTGGTCGCATTCATAACCTAGCAAGGATTGGTGATGCTCATTGTTTATCTGGCTTGGATCAGAATCATCGTGGGATGAAGCTCGTGAGATGGTGCAGCCCGGAGCAAGGTTGGATCAAATTCAATGTTGATGGTTCGGTTAAGAGTGCTTCTAAATCTACAGGGTGTGGTGGTGTCATGAGGGATCACTGTGGGAATTGGATGGGGGGATTTTTCTTTAATTTGGGATCGTCTAGCGTCCTTATGGCTGAGCTCAGGGGGATTGCTACGGCTTTGCATATTGCTTGGGGTAGGGGTTTGACAAAGTTGTGGATAGAGAGTGATTCTCTCACTGCTATTGAGCTTATTACAAAAGGGATTAATCTGAATCATCCTTACAATTATATTCTTAGCCAGATTTTGGCTTGGAGAAACAAACCCTGGCAGCTGTATTTTTCTCACACTGTTAGGGAGTGCAATAGTGTTGTTGATTATTTGGCCAACAAGGCTCACGTATTACCTTTAGACATTCATCAGTGGGTTCACCCTCTAGGGGATTGCTCTAATCTTTTATTAGGTGATAGAGTAGGTGTTTTTTTATACTCGTAGCTTTTTGCTTTAGTTTCTTGGCCTTTTGGCCTCTTGTAACCAAAAAAAAATAAAAAGTGAGTCAAACTTATTTAATGTGATTTGGATAAAACTTATTTCATAAATAAAAAGTATATGGACAAGAGTATGAAAAAAAAATCTAACGTTTCTTGACCAATCATATTTACCATCATAAAGAAAGTGATGCTCGGACTTTAATATCTGCGAGTTGTAACTGTTTTGCTGTTTGACATGTAGCGAATAGATTTGTTATTCTAAATAATGACTTAATTGCATTTTTGTCCCCTATTATCATTAATTTACGATTTTGGTCCCTTTACTTTTTTTTTTCACGATTTTGGTCCCCCTATTATTCTAAATTCGTGATTTTGGTCCATCTAACACATAGATTTTGAAAATAGGGGATTAAGATTTTGAACTAAATCGCGAATTTGGAATAATAGGGGGACCAAAATCGCGGATTGATGATAATAGGGGGACCAAAAGTGCAATTAAGCCTTTTTAAAAATAAGAGCTTGCAAAGTTTTTTTTTATTTAAACAATGGGCAAGTGCTTTTTTTTTCTCTAATATGCTAATTCATAAGAATATTATTATATTAATAAATTAAGGAATTACAAATAGAAAATACTTATTAAAAAAATTAAGTTATTAATATATTATATGATGTATTGTTCAATAAATTATTTTTAGTACTTAATTTTTTAAATGGAATTTTTGGAGTATTCATTAGGGAGATGTTTCTATAATTTTTAACTATAACCAATGTTATAAAACTAGAATAATGATAAATTATGTCAAGTGAATGATCATGATCATTAGTCAAATCAGAATTATTAATTGAATCAATTGAATAAATATTAATTAAATATATATATCTCAAAATTTATATAATATTTTAAATAAAAAATATACTGTTAATGTAATTTATTTATAATAAAGTAATATGACAACCAACGGGGGTTGGTTCAAGTGGTACATGTTTGATTCCCTTTAAGTAAGATCTCAGGTTCGAGTCTTGTGGATGGAAAAAATCTCTCCGTTGGGAGCGCTAACCCCACCATGATGTGGATGTGGCTCGACCAGAATCGCCTCCCGTGGAGGATACCTGTGCTTAAAAAAAAAATTAATATGACAATGTATTCAAGTTCAACAATATACACAACATGTTCATAAATTACAAAATATAATATTATATTTTTCTTCACCCTCCAGTTTGGGTGTCCTTACATGTTTTCTATGATTTTATAGGCAGCATTAGGCCTAGGTGATTTCTTTGTTTTTTTTTTCTCTGGCTTGTTTTGCCTCCATTAATCCAAAAAAAAAAATATAATATTATATTAATTTATTGAAATATACGTTGTATGATATTAAATGTTTTAGGATTTAATCTATAATAAATTATTTCTTATTATATCTCACTAAAGTAATTAATATATAATAAAATTTGCTTTTATATAATGAAATAAATGTATGGTGTAGTGGTTGAACTCCATTAATCGTGATTTAATGTTTCATGTTCAAATATTGAAATAGAAAAAGTTAGAATCTTTTTATGAAAATCCGTCACCTTCTAACTACTTTATCATTTGAAGTGGTAATAAAGTAATTCCTTATTTTACTTAAAAAAAAAAGTAATTCCTTATTTTTTTTTACTTGGATTCTTTCTAATTGTCTTGAATAAGAAAATCCATTTAGTTGTGACAAATATAAGAACTTCTAATGAAAATTTAATTTATTTTTAAAATAAATTACTTTAACTTTCCTTCAATTTTGTATCTTTTCACAATTTTTTTCTTATTCCTAAAAGTTATATAGAACTCCTCTTATTTCATAAATACACTACAATTAAATCCATTTTCTTATAATTGTTAGTAAATGGTCATCTATTATCTTTTGAATGAAATTGACAAAATATTCTTATTACAAATTTTGCCTCATTAAACCTTACATAAACTTCCCTATACTTTATAATAATATTAAAATTAAATATTCTTTGTTGGGGTAAAAGTTTAAAATGATAAAATAATATTTAATGTGTATAACCATTAATGTAAAATAATTTTACATTATCATTTAATGATATATTATTACATTATTTAATAAATATAATATCTCATATATTAATAAACTAAATAAATGATGTAATAACACCATTAATTATGATAATTTAAAAATGTTTCAACTTATAGTGCACCTCTATTAAATCCTAAATAACGATAAAAAATTTAAAATAATATGTTAATTAAATAATGAAAATTTATGATTTTATATCTTTAAACTAATGAAAATTATTTTAAAATTATTATATTAATAATTTAATAAAATTTAATCATAGGAATTACTAATAAAGATATATCAAAACTTTTTTATCGGGATTAATTTCTCAAGAATTGACTGATAAATGTAATAAAATTTAATTTTTTATAGACAGATTAGTAAAAGTGCTAAAAAGAAAATATACAAAGTATATTTTTAAAAGTATATAAGGTTTTATTTCTATAATGTTTATAAAACATGAATATTAATAAAAATGCTTGAAGAGACATGAAATAAAAAAAAATTATTTATGAAAAATAATAATGGTTTATTTCGTTAATGTATTATAAAATATTAAAGAAATGGACGATTCTAGGGTGGACCAAATAAAAATTGGTCCACCTAGTCCAACTTACATTTTATTGGTTATAAAAATTAATAAATAATTTTATTTTTTATTATATTCTTTATATGACTATATGATTTTAATTTACGAGAAAATATTGATTTACAATACAACTTATGTTAGTTTTGGTGAGTATATATCAATTTAAAGTTGAAGGGAGAAATTTTTACATTACACAGTATTATCGATTCGAGTTTTTATTATTTTCAACCAATATTTCATAAAAAGTAACTGGAAACAAGTTTAATATCAATATTTAATAAAATGAACGTTAAATTTGATGATTAAAACTTTAAATTACTATATTTTCACATTATGGACCACATGAATTATGGTCCACCGTAGACAGACCCTAAAGAAATATACCCTTTTTGTTTTAAAAATATGAAACTATAATACATTCTTTCGTGATATTTTAATGTGATTTTGATTTTTTATTGAAGTATTTAATAATTTGAAAAATTGTTACTATAGAGGATGTTTAAATGTAATATATTTATAAAATATAAGAGAAATTTAATACTACCTCTGATCCTATATATAAGAAACATTGGACTAAAATCATCAAGACCAACAAAATGCATTGGAATTTGTTAGTGGTAATTAATAGTGCCATGAATTTAATTTCTTTTCTTAAAAGTACCCTTAGTATTAAATGAGTAAATGAGTGGATACCTCTCTAACTACTCACAATAAATTAAGGACATATAAAATATTTAGTAAATGCAACTAAAAATAGTACTATATTTCTTATATATATGACAAAAAATTTTCATTTTTTTATATATAGAATCAGTACTAAGTTTTAAGAAATATAAGATGTTTTGACTAATGAGTCAAAATATATAATTAGAATATTTTGTCAATGTTATATTATTAGGTGTATCATAAAAAATCAAATTTATGTATAACATATATATATATATATGACATAGTAAAACAAATTGTGTAATTAAGTTTTAAAAATTAAGAAATTTTAGTGTAATTAAGAAACAAAATAAAAGAGAGATGGAAATAACAATTCAGTTAAAACAAATAAACTCTTCTACACTTATTTCTTTGGGCGGTTGGGAGGATTGCCATGTTTTCCAACAAAATACCAATCAAGGTTGTCCAGTTTGCTGCATTATGAACCTGCAATTCATTTTGTGATCGACACATATATCCATTGATTCGTAATAGAGGTAATGGTCAAATCATATATGTTTTGCTTTATGCTAGTTTTGTGATGTTTACTATGTTATTGCATTTTTACTTTTAATTTTAAAATAAAAATATAAATAATTAATAATCAGAGTTGCATGCATTATATATATAGTAATGGTATTTGCATTTAATTAAATAATTAATAATGATATTATAAGAATTAAAATAAAATTATAGCCATTGGGTACGTGGAGGAAGTAAAGTAATATGATTTATGAATTGTTTATTTTTGTTCCTTGCTTGTAGGATCAAAATCAATAGCAATAGTCTTACCTAACGGATAACAAAACCTCGTCTTTTTACCAAATGGTAGATAGAAGTATCAACACGTTATAGTTATAATAAACATCATACTAACTTCACCTCTTGACTAAACTATATTTTGGATCTTTCGATTTTCCATGGACAATTTTATTGCACAAGTTAATGGGCAACGTTTTCGTTAAGGTTTTAAGAAGTTTGACTTCTGTTTGTCTCCTTTTAATTTATGGTTAGAAACTTTTCTTTCTTTTTTTTTTTTACTTTAAAATTAAAACTAAATGGGTCATTTTCACAGTTTTATAGCATTTTTTTTTGTTAGTCTCCACAAGTAATTGTCTTTTAGTGTAACAGTATCCACTCATTTTTGCCTCATTCTTTAAGTTTCAAAGTCTCCATTCAGTTTACCACTGAGCACGTATGTTCTAAATTAATCAATGGTCGATTTATAGGTTGAATCTCGAGTATGCAGTTGTGTTAAATATTTAGTGAGAGAGTTTTATTGCCCATAAATGTTTTATCAATCTTAAACCGGATTGTTTCCCATGAAGAATACATGTGGTCTTAAAAAATAGTCTCCACTTTCCATTCTGTATAGCATTAAGAGCAAGTTTGATTATAGTTTTTAAAAATTATTTCCTGTTTTTAAAAACATAAAAATGAAAAACTTGTTTGACAAACAATTTATAAAAAAATTTTGAAAAATGAGACTATTTTTTAGTTTTAAAAACTTAATTCTGAAACTAATTTTAGGTGTTTTGGAAAACTATATATTTTTTAATTTTTTTCTGTTTTTGTATTAACAATTCTGTAAATAAATTATTTATTTTAAAAAAACAGTTTTTAAAAGCAGTTTTGTAAAATAATTTTAAAAAACTAAAAGACTGAAGTGAATAAGGTATTTAATTTCGGGTAGACAACATGTGATGCACACATTTTTTCCTTTTTGTTATGGACTGGGCTTAGAGGCCCAAACCCGTTTAACCCGGACCCCGGACTGGGATCCAATCAAAGATATACATATGTGTTAAATACAAAGAGGGAGAATTTTACATCTTATATAAATTCGAACATATTGTTTCCAAGGAAGGATTCGTGTGGTCTCTTAAAAAAAAAGTCTCCATTTTGATTAACATTACGTTTTCCTCTCTTGATTCTCTTGTTCTAAAGTGTTTAATTTCGGGTGGAAATGAGACAGACAAGATGCACGCATCTTTTCCTTTTTGTTTTGTTTCCAACCATATGTCAGGGCCAATAAAAATACAAAGACTCTAGTATCCATCACACAAAGAAAAGGTGCATATATTGAGAGAGTTGAAATTTATGTGCCTCAATTAATTAATACATGAAGATGAATTGCATATGATCTGAGATAGATTCAGAGGGTAAAATAAAATAAAATTACAATATCTCCATCCATGTTGTATCTATACACAATGGAAGCTTTATAACATATATATATATATATATAATGTGTGAATCCAAAAATCAATCCATCTTCAAATACATATGAAACAACCAATTCTACACCTAAATGGAACTTGAGATCAATATTGATAATTCCCATTATCTCTCTCTCTGATAAATCTTGAAATGATGCAAGCTGTTGTCCTTTTATGAGACTGTCCTCTATGGCTTTTTACTGGTTAGACTCTTGGCTGCAAATAAAGTAAGGGAGAGAAAAATTAATGAGCATGACATGCCACAAATGAATAAATTTTTATAATAAGCACAAGTTGAGCTAGAAAAACGGTGCAATAATAATAATAATAATAATCATAAAGGTTACTTACTCTATGAGATCTTTCCAATAAGCATCACTTACTTCCTCATACATGAAATCTCCCCACATTTCAAAGGTGGTTGAAGTGGAAGAAGGATTGGAACACTCATTTGGTTTACCTTGGAACATTCAGGTGATGCTGAAACCAGATTTGGAAGTGAATTCAATGGTGTTGATGAAGAATTCATTGTGGCATTAAGTTTCTCATCAACCTTTAGAGACTTCATGCAACTACTAATGCTGCTGCCACTACCATTCATGTGATGATGCTCAGTGGACAGAGCTGGCTGCTGCAGGGCTTCAAAGCCTTGAAAATTTGGCTGATTTTGAGAAGGAAAACTAGTTGAACTATTGTAAAGGCTTTGGAGCTTAGACTGATTCAATCCCATGAGTTCATGCAGAAAATTTTCTTGAAGTGAGGATGATGGTCCAAATGGATTGAGTAACTCCAAATTTGTGTTAGGAGTAGTGGCACCAGAAAGGACTTGAAGCATGTTCTGCAGCAATTGGAGTTTGGCTAATTGTGTTGCATCTGATTGCAGCCTCAGAGCATTCATGTCCCAAGTGTTTGTTAAACTCAAACTATTGACAATGTTTGTAGCATCCAGCAATTGTTGGAGATTGGATAAAAGATTAAGATGATCCAATCTTGGACGATGAGTCACTGGATCTAACCCCATTTGAAGAAGCTTTTTCTTTAAATGAGTGTTCCAAAAGTTCTTGATTTCATTATCAGTCCTCCCTGGCAAATGACCTGCTATAGCTGACCACCTAATAACACAAATACAAACCATAATCAATTTTTAAGTATATAGTATTCTAAAAAAAATTGACAAAGTATAGAATAGTCCAATTGTTTGGTTTGCAGTTACAACACTGCAAAACTAAGTTTGGAGAAATTGAAATAAAATCATTTTCATTGAACGTGCTTCATCTGAGGCAGTTGATTCTAAAATCAATTTTACTCTAACTGCAAACCAAACGGACATGTAGTTGTAATGAAATTGAATTAATATTAGTTTGGAGATTACTTATTCCCAAGAACTGAATGTAAATTGATGATGAGTTGTTCTTCTTCCTCAGAGAATTTTCCTCTTTTGATATCAGGCCTTAAATAGTTAGTCCATCTTAGCCTGCAACTCTTGCCACACCTGTTGAGTCCTGCAAGCTTTGGAAGTGCTCTCCAACTTCCATGGCCATGTTTCTGAATGTAATCCACCAATATTCTATCCTCTTCTGGGGTCCAAGGACCCTTCTTCAAACCACTCTCATCACAGCATGGTGTTCTCCCCATCATCACTAGCACTGCACCACAAACAGTTAAAGAATTAGTTTGATTAATTCAGCTAGCTAGGAGTAGTTTCAATTGCAACAAAAGAGATCAAAGAATAGATATCAAAACCTTGGAGTGTTGTGAAGTGGAGAATGAAGGTAAATAGAATTATAATACTCTGTTAGAATAAGCTAGGAACTTGGATATTTAGCAGAGAGGTGCTTGTTATATATAGCATGGGGTGATGTTTGGAATACCAATGTTAATTTCTAAGAGTTGTTGTTTATGATGGAAAATTCCAAATTTGTCCCGTATTCTACATATAGATAACGACCATGAAGGGCATCAAAACAAAAGACACTCTCCTCAGAGTAATGCATCTACTCATTCATCATAATTAATGTTTAATTTCAAAGGATAGACGTAGAAACATAATCAGCCACACTCATTTTCAATTGAACAGTTTAAATAAATATTGCCTTTCCTTTGAAAAAGCATATCTAGTATCTCCAACTTCTAACTGAAAAAGGAAATTAATTATAAAGTACTTTAGAGTTTGGATAGTCATAATAACAATACTTATTAATTTTTCAAAATGAAGAATGTGTTTAGGACAGCATAACGCATGCATACATACAATTCCATATATTCTCTCAACCATACCTAGTTAAGTTGCCTAAACAAAATAATAGTTTAATTTTCTCTCTTTTTTCCTTTTTTATTTTGTCTTTACTCAAATTAATTTTCACATGGATATATTATGGTAGCCGAGCCAGCCAGGTCAATATTAACTATATATATAGAAAGCAAGTAAATTCAATTGACTAACTTTGGGTTTGGTTTAGGGTTGAAACTGGTCAAACTCAAATTTAATTAAATTCCTCGACGCAACTATTTTTAGCGTTGGAAACATGAGTTTACAACGTTTTAACGCTAATTAAACCAAACATGCTCTAAGTATGTGTTTGGTTTACTCTAAAATCACGTTTTAAACATGAATTCGAGTCAACGTTAGCGTTTATGCGGATCCACGTTTGAAACATGATTTCAAGGTAAAACCGAACACATTTACAAGAAAAACACGTTTTAAACGTCGTAAAATTGAATTTGTTCTACTTTTAATAGCATTAGCCTTATCCATGGTTACGTTGACCTGAATCCACGTTTAATACGTTGCTTTACAACCAAACAAACTATAAAATGAAAGGAATATAAAGGGATGAATTTGTAACGATGGTTATGCAAAATTTCAACATGAAGTTCACTTGTACAAGAAGAACAAGGCACAATATTATTATACGTATGTGGATTGCCACCTTCTCCGTACTTTACAACAAGATTAGATGGCGCAGGCTAAGAGGGAACACATCAGCAACAAACTTAAACTACCAACGAGGGTAGGTTTCCACGTGGCAACCATTTAGCGAGTGTTAAGCTCACTTTTCATGGCCCATTTGGAGAAGGAACCTCTCTGAAAACATCGAATGTGTATAACATAACATAATATAACATCGTCCTCCGTTTTAATCATGTTTCGTGTCATGCAAATTTGCAAATCATTTCACGCAAAATCATACAAATGGTCCTCTTGTGGGACCCCCAACAAAGTTCTATAACACATTCCTAACGAATTCATATAATTTTCATATAATTAAGTACCATACATATTACATATATGTATGTATATATATAGTTTTTTTAGAATTGAGTAGTGATATTCATACATAAAACAGTGCTCCCACATTTCTACACTGGGAGCATTGTTTATCTTTTTTTCTTTTTTACTTCTTCTATTTTTTTTTTGTTTTTTTTTGTTTTTTAAATAGTTTTTTTTTTATTTTTTTAATTTATTAATATATTTATTATTTATTTTAATAAATAATAATATAGATCAAGAAATATAATAAATGTGTGTTTTTTGAAGGGTTAACATAAGTTTTTTATCATCATTATTCTATTTTGATGTTATTAACCACATGTACTACTTCATTCACCGTTTCTGTGCACACAGTTAACGCACAAAATCAATTAACCAAATATCTCACTCTATTAACCATCAACGTATACATCATTAACCTCATTTTAAAATATGTTCACCGTTTCTGGACACAGAATTAACCCCGTATTAACAGGAGTTGCAATTAACCAAAAATTTCACTCCGTTAACCGCCAATGTATACACCATTAACCTCATTTTTTTAATAGTTCACCGTTTCCGGCCACATCATTAATTTCTTTTTAACAAGGGTTGCAATTCACCTCGCAAAAACAATTAACCAAAAATCCTTTTCTATTAACCACAAACGAAAACACCATTAACCTTATTTTTTAATATATTCACCGTTTTGAGACACATAATTAACCTCGTGTAAATTAACATAAATTTTATGTGATCATTTAATTGTATTTCTTGATCTATATTTTTATTTGATAAGATAAATAAATAAAAATAAATATAATAATAAAATAAAAATATAAAAACTATTTTTTTATAAAAAAATGGGGCAGTTTTAAAAAGAATACTTACAAAAAGAGGGGAGGGGTAAAAAAAAACGTGTGGGAAATTTGTGGGACGTACTGTATTATGTACGTCCCACTTTTCCCTTAGCTAAATTAACAATTCTTATATTTTTGTGCTCCAATCTCTTACATTTTATCCTATACCTCATTTTTCTTTTTTTCTTTTATATTATATCATTTATCACATTTTTCATTTTCTCTCCCTTTTCTTCATTCTTTTTCTTTATCTCTCTCTTTCTCACACCTATATATTTACAAATTACACTCAATATTTGGTAAATTAATGAAATATTATTTAATGATTCATTATAACTACTTTATATTAAAAACTAGAATATAATTTCTTTGAAGAGAAATTGCTAGAAAGTAGAAACATATAAACATTAATAGTGTAGGAAAAACTTACCACAATAATAGGTAGTACCACAGCCTTTCAAGTGCGATCGAGGAAGATTAATTTCCCTTAAATAAGTTTTGAAATCAAATTTGTATATGCAAAAAAGTATTGAAAGAGTTTTATCCTATGAGGTGGGTTTACTCAGAGTTCAATGAAACCACAATCAAATATCAAGGATATCATATAAAAATAAAGTGTTTGACAAAAACTCTTGAATTTAATAACCCAATATATTTTATATATATTTGCATACCTCACCTAAGAATTTCCATGTATGTGGAAACATTGTCAATAAGATTGCAAAATCAAAACTAAAAGTGCCTGCCTGCCTTGGATGAAATTTTGCTAAGAGAACCAAATGCGAGATGGAGGGGCATCATAATTCAAGCTTATTAGGTAGTGCAAGTGAAGATGCTTGCGTATGTTCATTCCACCACTACATATGTTTCATAGAAATTAATCATGACAAGCACTTCATGGTCAACCTCTAACCGCAAAGATTATAATGTACAAGAAATTGTAAAAGACTCCCATATGTATTATTTTTTAAGGGTTAAATATATTTTTAATTCCTGAAATATAGTTAAAATTTGATCTTAATCCTTGTAATTTAAAATTAGTGAATTTGGTCTGTTAAAAAGTAAAAATACTCCTGTTTAATATGTATCTATAAAAGTTCGTAACAAAATTTGTACCAAAATTATGCAATAAAAACTAAATTGGTATATTTTTAATTTTTTTAAAATAAAACATAGATTGATCATTTGAGGAAATCGTAATATTTTGGGGGACTAGTTTGAAAATCATGATATTTTTTAGGGACCATTTGAAAAAAAAAAATTGTAAAAAAACCATAGGGACCATTTTGGAAAAATAAAATCATTTTTGGAGAACCACTTAAAAAAATGGGAGACCAAATGGAAAAATCGCGATATTTTGGGGACCAAAAACAAAACTAAACCAATATGTTTTGAATCCCTGAAATTAATTAGTTGAAATTTGATGTTAGTCCTTGTAATTTAAAATTGGTGAATTTAATTTGGTCCCTTAAAAAGTGAAAACAACATTGTTAAATACTTATATATATATATATATATATAAAAGTTCGTAACAAAATCTATAGTAAAATTATGCAATAAGAACTATAAATTGATGTATTTTCAATTTTTGAAGAATAAAAACCACTAATTAATTTTAAATTATAAAGAATAAAACTAAATTTTTACAATATGTCAAAAACTAAAAACATATTTAATTAATTGAAAGCTAGCCCGAGCTTTATTCATAGCCACTTTATTTTCCTTTTTCCTTTTTCATTTTTTCTTTTATTTTTCCTTCATATTCATAACCACTTTATTCTCCATTTTTTCCACTCATTTTTCTCTTCTCCTTTCTCACCTCCACCTCCATGACCTCCACCCTCTTCTTCTTCTTGAGATTCTATCCACCCTTTTTTTCGTTTTTTTTGTTACCTTTGTTTTACTGTTTAACAGTCTGTTGGAGCCACTATTGACATTTTTGCAGCACTGTTTTACGCAGGATATGCTGCCTTGGTACACACCTCTACCACTAGAGCTCAATTTTGCAACACTGATTTACTTAGTTTAGTTGTTGTTGATGCCGTGGAAGTGTTTGCTTTGAGCTGTTGTTGGACTTGTGTTGCTCTGGAAGGAATAAAAAAAATTTATAGAAATGTCCAATGCTCTTTCATATTATTTTATAATATATAGTTGTATATTAGGACTGTTAAATAGACTATATTTATAAGTATATGTGCTTGTTTTGTTATTTTAATCTGTAGTGCACTGTTGTAATACATTTTATTTGCATCCTATAACTTTTATAAGTGCCGTTTGACTTTCTTCAATGGATTGAACCGATATCTAGAAAAAAAAAAAAAAAAAACTAGCCCGGGCCGTCAACTTTTATATGTTTAGGTGAGGATGAGAATAACTTTATGAATGTCTTATGGCGTCCCCAATTGCAACTCCTTTTATATTTATATATATAAATATATATATATATGTGTGTGTATGTATTCATCACTACAATTCATAAGGTCGACGCATAATATTGACTACGATGCCATTATCCAAAAACTCCCAATCTCATACACTATCTCCATTGGTCTAAGTCGTCGTCTCTATATCTCTATTTAATTTCTCAATCATAATCTGAACAATCAAAATCCTGATGTAACAGAAATTTTGGCACTATTGTCTTGTCTTATATATTGAAATCATAATTCTTTATATATGAAGAAATCTCCAACTAATCTTGGGCGCTTCCACCGCAACAGTTCATCTTCCTTTTACCAAACAAAGGGTTTTATAATATGTATCCGGTTTTTTAGCATGAACCGAATTTATAAGATACTCCCTATAGGGGAACAATTATAAATTAATAATGATCAGAGGAAGCAACTAATTAATCATATATAAATCCCACATGGTATATATATATAGTTTCATATATAATAATTTTGTACATATATAGAAGCGTCCAGATGCACATATTTATATATATCACAGCTCATGTCACTGCCTTCCGTGAATTGTCAACATTATATTAACGATTCAACAAACTTATAAAAGAAATTAGCTTCTTTAACTAAAAATTAAAATAATGTTTGATTAATCTTGCTTACTCTCGAAAAAGGAAATGGTTGGATATTCCGAGGGAACCACTGCATGACATTGCTTTTTCTATTCAGCACTGTACAGTAATATTGATTGATTGATAAAATGTAAGAGTTGATATCCTATTTCATACAACTACTTCCCAATTCCTCCCTCGTAATATATATTAAATATAGCTTTCCGTGATGAAATTTTATCCGAATTTAATTTTAGTCTCTAAATTTAAAGTTTAATTTGAATTTAGTTTTAGTTCCTAAATTTGAAAATAGTTGGTTTGGGTCCCTCATATTTTGAAATCAGTAACTTTAATCCCTCCCCTTAACACCATTAACTTTGACGCTGACGTGAAAAATAATTTTTTGTGTCAGTTTGTCCCGTCACTTTCAATGACTATGATGTGACAATTGAATTACAACTCAGCTCATCCAATCATTTTTGTGGTCTTCCCTGTTCATGAAAAATATGAAGTTAATTAAATTTAATAAAACCCTAAATAAAATCTGACAGGATGAGTTGAGGTTGGGAGGACTAAATTAAAGTTGCGTGATTTCAGAATATATACGAGAGACTAAAGTTACGTGATTTTAGAACATGAGGGACCTAAACCAACGATTTTAAAGTTTATGGACTAAAATCAAATTCGAGTCAAACTTTAGGGACTGAAAACATATTTAATCCTATATATTATACGCAAAATTAATAAGGCAATTGATAAATGAAACAAATAAAAAAAAAGCAAGAGATTTGTTCTATAATGGTTCTGAGAGCCCTTAATAAATGAAACATATGTCTCTAATAGAGAATACATCTGCTCTTGTCAAATAAAAAAAAGAGTGGAGTGAACTCAATGGGTTTATTTTTTAAGAAAACAAAATCGATTTTCATATTTTAAAATATTAAATATTATGTAGTGCTTAAATGTATACCATGAAACATGAAATCCATTTGTGATATATATTTTTTCCTCATACCTTTAGCATTTTAAAATTACATATTGAAACTCAAATAATTCGAATTATGTGCGTGAACCCATTTAAAATGGTAAAATTTTATTAATATCTATTTTTTCATTTATTGAATTCAAACATGAGTCTTCTATATAAAAAAGATGACATTATTAATAAACAAAAGCTATTAATAATCACTTAAAAGTTAAAATCATAAAAAAAATTGGTATTATTAATAACCTATTTACCAATGGCCATCATGCAGTCGCAATTAAACGTGCCGATAAATATTATTACTGATTACCACAATAAAGTCGTACATGGGTAATCTAACAGTAAAGGGGTCAGGAACTGGTATTTTTTATTAGGATCTTTGTTGACAATCAAGCATTTGTTTATGATGTACAATGTTATGAATCATATTGGGAATTAAGAATTTATTTATTTATTTCATATTTTTTATATTTAAATATAATGTATTATAACCATTCACTAACTTTGTTTATGTTTATTAGTTTTATATTTTTCATTTAAAGGAAAAAAAGTTAAGATTAGACATATAATTAAATAAAAAAGTAAGTATATATTAAAATCCAAATGAACCAAACATAACTATAAAAAAACTCTGATACACAAAAATAAAATATTTAATTATAATTAATTTTAATTTTAGAATTTAATTTTCAATTTGAATATCTAAAGTCACTAATTTTAGTTACATATTTTAAATTTTAATTATATATTACATTTTATTTTAAAAATAGTATTTTATGGTTTTAAAATTTACTTTTAATTTTTAATTATAAATGTAATTTTTCTTTAAATTAAGTTACATGTTTAATTGTTAATTATAAATTATTTATTTATAGTTTTTAAATTTTAGTTTTAATTTTGTCAAAAAGTTCACTTTTAATTTTTCATTTAACACCTTTTTATTTACAAATTAATGTTTTAATTTTTAAAATTAATTTAGTTCTATTTACTTTTAATATTTTAATTTAATATATTTCATTTCATTTTTTATTTTTAAACTATTTCACTATATATTTTAAATTTAATTACATATTCAATTTAAATTATACATAACAATTAATTCCTTATGAACTACATGAAGGAAATTAATTAATCCATTTTCCAAGATCAATCGCATAGATACATAATTACAACATATTTTTATTATAATTATATATAAAGAATTAAATTAGAACGCGTACCTCTAAATCTCAACATTGAAATTTCCATGATGACTTGGTCATAAACACACGAATTAGGGTTTTTTTTCCAATTAAGATAGTAGTGCTACCCTCAATTTAGTGAGTGATTAGTATTCATGATGGAGTGGTGATTTTATAACGCACTAGATAAAGCCGAGAACCTCTCAACAAACATTATGTGATTGACCCAACCCATCATAGTTCAATTACATCAAAAGTTCAACAACATATCTGTTATATATCAAGTGCAATAATTAAATTAATTATTTTCATAATTGATATATTAATAATTATTCCATGATAAAGTCAATCCATAAATTTAACATTCTCCGATAAAATTAGCCAATTACCCAAAACACAAGAATTATTAAAACCAAAATATCCATTATGATTAAAGCACATATCAACAATATAAGAAATATAAGCATTAACTACAATGAAGATAGCATCCGATAGGGGTATAATATGCTTATATCTCATACAAAATGATGGATATGGAAAAGACACAATAATGTCAGGCAAATATGCAATCCCAAAATGCTATAAGAGATATAACAATAAAGTAAACTACTACATATATCATAATGACCAAATACAATTTGCAAATACCCTTTAACTTGAAACACCAAAAGATTGTTAAGAACCCTCTTTAACAAAGGTTTTAATAATAACAAACTTTTATGAAAAATTTCTAAGTACGTGTTCTTAATATTGAGATACTAATGTTTACACTTGAGAATTCTTGAATGAGTCTATGAATATTGGAACAAAGTTAAATCATTTCAAAAGATAAGTTCAAGGTTCAGAAACATCATTCACAATACGAACATGACTTCAGAAGGATGTCAAACAATGACTTTTTAGGACAAGATTGATGCAACTAGAACAAGAAGAAATCTTTTAGCTTCAAGAATTTCAAAACGATTCATCTAAGGTCCTATACACATTAAACTAAGTTATATCAAGTTTTAGAAGCAAAGAAGAAGCTTTAGAAGGATCATTCAAGACAATCAGAATCATAAAAAGAAGCTTAGAATGAAAATTGACACCTTCTAAATGTGAAAGACTACTTAATCAATTCAAGCATCATCATTATCAAGTGTTACTGATTCAAACAAAGCAATAGAAATAAGTTAATATCTTTAGAAGCATAAATTTGTCTTTAAAAGCGTATTCACATTTTTTGTAACTAAGAAATTATTTCCTAGAATCATCAGTTATGATATACAAGCTACAAACATGTTCAAATTTGATTAAGAAGATTTGAACAGTCTCTGAGCTCCTCAAGATACCATCCTTGATTATTTTCAAGTTGAAGGATTTTCAAAATCCCCTCATAAAATGAATCTGCTGGAGATAAAAAAAACCTCTAGAAATATTGAATGGTCATAGTTTGAAAGAGTAAAGTCGCTGCATGAATTTGATAGCGCACAAAATGAAAGTGGTTTGACTGGCATTGAAACGACAAAAAATGGGTAATTCAAGGCTATAACTCCTACAAACATCTTCATGACTTAAAGATTGAAGTGGAGAACAATGATTCAAAGAGCTATATTGCTTAAATTCATATAAGTTTTACTTCTTTGCATCTCAAGTTAGCTTCTCTACTAACCATTCCAAAATATCGAGTATATTTCTAAATCATTAAAGAGTGAGCCATTTGCTAAATTTATAAGGGAAATCCATTATTTGAGTGTTATTTGAGCTATTTGTCAAATCCCATTGTCTAGTTGAAGAGAGTTTGTAACCTCCTAAGATAACTACTAAGAGTTAGTGTTGGATGAGAGTGTGGTGAGCCTACATAGGTTTGATAATGAATACTAGTGTTAAGTCTGCAAAGACTGTAGGAAAAAAAAAACACTAGTTTTGAGCCTGCAAAGGTTGTGGTAAAAGAATACTAATTGTTTAAGCTTGAGGAGGCTCAGGGAAAAGAATATTTGTAATCAACTTGATTGATAGTGGAAAATTCTACTAAGATAGAGAATGAACGTAGTCTAAGGATTGAGGGGTGAATCTATATAAAAATTACTATGCAGTATCTCTTACCCTTATTTTATATATTTTTCTACACTTAGATTGATTGATTCACCGGTTGTTGTTCATTGAATGAATTTTTGCAAGTTGTAAGACAAATTGTTTAAATGGTTACATTCTACATAAATACATCACATCTTTATCAATTCAAATACTGATTTGAAAAGTTTTGAAATAGTTTGGTGCAAACAAAAATGTGGAATTACCAATGGCCTAGTTTTTGCAAATAAAAATGCGGCATTGCTGATCGTCTGACTTTTAGTAACACCTCACAACGTTAAAAAAAACAGTTTCCTATAAGTAACTTGCTTTCTACGCTAAGCCCTCGTTTGGTGAGGGGGAAGTGGCAAGATATGAAATGGTGGGCTGAGAAATGGTGGAGAAATGTCTTCTCAAGTGTGTTTTGTGCATTGTAGAAATAGTGGGGAAATTATGAAAAGGTAGTGGGCCCCATTGCTTTTTTATTTCTCCACAAGATAGGCGAGAAGAGCGAAGAAATGAACCTTCTGCAAACGGTTAGTTGTGTCTCCTCCCACTGGCTGTATGGAGCTCACGAATGATGGATGAGGCAAACCGGTGAAGATTAAGGCGTCGTTCAGCGAGAAGAGGCGGTGGCCAACAGGGAAGACGATGACAGTGAAGCTCACGGCTAGCAACGGAGGAACATGCACCAGTGAAGTGTGCACCATCAGTGCCTCCTTTCTCACCTGCACGAAACATTGCTTCCCCCTACAAACGAATTGTCGAGTCTCCTCCCTTCGGTTGTATGGAGCTCGCGGTTGATGGACCAGGCGAATGGATGAAGCTTCAGGCGTCGTTCAATGAGAAGAGGCGATGGTCAACGGAGAAGACGATGACGGTGAAGCTCACGACTGACAGCAAGAAAGGTCTTCCACCTTGACATTGATTTTAGAAGTCAGATTCTCAAGAAGCTTCTGCAACAATGTTTGAGGAATATGAAGGGAATCAAGCATGTGGTCAGGGTGCAGCGGAATAATTGGATTCCCCCTTGTTATGATCGTTAATGTGAAAAACACGAATTAAGGCATAAAAGGCATGAAACATAATGACATACCTTTTACGGATTGCGAACGAGGCAATAGCAGCCACGTCTCTAGAGGTGTCCACGCCAACAGCCGAACTAAGAAACCCTCCTCAACTCTGCTAGTAGCGTTTAGAGAGTAAGAGCGATTGCTCGTGTGTATAGGGTAATGCATCTTATGCTATATTTATAGAGTGGTGGCTAGGGTTTTACCATCACTCAATTAACCCTAACACATATGAGCCTGACCCATGATGTTATAATTCTAATCAAATTAGAATTATTATCTTTCCTAGCGGCTTGTTGTATGCGTGTGACCCAATAGACTTTTAATATCTGGTTATGATATTTAAAATAAAACCCTTTTATATTTAATATCATAAATAGTGAGCGGTATCTAGCAATACATCACTATTACCCAAATACTGAGATTGTCAACAACTCTGACGAATCCTATTTTATGATAATAATTTATATGATCTGTCCCTTTGTCCAAATATCTAATTGAACACAAGGGCATGGAATGTGTCATCCTTGTATAGTTCAATTTATGTTTTTCTTGATGCCCAAGTAGACTATACATAAAATAAACATCTCATGTTTATCCGCCTGAGCATGGCCATGCATTTTGTAGTCTAACTCTATCAAGAGGCCTATAGATATAACTCATGTTACATAGGAGGGACAAATCCCATCTAGGTCACTCACATTCCACCACATAATTTATTATATGTCCAAAAAAACCAACTTTATGATCACCTTGTTACAAACGACGTTTGATGATATTTAAAACATATAAATCCTTATGTAGGAATCATAGTGATTTCATGTCAAAGGACTTCATATAACATTTATCAATATAAGAAACGTTCATGATACTTATGTAACAGTCCATGCAACGTTCTTAAGGTGGGTCAGCCCAGTACACCATTACTCTTAATATGTACTTATGTGAGCACATGATATCTCATATCCATGATCCGTGAGATGTGATCATCAACGAACTCACATACTAGTCTAAATGCATCTTTTGTCATAAGAAGATGCTTGACCAAGGACTATTTTAAGAATAGTTATTCATAAGATCTCACGATCAAGTCATCTACTTGATTTCTTATGAAGTTTAAGCTTACTATTCTAAGGACATTTATTACATTCTAAAAGAATGAATTGCCTTTATAAAATAATATGATACAAATGATGGGTGTTCAAAATAAAACATATAAGTTTTTAGTGCATAAACTAACAGAATAAAAGGTGACAAGGAGACAATTCGGAAATAGTAGTAGCAACATATAACTATGGAGGGAGTGTTTAAGGATAACCAAAAGGAAGAGATATTTTTTTAGTTATTACGTGCGCATCAATTGACTTTGGCATAAAAAATCGATTGCATTGGCATAATAATCGATTTTCTACATTTGATTTGGGTTACAAACATTCTCACTAGAAAAAAATCAATTATTTTGAACACATAATCGATTCCCACAACAATATTGGCGACAATATTTCACAAAATTAATTAAAAAAATCAATTTTTTTTACATCTATTCAATTAAACCAAACAACTCACTTTCACATCTCTCTTCTATTTCTCATATATTTCTCTCACACCAAATAACTTTAAAATTATCTCTATATCTTAAGATCAAATTTTTATAGCGTCATGAAATTTAGTCCCCAATTTTAGGATAATCCTATGTTAGTCTCTTTGTATTGCAATTAAGTCCAAAACGTTAAACGACGTTAAACGGTGTTACATTAGGGACTAAAGTGCATTATTTTTATGAAAGTTAGGAACTAATGTGAATTAAATTATCACGTGCAGAAGTTGATTCTAGCATTACAAGAGGTAATGTCAGGTGCCCCACATAGGTTTTGTGCATGACATCTATGGTAGAATTTTACAAAATAATGGAAAGACAATGAGCTCAGAAATAAATACAATAGTATTATACTTAATTAAAACATTACACTATAAAATTTTCTAATTCTTCCTCTAAAATCCCAGCATAAACCCCAACAAAACAGAACTAATCATTAGCTAGGCTACACAACACCAAATTAAAATTTCCTATAATTTAATTTCCTGATTTCACAGTATAATTTCTTTAGCTTTCTTGTCACTTTGTTCCTTCACTCTTTATCCTCACTTAGTACGAATGACATGCTTGATGTAGCTTCACTCATGTTTTCTTCAACAGTAGAATCATTTCCCACCAATTAGAAACATTGACATATGTCTGCAAGCTGCAAAATTTTAAGCATTTTACAAGAATACACAATAAAAATATTATAATTTTTTTTATAATTTTAAAAAAAATTATAAAATAAAAAAATGAGTAAAGATTATCCTCAGTTTGGGACATCCATAGAATAACCTCCCTAGATAATATTTTTTTCCAGATTTGGAGACCCTAATAACTACTCTGAAATTGCAGTAACATTTTGACCCTATAGTAAAAAACACCTAAAACTACTAGCCTCTTTGTTTTGGCGTTTGAAATTATAATACCATGGTTTCTCAGAATTGATTTCAAATCACTTCCGTTTATATAACGTACTTCGTAAAACGTGTATCACTCACCCCAATCATTGATTTCTAGAATCAATTCTACTCAATTGTAAATTAAACGGACACTACGTCGTTTTTTGTCCATACATGTGTCACTTAACGTGATACCTCATCACACAATTAATAAATTTTAGCGGTTTGGACTTAATTATAAGACGGACTGTAACTTCAGGGACTAACGGAGTATTTTCCAAAACACGGGGACTAAATTGCATGACACTATAAAAGCCAGGGATTAAAGTGTGAATTTACTCTATGAAATATAGACAATGCAGGCTTCAAATTCCTTTTTTAGATTTTTTATCTAATAAAATTTTTTAGTATGCTATCAACGAAAATGAGGATATTATATAAATATTGAAGTCTAATTCAGTAAAACTTTAATAATCCGGAGGGCTGTCGGAGGATATATAGGAGCTCGTTGGGTAGAGCTAGCCACCACCACTCCAAGACATAATCTTATAATCTTATATATTAAAATCCAACCCAGCTGAATCTTACATCTTGACATTTGTAAATTATTAATTACTTTTAATGTATAAAAGGGGTTTGATACATAAATACAGTAATCACACTAAATGATATATAAATTATAATATATTAACTTATCCAATCATTAGTACAATATACCAAAGTAACCATTAAGCATATCTTTGGGTATATATCTAAGATATTTATGTATCTCCTTAATCTTTGTTGATGAATCCAAGAATATGGATGTGAATAATGAGATGAGAGGGAGTTAGAGCACTTGTCCTTAATTTCTGAGTAATACTGCATACTTCTTCTTCTAGACACATTACATAGTATGTTTTATGCTGTCTCACAACCATAGAAGTGACATCATGGATGCAATAGTCAATTTGGGGGTTAAAAGAATGGTAGACCTTGCCGGGGATTTTCTCTTAACATTACCTCATTATCCACATTTACAAGCCACCTAGTTTTGGTTTTGCATGTTTAATAATGTTTTTTCCTCATTTTAATTAACTAATCAAACAAGGACAGTCCATTTTTCTAAAAGATTTTCGTGTAAACGAAGAACTTGCCAACAACAATAACAAGATCTACCCTATTACTTGTTGAACTTGATTTCCTTCAATTGCTACTTAGACTGTTTAATATAATTCATGCATACTTGCCCACTTTGTACATGCTTGCCACATAAAGACTGATTTCGTTAAATTAAAATACTTTCTTTTTATTGTTAGGGAAAGTGAAAATACTTTTGTTAATTGGATTAATTAGTAGGAGGAACTGGTAACTGTTTCTCAAACTAAAGGTTGTTCAACTTATTAACACAAGAAAATCTTGTTTGGAAAGTTAGGTCCATTACAACCATATATTGAATATTATTACAAGAGTTGGTAAAAGGAACAATTCGCCAAAGATTTTTTTTTACAAAAGTTTAATTAGAAGCTTAATTGAGAAGACAACATAAGATATATTTGAATCTTTTATGTGTTCACATTGTTATCTTTTAACTTTTGTAATCTAATTCTGAATCAATATATAAATATACATACTCAATTCAATTGATAAATAAATATTTAGTAACATGTCATGCACAAACACTAAATTTCAGCTAATTACTTCACTGGCAACTCAGCATAGATGAAATTGCTGCCCTTCATTCATGTATTTTTCACTTTTTTTTCTCCTTGTAACATCAAACAGAGTGTAGCAGATGTGTGTGTGTGAATGAGTGAATCCTTTTCTTTTTATCTTTTTTTTTTGAAGGACTTTTCTTTTTATCTGGAATTCAGGAATAGAAATAAAAACAAAAGCCTAATATCAGTTGTGATGTTGGTGACACAATTGATTTAGAACTTTACTCTCCCAAAAGGTGCTTATTTTTATCTTTTTCTTGATTTCTTTTGGACATTGCCTAATTAAGCTGCTAAAAGTTTCAAATGAATGCTCAGTTTGAAGCTTAAATTGCTAACTAGCTAGGAAGATGGAATTCATTGAACATGAACCAAAGTTGCATGTTCTGATAATTAAATTGATGAATGTTGTGATCAAGGAAATGAAATTTGTATTAATTAACCCAATTCCCATATCACAGCATAGAAGTTTCTCAAAAATAAAAATTGCAAACCATTTGAGAAAGAACACTTGATGATATGAATTAATGAAACAAAAGATAGGAAGCAAAGAAAACTGTCATTTCATTCATGAACAAGGCAAGTGACTGAGTTTCATGTTTGGTTTAGCATTGGAACGTGGTAAACTAACATTTCCAATTATAGAAATAGTTACGTTGAGAAATCCAAACTTTGAGTTTGACCAGTTTTCAACGCTAAACCAATCATACACTTATTTATTTACAAGTAAATGGTTACAAGCCACTAGGATTTGTCTAGTGGTGAGAGGTTTGAATGAGAAGTTTCTATAAGGTAATTTATTTGTACACGAAAAAAAATAAAACACAAGGAAGTAAATGGTTACTGCTTAATTTGCTTCTTTTGCAGCCTTGTTTCTATTAAGGTAATTTTTGGCAACTTGTGCAATGTTTGCCACTGATTGAATGGAAACAAGTGAGGCATTTGCTGCATCCTCTTCCTTGACTTGATACTCAATTGTAGATTTGATTATGCTTGAATCTTCACCTTTCTCTATCACTTGAAAGCGAATTCTAAACAGAGTGAATCCTAATTCCAAGTACCCTCCTTCAACTACCTCAGATTCTTTGATGCGCTTCTCATTATCAATCTTGGTGAATTTCTCTTTGCAGCTGGCTGGCCCAAGTACACCTAATCAAACTCCAACTATTAATATCAATTTATAATATATTGAATCACAAGCATGAGCTTAGTTAAACTATATATTAATATCAATTTTGCTGATATGACATGAAGTCATAGTTTCTCTTCAAACTAAGCAGGCACATCATTAGTATTTTTATGTTAACACTAAAAAAAGAATTTGCATTCAGTATTATTGTCACATGTGCATGTCTTCCACAATCACCAGTTTCTGTGTGAATTAGAAATACCTAATAATGCCTCTAAAAACAGATAATAGATCATAAATGAATTAATATTTAAAAAAAAAAAAATTGCCTGCATCCTGGGTTTTATATACTTCTTCCATACACATAAATTTCATGACTAGACCCAAACTATGTACTTAAAGGATCTGAGTTGATTAGTAAATTTCCAATTAGATCTGTGTATAGTTGTGGAAGGTTAACAGATATAACAATAATAACAACAACAATGATATTGATATAAGACCTGGAGTGAATGTAAGTTTGAGGATAGTCCCAACCCCTCCATCTCCTTCTGTTAGCTCCACCTTCTGAAACTTATGAGGCATCTCTTTCTCAACAAGTTTTCCTATTTGAAGAGTGCCAAAGAGATCCCATGCCTCACTCGCCGGCACATGCAACTCTAGTTCATGCTCAAGTTGCCCAAACATCTCTCTCTCTTTTGCAGAAAAGCTTACCCTTAACAATGCAGACTGTTTCTGGAGGTAATAATTGATAACATCCATATCATTCAATTTTTTTCATGTATAAAACTTGAATCCGATATTTTATTTAATAAACACTCAAATTCCTCTTCCAACTACTCATCTTTTTTTTAATTAATCCATAAACTAAATTAATTACATAAGAAGTTATCGAATTTTTAAATATCCATTACATCAATGCTCGAACTTTCACATTATCCTGTCACATTTGTCCCTGTTGATATTTTAAAATTTTGAAGACTAATTTTTTTTGTTTACTTTAGAGACTAATTAGGAGAGAGGGTGATACTTCGAGGATGAAATTGATAGTTTATTTATACTTTCTTTAAAGTGAAACAAATATGTATTACTCGAACCAACCTCATAGTTGGAATACAACATTGAAAAATACGTGTAAGAATAGAATTAAGATGCCTATCATATCACAGCAATTACAATCATAGATTTTTTTTTCCTGGTTAAATTACAACCACAGACCCAATACAGTAAGCATTATTTTACTTTCTTTTTTTTTTTTTTCTGTTTTTTGGGCCCAGATTTGCATGTCCAGACCAGACGTAGTACAACCAACTCGACATATGGTGGGTCGAGTAGGACCTTAGCCCAGATCCTAGATGTAGTCAATCTTCCATAACCTTCTTTTGGTTCCATTGAGCACAGACTATGAATATAAAAAACATTGGGAAATTATTCAATTTCATTTAAAAAAAGATACAGAATTTGATGGCTTCTACTCTAGATTTCTGTTTCTCTCTCCACCTTGAGTTATCTTGATTCAAGGAAAGAGGAGCACATCGATAAAATTGCTCGTTTTATTTTTTGCATTTCCTAAACTAGTATCTATCTATCATTAGAACACTAAATGAGAAGAGCCAAATTGAGTACCTGAGATTTAGATTTGGTTTGTTAAAGAAAAATAAAATTTCAGCTTCAATTGTTTAGCTCATTTATAACTTCATTGATTTTGCTTTTATGAAAATTTTATTTAAATCTGTTCCGTAGGTCGACCTTAAAGTCTACACTATCTAAGGACGACATCATTATCAAACCTACTTCGCTTCCTAAGCTCGTAACTTGTGGGACTTGTGTACCGTAAGCCGACCTTAAGGTCTACGTCACCCAAGGTCGACAACAATTCACCCCTAAGGTCTACCTCAATCCTTAAAAGGAAGCTTCCCCAATTCATTGAGTAAAGGAGAGAGTCAAGCAACATAGAAAAGGAAAGAAAGATCAATCAGATCAATCAGGGAATAATCTGATGGAACTAAGGAATAAGAAAAGAAAGCTCTTGAAGGCACATTAAGGCTCAATCAACAAAATTAAGGGAAAGGAGAAATCAGCTCAACGGGCATAATAACCAGAGAGCCTATATATATGGTCAAGCACAAGGAACAACATGCTTCTTACCCACCAGAGACCAAGCTTAGGACTTGTTTTATCGTTATGATAATTGTATAGGTTCTAGGTTCTGGGTCTTTGTAAGAACAAAATCATTTTTAAAATTTATAAATTTAGTATTTAATAAATATTTTAATATTAAAAAATAATATAAAACTTGAAATATATTCTTAATATATGGTATGTATTATATGGTATGTATGGTTAAAAAAAATCTAAAATATAATATTTTTCAAAATTCAATTCATAACTTATCGATTAATATAAAATATTTTAATAATTATTTTTATAAATATAGAGTATTTCTTTTACTTTATTATTTTGTTATTTATATTAAAAATAAACTTATAACTTTATATTCGCATTTCTTATTTTTAATTAATCTTACTTTACTTTTATTATTATATTAATTAATTATTATATATATAATACCTGAGCTATTACGAGCCCTTAATGTTAAGCTTATAAAGATTGAGTTTGGCTCATTTAGATAATCGAGCCCAACTTTAAGCTTGAGTTTGTTTATTTAATTAAACAAACAAGTTTGATCAAACATTTAACGAGTCAAGTTGAGCCGAGCACCTGGAGCTCAACTTGGCTTGTGAAAAAATGGGTGGCTAAAACTTGGCTCATTTATTTAAACAAATCAAACTTAAAGTTTGAGCTTGACTTATTTAGCTCATTTATAACTTCATTGGTTTTGCTTTTATGAAAAATTTCTTTAAATCATTTTTAAAGAATTTAATATTTGATAAATATTATAATATAAAATTTCAAATATATTATATGTGTAGTTAAAAAATTATAAAATATTATATTTTTTAAAATTCAATACATACTTGTTGACTAATATAAGAAATATTTTAATACTTATTTTCATATATATATATATATATATATATAGTATTTCTTTTACTTTAATATTTTGTGATTTATTTTAAAAATAAACTTATAAGTATAACTTTATGTTTTCTTTCTCTATTTTTTACTAATCTTACTTTAATTTCATTATTTATATTAATTAATTATTATATATAAAATAATCGAGCTATTCACGAGCCTTTAAGCTTATAAAGCTTGAGCTTGACTCATTTAGATAATCAAGTCCAACTTTAAGTTTGGGTTTGTTTATTTATTTAAACAAACGAGATTCATCAAATGTTTAACGGGTCAAGCTTAAATAATTTACAAATAGCTCAGCTTATTTACAACCTTATTGCCTATCATAATCTTATAAACACTCATTACCAAAATATAGACCTTATCAGGCCTATCAAGATAGGCACAAAAATGGTAAAAGTAGAATTTGAATTCATCGCCCAACAAATAATTATAACACAAACAATGTGTTTTTAGGGTGCTGCTAGGGTGTTTTATAATACGGGTGCAACATTGGTATTTCACCCTTTTAACCTGCAATAATAGGTTCTATAACCGGGTAGTTTTAATTATTGAACTTTTCAAAATTGCATAGATTGGTCTGAAGTAAATCAGAGAGTCACAAGAAGGAACAAATTTTCAGTACTCCAGAGCATCCACTCCTCAATACTCCCCCTTTGTTATTTGACAGTTTTTTCTTTTTTCTTTTAACTTCTTTTTTCAAATTAAAATTGGGGATGCATAACTAATCATGCCAGGTGTTAGATTTTAAATGGAAGGAGTACCTACTCCTGGAGGATTGTAGATTTTTTCCACAAGAAGGGGGTTGAATTGTGACCCTTGATAACTTTTGGTCCAACCTACAAGTACTTTGAAAAACTTACTGATCTTTGCTCAAGGAATACCTTGGCTATCAGAAGTTACTTCTAGAAGATAGTGGTTAGTGTATAATGCCAACTAAGTTGATTGAAACTATCTTCTTAAAGGCAAGCAATATCATAGGGACTGATATCATCAAATTTTATTCTTCCATATAATAGTATTTAATGTAGATACATCTCAAATAAAGTTCAAAAGAATAATATAATATTTCTGTAGTTATGTAGAAGCAAAACAATGAATCTATCACTTTAAATCATTCTTCTGAAAGGTCAAATGATTTTATATTTTAATAAAACTTTCCAGAATAGTTATTTAACCAGTAACTAATAAGATTATATGAGAAAATTTGTTTAGAAGAAGGTTTATATCAATATGATATTTTAAATCAAGTTATACAATGAAATCTAATAAATGTTTCTTCTAGAGTATCAAATAGACTTGAAACATGATGAAACTTTCCAGATCAGATATTTAAATAGTAAAAAACTAGAATATGAAGTTAAATCTAATTAAAATGGAGTTTGTAAAGATCTGGTAATTTGGACCCCAAGTTTCAATGTTGAACAATGAATAGATTTCAAGAAATGTGCTTCTGAGGCACCAAACAGTTTCATAATTTAATGAAACTTTCCATATCAGTATTTGAACTCATATAGATGTGATTTATGTGAAAATATCAGTTCAAAAATAGGTTTATCAAAATCTGGTTTATAACTTGCTAAATATTCAAAGTATGAACAATAACTAGCAAATCAATAAATGTAAGTGCAGAAAGATAAAGAGAGTAAGGGTAAGAGACATGACACATATGATTTTTATACTGGTTCACCCTCACAATCCTTGGGCTACGTCCAGTACCTACCTCAGTAGGATTTTCAACTAATCAATCCTGATTACAAGGTATTCTTTGCTCCCACAGCCTCTTCAGGCTCTTTGCCAAGTATTCTTCCGCAGGCTATTCAGGCTTCTTACAAGTATTATTCTGCAGCCTCTTTAGGCTGTAACACCAGTATTCTTTGCTCAGCCTCTGCAGGATCTACACACTCTCAATCCAACACTAACTCTTTAGTTAGCTTGGGAGATCACAAACACTCTTCAACACGAGATGGGTTTCTTTACATATGTCTCATAAAACACTTATGGAGTGGAATAATCTTTACAAAACTGAACCTAGACACACTCTCTAAGAATTATGAACAACAGCTCTGCATTTTGGAGTGGTTGAAGGATAACCTTACTCGAGAAGGGATTTTCTACATTTTGGCTCTTTAGATTTCTTCCCTTTGCTCTTCTTAATCTTACCCAATTGAATGAGGTTGTATATATAGAATTCTGGAGGTCAAAATAGCTATTGGAGTTGCTTGGAGAGGTAGTCAAGCTCTCAGTTGGCCATATAGGAGCTGTCACTTTCATGTGGCAGCTTTTTCTATTTCTTCAACTTTGAATGGTCATATCTTCTGGAGGGTTTCGTTTGTTCTTTGACAAAAATCTTTCTTCTGGACGTGTAAAAACATCCAATAATTGATAAATAACAATAGTAAGCTCTTGGAAAAAATCTGTGATGTTTTTCGTGCATTTGAGGAAAACTGTTCCTTCTTCTGGAGAAAATTGATTCTTCTGGAAGTATGCAAAAATTATGTTTTATGCTTCTACAGAAAATTGATTCTTTTGGAAGTGTGCAAAAATTCTGTTTTTTCTTCTGGAGAAACTTGTTCTTTTGGAAGTGTGCATAAATTTTGTTTTCTACTTCTGGAGAAAACTGTTTCTTCTGGATGTATGCAGAAATTATGTTTTCTGCTTGTGGAGAAAACTATTTCTTCTGGAAGTGTGCATAAATTTTTTTCTTCTTCCGGAGAAACTGTTTCTTCTGCAAGTGTGCAGAAATTCTGTTTTCTGCTTCTGAAGAAGACTGGTTCTTGTGGAAGCATGCAAAAATTTTGTTTTATGCTTCTTGAGTGTTCTTCAACTTGAAGTATACAAGGATAATAGCTTGAGGAGCGTGGGAACTTGTTCAATGCTTCTAAAAATACTTTGAACATGTTTACAACTTGAAATTCATATTTGATGCTTTTGGAGAGTGATAACATTACTGTAGAAACTGTTGGTTTTGCTTCTAAAGACAAAATTGTGTTTCTAATGATATTGACCTTCTCCAATTGCTTTGTTTTCATCAACAACATTTGGAATGAATATGCTTGAATTGCTTAAGTGATCTTTCACATTTAGAAGGTGTAAGGTTTCATGAAAAGCTCCTTCTCATGTTTCTAGTGTTCTTGAATGATCCTTCTTAAGCTTCAACTTTGCTTCTGAAGCTTGATACAACTCAGTTTAATATTCATGGGATCTTAGATGAACTGTCTTAACCTTCTTGAAGCTAAGAAGCTACTTCTTGAACTTGTTTCATCACTTTTGACATGAAAGCTCTGTGTAACATGCTTCTGGACACATGTTCTGATGTTAAATGTTATTTTTGATCTTTCCACCTTCCTTCTATAACTTTTCCTGTATTCTTCCAAGTATTCTCAAGTGCAAAAATTAGTACCAAAGTATTTAGAACACTTAAAATATTGTTGTGAAAGTTTGTTGTCATTAAAACTTTTGCTCAAAAGGGTCTTAGACATTACAATCTCCCCCTTTTCGATGATGACAAACTTTAATGAACAGATTTTAAGTTTTCTGAATGAGGGAAATAATAATCAAGTGATTTAACAATAAAGAATTAAATCTCCCCCTGAATTTGTGCCATTTATAACTTTCAGATAGAAATTTGTTATGACTGAATCTTCTTATTCTTCTCCCCCTTTTATGAAACAAATATATTTTTCCCTTCTACTACAATCTTCCTTAATTTTTACTTTCTCTTCTTTCCTTTTGAGAGGATCATAGATTTTACCTTTGACTCATCAATTACTACTAATTTCCCTTTACCTTTCTTTTCATTCCTATAACTCTTCACAACACTAGACATCACCCTATATGATCTTCTCATATAAGTGGTTTAGGAGTTCTAGTAGGTGAAGGAGATTTTGTAAACGTAATGGTTGTAACAAGGAAAACTCTAATTGGTAATAAAGAGTGGGATTGACAATAATAGGAACGATATAGAAGAATGGGATTGGCAAAAACAAAGAGTGTTGTGAAAGAGAATTTAATTGTTGAAGAAAGCAAACTATCTTTCACTTTGGGTTGTAGTTCCTAATTATAGTGAGTAAAAATGAAAGCAACAACTCCCTCCTAGGCATTGAAGAATGTGAGAATGAGAAGGAAAGAGACAATGGGGGAAAGAGACAGTGAAAGTTTTAGATCCTAGGGGATTGGTAACAAAAGCTACTGTTGATAACAATGGTAAAAAATGGTTTCACCTTTTTAGTTCATATCCTAGGTTTTCCTTTTTGAAGGGAAAAACACATAGCTCAACTCTTTCACTAAAAAGAAAGGTTATAGAATCAACAACATCAAACACCAATAAAAGGAATTCCATCTCTCTTTTCTAACTCTTCAGAAGCATGATTTTTTTCTTCTAGATGGGGAAATTCACCTTCTATGTGTTCTAGATTAGGTAAAGAAGGCTCATGTTGAACTTAGAACACATAATATATCAATCAATTAATCACACACATATGCATTTGATCTTTAATGAAGCTTAATCTTTCTTCTAGAAGATGTTTAGAAAAGATATCAACAAGTTAAGACTTTGTCTCAACATATTTCACTTCAATGTCATGCTTATGGCCATGATCTCTAATAAAATAATACTTGATGTCAATATTTTTGATCTAAAGTGATGCATGGGATTCCTAGACAAGTTCATAGAACTTTCATGATCACATGAGATTGGGATTTCAGTGTAACTCAGGGAGTAATCCTCCATTTAATGTTTAACCCGCAACATGTTGTTGGTATATATTTTGCTTCTATAGTGGATAGGGAAATTGTGTTTTGCTTGCTACACATCCATGATAAGAGAGATTAACCAAGAAATTTGAATTCATTATTTGTGCCTTTTCTCTCAATCCTAAATCCAGCAATACTAGCTTCACAGAATCCTACAAGATCAAAATTGGTTCCTTTATTGTACCAAAGGCCAAGATTAGTAGGACCAACAAGGTATCTAAATATTCTCTTCCCAGATGTGACATGAAATTCTTTAGGAGAAGATAGAAACCTTTCACATAATCCAATAGAAAATACAATAGCTTTTCTTTTTTCTATTAAATATAATAAGGAAGTAATCATACCTTTGTATTCTTTTTCAGAAACAAACCTACCACATTTATCATGCAAAGTGGATCAATGCATTGGAGTGTCCATTGGCTTGGCTCCATCCATTTCGAATCTTATGAGAGAAGATCCTTTGTAGACTTCTCTTGATGAATGGAGATTTCATCATCTTCTTTCTTTCTTTCTTTGTTTCTGATCACTTTACCTTCCTCCTCCATCTTGTTTTTGAAAACTCATCTTGTTCCATTGATGGATTGATTTTGAGAAGGAGGAACTAGTGTCCACACTTTGTTCTTCTAATGTATCTCCAATGATTTGATCATAAGGGTGAGCATTCTCTAGTTTCCATCTCCTAGGTATGGATGGATCATTGGAATCTTGTTGAATATTCCTCATTCTATTTTTCATAATTTAGAATCAGAATCTGCATCCTTGTGTTTCTGATCCTTCTTCTGATCAGCTTCTGATCCTTCTTTCGATCTTCTGATTCCTGACCTTTGCTTTTGAAGTCATATTTATCCTTCTATTTTAGATTTATTTTTTCTATTTCATCTTCTAAACTTGCAATTCTTTCTTTCTCAAGAGAAGCATTAGATTCAATGAAAAACAACATGCATATTTTCCTCAATTAGTTTGATTTCTATAGGCCTTTTGAAGTTATAGAATATCCAAGATAGATATCCTTATTTGAATCAAACTTACCAATATAACATTCACACCAAAATGTATGCAAGTATGAAATGTTTAGTTTTCTGCATTTCCACAATTTATATAAAGTCTTGTTTCACATGCTTCAAATAGTGACTATATTCAAAGTATAACATGAAATGCTTACAACTTCAGCCAAAAAATAGTTTTAACACTAGAGTCATTTAAAATGGTTCTAATAATTTCTTGTAGTGTCCTATTCATTCTTTCCACAACTCCATTCTGCTATGGAGTTCTAAAGCATGAAAAGTTGTGAGAAATGTCATTCTCTTAAAAAAAATATTGAATAAGGAGTTTTCAAACTTCCCTTCATGATCACATCTTACAAAAGCAATATTAGATCATTTTCATAGACCTTCTTGCAGAAGCTTCTAAAGGTCTAAAAAGACCGATCCTTTATGGTTGAGAAGATAAAACATATTAGAGTCTTGAGTAGTTTTTCAAAGTCCTGAAATTGAAATTCCAATCACAAGAAGGGGGGTTGAATTGTGATCGTTTTCAACTTTCTGTAATTTCCTTCTAATACAAATTCTGCTCAAGTGAAACTTGGCTAAGTATTAGAAGATGAGTCTCAAGAAGATAAGAGTTATAATGTGTATAGTATGCAGAAGATACAATTCCTTTTATTGGAACTCTTGTAGGTATCACTTACTTAGGTGTTAAGTAGTTTTCAAAATGGTTTTATGCACATGTAATCAATATGAAATAAAGAGAGGGTAAGAGGATTACACACACATATTTTATACCGGTTCACCTCTTCCAACCTGAGGCTACGTCCAGTCCCTACACCAAGTAGGATTTTCTTACTCAACTTTCAGTTTACAGTCACCTTGGGTACACCTTACCCCTAGTATTTTTCTGTAGCCTCTTCAGGCTCCTAACCAATTCCTTCTTTAGTCACTTGAGACTTCACTCTTAGTGCAGCTTCTTCTACAGAAGGTACAACCACCAGAAATACTGCAGAACACACTCTGTAGGCTTTTCTGCTCAATTCTATCTATCACAACTTAGTAAACCTCTTAGATTACAAGCAAATCACTCAGTCACAAGAGGCACTAACAATCTTAAGCCTCCTTGTGAACTAACAGAAGATATGAGTATTGAAAAAGATAAATACAAGGCTAAAAAATACATGTAATTTAGGCACAACAGAGAATGTAATGAGCCAGCTCTCTCTCAAAGACTTTTAATAGTAGAAACTCAGAATATTGAAGAGAGAGAAATTGTCCAGAAAATATAAACTGAAATTCTGAAGATTTGGAACTTCTTCTGGTGAGAGGTGTGTCTCAACTTGAAGGGAACTCCTTTTTTTATAGGAGTTTGGAGGAAATAGCCGTTGGAGAGGTGCTTGAACCTCTACTGGTGTTCCTTGAGCTGTCCCTATCAAGTTGCAGTCGTCTCTTGCAGGTACAACCATCATTTTGACTGGATGCACCTTTTGAAGACCTATCTTCTGCAGACAGAAAAACTTGTGAATTCTGCAGCCATTTCTTTTGGGAGCACACCATAGGTCATAATTTACTTAGAATAGATTATTAAAAAAGTAATTGGCCCAGCTGCATCCCTAAAAATAATAAAAATAGAATTTAATGAATTATGCTTCTTCTGCAGTATGCCTGACAGCAGAATTCTTCTGCAGAACATCCTTCTTTCTTCTTTGATGAAAGTCAATCTTCCTTCTAATTTGATTCAAGTCTGGGAATCTGATTTTAAGGATATTTACTATCCAGATTTTCCTTTTTTGTTCTTAGAAAAGCTTCCAATCTTTTCAATCATGTTTGTTCTATGGAAATGTATCTCCTGTATCTTCTGCAGACCTTGTACTTCTTGAATCCTTTTACAGAAGATTTTCTCTTTATTTTCTCAACTGCTTTCTTTCATTCCTTCATCATTTTATCATATCAAATATGTTGAAACCACTTTGTATAGTTTGATGTAGTGTGAGAATGTTGATTTCTTTCTTCTGGACTTTACTTGTATCTTCTAGGCATTCTTGCTTGTATCTTATTATCATACACTGAAGTGAAATGATTTGTTCCTTTTAAATCAGAATTATGACAAATGAATTTTGATAAGTTGTCCTCATTAAAACCACTTAGGAGGATTCTTGGTCCTTACAATCTCCCCCCTTTTTTATGATGAAAACTTCTCAAAATTTAGCTTGTATGATTCTGATTTTTGTATATATCAAGAGAGCTCCCCTTGAATCTATACTGGGTTTTCAAGCATTAAGTTTTTCAATTTACAAATGATGCAGATGCTGTAGACATATATTAACAGAATTTTGAACAGTTCATATGCATCAACAGATAGATAGATGTTGTAAAGATGATCAAATTATTAATCAAAATAAGATCATTACAGAGGATCATTACAACAAACAAAACATCAGAAATCATTGCATTGTTCTACTCTCCCAGTTTTCTACTACTAAGTTTCTATTCCCATATTTCTACTAAATTTTACTCCTTCTCCCCCTTTGTCATCAAGCAAAAACATAAAGATCCAGATACTTAAGGAGAAGCAGAATCGTCATTCTCTACTTGGAAGGAGATGAATGGTCAGAAGATGATGAAGTAGTAGGTTGGAGAATGTTCTGGGAAGGCTGGAATGGCACAAAAGGCATGGGAGGAGCCTGTGGTGCAATAGCTGGAAGTACAAAAGTATTGAACCAGAATTGATGTTGAGTAAATCTTTCAATCATCTCATTCATAGAATTCTGCAAGACATTGACATTTGAAAACAATTTCTTCATGTCAGCTTTGATTTTCCTCACATGTCTTTCAATGGAATGAGAGGAGGATGGTTTAGTTGTATCAGCAGGTTCATTGGCAACTTCATCAACCTTTTCAGGAGGAGGAGAAGGGATTTGTCCTTTTTCAATGCTAAGCTGCTGGAGGAAGGTCTCCATAGAGGAAAGAGTTGCAGAGATGTTGGGAATGTTGTCTCTGATAGGTGCAGAAGAAGGAAGAGTGGAGTCAATGATGGGGGAGGAAAGGAATTGATTAACCATTTTTGTACCAAGAGTTCCTATAGAAGGAACAGATTCAGCCTCTCCCTTAGGTTCTTCCTCTTCATCTGTCAGATGAAGTTCTTCTGTCCTAACAGGAGACTGAGAGTGGTGAGCTTATTTTGCAATATCTTCTTCCATAGGTTCATGACTTGGAGAAGATTGAGCTTGGGGCAAGGATATGTCACAAGAAGGAGATTCTGAGTAACTTTTGGCAAGCATGGCCAAGGTATTTGCAGCCATGCCTTCTGCAGAACCAACATCAGTTCCTTCCAAAGATGCTTCTACAACTTCTTCTGCAAAGGCCTTCTCAGCTTCTATGATGGAAATGTCCCTTGCTGCTTCAACATTTTCTAAAGAAATATTCCTAGCTACTTCAGTAGGTTCATTTGCAGGGAAGGTATCCTTTTCTTCTTCAGAAGGAGCATGTGAAGTTGAAGGTTTAGTCACAAGAAGGGGGGTTGAATTGTGATTACTTTTAAAATTCTGCACTTAACTTCTAATACTTTTTCTGCTCAAGGATTACTTGGCTTAGTATTAGAAGGTAAACTACCAGAAGATGTATTGTTAGTATTTTATGCAGTATGCAGAAGATAGAAGGCACACAGTCTTTTATACTGGTTCACCTCTTCCAACTTGAGGCTACGTCTAGTCCCTACGCCAAGTAGGATTTCTTACTCAAACAACCAAATTACAATCTTCTTGGGTACACACTACCACTAGTATTCTTTTCACAACCTCTTCAGGCTTAACCTAACTCAAGCAACTCACAACTTAAGCTTTTTCTTACTGCAGCTCCTTCTCCAGAAGATATAGCTTGATAGCAAACTGCATAGCACCTTCTACAGAAACTGTTAACACTTCAGCTCACGCCTGAGCTTCCATACCTCTCAAAATACACTTACCCTTATTATCACAAGAGACACTCTCAATTACTAGTCTCCTTGTGACCTTACAGAATGAATATGAAAAGCTAGGTAAGTACAAGGCTCACAAAAGATACAATTAAAGCAGAACAGAAGAACAGCAGTGAGCCAACTCGCCCTCAAAACTTGCAGTATCAGAAAATTATGAATAAGAGGAGAGAGAAATGTTTCCAGAAGATGAGAATGTAATTCTTGGAAGTATTTGATCTTCTGGAGAGAGAGAGGTGTGCACAAATGAGAGGAGAGCATTTCCTTTTATAGGGAAAATGAGCAACTAGCCGTTGGGAAGGCTCCAAACATGTCCAGCTTTCCTCTCATGTGCTGTCACTGTCAAACAGTTGTTGCCTTCTGTAGGTACAGCTGTCAGTTTGACTGGATTCCATCTTCTGCAGAGAGCAAATCCGGTTCATTGTGTGACACCTTCTTCTGTAAACATGCTGAGAGTGTTTATTGGATGATTATAAGTATATCTCAAATGTTTTAACTCAGTTGCTGCAATAGAAATGATTTAAACAGTCCAAGAAGGATTATGCATCTTCTGCAGGAATTATTCCTATCAGGTTCCTTCTGCAGAATTGCTCTGTTTCTTTTGTAGATGAGTTTCAAGTCTTGTGCAGTGCTTCAGTTCTTTGCTTTATTTATTTTGATTCTTGGAAACCTTGAAAGAACTTCTCTTGCTTCTTTGAAAGTGAATCTCCCTTCTAAAACAGATATGTCATAAATTCCTTTATGAAGATGTTGTTTTCATCTTCTGAGGACTTCATTAAGTTACAGATGATTTCCTTTTGATTTCATCAAGCATCTCTTATGTCTTGATTCACAGATTTTTCACTCTCAATAACTTTGAAACAGTCATACTTTATTCTAGTTCTTTTACATCTCCTGAAGAAGGTTTTCTGCATCTTCTGAACACATACTCAAATGAAATGATTAGTCCTTAGAGAGTCAGAATTATGTTAAGTGACTTATGATAGGTTGTCATAATTAAAACCACAGTGGGAGGATTCTTGGACCTTACAATCTCCCCCTTTTTGATGATGAAAATCTTTTCAAAAGTTACTTAATTAATTCTGATTCTATTAGAAAAAAAACTCCCCCTTAGTTCTTGCATTATTTTGAGGAGATGGATTTGAAATCATAATTGAAGCAACATAATTAAAGATGCAGCAGAAGTAATATTACATATGCATCAAAAGACAGAAAATTGCATGTCAATATCATTAATCAAAAGTTAAATTCAAAAGATCATTACAGCAAAGGAAAAGATCCAAAATGCATCAGTTTTTTATGCCATCCCCTAAAGTCAAGGCCTAAACTACCCTACATACTACTTCTCCCCCTTTGTCATCAATAAAAAAACAGGGAAAAGTGCAAGGAGAAGCAGAATCATCATCTTCCTACTTTGATGGAGAAGAATGGTCAGATGATGAAGAGGTAGTAGGCTGCAATATGTTATGAGGAGGCTGGAACTGTGTGAAAGGCATGGGTGGAGCTTGTGGTGCAATAATTGGAAGAACAAAATTATTGAACCAGAACTGGTGTTGCCTGAACCTTTCTATCATCTCATTCACAGTGGTTTGAAGTATATTGACATTGGTGAACAGTTTCTTCATGTCAGCCTTGATCTTCTGGACATGTTTTTCAAGAGAATTTGAAGAAGCAGGTTGATCAGAGGCACCACCAGAAGGTTTAGCAGCAGTATCATGCTTCTCTGTAGGGATAGAAGGAGGAATAGGAACCTTCTCTGAGCTTAGCTGCTGAAGAAATGTATTCATTGAAGAGAGATGAGAAGAGATTACTGGAATATTGTCCCTAATAGGTGCAACAACAGGAATCATAGAATCTAGAATTGGAGAAGCAAGGAACTGATTTACCATATCTGTTCCAAAGGTTACAACAGAAGGAGCTGACTGAGTGTCCTCCTTCTAGATTTTTTCCTTCTGTATTTCTTTTCCTCCTACAGAGATGTTCCGACCTTCTGGTGCATCAGCTGGAGATGCAATTCTGGTGGGAGAGTGAGGCTGAAGTATGGGCATAGTTGAATCAAATGGAGGAGATTCTGAGTAGCTCTTGGCAAGGTTGGCTAAGGTGTCAGCTGCCAATCCTTCTGCAGAAGCACTGTGAGCTTCCTGAGAAGTTTTTGCATCCATATCTTCTTTTTCACTACTTGGAGCTTCCACAGAAGATGATTTTGGCTGTGAGACAGCCTCATCACCAATTTCTTCTACAGAATCAAAGTTCATAGACTCAGATGGAGGAGGGCTTGCAGAGATTTCTTTACTGGGAGAAGGAGAAGAGACTTTCTGAATCTTGCTAGAAGTCTCTCCAGAAGTAGCCTTTATCATCCCCTTTCTCTTTCTGGAGAAGGTCTGAATTTCCTTCTCCTTCTTATTTTTGGTCCTAGGGGCTTTAGGTCCTTCTAAGGCTCCTTCTCCCTCTTCACTATTGTTAGAATAGGCTAGAGATGGCTCAGGTCTTCCTATCTTCATCTTTTTGACATTCAACTGCCCAAAGAAGGTGCAAGAATCTATACTTTCTTCTTCTTCTAGGGAAATGTTATGGAGTCTGAAAATCCTAGTTAAGAGCATCCCATATGGCAGACTTGCATATGCTCTTTGGGGGCTAGCTGAGTATATCATACTCCTTAAGATTAGATAGGAAAGAGAGAAAGGTTTTCCAGAAAGAAGGTGATAAATTACCAGAAAATCCTGGTCAGAAACTCTCTCTAAGGTACCAGCCCTTGGTAGAAGAGAGTAGCAGCAGAGTTTGTAAAATAGTCTGCAGATTAGAATAAGCTTGCTTGATAGAAGAGGGGAATCTGGATGATGGAGAATTTTTCTGGTGATTTCTTCCTTGGTAATGCCTGTAGAATCATACCAGTTATCATCATATAGTTTGTTTTCCACTGGCTGGCTGCCTATGGCTTCATCTATTCCTTCTGCAGTAAGAAGAATAGTTGACCCCTTTATCTCCACAACCAAGGAGTTCCCATCACTCCTATATTGACTGGCAGAGGCATAGAAGGCTTTGACTAGCCTAGGATACACTGGTTCTCTCATTAGAAGGTAGTCTCCCTAATCTTGCTTCTGGACAAAATGTCCAATTTCCCAGCCACATTTCCTTATTTTTTTAGCAGGAAAATTCTTCCATGATGATGGTCTTCCACTCCCATTTTTCATAGAAGATTTTCAGCATCTCTTGGTCTTGAAAGAGTTCCAAATTGGTATCTTCTGATCCTTCAGAAGGATCACCTTCTGCATCTTCTCCACTGTCATTTTCTTGTGATATTTCTGCAGAGTTTGGTTCTTCATGGCTGGGTGACTTGGGTTCAGTAAGTGAGGTAGTAGAGGGAGAGTCAATCCCAATGGGATTGTTAGGGTCATTTCCAGTTGTGTGGAAACTTGGTCCAGCTTTTAGTCTGTCAGACCTTCTGACATAGACTACAGAAGTAGCTTGAGCACTAGAGGAGGATGGAACTGAAGAAGATGAGGGTGCAGTAGGAGGTTGTGATGGTGGTTCTTCAGAATGAGGTTCCTTGGGAGGTAGTTCTGTGGAAAGGTGTTGTTCAGAAGATGATTGAGTGTGTGTAGGAGATGAAGCTGTAGAGTGTGGTTGAACAGGGGGTGGTTCAATGGAGATAGGTTGGGCATCTAATACCCCTGTGTAAGGCACGATTTCATTCCCCACTATCTCAGGTTCTTCAGAATCTCTAGAGGAAGATGAGTTCTTCTTATCTGCAACATGCTTGATCCTCATTTTTTTTAAGAAGGTAAAAGAAAACAGAGTGTGGGAGTATTCTTTGTAGGAGCAAGAGGATGGGAATGAGAGTGTAGAGGAAGAGGAATTAGCTGAGTGCCTTTCCATACTGTAATGCAGTGCTTAAGTACACAAGCCATACTAGCCGTTAGCTGGAGGGAGAGAGAGATTCGAATAGAGATAAAAGAGAGAACGCGCGTAGGATTTTAGGCACAATAGGTAAACCCTCAACGGTCAGCTATTTATTGCTTTATTTATGCAATAACTGTCTTCCCTTTTTCTGCTAGGGACAAAAGTCCACTTTTCTTTATTCTCTTTTGCACCCCTTAATTGAAAGAGGTACCTGCAACCTAGTATTGACTCTTGCTGAAATATATTTATTTATTATTTGATCAGCATTGATAACCGTGAAGGATAGAGACATATCCTAGGATTAAGGACAATCATGGTACGGTCTTGTTGGTCAATGATCACTGTGTTTCTGCTATACATGAACATCATAGGAACAGATGCAACTATGTGAGCATCTTCTGCATAGGAAAAGTTGCAGAAGATGGTATTCTCTACTGGAATTTCAGATTACATCTTCTTTTCTCATATAGAATTTTGCAGAAGATTAGAATTAGATCGGGGATATCAGAAGATGAATCCTCTTCTGATTTCATGAGAGTTCATGTTTCTGCAGAAGGATGAGAACATTACATCTTCTGCATAGGAATTTGGATCCTTCAATCTTCTAAGGAGTAAAACTCATTTAGGGTTTCCAGAATTTAGAATTTTCATATTAATTTTATTCCTAAGAAACACAAATCTATCTTCTACAAGAGGTTTTGTGAAAATATCAACAATTTGAAATTTAGTTTAATGAATTTCAATTCAATATCATTCTTCTGGACATGATCCCTTATGAAATGATGTTTTATGTCAATATGCTTAGATCTAGAATGCTAGATTGGATTCTTGGATAAGTTAATGGCACTAGTATTGTCACAAAAGATGGGGATTTTAGAGTACCTTAAACAATAGTCTTCCATTTGATGCTTAATCCACAACATTTGTGAGCAGCAGCTAGCAGCTGACACATATTCAGCTTCTGTTATGGATAATGCTATAGTGGGTTGCTTCTTACAAGACCATGAGATCAAGGATTCTCCAAGGAATTAACAACTTCCACTTGTACTCTTTCTATCCATTTTATCCCCAGCATAATCAACATCACAATAACCTGTAAGCTCAAAATGTGTGCCTTTCTTGTACCAAAGTCTAAGGTTAGTTGTCCCAACAAGATATCTAAGTATTCTTTTTACTGTAGCAACATGAGACTCTTTTGGAGAAGATTGAAATCTAGCACAAAGACCTATTGAGTATAACATGTCAGGTCTACTACCAGTTAAGTATAATAGAGAACCTATCATCCCTCTGTATTCCTTTTTAGAAACGGGTTTTCCATTTTCTTCTAAGTTTAAAGCTGTAGAAGGATGCATAGGGGTTCCCATGGGTTTTGACCCTTCCATTTTATATCTCTTAAGAAGATCTCTAGTGTATTTTTCTTGATTAATGAAAATTCCAGAATTTTCTTATTTGATTTGAAGACCAAGAAAGAATTTCAATTCTCCCATGAGACTCATCTCAAATTCTCCTTTCATAAGTTCAGAAAACTCTTCACACGTTTTCAAATTTGTTGAACCAAATATAATATCATCAACACATATTTGCACAATGAGAAGATCTTTCTTGAGAGTTTTTCTAAACAAGGTGGCGTCAATTTGATCTCTTGAAAATTTATTTTGAAGAAGGAAATTGCTTAATCTCTCATACCAAGCTCTTGGAGCTTGTTTTAAACCATATAAGGCTTTAGTCAATTTGAAAACATGATTATGATGTTTTTTTATTTTCAAAACCAGGAGGTTGATGTACATAAACCTCGTCATTTATAAAACCATTTAAAAAAGCACTTTTCACATCCATTTGATAAAGTTTGAAATTTTTGAATGCAGCAAATGCAAGGAGAATTCTAATAGCTTCTAATCTAGCTACTGGTGCAAAAGTTTCATCAAAGTCAATACCTTCCTGTTGGTTGTAACCTTGGGCTACTAACCTTGCTTTGTTTCTGATTACATTACCTTCTTCATCCATTTTACTTCTGAAAACCCATTTTGTGCCAATTATTGAATGATCTTCTGGAGGGGGTACTAGGGTCCATACTTCATTCTTCTCAAATTGATCAAGCTCTTCCTTCATAGCTTTGATCCATGATTCTTCTGCAAGAGCCTCATTCTCATTCTTTGGCTCAATTTGGGATAGGAAAGCTGAGCTATTTTCATTTTTTAATTGACCTCTGGTTTTTACTCCTTCTGCAGTATTTCATATGATTTGATCATGTGGATGATCAGTGATGAGCTTCCAACTTCTGGGAAGATCTTGTTTCTAGACACCAGCATCTTCTGCAGGATTTTTAACCACTGGAGTATCTTCTGGAGAGCTATTGTTCTCAGAAGATACCTTCTGTACTGGTTCAGTCTCATCATCTGAATCCTTTTTATCATTTTCTTGAGAAGGAGGGTTAGCATCATTAAAGATAACATGCATACTTTCTTGTATAGTCTAATTTTTAATATTATAGACTCTATAAGCTTTCGAAGTGGTTGAGTAGCCAAGAAATATACCCTTTTCTGATTTGGCATCAAATTTCTCAAGGTTTTCTTTGTTGTTTAATATGTAGCATTCACATCCAAATACATGAAAATATGCAATGCTGGAATTTCTTCCTTTCCATATTTCATATGGAGTTTTATTAAGAATGCTTCTGATAGAAACCCTGTTAAGTATATAGCATGAAGTGGATAAAGCCTCAGCCCAAAATATTTTTTTAATTCCACTATCACTTAATATGGTTCTAGCCATTTCTTGGAGGGTTCTATTCTTTCTTTCTACAACTCCATTTTGTTGTGGAGTTCTAGGACAAGAGAAGTTGTGTGAAATTCCATATTCATTAAAGAAGTTTTTAAAAGCATGATTTTCAAATTCCCCTCCATGATCACTTCTCACGGAAGCAATTATTTGGCCACTTTCATTTTGAATCTTCTTGAAGAAGATCTTGAAAGCATCAAAAGATTCATCCTTAGTAGTAAGGAACAAAACCCATGTGTATCTAGAGTAATCATCTACTATAACAAGTCCATATTTTTTACTTCCCAAGCTAGGTGTTTTGGTAGGCCCAAATAGGTCAATATGTAGTAAAATCCTTTTTGTGGTGATTACATTCTTGGGGTGGAAGCTTGATTTAGTATGTTTGCCTTTAACACATGCTTCACATACTTTGTCTTTATCAAATTTTAATTTTGGTAAACCTCTAACTAAATCTAACTTAGATAGCTTAGAAATGGCTTTCATATTTAGATGACCAATTTTTCTATGCCAGGCCCATTTGTCATTTTCAAAAGAAGTAAAGCAAGTTTGGTCAGATAATTCTTCTAAATAAATGCTATATAGGTTTTTGCTTCTAATCCCTGAAAACAAGACCTTTTTAGTAGATGATTCTCTGATCTCACAAAATGTAGGTTGGAACATAACTTCATAGCCACTGTCACATAGTTGACTTATGCTAAGAAGATTATGTTTTAACCCTTTCACATAATATACATTATTAATTTGGATAGAATTCTTCATACCTATCTTTCCAATACCTTTGATTTGAGCCTTGTTGTTGTCTCCAAAGGTTACTGTTCCACCTTCCATTTTGTGTAACTGGATAAATTTGCTTCTGTCTCCAGTCATATGTCTTGAGCATCCACTGTCCAAGAACCATAGCTCTTTCTTCTTGGAGTTTTTTTACAGATTCCTACATCAGAAGATAGTAAAGCTTTAGGTACCCAAATCTTCTTGGGTCCTGAGTGGTTAGATACCTTTCTTCTGAAGCTCCTTTTCCTTCTGTAATAGTTTTGGTGATTGTGTCCAAATCTGTTACACCAAAACAATTTGGAGGTTTCCTTTTGGCAGAAATGAATACAATTTTATGATTCTTTGAGAATTGATCTTGGTTATATCCTAATCCCCTTTTATCAGAGACTTCTCTTCCATTTCCTATTAATTTGTTCAGATTGTGTGTGCTGCTTACAAACTTACTCAAATCATTTTGCAGTTCATCAATTTTCTTTTGCAAAAGATGATTTTCCTTCTGCAGTGTTGCAGATTTTTCATCTTCTGCAGAATTATTGCTAATCATTTTTACTTGTTATGATAATTTGAAATGAGACTGTTGAAGATATTGATTTGTTTTGATTAACCTATTATTATCTTCTTTAAGCTTTTCATTTTCTTCTTTAGTTTTGACTAGTTGTTCTTTAAGAAGTGCACATTTTTGTGCTAGAGTGTGTGAGTCAGATAATAGGTTTTCAAAAGCATCTTCTAATTCTTTATATGCAGTAGGGTTATAAGTTATTACCTCATCATCTTCATCACTTTCTCCCGCCATGAAGCACAGATCTGCTGTTTCATTTTCAGATTCATCTTCTGATGAGCTTTCTGAGTCATCCCATGTTGCCATCATAACTTTCTTCTTCTGGAATCCTTTTGATTCTTTTAACTAAGAACATTCTGCTTTGATGTGTCCAGGCTTGTTACATTCATAGCAAATGATTGGTCCTTTGAATCTCTCTCTTTTTGGTCCATCCTTTTTAAAATTAAAGAATTTCTTTCCTTTGCCCTGTCTTCTTATTAGTCTTTGGATCCTCTTGGATATGAAGGCAAGTTCATTATCATTCTCTGATGATGAATCTTCTTCAGTGGCTTTATCTTCTGCTGCTGCAGAATTTCCCCTTTTTGTTGAACTTGCTTTGAGAGCAATGGATTTATCTTTTCTTGGTAATTCATCCATAAGCTCTTGCTCATGAACTTTCAGGGATCCAAGAAGTTCATCTAACTTAAGTACAGCCAGGTCTTTTGCTTCCTGTATAGCAGTTACCTTTGGTCTCCATATTTTTGGGAGACTTCTGAGAATTTTTCTAACTTGCTCTTGATTAGAATAACTCTTACCAAGAGATTTAAGATCATTGATGATGATTGTGAATTTCTGAACATCTTATCTATGGTTTCATGTTCAATCATATTGAACATTTCATATTGGTGAATGAAAATATTTATTTTTTATTCATTTACTTGATCAGTTCCTTCATGGGCAATTTTTAATGTGTCCCATATTTCTTTAGCAGTGGAGCAGCCAACTACTTTATCATATTCTCCTCTACTTAATGCACAAAGAAGAAAGAATTTAGCTTTAGTGTTCAAAAGATACCTTTGCTTATCTTCTGGTGACCATTCTTCTCTGGGTTTAGGTTTTGGAATTTCTTCTTGAACTTCAGATGCTCCTTCTCTGGAAGGAGTTAGGATTCTGGTTCTTCTGATCATAGGAATATAGTTTCCATTTTCTATAATATCCCAAAGATCAATGTCTTGAGATTCTAGAAATAGCTTCATCCTATCTTTCCAATAGTAGTAATCCTTTCCATTGAAGGCTGGTGGTCTGTTTGTAGAAGATCCTTCTGGGATGAACATTGCAGCTCCATGGTTGGTCATTTCCCTTGATCTTTTCCTCTCTCACTGTTAAGTGAGTTCAACCCTAGAGGCAAGCTCTGGTACCAATTGAAGTTGAAGGTTTAATCACAAGAAGGGGGGTTGAATTGTGATTACTTTTAAAATTCTGCACTTAACTTCTAATACTTTTTCTGCTCAAGGATTACTTGGCTTAGTATTAGAAGGTAAACTACCAGAAGATGTATTGTTAGTATTTTATGCAGTATGCAGAAGATAGAATTCCTTAGTTGGAATCTTGATTGTTAACACTTACTTAGGTATTATATAGTTTTCAAAATACTTTTATGCACATGAAGTAATTAAGGAGATAGGGAAAAGAAGAAGGCACACAGTCTTTTATACTGGTTCACCTCTTCCAACTTGAGGCTACGTCTAGTCCCTACGCCAAGTAGGATTTCTTACTCAAACAACCAAATTACAATCTTCTTGGGTACACACTACCACTAGTATTCTTTTTACAGCCTCTTCAGGCTTAACCTAACTCAAGCAACTCACAACTTAAGCTTTTTCTTACTGCAGCTCCTTCTGCAGAAGATATAGCTTGATAGCAAACTGCATAACACCTTCTGCAGAAACTGTTAACACTTCAGCTCACGCCTGAGCTTCCATACCTCTCAAAATACACTTACCCTTATTATCACAAGAGACACTCTCAATTACTAGTCTCCTTGTGACCTTACAGAATGAATATGAAAAGCTAGGTAAGTACAAGGCTCACAAAAGATACAATTAAAGCAGAACAGAAGAACAGCAGTGAGCCAACTCGCCCTCAACACTTGCAGTATCAGAAAATTATGAATAAGAGGAGAAAGAAATGTTTCCAGAAGATGAGAATGTAATTCTTGGAAGTATTTGATCTTCTGGAGAGAGAGAGGTGTGCACAAATGAGAGGAGAGCATTTCCTTTTATAGGGAAAATGAGCAACTAGCCGTTGGGAAGGCTCCAAACATGTCCAGCTTTCCTCTCATGTGCTGTCACTGTCAAACAGTTGTTGCCTTCTGTAGGTACAGTTGTCAGTTTGACTGGATTCCATCTTCTGCAGAGAGCAAATCCGGTTCATTGTGTGACACCTTCTTCTGTAAACATGCTGAGAGTGTTTATTGGATGATTATAAGTATATCTAAAATGTTTTAACTCAGCTGCTGCCATAGAAATGATTTAAACAATCCAAGAAGGATTCTGCATCTTCTGCAGGAATTATTCCTATCAGGTTCCTTCTGCAGAATTGCTCTGTTTCTTCTGCAGATGAGTTTCAAGTCTTGTGCAGTGCTTCAGTTCTTTGCTTTATTTATTTTGATTCTTGGAAACCTTGAAAGAACTTCTCTTGCTTCTTTGAAAGTGAATCTCCCTTCTAAAACAGATTTGTCATAAATTCCTTTATCAAGATGCTGTTTTCATCTTCTGAGGACTTCATTAAGTTACAGATGATTTCCTTTTGATTTCATCAAGCATCTCTTATGTCTTGATTCACAGATTTGTCATTCTCAATAACTTTGAAACAGTCGTACTTTATTATAGTTCTTTTACATCTTCTGAAGAAGGTTTTCTGCATCTTCTGAACACATACTCAAATGAAATGATTAGTCCTTTGAGAATCATAATTATGTTAAGTGACTTATGATAGGTTGTCATAATTAAAACCACAGTGGGAGGATTCTTGGACCTTACAGCATGCAGCTAGGATGCTGCTTCTTCTCCACCACCTACAGGAGATTCTTGCTCAACTTCTTGAGAGGTAAAAGGACTAGGAGGGGATTCTTCTTTATCCTTTCTAGAAATCTCAGTTTTCTGTACTTTGCTAGGCTCACCTTCTTCAGCAGAAAACTCCTTCTTGATGCTCTTCCTTTTTCTAGAGAAGGTTTGAAGAACTTCCTTCTTCTTCTTCAGCTTAGTTCTTGATCCACTAGGGGCTTCACAGGGTACATCATCATCACTATCACTTGAGAAGAACTGAGAGGGTTCAAGCTTCTCAATGTGCATCTTTCTCACATTACTTCTGTCAAAGAAGATGCAGGTGTCTATACTTTCTTCTCCATCAAGGGATACTTGGTGAAATCTAAAAATTCTTGTCAGAATCATGCCATAAGGAAGACTTGCATATGCCCTTTGAGGATTAGCAACATAAATTATTCCTCTTGGAATGAGATATGAGAGAGACAAGGGTATGCCTTGCAGAAGATGGTATATAATGAGGAGGTCTTGGTCAGAAACTCTCTCTAAGGTTCCAACCCTTGGCAAAATGGAATAACAACAGATTTTATGGAATAATCTGCAGATGAGAATGAGTTGACTTGATAGGAGTTTTGAGTCAGGCTGAGGTAAGACTTTCTTGACAACTTCTCCCTTGGTAATGCCAGCAGAATCATACCAAGTATCATCATATAGATGATTGGAACAGGGTGGAATACCTATTGCTTCTTCTATTGATTCTGTAGTAAGGATGATGGTTGACCCTTTGATCTCAACAACCAGAGAATTGCCATCACTTTTGTATTTGCTTGCAGAGGCAAAGAATGCTTTGACAAGCCTACGATACACATGTTTTCTAATCAGCAGGAAGTCCTCCCATCCTTGCTTCTTAACAAAGTGGTTTACATCCCATCCAGCCTTTCTGATTTCCCTTAACAGAAAGATTCTTCCAGGGATAATGTTTTTCCATTCCCACTTCTCATAAAACACCTTCAACAATTCTTCTTCTTAGAATAGGTCAATATTTGCGTCTTCTGATCTTTCAGAAGGATCACTTTCAGAGTCATTTCTATTATCACTATTATTTGTCTCTTTTGACTCATTTTCTTCACTTTCAGATTCTTTTTTATGTAGAGGATGGAGAGTCAAACCCAATGGGGTTGTTGGGGTCATTCCCTGTGTAGTGAAAGCTAGCTCCAGCTTTTAATCTATCAGACCTTCTAACCCGAACCACTGGAATGTTAGAAGCTTGGATATTAGAAGTGGAAGGAGCTGAGGAAGAGGGTGGCATTGCAGAAGAAGATGGTGCAGGCACAGGAGGGGGTTCTGTTGATAGTGGTTGGACTTCAAGTACTTCATTGAAGAGAACAATTTCCTTCCCAGTTACTTCAGGATTTTCGTGGCTGCTATAGGAGCATTCCAATGCTCTAGGAAATGAGGTATTCTTTTTGCTGGTTGTGGATTTAATTCCCATTTTCGATTTTCAGTGAAAATTTGAGAAACAAATACTTGTTGGGATGGAAACACAGAGAGGTTTTTTTTGCTTGAGTAATGAGGTATGGAAAATGGGAGAAAATGAGAGAGTGTAATCCCTTTCAGCTAGGAGAGGCTCCTCATATGCAGATACCTACTAGTCGTTTGAGAAGAGGTAGGAGAGAGAGAGAGAGAAAAGCGCGCAGACCGGAGAAGCAGTTACTTCAAACAATCAGAAAATTTAATTTCCCTATTTGTGCTATTAATTTTATGACTTAATGGAAGGGACAAAAGGTAACTTTTCCCTTCTCTCATATTAGACCCATGGTGTTAATGCAAGGTCACTATCACAGTTGACCCAAAGTTATTTTCTAAGAAATGACTTTATAGATTAAGGTGAAATTAATAGGGACATTTCCTAGTACCTACGAATAGAAGAGACCTGCTGATAGGTCAGAGTAGGGGGGTTCTTAGAAAATTTCAGAAGACATGTTCTTCTACTGCAGAAGATATGAAACTGTAGATGCAGTTCCAGAAGATAAGTTCTTCTTGTTGCAGAAGATATACCACAACAGTTGTGGTTTCATAAGAAGGATTAGTTCCTTCTGTACAACAAAGACAATTAAGAGTTCAATTTGCACATATTCAGCTTATCTCTAATAAATCCAAATCTATCTTCAACAAGTGGTTTGGTAAAAATGTCAGCAATTTGCAATTTAGTTTCAATGAATTTTAGATCAATCTCATTCTTCTGAAAATGATCTCTTATAAAATGATGCTTTATATCAATATGTTTGGACCTAGAATGCTTTATTGGATTCTTGGACAGATTAATGGCACTAGTATTATCACAGAAGATAGGAATTTTAGAGTACCTCAAATAATAGTCTTCCATTTGATGCTTTATCCATAACATTTGTGAGCAACAACTTGCAGCAGAAACATGTTCAGCTTCTGCAGTAGATAAAGCTATGGTTGGCTGCTTTTTACATGACCAAGATATTAGTGATTCTCCAAGGAATTGACATCCACCACTCGTGTTTTTTCTATCTAATCTATCTCCAGCATAATCAGCATCACAATACCTTGTAAGATCAAAGTCTGTACCTTTCTTGTACCAAAGACCAAGATCAATTGTTCCAACAAGATATCTAAATATCCTTTTTACAGCTGCAACATGAGATTCTTTTGGAGAAGATTGAAATCTAGCACAAAGTCCTACAGAGAATAAAATATCTTGCCTGCTTGCAATTAAATAAAGCAATGATCCTATCATATGCCTATATTCCTTTTCAGAGACAGATTTGCCTTTTTCATCTAAGTCCAAAACTGTAGAAGGATGCATGGGGGTTCCCATGGATTTTGATCCTTCCATTTTGTATCTTCTGAGAAGATCTTTAGTATACTTTTCTTGGTAAATGAAATTCCAACATCTTCTTGTCTAATTTGCAATCCAAGGAAAAATTTGAGTTCTCCCATAAGGCTCATTTCAAATTCACCTTTCATTAATTCTGAAAATTCTTGGCACATTTTAACATTGGTGGATCCAAAAATGATGTCATCAACATAAATTTGCACAATTAGTAAATTTTTCTTAAAAGTTCTTCTAAACAATGTAGTATCAATTCTTCCTCTTGTAAAACCATTTTTAAGAAGAAAATTACTTAATCTTTCATACTAAGCTCTAGGAGCTTGTTTTAATCCATATAAGGCTTTTGATAATTTGAAAACATGGTTTGGATGCTTCTGATTTTCAAAACCTGGAGGTTGGTGTACATACACCTCCTCATTTATAAAACCATTTAGAAAAGCACTTTTAACATCCATTTGGTATAATTTGAAATCTCTAAATGCAGCAAATGCAAGAAGAATTCTAATAGCTTCTAATCTAGCTACTGGAGCAAAGGTTTCATCAAAGTCAATACCTTCTTGTTGGTTATAGCCTTGAGCTACTAACCTTGCTTTGTTTCTGGTCACTCTTCCTTCTTCATCCATCTTGTTTCTGAACACCCATTTTGTTTCAATTATGGAATGATCTTCTGGAGGAGGAACAAGTATCCAGACCTTGTTCTTCTCAAACTGATCCAGCTCTTCTTTCATGGCTTTTATCCATGAATCATCTTCTAGAGCCTCATTTACATTTTTGGGTTCAATTTGAGATAGAAGAGCTGTACTATTTTCATTTCTTCTCAATTGAGATCTGGTTTTTACTCCTTCTATAGTACTTCCAATGATTTGTTCATGGGGATGAGCAGGAATCATTTTCCAGCTTTTAGGTAGATCTTCCTTATGTGTACAGACATCTTCTGCAGGATTTTCTGCAGGCTTTTCCTGTTCTGTTACATCTTCTAATGAGTTCCTACTGTCAAAAGATATCTTCTGCAGCTTATCAGATTCATCATCTGATTCATTGTTGTACTTTCCTTGAGAAGAAAGATTAGTATCACTGAAAATAACATGCATACTTTCTTCTATGGTTTGATTTTTGACATTGTAAACTCTATAAGCTTTTGAAGTAGTAGAGTATCCAAGAAAAATTCATTTTTCAGATTTTGCATCAAACTTTTCAAGATTTTCTTTGTTATTTAAAATATAACAATCACATCCAAAAACATGAAAGTATGCAATATTGGGTTTTCTCCCTTTCCATATCTCATATGGAGTTTTGTTGAGTATGCTTCTAATGGAAACTCTGTTAAGTATATAGCATGATGTGGATACTGCTTTAGCCCAAAAATAATTTTGAATTCCACTAGCACTTAACATAGTTCTAGCCATCTCTTGGAGAGTTCGATTTTTCCTTTCAACAACTCCATTTTGTTGTGGAGTTCTAGGACATGAAAAATTGTGAGAAATTCCATTTTCATCAAAAAATCTTTTAAAAGAAAAGTTTTCAAACTCTCCTCCATGGTCACTTCTTACAGAAGCAATTACTTGACCACTTTCATTTTGTATCTTCTTGGAGAAGATTTTGAAGGCATCAAATGACTCATCTTTTGTGGTGAGAAATAAAACCCATCTGAATCTAGAGTAATCATCTATTATGACAAGACCATACTTTTTTCCTCCCAAACTAGGTGTCTTAGTAGGGCCAAATAAGTCAATATGTAGTAGTTCCAAAACTCTTTTGGTGGTGATTACATTTTTAGGATAAAAGCTAGAATGAGTTTGTTTTCCTTTAGCACATGCATCACATACTTTATCCTTTTCAAATTTGATTTTTGGTAATCCTATAACTAAATCTAGTTTAGAGAGTTTTGAAATACTTTTCATATTTAAGTGTCCCACTTTTCTATGCCAAATCCATTTGTCATTTTCAAAGGAAGCAAAGCAAGTATGATTAAGGAGTTCTTCTAGGCTGACACTATATAGATTTGTGTTTCTTATTCTTGAGAATAACACTTGCTTAGTAGATGATTCCCTAATTTCACAGAATGTTGGTTGAAACATAACTTCATAGCCATTGTCACAAAGTTGACTTATGCTAAGAAGATTATGTTTTAACTCTTTCACATAGTAGACATTATTAATTTGGGTAGAATTGCTCATACCTATTTTTCTAATACCTTTGATGTGTGCCTTGTTGTTGTCTCCAAAATTTACTGTTCCACCTTTTATTTTGTGTAACTGGATGAATTTGTTTTTGTCTCCAGTCATATGTCTTGAGTAGCCACTGTCCAAGAACCATTGCCCTTTCTTCTTGGTGGTTTTTGCTTGTTCCTGCATCATAGGACAATAGAGATTTAGGTACCCAAATTTTGTTGGGTCCTGAATGGTTAGATACCTTTCTTCTGAAGCTCCTCTTTCTTCTGTAAAAGTGATGGGCAATATGTCCAGTTTTGTTACACCAGGAACATTTTGGAGGCTGCCTTTTGGCAGGTACAAATACAGTTTTATGAACTTTTGATGTTTGAGATTGATTATATCCTAAACCTGTTTTATCAGATATTTCCCTTCCATTTCCTATGAGTTTTTCTAAATTATTTGTGCTTTTCACAAATTTGCTTAAATCCTGTTGTAACTCATCAATCTTTTTCTGCAGAAGATTATTTTCTTTTTGCAAAGCATCATACTTTCTTTCTTCTGCAGAATCATACTTGATTGATTTGATTTGTTCTGACAGTTTAAAATGAGATTGTTGAAAACATTGATTTGTCTTAACTAACCTCTCATTATCCTCTTTTAATCTTTCATTTTCTTCTTTTGATTTAACAAGTTGTTCTTCAAGAAGTGCACATTTTTTAGCTAGAGTGTGTGAGTCAGATAGTAAGTTTTCAAATGCATCTTCTAATTCTCTATATGCAGAAGGGTTGTAAGTAATTACCTCATCGTCCTCATCTTCTTTTCCAGCCATGAGACACAGGTTTGCTATCTCATCTTATGTATCTTCTTCTGAAAAGCTTTCTGAATCATCCCAAGTTGCCATCATGGCCTTTTTATTCTTCTGGAGGATTCTTGAGTCCTTTAATTGAGGACATTATGCTTTGATGTGTCCTGGCTTATTACATTCATAGTAGATGATTTGAGCTTTTGATCCTTAAAATTTTTGTCGTTCCTTCTTGAGGTTGAAGATTCTTTTTCCTCTGCCTTTTCTTCTGATCAACCTATGGATTCTTTTTGAGATAAATGGAAGTTCATCATCATTGTCAGATGACAGTTCTTCTTCATCAGAGATCTTTTCTTCAGTTGAATTTATGCAGTTTCTTCTGGATGTGCTGGCTTTTAGAGCAATTAATTTTTCTTTCCTTGGCAGTTCATCCATGAGTTCTTGCTAATGAAATTTTATTGAGCCAAGGAGTTCATCTAATTTTAGAACAGCAAGATCCTTAGCTTCTTGAATTACTGTCACCTTTGGTCTCCAAATTTTCGGAAGACTTCTAAGGATTTTTCTCACTTTCTCTTGATTAGAGTAGCTTTTGCCAAGAGACTTTAAGTCATTGATGATGACAGTGAACCTGCTGAACATCTCATCAATGGATTCATGTTCAATCATGTTAAACATCTTATATTGATGAATCAAAATGTTAACTTTTGATTCTTTTACTTGGTCAGTTCCTTCATGTGCAATTTTGAGTGTATCCCATATTTCTTTTGCAGTAGAACAGTCAGCCACTTTGTCATATTCTCCTGTGCTTAAGCCATAGAGAAGAAAGAGTTTGGCTTTGGAGTTCAGAAGATATCTCTGCTTATCTTCTAGAGTCCATTCTTCTCTAGGCTTAGGCTTTGGAGGTTCTTCTTGAACTTCAGATTCTCCTTCTCTAGGAGGAGCCAGAACTCTTGTTCTTATAGTCATTGGAATAAAGTTTCCATTTTCTATGATATCCCAAAGATAAATGTCATGGGATTCTAGAAATAATTTCATTTTATCTTTCCAATAATAGTAGTCCTTCCTATTAAATGCAGGAGGTCTATTTGTAGATGATCCTTCTGGGATGAACATTGCAGCTCCATGGTTGGCCATTTACCCTTGATCTTTTCCTCTCTCACTGTTAAGAGAGTTCAACCCTAAAGGCAAGCTCTGGTACCAATTGAAGTTGAAATTTCAATCACAAGAAGGGGGGGTTAAATTGTGATCGTTTTTAACTTTCTGCAATTTCCTTCTAATACAAATTCTGCTCAAGTGAAACTTGTCTAAGTATTAGAAGATGAGACTCAAGAAGATAAGAGTTATAATGTGTATAATATGTAGAAGATACAGTTCCTTTTATTGGAACTCTTGTAGGTATCACTTACTTAGGTGTTAAGTAGTTTTCAAAATGGTTTTATGCACATGTAATTAATATGAAATAAAGAGAGTAAGGGTAAGAGGATTGCACACAAAGATTTTATACATGTTCACCTCTTCCAACCTGAGGCTATGTCCAGTCCTTACACCAAGTAGAATTTTCTTACTCAACTTTCAGTTTACAGTCACCTTGGGTACACCTTACCCCTAGTATTTTTCTGTAGCCTCTTCAGGCTCCTAACCAGTTCCTTCTTTAGTCACTTGAGGCTTCACTCTTACTGCAGCTTCTTCTGCAGAAGGTACAACCACCAGAAATACTACAGAACACTCTTTGCAGGCTTTTCTGCTCAATTATATCTATCACAACTCAGTAAACCTCTCAGATTACAAGCAAATCACTCAGTCACAAGAGGCACTAACAATCTTAAGCCTCCTTGTGAACTAACAGAAGATATGAGTAGTGAAAAAGATAAGTACAAGGATAAAAAATACATGTAATTTAGGCACAACATAGAATGCAATGAGCCAACTCTCTCTCAAAGACTTTTAATAGTAGAAGCTTTGAATATTGAAGAGAGAGAAATTGTTCAGAAGATATAAACTGAAATTCTGAAGGTTTGGAACTTCTTCTGGTGAGAGGTGTGTCTCAACTTGAAGGGAACTCCTCTTTTTATAGGAGTTTGGAGGAAATAGCCGTTGGAGAGGTGCTTGAACCTCCAGCTGTGTTCCTTGAGCTGTCCCTATCAAGTTGCAGCTGTCTCTTGCAGGTACAGCTGTCATTTTGACTGGATGCACCTTTTGAAGACCTATCTTTTGCAGACAGAAAAACTTGTGAATTCTGCAGCCATTTCTTCTGGGAGCACACCATGGGTCATAATTTACTGCATCCCTAAAAATAATAAAAATAGAATTTAATGAATTCTGCTTCTTCTGCAGTATGCCTGATAGCAAAATTCTTCTGCAGAACATCATTCTTTCTTCTTTGATGAAAATGAATCTTCCTTCTAATTTGATTCAAGTCTGGGAATATGATTTTAAGGACATTTACTATCCAGACTTTCCTTTTTTGTTCTTAGAAAAGCTTCCAATCTTTTCAATCATGTTTCTTCTATGGAAATGTATCTCCTGTATCTTCTGCAGACCTTGTACTTCTTGAATCCTTTTACAGAAGTTTTTTCTCTTTATTTTCTCATCTGCCTTCTTGCTTTCCTTCATCATTTTATCATATCAAAGATGTTGAAACAACTTTCTGTAGTTTGATGTAGTGTGAGAATGTTGATTTCTTTCTTGTGGTCTTTACTTGTATCTTCTGAGCATTCTTTCTTGTATCTTATTATCATACACTCAAGTGAAATGATTAGTTCCTTTTAAATCAGAGTTATGACAAGTGAATTTTGATAAGTTGTCCTCATTAAAACCACTTAGGAGGATTCTTAGACCTTACAAGTCCAATCTCTGAAGAACTTATGAACTATGAGATGATAATTTATCACAAAAAACATAATCATACGATCTTTCTAAGGCTACAAAAATAATCTCTTTTGGATTAGTACATCCAAAGATAATCTAACTCTAAGTTACTGCTCTATATCATAAAAATCTCACTGACTCATTACTTCAAACTGCATATGTGAATTATTTTTCAACTCACATAAGTATGAGATTTCACCATGATATACTAGAGATCTAAGGCTTTCTAACAAGACAAAAATCATGCAATTTGGACTTTCCTATCCCAAGATATGATCCATTTAAGTTGACTGATTTATCACAAAGTGCAAAATGGTACAATTTTGTTTTTTATGCACTAATACAAATCCATGAAACCAAAAATTTAGATAATTAATGGTATTAAAATATTATTTATTATCTTTCATATCCAATTGGTTTCACTTGAAATAGATTTTCTTAGCTCCAGTTATAAACATCCAAAAATAGTAGGCTCAAATATGATCATATAACAGAACAACAACCTACTTTAATGACTTACTGGGAATTATTTAGATGTTCAAAATTTCTGAAACTTTCTAGTCTAAAATTAATATAAATCAGTTTTCCAATGAAATTGGTTTCACTCAAATATCATTTTTGTAGCTCAAGTTATGATCTGATGAAGTGGACTGCTTTATATCAAAATTTATAACAGAAAGTCTATATTCACAAATTTACTGGGACTTTTGTGTTTAAGATAAAATTCTCAAACTTTGCAGTTTAATACTTCCATGAATAATCTTTCAAATAAAATTGGTTTTACTTGAAAAGCATTCCTGTAGCTCAAGTTATGATCTGTTGAAGTGTACTAGTTTATATAAGAACTTATGACAGAACAACTGTATTCAAAAGTTTACTGGGACTTTTGTGATTAAGGTAAAATTCTCAAATTTTCCACTTTGATACTACCATCAATAAGCTTTTAAAAAAAATTGGTTTCACCTAAAACATATTTTTGTAGGTCAAGTTATGCTCATTTAAAGGTAGCTATATCAGAATTTTAAACTAGCAGTACTAGCACATTACTTTTGATCTTCTAATCATTTTCTTTTTATGTTTAAGACTAAAAAAATGATTAGAACAAAATGTCCATATAAATTTCAATCAATGATAATCATTCAATCACCAAGCACACAAGACCTTAGGATAAACCTATTAGGATTGTGCTTCAAATTCATTGACTCTATAAAATGACATTGACAATGCATTGGGGATAGAAATCTTTGATTGTTCTTGGTCAATTGAATTGTACTTTTTCTTACCTATTGCTTCTTTCTATAAGTCATGAACCTTAGAGATATCACACCAAGAATTTTGAGAAGCTTTGGCTAGAGTCATGTTCCTTCTTTGGATGCAACATTTTCATTTAAGCCTTGGAAGTATTTCCTTTGGCCAATGGTCCTATCTTCTTGAGAATTTTTCTGCATAACAAAATTACTAAGGAGACATTTGGGTAACTTTTGGCCCAACCTACAAGTACTTTGAAAAACTTACTGATCTTTGCTCAAGGAATAACTTGGCTATAAGAGGTTACTTCTAGAAGATAGTGGTTAGTGTATAATGCCAACTAAGTTGATTGAAACTATCTTCTTAAAGACAAGCAATATCATAGGGATTGATATCATCAAATTTTGTTCTTCCATATAATGTATTTAATGTAGATACAACTCAAATAAGGTTCAGAAGAATGATATAATGTTTCTGCAGTTATGCAAAATCAAAACAATGAATCTGTCACTTTAAACCATTCTTCTGAAAGGTCAAATTATTTTATATTTGAATAAAACTTTCCAGAACAATTATTTAACCAATAACTAATAAGATTATATAAGAAAAACTGTTTATATCAATATGATATTTTAAATCAAGTTACACAATGAAATTTGATAAATGTTTCTTCTGGAGTATCAAATAGACTTGAAACTTGATGAAACTTTCTAGATCAGATATTTAAATAGTAAACAATCAGAATATAAAGTTAAATCTAATTAAAATCGAGTTTGTAAACATCTGGTAATTTGAACCCTAAGTTTCAATGTTGAACAATGAATAGATTTCAAGAAATGTGCTTCTGAGTCACCAAACAGTTTCATAATTTAATGAAACTTTCCAGATCAGTATTTGAACTGATATCGATGTGATTTATGTGAAAATATCAGTTCAAAAACAAGTTTATCAAAATATGGTTTATAGCTTGCTAAATATTCAAAGTATGAACAATAATTAGCAGATCAATAAATGTAAGTGTAGCAAGATAAAGAGAGTAAGGGTAAAAGACATTGGACAAATGATTTTTATACCGGTTCACCCTCACAATCCTTGGGCTACGTCCAATACCTACCTCAGTAGGATTTTCAACTAATCAATCCTGATTACAAGGTATTCTTTGCTTCCACAGCCTCCTCAGGCTCTTTGCCAAGTATTCTTCTGCAGGCTATTCAGACTCCTTATAAGTATTATTCTGCATCCTCTTCAGGCTCTAACACCAATATTCTTTACTCTGCCTCTGTAGGCTCTACACGCTCTCAATCCAACACTAACTCTCTCTAGTTAGCTTGGGAGATCACAAACACTATTCAACAAGAGATAAGTTTTTTTTTTTTTACATATGGCTCACAAAACACTCATGGAGTGGATTAATCTTTACAAAACTGAACCTAGAAACACTCTCTAAGAATTATGAACAGCAACTCTGTATTTTGGAGTGGTTGAAGGATAACCTCACTCGACAAGGGATTTTCTACATTATAGCTCTTTGGATTTCTTCCCTTTGCTCTCCTTAATCTTACCCAACTGAATGGGGTTGTATATATAGAATTCTGGAGGTCAAAATAGTTGTTGGAGTTGCTTGGAGAGGTGGTCAAGCTCTCAGTTGGCCATATAGGAGCTGTCACATTCTTGTGGCAGCTTTTCTCTTTCTTCAACTTTGACTGGTCATATCTTCTGGAGGGTTTCTTCTGTTCTTTGACAAAATCTTTCTTCTGGACGTGTAAAAACATCCAACAATTGATAAATAACAATAGTAAGCTCCTGGAAAAAATTTGTGTTTTTTTCCTGCATCTGAAGAAAACTGTTCCTTCTGGAAGCATGCAAAAATTTTGTTTTCTTCTTATGGAGAAAACTGTTTCTTCTAGAAGTATGCAAAAATTATGTTTTATACTTTTTCAGAAAATTGATTCTTTTGGAAGTATGCAAAAATTTTGTTTCTTCTTCTGGAGAAACTATTTCTTCTGGAATTGTGCAGAAATTTTGTTTTCTACTTCTGAAGAAAACTATTTCTTCTCGATGTATGCAAAAATTCTTTTTCTTCTTTTGGAGAAACTGTTTCTTGTGGAAGTGTGCAGAAATTCTGTTTTCTATTTCTAAAGAAGACCAGTTCTTATGGAAGCATGCAAAAATTTTGTTTTATGCTTCTTGAGTGTTCTTCAACTTGAAATATTCAAGGATAATAACTTGAGGATCATGGGAAGTTTTTCAATGCTTCTAAAAATATTTTGAACATGTTTACAACTTAAAATTCATATTTGATGCTTCTGGAGAGTGATAACATTACTGTAGAAACTGTTGGTTTTGCTTCTAAAGACAAAACTGTGTTTCTAATGATATTGACCTTCTCCAATTGCTTTGTTTGCATCAACAACACCTGAAATGAATATGCTTGAATTGCTTAAGTGATCTTTAACATTCAGAAGGTGTCAAGTTTCATGATAAGCTCCTTCTCATGCTTTTAGTGTTCTTGAATGATCCTTCTTAAGCTTGATACAACTCAGTTTAATATTCATGGTATCTTAGATGAACTATCTTGACCTTCTTGAAGCTAAGAAGCTACTTCTTAACTTGTTTAATCACTTTTGACATGAAAGCTCTATGTAACATGTTTATAGACACATGTTCTGAATGAAATGTTGTTTTTGATCTTTCCACCTTCCTTCTGTGACTTCTCATGTATTCTTTCAAGCTTTCTCAAGTGCAAACATTAGTACCAAAGTATTCAAAACACTTAGAATATTTTTGTAAAAGTTTGTTGTCATTAAAACCTTTGCTCAAAAAGGTCTTGGACCTTACAGGGTCTGTGTAAACACTTCTACACTATAGGTTTTTAGCGACATTTTTTGTTAACGCCTATTAAAAATGTTACTAATATATTTAATTAAAGTGATATTGCAACATTTTTTAAATAAATGTTAGAGCTGGCAGCTGGTCATTAACTTTTACACATTTGATTTTTATAATTTTTGTATGTTTTAAGAAAATGATGAAACGGGTTTCACTTGTTCTCTTTCTCAGTTTCAAATGTTCTAGGTCTAGGCTCACTTTTACTGTCAATTCCTTATTCCCACGCCATATGCATATCTTCTCAACACCGTGCTCGAGATTGATCCGTTAGCTTCTTTTTCTTTGATTTTCTCTTTGATTTTCTTTTGCTTATTAATATCCTCTTTACAAATTTACAACCATTTCTCTTCAATTTGCAGGTAGAAATAGCTTTTTAGTGAGCACATTTTCAATGATTTCTTCTTCGATTTCCTCTTTCCATTCATTCTGGTATCAATTTTCTTCGATTTAGAAATCTCTGTTTCGAAGCAAATTAGTGTATTTGATTTCTTCTTTTTTTTCTAATTTGTTTCTAATTTCATATTAGCTTCTTGTGAAATATAAATTTGATCTAACGCGGCCTTTTGATGAAGTTACTGCCTTCCTCAACAAGATCGAAACAAGACTCAACCATCTATGCACTCGTGCTTCCATTCTAGATCTTTTTGGTTAGTAATTTTTTATTTACTATTTAATTTTTTTGAACTGATCTTTTTTATGTTTCTGATCTTCTACTTGATGTTTGTTGATCTTTTAGTGACTCAATGTTAAAGTTTTTTTATAGAAACAAAACTAGGGAGGGTTTCATTTAACATGATATAATCTTATATAGTGTTTTAGCATTTTGTTTCCAATTATGGTCAAACTTTCAGTGATGCATCATCAAAATGTTAAAGACATCTTGACAACTCTAGTCAAATGTATTATAGATCTTGTAGTGCCTAAGCATTACTTTTTTATAGGATAACTTCAAACTAGGCTATTGTAGTCCCATCACTACTTCCATTCTTGTGCACCTCATCCCCTGGCCTTGTCATTGTTTAATTTCCAAAAACAAAACTCATTTTGATGATTGCATTTCAACTTCATGATCATAGTGTGGGAAAGTATTGTGTGATGAGTTTAGGAAAGATGATATTGAGAAATGTTGTTGACCTTAGTTAGTAGCATAAATGTAAGTTCAAGCCTTACTCTTCCAAAGGTTTCTTGTTTTCTCATTTCATGTTTTGCAAAAATCACATATTACTAGAATTTTATACAATTTGTTAGATTTTTTAATCTACAAACAGATTATATACCCAAAGATGAAGGAACTAAATTTAATTAATCATTGAGCTGCCATTGTATTTCTTTTTCTTTTTTTGTTTAATTCAATTGCTTGCTTATCTAAGTACCCTTTAATAAAAATCAAAAGAAGTGATATTTGATAAGGAGCAAATCAATAAGATCTTAGGGAAAAAAGTCACGTTTCTTGTAATTGAGAATTGTGTGATTTTTCTCTTGAAAAATTAATAAGAAGAAAAAATTATAATGTCACCACTCTTTAAATGGTGACTTTGAAGCACAACTTTTTTCACCCTCAGTTTGAGTTGATTTAGCACAATCTCTCTGTATTCTATTAAAATTCTCGTGCGCCTCGCCCTAATTAAAATTCTCTCCCTCCCGCATCTCACGTCGTTTGCAGTTCTCTCCGGTGTTCTGGCCTTCTATCGTCGTCATCTCTTCCATGTTGTGGCCCTCCCTGCCGTCGTTTGTAGTTGACATTGTGCGCTAGCCCTCGTTCGCGCCGCCACCTGAAGCAGTGGTATGTTCCTCTTTCAGTGCTCTGTCTCTATCCCTCGCTCTTTGTCTTTCGCTTCTGATTTGAACTGGTGGTAAATTTCTTGTTTCTGCAGGTTCTCTAGTCACAAGTTGTTCCTGCTAGATTAAGTGCGTCTGTTCGCTGCGCCTAAATCCGCATTGGATTGTCAAGACTAACCCTAATTATTATGAAAAGGTACAATCACTCCAAAAATCAAATAGGTTGGACAATCGTATATTTCCATTCAGCACTATTAAGTATATCACACGCTGATTGGAATGTATGCTAGCTACTCTGTTGAGTTTGTCCCGGAACTCTCTCACTGATTGTTACAGATTCGGATAAAGCTTTCCCTTTTTGTTCCCTGTCTTTCATACATATCCATAGAATATAGATCTTATATTTCTGATTAAGTTTCAACCTTGTTTTCTCAAATTATATTGCTTTCCTAGCTTCCTATATTACTGTTTGTTATGAGGAACTCATCTTTCTTTATTGTATTCAATGGATTTGATTGAGTTGTTATATAGGCCATTGGTCTGGTGAAGGGTTGATGCCCTTCTCTTTCACTTGTTCTGTAATCCATATATCTATTCAACTCACATCATATGATAATAACACTACAGCCATTGCTCTTTTGGTATCCACCTTGTAAGGTTCACCACCTTGGTCTATGACTAACCATTGCATTGCGGGTCTTCAGGGCAATGTCTAATTAAAACAACGTAAAAAAAAACTATACTCTTAGGACCCTAGAAAAAAATTCATGAATCAAAGAACTCACAATATTAAATCTATTCTAAGGATCCCTGCAACCAGCCAAAATGACCAATTGTATTGTTTATTAGCTATTAGCACACCTTTCATTTTCTAATTTCCAGGTTTCCATTAGGCTTGTTTCCCTAAACTCAAACCAAACCTATAGATATAGTTCATTATCAATGGACCCTGAAAAGGAAATTGCAGAGAGAAAAAAGGGAGTGTCGACAGCAAAGCTGCAATGCATGTTTAATTTTACCTGCACTATTATTATAATGGCAACAGGCACCATGCCACTTCGCCACTAGAATGAAGAGGAGAAAAAGAACAATTAGCAGTACAGAGTTTCTCCATATCTAAATGTTCAATAAAAGCATCCAACTACTTATGCTTATTTTTCATATGGTTCATTCTACATAGTTAATTATTATATTCTTTTACTTGGCATTTGGTTGTTTTAATGGTTCCACTCTTAATTAAAACCCAATCCGTAAAGATTTTGCTGGATTTGATGCAGATCTATTTTTCCACTTATTTATTACTTGACAAGCTCAATGGTTATGCAGATGAAGAGACTGATGCTTTTAGTTATTGGCTATCAGAATTGTCAAATGTTTAAATATGGTATGTGTATACAATTATACTTCTTGGTTATTAGAATTGTCAAATGTTTACATACGGTATGTCTTGTATTAACATGGTATGGTGTGGTAATGTAGTTTGTTGCATTTAGACATGTTTTTCTATTTTCAAAGGAAAAAATATGATGAACATGCCTCTAATTTGGAAATGGATTATGGTACAGAGCAGATTAGCAGAATATAAGGTTCTGAGCTTGCTTAAGCTTTTACAGAGCAGATTATGTTTATGCATTCTAATTTCTTTTACCTTTCCCTTAGCTCTTTCTTTCCTTAGCCCAGTAATTTCATGAGCTCGTGCACCAAAACGAAAGAAGTTGTCTTCTCCAACTTCTTGTCTTGTTTCAACAGTAGCCCCATCAAGAGTTCCAATAAGTATACATCCATTCATTGCAATTTTCATGTTGCTTTTTCCACTGGCCTCCGTCCCAGCTGTGCTAAACATACAGAGAAAGAAAATTCCGAAACAAAAACTGCTAAAATTGATGATAATATCAGCCCCAACAAATGAATTCAAATTAGGAATTACAAGAATGGAAAACCAACTAATTTAACTGTAAACCAAAAGTAAATATTTGTTTTTTAAAAAACATTTATCCAAAAAGAAAAGTACCTGATGTGCTGGGACAACTCACTGCCAGGAATTAGCATTTCAGCAATACTGATATTGTAATCCGAAACAAGTACAACCTATAGATTAAGACAAGAACCAAGATTAATCTTATGACTACATGGAAAAGAAAGGTAAACGCCCTTTATCTTAGTTATTTTAGCTAGCATCCTACACTTGTACTTTTGCGAGGGGGTTTCCGGTTCTGGATTCTTATCAAATTTGAAGAATCAACATGTATATATCAGCTGAACTACTTTACTCCATTTTTTGTAAAATTATTTAACTAAGTTTATGATTCTAGTTAAATTATTATACTTGACCAAAAAAAAAAAATAGTTAAATTATTATGATTGTAGTTTGTTGTATTTATTTCATTGTTCAATTATCAAATCCTTGCGTACAATCAGACAGTTCCAGGAAGGAATGGTTAATTATAGCTTTTTCCATTAATAAGATTTTTCTATTAGTAAACAAAATGAAGCAGGGCAGCCGGGTGGTTTTTGTGTTTTAGTGAATTTTTGTTTATCCAGTCTAACTTTGGATTATTACATATATATTGGATTTCACGTTCATGAAGAATTTCATTGACTTATTTAATAGAACTTTAAATATTTATGATTAAAATAAAATTCAATGAATGTTTGAAAAGATAGCTTAGGTACCTGATACATACAAGAGCTATAATAATTAACATAATGATGATGATATATTACCTCTATATTATTATTATTATTATTATTATTATTATTATTATTATCTTCTAAATCTTTTATTTATATAAAACTTAAGTACATTTGTACATATAATTTTACATTAATATTAATTATACTTTTTCTAATAATTTTGTCATTCAACTGTGTCATTGGATCAAGTTATAGAACTTGTGATGTGATGGTCAATGATAAAGTAATAAATACATCTTGACTTATGTTTGGAATTCATAATAAATTTGTTTTGTTTGTGTCACTTCGTCTTTGCATCTCTGTTTCTTCACAGTGGTTCTTTTTCGATTTTAGGCTCGTTCCTCGCCATTTCACTTCTCCATTTCAGCTATATATGGCCCTTGTTTCTGATTGTTGTCTCTACATTTAAGGTTAGCGGATGCTTTTAATTACTAGATATGAGATTCTGAGTTGGAAATTCTGACATTTACTGGTTGGTGAATGTTTAGGGTTAGATGCTGATTTAGGCTTAGTTAATTGGCACTGACACTAGTGATAGATATTTATTTAGTGAATCGCTACCTGTATACAAATAGCTAGTAGAGACTTATATATTTAATTTGGCTTAAACATTAATGTGTATTATGTGTTTGTGCTGCTCCGTGTTATATTTTATCTGAATATATTTTTCTTATAATTATATCTTTTTGGGCGACCTTGGGCTGGAGTGCAAATGAAAAATAAAGAACAAGAGCAGAGAAAGCAACGTGGTAGACATTAGGTAAATTAACTCTTTCTTTGATATGATTCAAAACATACAACAAGTATTCTATTTATAGTGTAACTAAGTTACTGAATTTTAAGTAATTTACAGTCAGCAGATCGATATGCTGTCAGCCAATAAATTTGGTCTTAGATTTGATTGTAAATTATAGCAGGGATAATGCAGAAATCAATCCAGAATTTAAAAAATATTACCTTTCTACATCGGTTATACAAAATATCGATGTAAAAAGATACATATTCTACATCGATTACATAACCGATGTAGAAAGTTTCAATATACAACATCGTCGGATCTACATCCCTTGCTTAACCGATGTAGAATGTCTAAAACAACCGATGTAGAATCCCTTTTTTCCACTAGTTATATGAGCAGAAGTGTCTTTGGAGTAGAAAATATGCTACTTAACATAAGTTACCAATTCTGAAAAGTGCTTTACTTCAAAAAAAAATGTTGCTAGCATATCGCTATAACAGTATATAATTCTGTTAGAATTTTGTTATATTGTTGGTTACTTTTAAATGTGTTAGTCAAGCTTAACAAACTCAATGAGATAGATTATGTGATTCAATATTAACTTAACAGGCATTTTTTTTAAGAGGCTGATAGTTTATTTGATTCGATGCTTGAAATTACTTTTCATTTTAGCTTGTGAGGCTTTATGTATAGAACGGAGCATATGTGATCTGAGAATAGAGAATTTACCTCTTAGGAGAGAGACCCATCACTACAAGAATGCGCTGAATTAGACGCGAAAACATAGCGACGACCATGAGTCGTTGCTACGTCATCGCTACAACATTAAATGTGCAGCTTAATGCATAGTGTAACATCCCAAATTAACCATTTTAATGAGTAGGAATAATAATGGAAATAAGTTTTATAAAAGGAATGAGATAAGACAGGTTTAAGAGTGAAGAAAGAGAGATTTGGGTTAAGGTAGGCTTGCTCGAGCGAGGGACAAGTCAGAAAAGGGGGAGTCTCTGAGTTGAGGCTCGCTCAAGCGAGCAAGGTTCTCGCTCGAGCGAGAGGCAAATCAGAAAAGGGGGGAGTCTCTGAGTTGAGGCTCGCTCAAGCGAGCAAGGTGCTCGCTTGAGCGAGAGGCAAATCAGAAAAGGGGGGAGTCTCTGAGTTGAGGCTCGCTCAAGCGAGCAAGGTGCTCGCTCGAGCGAGAGGAAAGTCAGAAAAGGGGGAGTCTCTGAGTTGAGGCTTGCTCAAGCGAGCAAGGTGCTCACTCGAGCGAGAGGCAAGTCAGAAAAGGGGGGAGTCTTTGAGTTGAGGCTCGCTCAAGCGATCAAGGTGCTCGCTCGAGCGAGGGGCAAGTCAGATTAGGGGGAGCTTTTGGGTTGAGGCTCGCTCGAGCGAGGACGCATGCAGCATCAGGGGTGCCTCATTAATTGGGGCTCGCTCAAGTGAGCAATCACTCACTTGAGTGATCGCACAGGATTTCAGTTTTTTAAAACACTGAACCCTAGCTTCCCCACCATTTATTACTCTCATTTATGGTTTGTAGAGAGAGAGTGAGGAGAGCTTAGAGAGAGAAGGAACTAAAAGAGGAAGAAGAGCTAGATTGAAGGCTTCTCCACCACCCTTGGGGCTTGGATTCATCACCCTTCTCCTTCCATTTCTCCTATTTCTTCCCCTTTGAGGTGAGTGTGGTTCTTCACTCACTTTCATTATTGAATAGTAACCTATGTATGCTCCCTATTCTTACTTCCCTTGCTTTTATTGTTGATTGTGATTGATTATAAACAAACCTAGGGTGGATTGTTGAATTGATTGGTTGTATGAGCTTGTATTCCAAACCCTAGGGTAGGAGATTTAGGGATTTTGTACTAGTGAATATATTGCTTGTATTCTTGAGCATTCATGGGCCTCTGTCCATCATTGAACATATTATAAGGGTCCTTGGACTATCATAGAGCCTTCGGGCTATCACAAGGTCTCCGGGCAATTAATTGTAATAATAACGGGGTAACCACATCAAACTCATGGCCAAGAGGGAGATGGGGTCCCCAATCTAAAAATGAATCATGCATGAATATTCACTGTTAATAAGCTTTAATCATAGGTGGCCTTGGATGACGGTCCTTGGTCACATGGTCGAGCGCTCAATCACAGTCACAATTAGTGAGAAGACCCCGGGTGTCGGGTAACAACACCTCACAGTCATGCCTTATTTGCCTTCATGTATTTATGTTTATATTGGTATTCTGGATGAAGTTGTGAATTGTTAAGGTGTGCTACATATCATTTGCTTGAATCCCCACACTGCATGACGTTAGTCTCACCCTACGATGTGGGAATTATGTTCAGATGTGCAGGGTAAACGTCCAGCTGCTTGATGGAGAGTTTGGAGCTTGAAGTTGGGCTTTTAGTGCCCAACTCCTTTTGAATTTCTAGACTATTTTGTATAGACATTGACTATTATTCTTTTGATGGGATAGGGATGTACATGTGGGGCCCTACAGGATGTTTGATATTTCCAGGACATATGTATTTCCATATCCCGTTATGCCTATTTACTTGATGTTTGTATTATGAGCCTATGTGGGCAATATTGACTTTATTATCTGAATGGTTGTTTTCTTCTTAAGTAAATGTTAGAGTTACCTAAGCTGTTGTGATGTTTGTATGTCGATATCATTAATGCACGAAATTATTTCACGAATTCGGGAATAGTGCTTCCAACAAGCATTGTTTTTTAATTTAGAAATTAGGACGTTACACGTAGCTATGCAATTAGTACACTAGAAACAGGCCTTGATTTCTAGGGAAAAGAAAGCAATGATTTCATGTGCTTACAAATATAAAGCAATTTTGGTAGCCGATGTACCAAAAGCCACTCAAGCTCTGCTCTTTGGAGACCTTAAATACACAGAAGAAGCGACAACCGATTCTGGTCTTGAGGCTGATTCTTGTGAAGATAACTTCTTTGGGAAATCATCACCACTTACCAATGAAAATGCTATTATGCGTATTGTAGCAGATATGACAAGGGATATTGTCAAACTATTGCTTTAGATATTCAAGTAATGGCATGAAGATCATTATGTTATTTATCCAACAAAGTGTTGTTACTTTGAGAAATCATCTAAATATAAAAGGATATTTTTCCAAGATTTCTTTATCCCTTATAAAAAATGTTTTGATAAGAAAAATTCATTAGAATGAGCACTGGGGTGCTTAAACTCATATACAAGAATTGAACCAAAATAATAACAGACCTTTAGCAGACTAACCAAAACCATAACACTAGAAATCTACAAATGCTATTGAGCTTGCCTTTGCCAAAATAATAAAAGGAGTCAAGATAATTAAGACAAAATCCCCCCGAAAAATGACCCAGCAATTGGCCAAACACTATAACACTAGAAATCTATAATTGCTATTGATCTTGCCTTTGCCAAATAGATGCCACGACCAAAAGACAAACCAAACAGAAAATGAAATATTACAACAGACCCATCACCAAGAAAAAAGGAAAAAATAGCATGAGTACATCCATCCTTGGTATCAACACTTGCTCAAAACCTCCACCAATAACATATCAATGAGACAAAAATGGACCATTACTTCAAGGACTTAAATTCAATAACAAAGCAAACCAATTCACGAGATAAAACTAATCAAAACCAAAAGGAGGAATTATTGAAATTATTCCAACTAACTCATGCAGTTGACAAAGCAAAATCACCAAGTAAATAGCCACCACTAGGTACTTGAATTGAACAGAAAGAGCAACACATAATGCACTTAAACCCCACCCAAATTACAAGGATCAACAGACTAAAAATTTAGACAGGGACCAATATCAACATCCCATAACAGAAAAAGGTACTTGAAGGAGGGGTTTAACATTCAGAAGTCTCCAAGTTCTGAGTTTTATAAGTTGCATCACCTATGCTGGATCAATAGACTTATTTGAAAAATTAATTCATTGCGAGCTAACCAAAGAACCATAACACCACCAGTCAAACCAAGGACCAACGTAACAGATTAACAACATTACAATACGGTAAATCAACAAATTGAGAAAAGTTTTCCAAACATATGCATACATGATATGAAATAATGCAAACATGGTTGTCGCGTGTTTTTACCCGACACCTGGGATCTTTTCGCTAACTGTGACTGTGATTGAGCGCTTGACCTTGTGACCAAAGACCGTCGTCCAGGGCCACCTATGATTAAGTTTTATTATCAACGAATGAACAATGCATATGGTCATTTTTAGCTTGAGGACAACCATCTCCCTCATGCCCAAGAGTTTGATGTGGTTACCTCGTTCTTCTTATAACTTAATGCCCAAAGGCTGTGATGGTCCTAAGACCCTGTGATGTTCGAAGACCCTGTTGAAGTAAATATAGCAATCACAAGAAGGGGGTTGAATTGTGATCTCTTAAAAATTTCTACACTTTACTTCTAATATTTATTTCTGGCTGATATTAGAAGTTCAAGGGTTAATTCTCACAATATGGATTATATTTATAATATGCTGAAAATATGGTTCCTTTTGACTTGAACCTTCTTGAAGTGACCCTTACTTAGGTATTAGATAAGTTTAAAAACTTTTTATGCAAATGATATGACAGTTATAAGATGAATATAGCAGCAACAGTAAAAAGGTTAGGGAAGAAGAAGATTGCACACAATATTTATATTGGTTCACCTCTTAACCTTGAGGCTACGTCTAGTCCCTACTCCCTGTAGGATTTTCCACTATATCAACCTTGATACAATGACTTCTTGGGTGCTCCTCACCACTAGTATTCTTCTGCAGCCTCTTCAGGCTCACCCAGTATTCTTCTGCAGCCTCTGCAGGCTCACCCAATATTCTTCTGTAGCCTCTACAGGCTCACCCAGTATTCTTCTGTAGCCTCTATAGGCTCTCCTAGTATTTTTCCTGCAACCTCTGCAGGCTCTTACAACTGATATCTACAAATAGCAGGGCACACCTTACTCTTGCAGACTTAACCTAACTATCTCTCAAAAGAATTTACCTCCTTTGAGAGTTACAAGATTGTGTGATAAAAAATACAAAGAGTAAAGGCTCAAAGTTTACAATAAATTTGTATATAGCTGAAATACTTGAGACAACACACACTTTTCCTCACTTTCCTAACTATTTCAACTCAGAATAAAGAGATTTGTAGAAAGTGAAAATTCTGCAGAAGGTATGATTGTAATTTCATAGACTTTTTGGTGCTTCTTCTGCTTGTTCAGCTGTGTGTTAAAATGGAGGAGAAAGCTCCTTTTTATAGCCAAGGAAAAGGAGTATAGCCGTTGGAAAAGCGTTGGAGAGCAAGTCAAACAACCAGCTGGTAGTGCAACAGCTGCCACTGTCATGTGCAACCTTTTCTCTTTCCTTGGGTTGACTTGTCCTTTCTTCTAATGATCACATCTTCTGAAGCTTGTATCTTCTCCAGCAGGAAACACATTCAGTAGTTTGTTTCCTTTTTAATTTGTACTTTGATTTTATGAAATAATTACCAGTTTTTCATGTAATTATTTTAGATGAGGAGCATACCTAGTAATATTTTAAATAATCTCCTTGAATTAGATTCTGCTTCTTCCGATGTTGCTGTTAAGAGATTTTCTTCTGGAAGTATGAATGTAATAGCAACTTTAGCTCTTTGCTTTATCAGAGAGCTTTCTTCTTATTACTGAATGACTTTAGGAAGTTAGAAGATGTTCTTAGGATTTTGAGTTTTGCAGACTTGAGTGTATCTTCTGAAAGCTTCCTGACAGATTGTTTCTTCTGAAGTTTATTCAGAGATATCTTCTTCTGATTGTTCTCAACAGCTTTCTTGCTTTCACCTTACTTAATTCTTTCTTTTCTTTATTGTAAGGTGATATTTATTGAATGGTCGTCTTCTTCTTGCTTGAGTTACTTGAAACAGAATCTGCAACCTCCTTTGTTTCTTCTGATATGCTACTGCAGTGGTTCTTCTTATTCATTTTACCTATTTCTTCTTAAACCAACTCAATTTGAAACATTAGTCCATATACTCATAATTATAGTAAGTATATTTTGATAATTTGTCATTGTGAAAACATCTCAAAGTGATTCTTGGACCTTACACCTGTGATAGTCCGAAGATCCTATGACTTGTACTTTCTTGACCAATGGCCCATGAATGCTTAGAGATATTCTCAATGTTTATACATATATATACATCAATAAATGTGAGTGGCATGGTATGTATAGACGTTGTTTCATGGAGAATTGCAATCAAACTTACACATACTCTAGGGTTTACAAGCACCAATACATACAACTCAAGAAGATATTTAATAGCCCTAGAGACAATCAATACCACTCACAAACAAAGCAAATAAGCCAGGCGAAGAGGAATAGGGAGCATACAATGGGCAAGCGAGATGATAGTGAGTGGGTAACCATTCTCACCTCAAGAGTAGGAGGAAATAGAGGGGAAGGAGGAGTGAATCTAAGCCTTCCTTGATGCCTTGGAGGAGATGAAGTAGCTCTTCTTCTTCCTTCTCTCTTTCTCTCTCCAATTTTCTCTTTTTTAAAAGGTGATGGAGTGGAAGAAAAATGAGAAAGAAAGCCCTAACTGCGTTTATAAAAGACTGGTCTTGCGCATTCTTGCAGCGAGAATACTGAGGGTGTGTGGTTTCACATTCTCGCTCAAGCGCGCTTGATCTAGGCTGAGCGAGAACCTCTTTCTCGCTCAGGCGCGCTCGGGCGAGACTGGGCAGAATTTCCATTCCAGAAAGCTCATTATGACTCTATTTTCTCGCTCAGTCTCGCTCAAGCGAGCCTGGGTGAGAAAACCAGAGTAGAATTCTCCCACTTCAGCGGACATCCTCGCTCAGGCGCGCTCAAGCGAGCCTGAGCGAAATTACCAAATAGAACACCCTTTTTTTCTGCCCGACGCTCTCACTCGAGCAAGTCCTTCTCGCTTGAGTGAGACTGTCAGGACTCAAAATCCTGATATTTACTTTTCTTTGTTTCTAACTTAGTTTTCCTTTCCTTTTCTAATTCATTTGCTAAATTCCTTCCTCCTCAATCTAATTCCCTCGTTCCACCACCTCTGTCTTCTTCCTCACCTTGTTACTTGTTAGCCTCTCCACCCTAGGGTATGACACCCTCTGTGTTAAGCCTACACTTGTTTTGGACTCCCTACCTTGTTTCCTTTTTGTTTGAATTCCCTTAAAACTCATAACTCTCAATAAATTCCCTATCTCTTCTCTTAATTTAATCTTAAACCCCTGGATTCTCTTTCTACTTCTAACTTCCTTCTCTCAATAGGATTCACAGCTTAAGGCTTCTATTAAATTTTCTAGATCCTATTTTTTAGGATATTACAATTCTACCCCCTTAAATAATTTTTGTACTCAAAATTTGTCTTATTAATCCTAGATTCCACCCTTTCTCTATGTTTTATCATTAAATATTCAGTGAGCTAATATTATGTTTCCTCCTCTCTACCTAAGATGGCGTCCACAACATTAGTCTTGCAATCCTATATCGCTTCAAGGTTGGTCACTACCTTGCTACCGACGTCGTCAAGGATTATCTTATACCTAACACTTAAAACCCGAAATAATTAACGCTCCTAAGCTAAATCTATTAAGTTACTGTTGGGATTTGAATTTCTAGTATTTCGAATTCCACAAGTATGTAAGTTCTTTACACTTTTCGAATTCACAGAAAACAATAAAAGTTAACTTTTCACGTTTGATAATGAACTTGATAACTTAGGAAGTTCTTTATTGAAGTTTATACAAAGAGAACTTCAGAAATTCGAAAAGAAGATAAAGGTGAATTCGAGAATATGGTATTTCTGGTACTCAAAAAAGTAAAAGATAATTCTTTTATTCATAATCCAAATTCGAATTACATAAGTTCAAATACATTGGAAATACATCTTAGAAAGGAAACTATCATAAATTACAAAGAGTACTTGACTCATGCCTACCAGACCTCTTCCTCTTCTTCTTCCCTCACAAGCTTTGATTGAGCCAAGGCAAAATGGATATCTTCTCGATTTGGTTGAACCACCTAGGTGCTTGAGGTAGAAATGAAGGTCAGTCTAGGAAAGTAAAAACAGATTCATTTATTACATAAATGAACCTTTAATTGGATACTACGTTCAACCCAAAAAGAAGCCTTCAAAAAGAAAGGTTGAAAAATCCTATAGCTTTGGCCACTTCGTCAACCCTATCAAAAATGAAATCATTCCAGATTAGGTTGTACGCAGTAGCCAAAGGAATAAATTTCTTCATATTCTTCGAAGGAGTTAGAAAAGGAGAAGAAGAAGAATGAGAAGGTATGAAGAATAAATCCAAATGGAAATCCTATTTATAGGAGCAAAAAGGGTGAAGGGTCATAAATGAGCCTCTTTATATGTCCAATGAGAAGAACCTTCATAATGAGGTTGAATGGACGGTGGTCGGTGGTCTTCATGGCCTTTGATTCAGCTAAACAAAGCTTGGCACGTGGCATACAAAGGAATGCATTCAAATCTCAAAATCAGGAAGTGCTCAGTGAACCCAAGTAGCAACAAAAAAAACCTAAGTGTCAAAGATGAAGGGATTTTCGAATACATGAAGTCAGGATTTCAGAAAGAAGATTTCGAGAAATCGAAGAGCAAGTTTTCGAAGTTACAGAAAGAGGAAAATTGAAAACAAGATGCCTGAAGACTTAGAAGATTTCTGAATCAAGAAGTGATCTGTTCGAGCAAACAGAAGAGACAAGAAAACAGTTAATGGAAGTTACAGAAGTTTGCTGATCAAGGACAGATGGCAACATCTCAGTGGAAGTACTTTGAAAAGTGCAAGGATAAAGAGCAGTTTTCTGGTTCGCAAAAAACGTGGCAGACATGCATGCTACCAACACATAGGGATAGATGATGTGTCAATTGTACAATAGTTAACCGTTAGAATGAAAAACTATAAATAGGTGAACTTTCTATGTAATAAGGGTTGGCAAATCATTATACTTAAAGAAACAATTACAGTCTTTTCTGGGAAAAGTAAACTTTCTTCGAAGGTTTATTTCTAATCTATCAGGAAAGAAGAAAGTATTTTCCGCTTTATTGAAATTAAAGAAAGAAGAAAATTTCAAGTGGGAAAACGAGCATCAACAAGTCTTTGAAGAAATCAAGAGGTATCTAACAACACCTCCGATTATGACTCCTTCTTTGCCAGGAAAACCTTTGAAGTTATATATTTCTGCTTCAGAAGCCACGATTGGCAGTATGTTGGCTCAAGAGGAAGAAAATGGTGTAGAAAGAGCTGTTTATTATTTAAGTAGAGTCCTTAATGATGCAGAAACTAGATATTGTGCAATAGAGAAATTATGTTTGTGTGTTGTACTTTTCTTGTACTAAACTCAAGTACTATGTCAAACCTCATGATGTATTTGTAATTTCTCATTTCGATGTAATAAAACATATGTTGTTGAAACCTATATTGCACAATAGAGTTGGAAAATGGGCGTTAGCATTAACTGAGCTTTCGTTAAAATTTGTCCCATTGAAATCAATGAAAGGACAAGTGGTTGCTGATTTCTTGGTTGATTATCCCCCCAATTTCAATCGAAGAGTCAACATATGTAGGCTAAGAACCTTGGAGGCTATATTTCGATGGATCCAAACATAAGAATAGGTCAGGAATCAGAATTTTAATAATTTCACGTAAGGGATTTCCTACTCAAATAATGTTTGAAATAAAACATCATTGTTCTAACAATGCAGTGGAATATGAGGCTCTTATTGCAGGCCTCGGAATATTAGTTTCTATGAATTCGAGGAATGTACATATTAGAGGAGATTCCCAATTGGTTATAAAATAGATAACTAAGGAGTATAAATGTTTAGATCCAAAATTGGCTAAGTATCTAATTCAAGCCAATAAACTTTTGGAAATTTTCGATGAAGTTAAGATTGAACACATTCCAAGAGGTCAAAATTTCAAAGCTGATGAATTGGCTCAGATAGCTTCTGGATACAGAATTTCGATTGGAACTCTAAGAAAAATCAGTGATATTCAAAAAAGATTTCCAATGAAAGAATTTGATATCCATAATATAAATCTTCTAGATCAAAATGATTGGAGAAGAGAAATTGTGAACCTTATACAAAATCCTTCCCTTCCTAATAATAAACACTTGAAATATAAAATTCTTAATTATTGTATTTTGGGTGAAGAACTTTATAAGAAAGCTATTGATGGGAATTTACTTTGATGTTTAGGAGAAACTGAAGCATATTTAGCTTTAGTCGAAGTGCATGAAGGAGCTTGTGGAGTACATCAAGCAGGAAAGAAAATGGAATGAATTTTGAAAAGGAAATTATTCTATTGCTTTCGATGGCCAAAGATTGTCATAATTTTGCTAAGTCTTGTGAGGAATGTCAAAAGCATGGAAATGTGCAACAAGTTCCAGCAAGTGAGTTACATTCGATAATAAAACCTTGGCCTTTTAGAGGATGGGCTTTAGATTTAATTGGAATGACACATCCAGCTTCTTCGAAAAACCATAAATTTATTTTGGTTGGAGTTGATTATTTTACCAAATGGGTAGAAGCAATTCCTTTAAAAGAAGTTTCTCAAGAAGATATCATTCGTTTTATCGAAGAAAATATTATATTTCGATTTGGCTTGCCAGAAACTATTACTACAGATCAAGGAACTGTTTTTACTGGTCGAAAAATGGTTAGGTTTGCTAAATCAAAAGGAATAAATCTATTATCCTCTAAACCTTATTATGCACAAGCTAATGGACAAGTTGAAGCAGTTAATAAAACTATTATTGCTTTAATCAAAAGACATATTGGACAACGTCCAAGAAATTGGCATGAAACATTAAATCAAGTTCTTTGGGCTTATGGAAATTCACCAAGAAAAGCTACTCGAACAACTCCTTATAAATTGGTATATGGCCATGATGTTATATTACCAATAGAAGTTAATTTGCAATCAATAAGGGTTCAAAGACAATTCGAGTTACCTTCTCAAGATTATTGGAATTTGATGTTTGATGAATTGAATGAACTTGATGAAGAAAGATTGGTTGCTCTTGAAAATATTATTAGGCAAAAAGAGCAAATTACCCGTTATTACAATCGAAGGGTTAAGAAAAAAGATTTTCAAATAGGTGATTATGTTTGGAAATTGATTTTACCAATTGACAAAAAGTCTAAGAGATTCGGTAAATGGTCACCTAATTGGGAGGGACCCTTCGAAATTGAGAAAGTATTTTCCAATAATGCGTATTCAATTCGAGAATTAGTTGGTGATTTACGCATAATGTCAATAAATGGGAAGTATTTAAAAGAATATAAGCCAAACTCGCAAGAAATAAAAATTGTGCATAAAGGAAAATGAAATTGTTCAGAAAAGGAGTAAATTCGAGCCCCTGCTCAAATTAAGAATTCGAAATTACATCAAGAGTTTAAAAAATGAATTAAATTAGAAAGGAGGATCGTTCTTCATTTTGGCAAAGTCATGCATGAGGTCTTCATACTGGATCTTCAAGTTGTAATTAGTTTTCTCTAAGTTACTGATATCCTTTGAAACTTCAACAACATCCCTCAAAATACCTCTCATGGAGTTGAGGATTTCGACTCGAGAAGACCTTTGCCTAGAAATAGTAGCTTCGAGTTCACTTTTCTGTAACTTTACCTTTGCAGCATCCTCCTGAAGCTTCTTGATAGCTTCTTCAATTCGTAGATTCTCTTTTTCGAGCTCCTCAACCTTTGATGAATTTTGTTTGATGGGCTGCTCATACTTGGACACTTTAACCTTGCTATCTTGAAGTTTGTCCATCAAATCCGCCTTTTCACTTTTCTGGATGCTCAACCTCGAAGTGGTTTGTTCGATTTGATTAAGGGTGTTTACAACGTTCTGTTACAATTCAGAGAAACCTTTGATCCACTGTTGCTGAGATTCAGAAAATTCGTTGTGCCTTTTCTCGAAAAGGGTCAGGTAAAATTGGATCTCTTCTTTGTAGTGAGGGTCTTTTGAAATTGTTTTCAGCATTGATTTCTCCAAAATCAGCTTACTGAAATTCTGAAGAACTGCTTCTATTGAATCTTCTTCATTCAGAGGGTTTTGTACAGTTGCTTCAAAATGGGTTGAGGATAAAGAAATCTCACCAGAAAGGACTTCTAAAACCAGAAAAGGGTTTTCATCCAAGCCTTTGAGGCAAACATCTAAGTCTGTTGGAGTATATACAGGAGTAGACCTAGATGATTCCCCTGAAAAACCTGGTGTTTTTTCTGAAGTCCCTAATCGGTTTTGGCTGTTTGAGTTTCTTTAATGGGAGATTTCTCATCTTTTCGAGGAATAGGTTGAGGAGAAGGCGTTGAATGGTCTTCTTGCATTGGAGAATCTTCTTTAGCTGGATCAGAAGGAGATTGAACCTCCTCTTCTTCTTGTTCTTCTTCACTCTCTTCGATATCGTCCATAAGCTTTTCTTTTGAAATAGATTTTTTCGAAGAGGTGGCCAGGAGTGGACTTTCAATAGTCTTATCTTCTTTAGTGCCACTCTTAGTTCGAGAACTCGAAGAGATGTTTATCTGAAACCAAAAAAAAAAATTGTTGAAGTTAGATAAACAGGAACATGAAGTAAGGTTGTTATTTTTCCTTAAGAAAAAAAGAGTAAAAAATTTACTTGATCCAAAACACCACTTGGGATTTGTTTTTTATAGGCCTTAACTTTAAATCTTTGGCCAACTCTCTGAGTTTTGCATAAAGAAAACAAATTTTGAATTAGAAAAACTGATAATGTTTGAACAGAATAGTAAAACGAAGAGAATGAAATCTTACAGCTCCATTAGTTTTGCCTGGTGGAATTACAGAAAGAATTTTCTTTTCTTTTGGAGCCTTCTTTTCTTTTTGAATATCTTTTGCTCTCGAAGGTATAAATTGTTTTTCAGGAGAAGCTTCCTGTTAAGAAAGAATAGATAAACATTAATAGAAATTCTAAGTTCATAAAATTTCAAATTCAAAAGAGAATTCGAAAATACCTTCGAGAGAGATTCTTCATTGGATCCGGCTGATTGAATCTTCTGTTGACCTTTTGTTGCTTTTTTCTTTGATGTACTCGAATCATCTACTTCATTCTTCTTACCAGCAGAAGCAGATGGACTCTTGTCAGAAGGTTCGTCATTCTTTTCGACCTTACTTGACGCAGTTCTCTTTCGAAATTTAGAAGCAGTAGCCTATAAGAGACAAAAGGAAGATTTATGAGATTTCGAAATAAAATCTCAAGAAATTCAAAATATAAAATCCAACTTACAGAAGGTTTCTGAGAAGATGTTGGAGCCTTTCTTTTCTTGGATTTCTTTTCTTTTTCTTCTTCTCCACTATCCCAATCTTCTTTAGCTTCTTCTGAGAGTTTAGACTCTTGGGCTGAAAAGAAAGTTAAGAATGCTAAGTATAAATTTGGGATGAATAAGAGAAATAAGAAAAAATGATGTATTTTTACCTTGGACAATAAAGTTCTTAGAAATTATTCTCACATGTTCTATATCCACATGGGGTATAAAAGGATAATTATCCAAGGTATATTTTGTTAAAGTAACTCTTTTCGAAAGTGGTTTGGCATCATTGTAAAGAATTTCAAAAGTTACAGGTCTAGTCCACTCAGGACCATATAAATTTTTTGCTAAGCCAAATTTTGCAGTTGGTAAAGGTGGAAACTTAGGGCAATACTTTTCAAAAACATTTTTACCTTTAGAATTAATAACTTTGCAATTTTGCAAGTTAACAGAAACCTTTTCTTTTAAAGAAATAGCAGCTTAAGAAATTGTTCTAGAAATTTTGTTTGGATTATAGAACACATGAAAGTATTTCTCGAAAGCTTGAATTTCTTTGACATGCGTACCTTTTAGTTTCTTGGCTGATTTCTACACATAACGAATGTCTTTGGTTAGTCTCGAAAAGCAGGTAGCTTCATCAACTTGAATGCTATTATAGTACTTAGACCACCATTACTCGAAAGACAAAGTGCAGTAGTAAGAAGGCTCGAAAGGGATTGAGCAGATGGATAAAGGCCTTTGAGCCTTTGTAAGTTAAAGATCATTGAATCCCTTTTCGCCATTATCTATGTCTTCAACCAAGATTTGTGCTTTAGATGTGCAGAAAGGTGTTGGGCGAAGTTGACTTAGCCCAAATTGACGAGCTACCAAGTGTGGTTGGTAGTGGAAAACTCTGAAGTCTTTAATTTGGAAATCACAATATATAAGATCATAAGAAAGGAACTGTTTCCAAATTTCCAAACTCTCAGCTTGTGCACCTGGTGTGTCACAAGGGAACTTTCTAGTAAACCACTCAGGTCCTCGAGTTCAAGAAGAGAAGGGTGTAACATTGGGAGTGTGTTTTTTGATGTTAAGGAAAGAAGAGAGGTAAGACTTGAATGACTCAGAACGGTTCTTTTTCGAGGAGGGAGTAAGAAAAGACAATCTATAACCTTCTATAGAAGAAGGAAGTTTTGAGTTTGGAGGTTCAGAACTTTCAAATTTGTCCTCGAAAATGGCGTTCAACCAGAGTTGGAGAAACCAGAAAGGACCACAAAGATTTCGAACAGGTTCTTTGAGTTTAAGAGTAAAAACGGCTTCAGAAAGCATGTCATAGACACTGGCCAATAGATACCTGTTTAGATCCATTCGAATGCCCTTAGCCAACATTAGGGCTAAAGGAAGATAAGATTTAGGAACTTGTATGGATCGAGAATAGAAAACGAAAGCAGATAACCAAACCATTAGAAAAGCAACATGCTCTTCTTCTGTAACTTTGCCAAATTTGGCATTTGTTTGGATAAACTGGGAATAAGCTAACCTATCCCAACAAGGTTCAACATGAGGTTTTGGAACCTTCATGATAGGAAAAATAAGTTGACCTTCAGGTCGAAGGCCAATTATGGCAGCAACATCAAACAAGGTTGGTGTAAGCATGCCATAAGTTAAATGAAAAGAATTTGAATACCTTTCCGAGAAAAGGAAGGAAGAAAGAATTAAAGCAGGGCCGAAACTCAGATCAAACTTACTCAGTTGAATAAGATCGAAAATACCCAATTGTTTCCACAAAGGACCCATGGTACCTTCGATTCTATTCAACCACATGATATAAGAGTCTTTTCGAGAAGGAGGGGTTGCTCGAAAAATATCAGAAGTATTTTCAAGGTGATCTGTTCGAATAAGTGATCTAAAGGCACGAATCTTTTCCTCTTTGGAACTTGGAAAAAAGTCATTATATTGATCAAGAGAGGAAGGTAATGTGTAAGGACCTAAGAAAGAATATTGTTTCTTCCTAATGGAAAAGGGAATCAGTACCTGGGATTTCCAGATAGCCACTTTCTCTTCTGCATTCTCAGGTTCAGGGACGTATACTGTGTCGTCCTGAGCAAGAAGGTCACCTTTAGTAACAGCAAGAGGAACAGAGTCGAGAGCTTCGGAAGCCATTAATGGAGGTTTCAAGGTTCTTGAGAGAGAAAGATAATGCAACGGTGACAAAGAGCTGAAAATTTACCAAGAAAAGTAAAATCAGAACCTTTGAAGCAATTAATCGGTGAAAATTAGATCAAAAACAAGAAAGAACCATAAAAAAGGTGAAAGATTATACCTTGAGTGGGAAGCAAAGGGAGGCCCAGAAAGGAGAGAAAATGAGAAGTCTAAAGGTTGAAGATGAAGTGAAAAAGTGAAAGTGAATAGGTTTCACTTTAGTATTTATATGAGGAATATTGAAATGATTAGAGGGAAGTTAAAAAGATAATTATGATTGCACGTTTCTTGGAACGTGAGTTAATAGCCCAAAAACGTGGGATAGTCAGTTATTTTTATAAAATAACTGAAATATAAATTTAAATTGAGAAGATGAAAGGTTTATCTAAAAAGATATTCAGATTTTCCCGCTTTGTTTTTGAATAACTGCTATAAGGAATACCAAAGGTTTTTCCAAAAATATCTCTTTTTGCAAATGAAAGATTAATTCTTGAAAGAGACTATTTTTGGGGGGGCATCTGTTGAGATTCGAATTTCTAGTACTTCGAATTCCACAAGTCTGTAAGTTCTTTACACTTTTCGAATTCACAGAAAACAATAAAAGTTAACTTTTCGAGTTTGATAATGAATTTGATAACTTAAAAAGTTCTTTATTGAAGTTAATATAAAGAGAATTTCAGAAATTCGAAAAGAAGATAAAGGTGAATTCGAGAATATGGTATTTCTGGTACTCAGAAAAGTAAAAGACAATTCTTTTATTCATAATCCAAATTCGAATTACGTAAGTTCGAATACATCGGAAATACATCTTAGAAAGGAAACTATCCTAAATTACAAAGAGTACTTGACTCATGTCTACCAGACCTCTTCCTTTTCTTCTTCCCTCACAAGCTTTGATTGAGCCAAGGCAAAATGGATATCTTCTCGATTTGGTTGAGCCACCTTGGTGCTTGGGGAAGAAATGAAGGTCAGCCTGGAAAAGTAAAAACAGATTCATTTATTACATAAATGAACCTTTAATTGACTACTACGTTCAACCCAAAAAGAAACCTTCAAAAAGAAAGGTTGAAAAAGCCTATAGCTTTGGCCACTTCGTCAACCCTATAAAAAATGAAATCATTCCAGATTGGGTTGTGCGGAGTAGCCAAAGGAATAAACTTCTTCATATTCTTCGAAGGAGTTAGAAAAGGAGAAGAAGAAGAATGAGAAGGTATGAAGAATAAATCCAAATGGAAATCCTATTTATAGGAGCAAAAAGGGTGAAGGGTCATAAATGAGCCTCTTTAAATGTCCAATGAGAAGAACCTTCATAATGAGGTTGAATGGATGATGGCCAGTGGTCTTCATGACCTTTGATTCAGCTAAACAGAGCTTGACACGTGGCATACAGAGGAATGCATTCAAATCTCAAAATCAGGAAGTGCTCAGTGAACACAAGTAGCAACAAAAAAAAACCTAAGTGTCAAAGATGAAGGGATTTTTGAATACATGAAATCAGGATTTCAGAAAGAAGATTTCGAGAAATCGAAGAGCAAGTTTTCGAAGTTACAGAAAGAGGAAAATCGAAAACAAGATGCCTGAAGACTTAGAAGATTTCTGAATCAAGAAGTGATCTGTTTGAGCAAACAGAAGAGAGAAGAAAACAATTAATGGAAGTTACAGAAGTTTGCTGATCAATGACAGATGGCAACATCTCAGTGGAAGTACTTTGAAAAGTGCAAGGATAAAGAGCAGTTTTCTGGTTAGCAAAACATGTGGCAGACGTGCATGCTGCCAACACATAGGGATAGATGATGTGTCAATTGTATAATAGTTAGCCGTTAGAATGAAAAACTATAAATAGGTGAACTTTCTATGTAATAAGGGTTGGCAAATCATTATACTTAATACTCTGAAACACCTAAACGTCCAATCTGCAGCGACTACACAGGTTACAAGGAGCAACAGTATGTGATGAACCCATCCACATTTTCATTAATGCAGTTGTTCTTACAATTTTTCTTTACTTTCTGTTCTTTTACTTCATTCTGCAATTTACTTTCAAGGCAATTTTTCTTTCTTTCAAATTTTCTGTTCTTACTTCTTTAAAATTCTGTTCTTATTTGATTTAAAAATTTTAACTTAGAACTTTGATTGATGAAATTCTGAATCAACTTGTTCTACACTTTTGAGAAATAAGTTCTTTTGTTCAAATACTATTTAATTGATGAAATTCTTAATTAATTTATTCAAATTCTAGAAAAAATCAAGTCTTTCACAAATTCTGTAAATTAGAACACTATAAACCTACTTTTTAAAAGAGTCTCGTAAGAGGATCTGATTCTAATCCCCAGATTGTTCTTAGAATCAAAAGTTATAAAAGTAATTTTTTAAGATTAGATTTTATCACCACAAACAGTTACCGACTCCGTTATTCATAACTATGAAGTCAAATCCTCCCCTCCCAACTCCAAGCTCTATGCCTCTCCTTGTGGTCCCTGAATATTTTCTTAGTTCAACCCTTATAACTATCAAAGATAGCCTTGTCAGGTGCGATGATCAAAGCGTAAATGACTATAACTCTCTTATCACTTCACTCATGGTTGCATCGTAACCACAGACTGTTGTTCTCACATAAGATCATCATCGAAATCCATCTAGGTCCAACTATGAATCAACATTCCCAAATCACATTTTCAAACTTAATCGAGTTTCTATAAGGTTTCAAACTACATATTTACCTCAAGTCATTTAAGTTTACTCATCATCAAACCACTAATTCTTAGACATAAGAGTAAGACTAGCAACTTCCCTCACCTGAGATCATTCGACCAGTAACATCCTAAATTTTATTAAGTAAAATAAAATAAAATTAAATTTATAAAGTAGAAGAAATAAATAAATAATAATAGAATTAATATTATGAGTAGTTTTATCCATAAAGCTAGTTCAAAACTTAAAAAGAGGAGATAAGGGGGTTGAGGATGGGCCCAAGCCCATATAGGCATTTTAGTAAGGAGGGGTTACCAGTTCACCCTAATCCTTATTCGTAAAATCTTCAGAGAGTGAAACGCTAAGGAGAGGAGAAATCAAGTCTCAAAAGGAGATTGCTGGAGAGTAATCATCAAGAACCAAGAAAGAGCCTTCCTTACTGTTGTTCGATCTTCACTTAAGGTACGGTGGGGGAGAGGGTGCTGCTTGTATGTGCATGTGGGGGTGATTGGGTAGTAATTTAAGACTTTAAATTCGTATTGATGTATATTATATTGAGTATGGACGATAAAAACTGTTGATTAATGATTGAATTGATGAATCTTGATGAATTCTTGAGTGAAATTGAAGAGGATATTGAGAATAATGAAAAGGGGTAAATAGGGGTTTGATGATTTGGGGTTTTGATGGATTAACTGTATATCTGTGTAAAGATTGTTGTTTTTACTGAGTTTTGTTGATATAATCGTATATGATTGATGATATAACAAAGAGGATTGATTAGAGGATTAAAAGTGTTAAAGATCGCGAGAACTGCGATCTGGGTTGCGGGTAATCTATTACCAGGGTGTGTAATCGATTACCAGGGTTTTCTGGGTAGCCTGGTGTGTTGTTTGTTCGCAGGTAATCGATTATAGGGATGCTGTAATCGATTACCAGAGTGATTGCTTGAAGGTAATTGATTAAAGAGATGCTGTAATCGATTACTAGTGTGTTTGCTTGCAGGTAATCATTACAGAGGGGTTGTAATCGTTTACCAGAGGCTTTGCTTGTAGGTAATCGATTACTGGAGGTTGGTAATCAATTATCAGTGTGGATTTTGAGATCCTAGTGATTGATGATGATTGTTATACTTGAGTTTGGTGTGTCCATGATGATATGATTATACCCTTGATGAATAGATGTCTATTATGAGAATGATGATGATGTATATAACCTTACGATGGGTTTGATTTGATGTTTATATAATGATGCATTAAGCATGCGATGAGTGTTATGATCATGATGATGGTGATTAATGATGTTTATGATGATTTATGATGAGGATGACTGATGATGATTTTATGATGATGATAATTATGATGATAATAATGATGATGATGTACTTGTTATTATGATGTTGATTATGCATTGAGCATATGAGTTGTTGCACTTGAGATACACAAGCCCAGTGAGGGGTGGGGTGTATCTCAGGGAGGTGATTGTACTTGAGATACACAAGCCCAGTGAGGGGTGGAGTGTAACTCAGGGAGGTGATTGTACTTGAGATACACAAGCCCAGTGAGGGTGGGGTGTAACTCAAGGGAGGTGATTGTACTTGAGATACACAAGCCCAGTGAGGGGTGGGGTGTAACTCAGGGAGGTGATTGTACTTGAGATACACAAGCCCATTGAGGGGTGGGGTGTAGCTCAGGGAGGTGATTGTACTTGAGATACACAAGCCCAGTGAGGGGTGGAGTGTAACTCAGGGAGGTGATTGTACTCGAGATGCACAAGCCTAGAGAGGGGTGAAGTGCAACTCGGGGAGGTGAACTATTTTGGGTGTGCATGATGATAGATGAACATGTAATGTATTTAATGATGATGTTGATAATGTTTTGGTGTGCATGATGATAGATGAACATGCAGTGTATTTCATGATGATGATTGATGATGCTTGGGTGTGCATGATGATTGATGAACATGCAATATGATTAATGATGCTGTTGAATTATATTATGATGTTATGAGAATTATTGATGAGATGAGTATTAAGTATTGAGGATGTGCTTGATGATTTATAAAGTGTGATTCATATAATTGTGATGAGATATGATGTTTGATAATAAAGGTGTAAGATGTTCTGTGTATATTATTACTTGATGAGTATGATGAGAATATGTGGGTGAGGATAGGGTAGTCTCCTATGTGTATGTATGAGTTGGTATTCTTTTCCTCACCGTTACATTGTGGTTAATTTTACAGGTGTTGATGATGACACGACTGGTGTCGAGTAGTAATTGAAGGGAATGTCGCTCTGATACTTGTGACATCAGGGCATACCATTGGGGTTTTTACTTTATGTTTTTAGTTAGGAAGAGATTTTGTAAACAGTTTGAGTGCCTTACTTGGCCAATAGGTTATTTTGATGTTGATTCCGCTGCTTAAAATATTTTGAAACATTTGACTGCTATTTCTATTTTAAATGAGTTTACTTTTGAAATAAATGACGTTTTATACGATGAGAATTTTGAACCTTTTTACCCGTTGTGGGACGTTACCTTCATATATTTCGATTTATTTAATGTATAAATGTTTGGGGTAGAAGGGTGTCACATTAGTTGGTATCAGAGCAGGTCGGTTCTCCGGCCTTGAGTTATGAGTTTACTGTACTTCTGTGGTGCTAAAGTGTTATGTGATTGAGTGAATTGTGTTGTTTGTTTTGATTGAATTGTTTGTGTGACTTATTTACTTTTCTGTGAATCAGAAGAGCAATGGCTGGGGGTAGAATTGGTCGAGCAATAGCCGAAGCCTTAATGGCTATGGCACAGGCTGTTGGCAACCTAAACCAACATCATGAGGTGGATTGGCTTGCTCGGTTCCAGAGGAACCATCCACCTACTTTTCATGGGGGTTGTGATCCCGACGGTGCTGCTGACTGGATATTTGAGATCGAGAAGATCTTTAGAGCGATGGAATGCCCGATGATACAAAAGGTGACGTTAGCCGCATTCATGCTATTAGTGGATGCCGGGTTCTGGTGGCAGGGCACTTATCAGAGGATGATCAATGAGGGCACCGCCTTGAGTTGGGATAACTTCAAGAGGTTGTTCCTTGAGAAGTACCTTCCTCACGATATCCGTAACAAGTAGCAGATAGAGTTTCTCGAGTTAAAACAAGGAGATGGCACCGTAGCGGACTACGTACCCAAGTTCGAAGCGTTAGTTCGATTTTGTCCTACATATGAGGGAGTTGTTAAGGAAGAATCAAAGTGCGTAAAGTTTATCAGCGGTCTTCGTCCAGAGATCAAGCAAATGTTCAACTACCAGGGAATTGCGCGATTTCACGAGCTAGTGAATAAACGTAGGGTGTACGACGAAGACAACCGGGCTAGAGCTACGCATTATAAGAGTGGAGGACCTATCAGGAACCAGAACAAGTCTGAATCTGCTTGCAAGGGTGAGCCGTATTCTCGTCCAGATGGGAGGCTTCTAAGTCAGGGAGCGAAATTAGAAGTTTCCTTGGGTTGGCTGGGTACTATAGGAGATTCATAGAGGGGTTTTCTAAGTTAGCTTTGCCTTTGACTGAGTTGACTAGGAAGGGAGTTGCCTTCGTGTGGAATAGTAAGTGCGAGTCTAGCTTCCAAACCCTTAAGGAAACGTTGACTAGTGCACCAGTGTTAGTGTTGCCTGATCTTAGCAAATCCTTTGTAGTGTACTGTGATGCCTCTAAGATGGGTTTAGGTGGGGTGTTAATACAAGGGGGTAAAGTAGTGGCTTATGCCTCTAGGCAATTAAAAATCCATGAGAGAAATTACCCTACCCATGACCTAGAGTTAGCGGCTGTAGTGTTTGTATTGAAGATGTGGAGGCATTACTTGTATGGTTCCAGATTTGAGGTTTTTAGTGACCATAAGAGCCTTAGATATTTGTTTGATCAGAAAGAGCTGAACATGAGGCAGAGGAGGTGGTTAGAGTTTCTTAAGGACTATGATTTTGAGTTGAGTTACCATCCCGGTAAGGCTAATGTAGTGGTTGATGCCTTAAGTAGGAAATCCATTCATGTTAGTTCCCTGATGATTAAGGAAATGGATCTTTTAACCCAGTTTAGGGATTTGAGTTTAGCTTGTGAGGTGACTTCTGATAGTGTGAGGCTAGGGATGACTAAAGTAAGCAATGATTTGTTAAAGGATATTAGCAAAGCTCAATTGGGGGATCCGTTTTTGGTGCTTAGGAGAGAGGCTATAGAAGGGGACAATGGTGGAGAGTTTATTCTAGGTACCGATGGGGTAGTGAGATTTGGCGGCCGAGTGTGTGTGCCTAGTGAACCTACCATTAAGCGTTTAGTGCTTGAAAAGGGGCATAGGAGTAAGCTTAGTTTTCACCCAGGATCGACTAAGATGTATCAAGATCTGAAGAAAGTGTTTTGGTGACCTAGGATGAAGAGAGACATAGAAGAGTTTGTGAGTGCTTGCTTAGTTTGCCAAAATTCTAAGGTAGAACATCAGAAGCCTTCAGGATTGCTCCAACCCTTAAGTATACCTGAGTGGAAGTAGGATAGCATCTCTATGGACTTCGTAGTTGCTTTGCCTACGACTGTATGGGGGCATGACTCTATTTGGGTCATTGTGGATAGGTTAACTAAGAGTGCGCATTTCCTTCCCATTAATAATAAGTACTCCTTAGAGAAACTAGCCTAGATTTACATCAGTGAGATTGTGAGATTGCATGGCATACCATCTAGTATAGTTTCAGATAGATATCCCAGGTTTACCTCTAGATTTTGGGAGAGTTTGCAGCAGGCGTTGGGGACCCAACTTAGGCTTAGTTCAGCTTATCACCCTCAAACTGATGGTCAGACCGAGAGAACCATTCAATCCTTAGAGGATTTGCTTAGAGCTTGCGTGTTAGACCAAGGGGGTAGTTGGGATAGTTTCTTACCTTTAATAAAGTTTACTTACAATAATAGTTTTCACTCTAGAATAAGTATGGCGCCTTATGAGGCATTGTATGGTAGGAGGTGTAGAACACCGTTGTGTTGGTGTGAGCCAGGAGAGAGCCTTGCGTTAGGACCGGACATAGTGCAACAAACCACTGATAAGGTTAGGATAATCCAGGAGAGGATGAGGACGGCTCAGAGTAGGCAGAAGAGCTATGCTGATAAGAGGAGGGAGGAATTGGAATTCAAAGAAGGAGATCATGTATTCTTGAAAGTCACTCCGTGGACTGGGGTTGATAGGGCATTAAAGTCTAGAAACTTACACCTCGATTCATTGGTCCTTACCAAATTCTCAAGAGTCGGCAATGTTACCTATCAGATTGCTTTACCTCCACACTTGTCAAACCTTCATAATGTTTTCCATGTTTCTCAACTCCGGAAATACATCCATGATCCTTCGCATGTGATTGAGTCGGATCACCTTGAGATTAAGGAAAACCTGACGGTGGAAACCATGCCGGTGAGAGTTGAGGATCGGAGGGTGAAACAACTTCGAGGTAAAGAAATTCCTTTAGTTAAGGTAATTGGGGAGGACCTACACCCGAGAGTGCTACTTGGGAACTTGAAGAGAAGATGAAGGAGTCCTATCCAGAGTTATTCGCTTCAGGTAAAATTCGAGGACGAATTTTCTTTTAGGAGGGGAAAGTTGTAACATCCTAAATTTTATTAAGTAAAATAAAATTAAATTAAATTTATAAAGCAGAAGAAATAAATAAATAATAATAGAATTAATATTATGAGTAGTTTTATCCATAAAGCTAGTTCAAAACTTAAAAAGAGGAGATAAGGGGGTTGAGGATGGGCCTAAGCCCATATAGGCATTTTAGTAAGGAGGGGTTACCAGTTCACCCTAATCCTTATTCGTAAAATCTTCAGAGAGCGAAACGCTAAGGAAGGGAGAAACCAAGTCTTAAAAGGAGATTGCTGGAGAGTAATCATCGAGAACCAAGAAAGAGCCTTCCTTACTATTGTTCGATCTTCACTTAAGGTACGGTGGGGGAGAGGGTGCTGCTTGTATGTGCATGTGGGGGTGCTTGGGTAGTAATTTAAGACTTTAAATTCGTATTGATGTATATTATATTGAGTATGGACGATAAAAACTGTTGATTAATGATTGAATTGATGAATCTTGATGAATTCTTGGGTGAAATTGAAGAGGATATTGAGAATAATAAAAAGGGGTAAATAGGGGTTTGATGATTTGGGGTTTTGATGGATTAACCGTATAATCTGTGTAAAGATTGTTGTTTTTACTGAGTTTTATTGATATAATTGTATATGATTGATGATATAACAAAGAGGATTGATTAGAGGATGAACAACGAGGATTAAAAGGGTTAAAGATCGCGAGAACTGTGATCTGCGTTGTGGGTAATCGATTACCAGGGTGTGTAATTGATTACCAGGGTTTTCTGGGTAGCCTGGTGTGCTGTTTGTTCACAGGTAATCGATTACATGGATGTTGTAATCGATTACCAGAGTGATTGCTTGCAGGTAATCGATTACAGAGATGCTGTAATCGATTACCAGTGTGTTTGCTTGTAGGTAATCGATTACAGAGGGGTTGTAATCGATTACCAGAGGTTTTGCTTGTAGGTAATCGATTACTAGAGGTTGGTAATCAATTACCAGTGTGGTTTTTGAGATCTTAGTGATTGATGATGATTGTTATACTTGAGTTTGGTGTGTGCATGATGACATGATTATACCCTTGATGAATAGATGTCTATTATGAGAATGATGATGATGAATATAACCTTACGATGGGTGTGATTTGATGTTTATATAATGATGCATTGAGCATGCGATGAGTGTTATGATCATGATGATGGTGATTAATGATGTTTATGATGATTTATGATGAGGATGACTGATGATGATTTTATGATGATGATAATGATGATGAACATGCAATGTATTTTATGATGATGATAATGATAATGAACATGCAATGTATTTTATGATGATGATAATGATGATGAACATGCAATGTATTTCATGATGATGATTTATGATGTTTGGGTGTGCATGATGATTGATGAACATGCAATATGATTAATGATGCTGCTGAATTATATTATGATGTTATGAGAATTATTGATGTGATGAGTATTAAGTATTGAGGATGTGCTTGATGATTTATAAAGTGTGATTCATATAATTGTGATGAGATATGATGTTTGATAATAAAGGTGTAAGATGTTCTGTGTATATAATTACTTGATGAGTATGATGAAAATATGTGGGTGGGGATAGGGTAGTCTCGTATGTGTATGTATGAGTTGGTATTCTTTTCCTCTCCGTTACATTGTGGTTAATTTTACAGGTGTTGATGATGACACGACTGGTGTCGAGTAGTAATTGAAGGGAATGTCGCTCTGATACTTGTGACATCAGGGCATACCATTGGGGTTTTTACTTTATGTTTTTAGTTAGGAAGAGATTTTGTAAACTGTTTGAGTGCCTTACATGGCCAGTAGGTTATTTTGATGTTGATTCCGCTGCCTAAAATATTTTGAAACATTTGACTGCTATTTCTATTTTAAATGAGTTTACTTTTGAAATAAATGACGTTTTATACGATGAGAATTGTGAACCTTTTTACCCGTTGTGGGACGTTACCTTCATATATTTCGATTTATTTAATGTATAAGAGTTTGGGGTAGAAGGGTGTCACACGACCCCCAGCAGAACGATAACCAACCCCCTAGGCTCTACTAATTTATCATCGGTCCGAAGGGATTCCTATATATGATTTCTACCTCTTAAGTCAACTCGTGCACATAACTTCAATCCGTACTTTATTACGTTTCCTAAAGGTCCATAATTATGACTATACTACCTATCTAAGTCTTGGCCCTGGGGACAGCCCTGGGGACAGAACCCCTCTTAATTACTAAGTCAAGAGTTATGATCTAATATTGCTAATTTCGTAGTGGTTTACTATTGATACCCTCTGTGTTAAGCCTACACTTGTGTTGGACTCCCTACTTGGTTTCCTTTTTGTTTGAATTCCCTTTAAACTCATAACTCTCAATAAATTCCCTATCTCTTCTCTTAATTTACTCTTAAACCCCTGGATTCTCTTTCTACTTCTAACTTCCTTCTCTTGATAGGATTCACAGCTTAAGGCTTCCACTATATTTTCTAGATCCTAATTTTTGGGATGTTACACCTTGCATATGTAAAAAGAAGTGAATCATGTCAAAGGCATGACGATGTTATTCATGCATCCCTGGAGGAGTTGACTTCATTGACAGGGCCTTGGCCCCTTTGCTCAATGGGGGATTGATATCCTTGACCCATTCCTGACCGCCCCAGGATAGACCTAGTTCCTCTAAATAGTTGTTGATTACTTCACAAAGTGGATTGAAGCGGAGCCCCTTGCTTAGGGATGTCAACAGGGCGGGGCGGGCACGGGTAGTAGTTACCCACTACCTGCACCCGCGGGCAAAATTGCGCCCCGTGCCCACCCTATACCTGTCGCGGGTACTTGTTTAGCGGGTTTTAAACGAGTATTAGATACCCGCGGATACCCATGGGTATCCATGGGTACTTGTATAAAATACAAAAAAAAAATCAAAAAAATTTTAAAAAATATCTAAAGACTCCGAATAATTCAGGAAACTTAAAAAATGCGAATTTAGTATATCTAACAAATGGCAAACTTAAAAATAAAATCAATACATTTAATCCCCAAAAGTATAAATAAAATTTATTACATAACATTTAAATTCAAATATTGTTCAAACAACATTAAATATGCCAATTTCTTTAACCATCAGGATTTGTCACATCTATAACACCACTTTGCTCACATAGTTCCTACAAAACAAAAACAAAAATAAGAATCCAAACAATCACTATAAATATGAAAGAGGAAATCTAAAAAAAATAAGAATAGCAAAGAACAAGAATAGCTCCTATAATTTTTTTAAAAAAATGGATTGTACATGACCAGTGTCGAATACAATTCCCAGTTTCCCCATCTACATAATTATTATTACTTAATTTCTTTTGCTTTTGACTTAAGGAAAGCAATATATAGCTCAGAAAACAAAACACCTCATAGAAAAATTATAAGGCCACTATGTAAATAAGAAATCAAGCATTAAAAAATTGGTGATTATTATTCCCATTTGGTAATTAATTACAAAGTAATAAGTAACATCATCCTTGGCATCCACCAAGTGGTGCCTCTGGATTATGAAAAGCTGTAGGATGCATCTTCCCTTTATAGTTATTAAGAGATGGCTTTATTTCTAATAAACTTGAATCAAAGATCTGGTATACATCCTTTTACAGAAAAGTTTTTGCGTACAAAAAAGACTCAATCACCCAAATAAAATGAAACCACACTCAAGCAGCGGAGATCAAGCTATTAACAAATTCCTATTTCATATCACTACTAACAAATACCACTTACCTTGCCGGAGATCAAGTACCAGACAGACGCGCGACGGAGACGGAGACGGAGACGGAGACGGACGAGGACAGACGCGCGACGGAGACGAACGCAGCTGGAGACACAGTCGGAGAAGAAGCCGCTGGAGACAGACGCTTCTGCGAAGAAGACGCTAGAGACAGACGCGCGACGGTGGCCAGAGACGCTGGAGATAGACGCTGCCGCGAAGACGAACCAGAGACGCGCAAACGATGGTCGTTGCTGGTGACGAACCGGAGACGAAGACGCCGGAGAATTGAACGGTGGCTGTGGTGGAAAGGGGCTGAATCGCTTAGAAGGGGTCTGGACTGCTATGTGCGGCTAGGGTTACAAATTTGAGAATTATAATGCCTATAATTGAGTTAGAATTTTTAATATGTTAATTAATATTATATATATTTATATCAGATAAGGGTATATATGTAATTACATATATACGGGTACCCGCAGGCACTGGTACCATTGTACCCGCCCCCGCCCCATTTATACGCAGGTATCTCAGATACCCGTTAACAGTTACCCGCGAGTACCCAGTACCCGAACACGACCTGCAGCGGATTTTACCCGCGGGCGCGGGTTTTTTTTTACATCCTTACCCTTGCTCGGATCACCTCACATAATCTTCAGAAGTTTGTGTATCAGCAAGTCATATGTCGGTTTGGAGTTCCATCGACAATGGCACTCAATTTGCAAACAAGAAATTCCGCGAGATCCGACATCATTTCACTTCAATTGAGCATCCCCAGACCAATGACCAAAATGTCGAATATGTTCAATCCTTTTATCGTACTTTTTATACTTACTTTAATTTTATATAAACATTTAAGTATCATCAATCATGAACAAATTCAATTTCCTTGTACATATACATAGTGAGATACAAATTAAGAAATTTATAGAAAACAAAGTTTCTCGTGGGTATGACAACCCTTTTTACTCTATTATACTACATTTGACTTTAGTACGCTTACCAGAGAATCAATAGTTCCCTTTCTCTCTTCCTTTAGGTTTGTAAAATACAAACCTCTTTTTGAAGCCTTTATATGAGGTCTGGTAAGGACTGAATAATTTACCCCTAGAGCCCGATTTTAGTGCAAGCCATGCTTTCCGGTTACCATCCTTATCTATTATCGGATATGGTTTAAACACATGCAAGAAAACGTCCACGGTGCAAGCAACATCTAATGCCTCAAATAGCAATTGGAAACATTAGATGAAACCACATCCATTCAGATGAAGTTACGAAGGCGCTACCTAAACGAATTGAAGAATCCTGACCTTGAAGTCGTTGAACGGAAACCGAACTCTGAGATCTATAAACAGGGTTTTATACATCAATATGAACTAATTTTCATTGTTCCCTTGTGTACAAATCCTATCATCTTTCCTGGATAGGGTCACCTCCCACTCGTCTTCAAGCCCGGGTGTTGAGATCTTGGCAAGTGTACCAATATCACAACAGTATAGTAGTAAATAAAGAGAGTTGTTGTATCCACAGGGAACGGTACAATATAAACTCTAGTGATCACACTTATCAAGTATGGGAAGATGGTTGTTTGTGTAGATTGCAATAGTAAATAAAGAATGAGAGATTTGGATGAAGTTGAGCAAATTACTGGAACTAGGATTGAACTTTGTCTATCGCACCCTTCTTGTATATGGAGACCAATGAAATCTAAGAATTTATAATTATAATTATTGAAACCCAAATAAATGTCATTCATAAAGACCCCTCAACTATGAAATCCTTAGAATTAATTTCCTAAATCCCAATCCCTTGGCAATTTAACAAATTAACCTAGCATTAAGATCAATTGGTAATAGCTATCCATAAATTGAACCCTATTCCTAGGCATTCAACCTATAGAGTGATCTTACCCAAATCAGAATTCAAGATCTCTATTCCTAGGCTCCCAAGAACTCACTCCTGATTTCACAAAATCGCTTCCCAGCGCGCCCCATAAAATCATATCATAACTCCGGCACAAAGGCGGAAGCTAAGCATTAAGAACAGAGTAAAAACACCAATATATTATAAAAATAGAGATCTTTAGATAACAAAGAGAATCCAAATACAATTGAGGATTGAATCGACTACATTCAATCCTAAGGGAAAGTTTAGCTACTCATGGCAGCCATTACAAACCAATAGAGAGACTGTCACACTCTTCTCTAGCTCCAGATCTGCTCCGTTGTCTCCTCTACTTCGATCTTGCTAAAGGTTCTTTAAATAGAACTTTGGAAAGCTTGTTGAAACCTTGCTTTGGCCCATAAGAAATTAGGTTTCCGTGTTCCTGCGCTCAGCGCAGATGAAGCGCATAAAGTAATGTTGAAATTCTAATTTTGCGCTCAGAGCAGGTGGAGCGCAGATCTCCGTATCTGCTTTCTTGATTTTCCTCCTTTTTAAGCTTATAGTCTACTGATCCTATCCTTATCTGCTGCTATCTTGATGATGTATTTGAATTTAAGCCCTTTTATCTGCAAAAATCAACAGAATCTTTATCAAAATAGCATCAAATTCAAATTTGATTTAAATAATTACAAGAATCGCACTTTTAGCCAAAAAAAGGGATAAATTGGGGTATAAATTTACCATTTTGCCCTTAATAAGTATTAAAATTAAATATGATTTTTACATTAATTTAACACTTATCAAATTCCCCCAACTTAGCTTCTTGCTTGTCCTCAAGCAAGAGAACCTTCTACAATCAAATGAATTCAATCCTCATTCATGGTTCTCAATAATAAGGAAATAATTTCATCATCTCTTTGCTAGGCAGCTGTCACTTTCCAAATTTCAGATTGATAAACAGAATTAAATGGTGTTTCCAATACTCAATTAGAACAGGATAAAAATACATTCAAACTTTTTCAAACGCAGTAACCAAAACAATAAATGATAAATCAAGGAATTCTCTCATGCTCACGGGTAAGTGTTTCCCTCAAATTTTTCACGACAGTTGAGCAACTAAAATTGATAGTCGTTTCTGGTTAATAATCATGCACATGGTAAATCATGGATCAAAAGGTCTTTCTTGGTTGTAATGAGGATGGGTTATCAAGAACTCATGGTTTTTCTGGATTTGCAAAGAAACACTGGAATAGAGAGCATATTTGAAATTTTCTTTTTCTTGAATCTTTCTCTCAATTCTCCATTGCATTCTTGACTTGCATCATTCAGCTGACCTCTTTTTTTTTGTGGTTCACTCCCTTTTTTAATCACTTTTTGTTTTTCTTTTATATTTTTGAGGGAGTGACTCACTTTGCTTGCATATAGCTGCTTTTTGTATTTCTCCATTTAACTACCCATTGTGTCAGAACTGCACTTATGCTTTCCATCCCAAGTGTATAAGGGACAGGATATTGATATCAATCTGGCTGGGGTGCATAAGAAAAGAAACATTAAGGCTCAAATGGGTTACAAAAAAATTGGAAAAAATTTTCATGGGTTGGCTTTTTGGCACTGAGCAATTATTTCATAAGTAAAATTTTCCTTAATCACTTCCATGTTTTTCATATGCAAAATAAAATCCAAAAACTCAAGCAATAGCAGTTGACAAGCAACGGTGAAAACTCTCAGAAAAAGTGTTTAGGCTCACAACTCACCGGCTTTTTGGCTAATTTCCTTGATGAAATCACTTATTGAAATTAATTAACTACCCTGATATATTTTCCTGCATAATATCCTAATCCTAACTGATTATGGATTCAACCACAAAATTCCTTTTTCTTTCCTAGTTCAGTTAGTTAGACTGCCTAGTGTTTGTGGTGATAAAATACAAATTCGAAAATTGAATTTATCACTTTGATTCTAAGAATAATCTGGGGATTAGAATCAGATCCTCTTACGGGACTCTTTTGAAAAAGTAGGTTTATGGTGCTTCAGATTTGTAAAAGGCTTTCAAAAGTTCAATTTTCTGGAAAAATGATTGATTGGTACAGAATTTTACCAAGTCAATTGTTATGTTTCAAATATCCAGAAATGATAAGTTTCAAAGAGTTTGATTCAGAATTCTATAAAAAAAACTTATCTTTTACAAAGAGTTAGAACTACTTGATTCAGAATTTTATCAAAGTTCTAAGTTTTTACTTGACTTCTATTAGATTCACAAAAGTATGAACGCAAATTTCAGAGTTAAGAAAGGAAATTGCTTGAACGATAAAATGCAGAATGTAAAGTGCAGAAAGTAAAAGAATTGAAAGAAAAAGTTGCATAAAGATAAAAGTGGATGGGTTCATCACATACAGTCAATCCTTGTAAACCTGTTAGTCGCAGTGTGATCGGACGTGAAGGTGTTTAAGGGTATGAGTGTAATGAATTGCCAATCCTTATTACATTAAGAGTTTGCCTATTTATAGTTTCCTAATTCTAACGGCTAACTAATGTACATATGACACAACATCTAGCCCTATGTGCTGGCAGTGTGCATGCTTGCCACGTCTTCTGCTAACCAGAAAACCGTTTCTGATCTTCAATAACTGTCTTCTGACTTTTCAAACTTCCTTTTGATTTCTTCAGAAATCTTCTAAGTCTTCAGATATCTTGTCTTCGAATTCTTTGTTCCTGTTTCTCGAATTCTTGCCTTCTGATTTCTCGAAATCTTATTTCTGTTTTCTCGAAATCTTATTTCTGTTTTCTCGAAATCTTCTTTCTGGAATTTTGAATTCATAGATTCGAGAAAATCCTTAACTTTAAGACTTAGTCTTTTCTTGAGATTTGAACTTAATGAGTTTTTCTCTTTTCGAGATTTTGACTACACTCTTCCCTGTGCCACATGTCAACCTCCAATTGGCCGTTTCAAAGGTCATGGAGACCACTGACCACCGTCCACTTAACTTCGTTATAAGAATTCTTCTTATTGGACGTTAAAATAGTGTTATTAATGGCACTTGCCTCTTTTCACTCCTATAAATAAGAGTCTTTTGCACATTCTTTTCACAATTCTTCATTCTCTCTTCTTCTCTTTTCTTCTAAATTCTTCAAAGAAACTCTTCAAAGAATATGAAGAAGTTAATTCCTTTGGCTATTACGTTCAATTCAATCTGGAATGATTTCATTTTTTGATAGGATTGACGTAATGGCCAAAGCCATTGGCTTTTTCAAACTTTTCCTTTAAAATTTTGCTTTTGGATTGTACGTAATAGCCAAATATAGGTTCATTTATATAATAAATGAATCTATTATTGTTTTCCCATACTGACCTTGATTTCTTCCCCAAGTCGAAGGTGATTCAACAAATTGGAAAACATATTCTCCTTTTCCTTGGCTCTATCAAAGCCTATGGGGGAGGAAGAAGAGAAAGAGGTGCGGAAGACATGAGTCAAGGACTCATTATAACTTAGGATAGTTTCCTTTCTAATGTATTAGGCACTTAGGATAGCTTCTTTTCTAATATATTTCCAATGTATTCGAACTAATGTAATTCGAATTTGGATCATGAATAAAAGAACTATCACTTGCCTTTTGAAATACCTGCAATGTATTATTTCTCGAATTTACACTTGTCTTCTTTTCGAATTTCTAAAGTCTTTTTCCTTAACTTCGATCAAGAATTTTTCTAAGTTAACAGACTTATTATCAAAATTCGAAATGGGGTGATTTTACCTCTTCTGTAAATTCGAAATGGCATCATACCCTTGTCACTTGTGGAATTCGAAACAATTGAAAATCAAATCCCAACAAATGCCCCCCCAAAAATAGTCTCTTTCAAGTAATAATCTGTTTTTGCAGAAAGAGATATTTTTGGAACAAAACCTTTGGTATTCGAAATAAAAATTATTCAAAATTTAAAAGGAAAACTTAAATACATGTTTCAGATAAAAAACCTTTCATTTTCCAATTAAATTAATATTTCAGTTACTTTTTGAAAGCTAACTGACTTTCCCACATTTTTGGTCTATTAACTCACATTCCAAGAAACGTGTAATCATGGTTACTTTTTAAACTCCTTTGTAATCATGTTATTTCTCTCTTATATAAATATCAAGTAAAAACCCTTCAGTTTCACTTTTCACCTTCTTCAACCTTAAGAACTCAAACTTTTCTCTCTACGGCGTCTTCTTGTTTTTCTTCAAGGTATGATTTTTATCCCTTCTTAATCACTTTTCCTCATTTTTGACTTGATTTTCACCGATTAAACATCTCAAAGGTTTTGACTTTACTTTTCTTGATGCATTTTCAGCTCTTTTGCACTGTCGCATCATGTTTCTCTCTCAAGAACTCCAAGAAACACCATAAATGGCTTCTGAAGGTTCTGTTCCAGTGCCTCTTGTTGTTTGCAAAGGTGATCTTCTTGCTAGGGACGACCAAGTTTATGTCCCTGAGCCTGAAAGTGCTTAGGAGAAGTTAGCTATCTGGAATTCCCAGGTACTCATCCCTTATTCAATTAGGAAGAAACAATTTTCTTTCCTTGGTCCATATACACCTCCTTCTTCTCTTGATCAATACGATGAACTTTTCCCAAGTTTGCCAGAAGAGAAAATTTGAATTTTCAAATCTGTTATTCGAACTGATCATGTCGAAAACATTACTGATGTTTTTCGAGCATCTCCTCCTGCTCGAAAAGATTCCTATGTCATGTGGTTGAATAGGATCGAAAGTACTATGGGAGCTTTGTGGAAGCAACTTGGTATTTTTGATCTCATTCAACTAAGTAAATTTGATCTTAGTTTCGACCCTCCTCTTATTCTTTCTTCCTTTCTTTTCTGGGAAAGATCTACCAATTCTTTTCATTTGCCTTATGGCATGATTACACCAACACTTTTTGATGTTACTGCCATCACTGGCCTTCGACTTGAAGGCCAATTAATTCTTCCATTCATGAAAGTCCCTGAACCACATGTTGAGCCAAATTTTGACAAACTGACTTACTCGAATTTCATTCAGAACAATGCCAAATCTGGTAAAGTTTTTGAAAATGAACATGTTGCATTTCTCCTATATTGGTAGTCTGCTTTTGTTTTCTATTCCAGATCCAACCAAATTCCCAAATCTTTCCTTCCCATGGATCAGATGTTAGCCAAGGGTATTCGAATTGATTTAAATAGGCGTCTTTTGGCTCATGTTTATGACATGCTTTCCGAAGCTATTTATACACTTAAGTTAAAAGATCCTGTTCGAAACCTTTGTGGTCCTTTCTGGTTCCTTCAACTTTGGTTGAATGCTATCTTCCAAAATAAATTCGAAAGTTCTGAACCTCCAGAGTCCAAACTTCCCACTTCAATTGAGGGTTATAGGCTGTCTTTTCTCACACCTTCCTCGAAAAAGAACCGACTCGAACGCTTCAAGTCTTATATTTCTCTTTTCCTGAAAATCAAAAAGCATTATCCCAATCTTGCACCTTTTGCTTCTCGAACTCGAGGACCTGATTGGTTTACTCGAAAGTTCCCCTGTGATACCCCAGGTGCACAATCTGAGAGCTTAGAAATTTGGAAACAATTCTTGTCCCCTGACCTTTTATATTGTGGCTTCCAACTTAAAGACTTCAGAGTCTTTCATTACCAACCACAGTTTGTAGCTCGTCAATTTGGTTTAAGCCAGCTTCGTCCTACACCCTTCTACACTTCCAGAGATCAAATTCTGATTAAAGATTTAGTTGAGGGTGAAGAAGGTTTCGAGAAATTACAACTCTCAAAGGCTCAAAAGCCTTTGTCTATTGAGCCAGTCTCCTTCGAGCTTTCACACTACTGTACCTTGTCATTTGAAGAATGGTGGTCTCAATACTTCCTTAGTATTCTAGTAGATGAAGATACTTGCTTTTCGAGACTAACCAATGCTCCTCCGCAGAAATCTATCAAGAAGTCTAAAGGTACGCACATCAAAGAAATTAAAGCTTTCGAGAAATATTTTCATGTGTTCTATATTCCCAATAAAATTCATAGAACTATTTCTGAAGTAGCTTCTTCTTTAAAAGAAAAAGTTTCTTTGAATCAACAAAGTTTTAAACTTGTAAATTCCAATGGTACCACTGTCTTCGAAAAGTATTGTCCAAAGTTTCCTCCTTTACCAACAGCAAAATTTGGTTTGGCAAAAAGCTTATATGGTCCTGAATGGACTAGGACTGTACCTATTGATCTTCTTTTTAATCATCTCAAACCTCTTTCGAAAAGAGTCACTTTAACCAAATACACTTTGGACAATTACCCTTTTATACCCCATGTGGATATAGAACATGTGAGAATAGTTTCTAAAAACTTCATGGTTCAAGGTAATAATAGAAACATTTCTTTTCCTTATATTTCTTACTTATTCCAATTCTATACTTATAATTTTCTCCCTTATTTTAGCTCAAGAGTGTAAACTCTCGAAGGATATAGAAGAAAATTGGGAAAGTAAGGAGGAAGAAGTCATTGAAAAGAAATCAAAGAAAAGGAAAGCTCCATCCTTTTCTCAAAAACCTTCTGTAAGTTTCATTTCAAAACCTAAACTTATGTTAACCTTGGCTTTCAAAATTTTAACAGATCTTTTCCTTTTATGTCTTTTAGACTACTGCTTTTAAATCTAGGAAGAAGGTTGCGTCCAGCAAGGTCGAAAGGAATAATGAACCATCTGACAAAAGCCAATCCGCTTCAGTGGGTAAGAAGGATCAAGCAGATACTTCCCAATCTTTCAAGAAGAAAACAATAAAAGCAGCAAAAGGTCAAGAGAAGAGTCCATCTGAAAAATCTCAAGAACAATCTCTCTCAAAGGTAATTTCGAATTTTATTATCAATCTCGAAATTTTATAAATTTTGAGAAATCTGATGTCTCTTGTTGCTTTTAATAGGAAACCACTCCTGAACAACAAGTTGTTCCTTTGAGAGCAAAAATTACAAAGAAAGAGAAGACAGAAAAGAAAACTCCCAAACAAAAAGTTCTTTCAATCATTCCTCCCGGAAAGACCATTGGAGCAGTAAGTTTTCAATTTCTCTTTCTTTCGAGTCATCTTTAGAACTCCTCTCTGTTCTTTCTGATTTTGAAAGTTGCTTTCTCTATGTAAAACATCAGAGAGTTGGCCAAAGGTTTAAGGTTAAGGCCTATAAGGAACAAATCCCAAGTGGGGTTATGGAACAAGTAAACCTTTTAACTCTCTTTTCGAAAGAAAAAATGTCAACTATTAATTTCTTCTTCTCTACTCTTGTTTATCTAACTTAAGTCATTTTCTGATTTCAGATAAACATTTCTTCGAGTTCCCAAGCTGAAAGTGGTGGTAACGAAGATAAAACCATAGAGAGTCCACTTCAGGCTATTTCTTCAAAGAAGTCTTTACCACAGAAAAGACCTTTGGCCAATATCGAAGAAAGTGGTGAGGAACAAGAAGAAAAAGGGGAAGAAGAAGAAGTTCAATCTCCTTCTGATCCAAACAATGGGGATTCTCGAGAAGACGAAAACAAGAAAGATGATCCTTCACCTTCTCAAAATCCTGATTCTCGAGGAACCAAAGAATCTCCTTCGAAGGAAATCCAAACCACTTAGACTGAATCAGGCACTCCTGAAAAAGCTCCTGGCTTTTCGAGGGATTCATCTAGGTCAACACCTGTGTATAATGCCAAAGACTTAGATGATTGTCTGAAAGATCTGGATGAGAATCCATTCTTGATCCTTGAAGTGCTTTCAGGGGAAGTCTCTTTATCATCTGCTCACTCTGAAGCTACAGTTCAGAATCCATTGAGTGAGGAAGACTCTATTGATAAAGCTCTCCAAAGCTTCAAGAAATTGGTATTCGAGAAATCCATGATGAAAGAGATTCCCAAGGATCGTCTCTATAGAGAAGAGATTCTTTCTTCTTGTTGGTTTCCTCATAATATTGGGAACCTTTTTCTTCCTGTACTCAGGAACATTTTGACAGGAAGTTTCTTTTCTTCTTACTCTCTGCAGCTCTGGTTCAAAATGAGTTATACATATCCCATCAGTTGGATCTAACTCTAATTGGTCTGGTGGTTCAACTTGGTGGGAAATTCCTCTGTCTAAATGGAAGATTATACTCTCATCTTGAGAGCTAAGTTTGAATTTTCCCCGATCAACATCAATTATCATTTTGGCAGATTTCACGAAAGGTCTTCCTAAAATCAAGGGGACTTCAGTATCCTCCTCCATATCAACAATAAAGAAGTTTGCAAAATATACAAACTTGTCCACTCTTAAAGGCACATCTTCAACTATCCCATATGGGTATTGAGTGGACTTGTTTGCAAGTTATAGAGCTACATTTGCAGGCTTGACCTTTAAAATTCCTAGTCTTTTGAAAAATGACAGTGGCGTCAGATTGATGCTTGCTCCAAGATCTAGCAAAGCTTTTGTGACTGGTTGAGTACCAATAGTAACTGGTACTGTGAATTTGCCTGGGTCTAATATTTTTCTGAGTTGTAGACCCTTTCTGACTTTTCTGCTTCCTCTTTAACTTCCTCTAGAATTTCTTTTGATTGAAGATCTTTCTGCAAATCTCTTCTGTAGGCAACTCTTCACATGATATGATGTCCTCCAGATCACTTCCCTCTGATGTGTTACCTTCAGTAGTAACTACATTGCATTGTTCCTTGGGATTGGTTTGGGTGTTAGCATTAAATTGTCCTTTATTGTGCTCTGCTATATCCTTTGCTAACTAGCCAACTTGTGTGTCTACAAGCCTGAGAGTTGCATCTGTATTCTTCTTATAGGCATCAAAAGACTGTATAAGGGCATCAATTTTCTCATCCAATTTTGACAACCTGTCACTCATTGGATTGTAGCTTTGTTGCTGTTGCTGCTGATAAGGAGTTTGTCTATTGGGATTTCCAGCATCTTGTCTCCATCCAGAATTGTTGTTCTGATTGTTTCTCCAACCTTGTGAATAATTATTTGAGTATTGATTGTTGGAGAAATTTCCTGACCTTCCTTGATTGCCCATATAGTTGACTTGCTCCTCCTGGATGTCTTGATAAGAACAATGACCATTAGGATGGTCTCCTCCACAATAATCACAAGTCAATTGTGGGGTTGGGCTTGGATGAGACTGTACTACATGCAACTGCTGAGGAAGTGTATCCATCCTCTTGGTAAGTGCCTCTAACTGTTGAGTAATGAGCTTATTCTGAGCTAAAAGTGCATCAGTAGAGTTTAGCTCTAGTATCCCCTTCTTCTGAACTGATTGTCTCCCATGTTGAACTTGCTGATCATGTAGTGCAAAATTATCAATTATTCTAGTGGCATGCTCTGCATCCACCGTCATAATTGTGCCTCCTGTTGCAGCATCTATGAGCATCTTTGTGTCGGGTCTGAGTCCATTGCAAAAGATATTCAGTTGGGCAATATCCTCCAAACCGTGGTTGGGACACTTTCGCAGCAAGGATTTGAATCTCTCCCAGGCTTCACATAATGGTTCATCTGCTCCTTGCCTGAATGTGGAGATATCTGACTTGGCCTTAATATAGCGAGATGGTGGAAAGAATCTTTTCAAGAATTTATCTTCCACAACGCTCCAACTAGTCAGACTTTGATTGGGATGTGATTTCAACCATTCCTTAGCCTTACCTATTAAAGAGAAAGGGAATAAATGTAAGTAAACAGATTCAAGTTCACCTTCCTCAAAAACCCATGGTACCAATCAATTCATAAAAAGTAGAGAGATGAGTATGTGGATCTTCATGATCCAATCCTGTGAATTGATGGGCACTAATGAGACTCAAATATGCAGGCTTCATCTCCAAAGATTTTGCAGTAATAGGTACAGCCATGCTTGAAAAATATCGAGGCCCTTGTTGTATGACATAGTCTCCTAAGACTCTTCTTTGTGGAATTGGATGTCCTTCTTCAGCCATCTTTTGATTTTCTGCTCGATTTCTTCCTTGTCTTCTCCTCCTGTTTCTACTCTTGTTCCTTCTAGATGTCCTTTCTATTTCGGGATCAAATATAAATTGACTTTGAGACACCTGTCCTCGCAAGAGCATAAACCAAGAAGCTTGCACAAGGGTTAGTTTGGAAGAGGAACAAAATAATAAGAAAATAAAAATAAAATAAATTTTCCTAAAAATTAAAAATCCTAAAATAAAATAAAATAAAATAAAACAATTAAAAATTAAATTCCTAAAAGAAAAATAAAAAATAAAAATGAAAATAAAAATTTTAAAAGTTAAAAATATTTACAACTTGATAGGATAGACCTCCCAAGAATTTAAATTGAGACACCGTTCCCCGGTAACGGCGCAAAAAATACTTGTTGAGATCTTAGCAAGCGTACCAATATCGCAACAGTATAATAGTAAATAAAGAGAGTTCTCGTATCCACAGGGAACAGTACAATATAAACTCTAGTGGTCACACTTATCAAGTATGGGAAGATGGTTGTTTGTGTAGATTGCAATAGTAAATAAAGAATGAGAGATTTGGATGAAGTTGAGCAAATTACTGGAACTAGGATTGAACTTCGTTTATCGCACATTTATTGTATTTGGAGACCAATGAAATCTAAGAATTTATAATTATAATTATTGAAGCCCAAATAAATGTCATTCATAAAGATCCCTCAACTATGAAATCCTTAAAATTAATTTCCTAAATCCCAATCCCTTGGAAGTTTAACAAATTAACCTAGCATTAAGATCAGTTGTTAATAGCTATCCATAAATTGAACCTTATTCCTAGGAATTCAACCTATAGAGTGATCTTACCCAAATCAGAATTCAAGATCCCTATTCCTAGGCTCCCAAGAACTAGCTCCTGATTTCACAAAACCGCTTCCCAGCGCGCCCCATAAAATCATATCATAACTCCAGCACAAAGGCGGAAGCTAAGCATTAAGAACAGAGTAAAAACACAAATATATTATAAAAATATAGATCCTTAGATAACAAAGAGAATCCAAATACAATTGAGGATTGAATCGACTACATTCAATTCTAAGGGAATGTTTAGCTACTGATGGTAGCCATTACAAACCAATAGAGAGACTGTCACACTCTTCTCTAGCTCCAGATCTGCTCCGTCGTCTCCTACACTTCGATCTTGCTAAAGGTCCTTTAAATAGAACTTTGGAAATCCCGTTGAAACCTTGCTTTGGCCCATAAGAAATTAGGTTTTCGTGTTCCTGCACTTAGATCTGCGCTCAACGTAGATAAAGCGCAGGAAACAGTGTTGAAATTCTAATTCTGCGCTCCACTTGCGCTCAGCGCAGGTGGAGCAGAGATCTCCGTATCTAATTTCCTGATTTTCCTCCTTTTTAAGCTTATCTTGTGATGATCTTATCCTTATCTGCTGCTATCTTGATGATAAGGGATGAGGACATGGACTAATTTCAATGATTTGAAAACTTTAGGGACTAAAACCAAATTCGGGTGAAAGTTTAGGGATCAAACCTGAATTTGGGTTTGGTCCCTAATCTTTATTTTTCGTTGTTTTTTGTCCCTAACATTTTCAAATCATTGAAATTAGCCCCTGCCGTCAACTCTGTTAAATATAAGGGTGACGACAGGGACTAATTTCAATGATTTGAAAACATTAGGGACCAAAACCAACGAAAAAAAGATTAGGGACCAAAACCAAATTCGGGTGAAAGTTTAGGGACCAAAAACATATTTAACCCTAAAATTAAATATGATTTTTACATTAATTTAACACTTATCACTGGGGTGAGTAATTGTCATTTGACCAAACGTCAGCGAAAGTTCCTCAGCTGACGAGTACCAACACCGAGTACCTAAGGCTTCAACATCCACCCACACCAAATTTTCCGAGTTTGGCGGTGGCGGGAAATCTGTTATGGGAGATGTTTTGCACTTGCGCCTACTCATGTCGGACCTGCCAAGTTGATCCAACAAAAGTTTACACTCATCATCATCATGTTCCGACTCCAAGGACGATGAGTCGGCATAAAGCCGAATAGCTTCAGCCAGCCGGAGAACCCCAAAATACAGGATATACCTCTTCAGGCTTAATGACAAGCCCTTTCGCAAACTTAGGCTTCGCTCAGCACACCCAAAACACCTAAATATTCTTTGTTCTTAGGTCGTGAAAATGGAACGGTGGGAGAATAAAAAGATGGCGTGATGACGCAACGGTGCCACTGCCAAAATAAATCACTTCTGCTCACGCCCTCAACACTAACATCTACTACCACTCCGCTACCCCTTATATTCCTATTTACAGAAGTGGAAACGATCAAAGACATTTAAAGAAGAATTAAAGGTAAAAAAAACCTAAAACTAAATGGTGATCACAACAGAGACAGTACCTTAAGAATTCGTCGCAGATGTCGCACAAGTAGAGATGAAGGGTTACTGGGCTCAAAAAGTATCCGAATCGTCGCGATTAAGGACGCTGCTTTGGAGAAGATTCTCGATGCTGTAAAGAAGAAGACCAAGTGACGTGCGAGACTTCAGAAGAATCTTTTAAAAAATGATTTTGTTGGGCCAGACTGAGAAACCAAACATCAAGGCCCAATAAGCCCAAACGATGCGTAGGGATTACGTAACTTATCTCAAAGGAGACATTGGAAGTTAGTGAACCCAATGTACCCGGGGTCTAGACGACTTTTGGGGGCAAGAAAAAAGTTCGGTACTTGGCCTTCCCTCTTGGGGGGCAAATGTTCTGAACCACGACTTCACCGACATGTTACTAGGTATGTCCAAACGACGTTGTAACCGACATGCAGCTAAATTCTGACAACGACAACAATTAAAGTACGTGCAAAATAATCGTTCAAGCACGTGTACAGTACGGATGCTAGTCGTTGTAACCGCCTAACCACCTTTCCCGCTAAACCCACTATAAATACGAGAACCTTTTAGGTATGTAAACTAACTACAAATCATGTAAACTAAAATACATTCTGACTTGAGCATTGGAGTCCTATTGCATGCACCCCCTTGTGTCGTCGTTTGCTTCTCACTCAACCGTTCCTCCATCACGCCGAGCACCGTCAGAAGTACGTTTCATACAAATTTTATTGTGACTTATAATTCTTTAACTTTTATTTATGTTTATCCTCCTACCTGTTCTTCTAATTGTTATTATTATAATTATAATCATTACTATTATATTCTATATAATAACATGTCGGGTCTTGAATTTTAATTAATTTTTTATAGAAAAAATGATAATTTATTTTAAAAAATATTTGTACATGAAAATATATATATATATATTTTAATAAATGCTTTTAAACTTAGAGACATATGTTTCAAAATATAAATTATATTTAATAAAAATTATTTATATTATAATGACACTAAACTGATTATTTATTATGATAGTAATAAAATACCTTAAGTATAATATATCATCATTGTTAAAATTTGTTGAACGACATTAAAAAGTTGCAACTAGACATGTTATTGATAATCCACCTTTTGACGCACAAAACTACGCAAAAATGCCCATCATTTATAAATTAATTTTTCTCCGGAATTTTATAGAGACTATACGTAGAAACAAACGGGGAAACACTAGAAGAGGGTTGAATAGTGTTTCAATAAAACTTTAACGTTTGTGGAAACCTTTTCGTAACCAGTTATTTTTGGCAAAAGCTTTTAGATGAAGAATGATAATCTGAAGTTTAACGTTTTTTCTGAAGCACCTTCAGACTCTGAAACTTGTATTTCTAAAAACTGAGTTTACGTTAAAAGCTTTTATATCTATCACTTCAAATCCCTTCTTGTTAGCTTTAAACTTAATTTAAAGATATTATAGAAGAAAGAACATAGCCAGAGATTTATCCTGGTTCACTCACAATCAGTGAGCTACGTCCAGTTCCAGAGCACAACACAACAACTGGATTTTCAAGTAATCTTAAGAAGATTACAAGTATTCTTTTCTGTCAAGCCTATTCAGGCTCTACAACACCAAGTATTCTTTCCCAACAAGCCTCTTCTGGCTCACAACCAAGTATTGTTTAACAAACAAGCCTCTCCAGGCTCAACACCCAAGTGTTTAAGGATGAAAGAAATTCGTTCAAGCTAAAGAACTACAAACAGTTCAGAGCTTAAACTGAAAGATATACAAATAAACTGAGTAAGACTCAGGGCATGAAAGTTATTGTACAAGAATGATTTTATCAGAGTGTGTTTTACAACGTAAAAGTTACAACGTATTGGCTCTTTCTTTCTTTGGTTGTTCTCTGCTTTGCAAGAACGTGCATGAAGCTATTTATACTTTCTTGAGATGAATCCCGTTGAGATCACCGTTGAGAGATAGAATTTAATGCTATTAATCCCATTGTGAAACAGCTTCTGATAGCTTCTGACACAGTACAAGGTAGATGGTGCAGTGTGTCTCTGCTCTGAGCACTGTAAAGACTGTGTTACAGACATTTCCTTTCTGGTTCATGAAATTCAAAAGTGCATGAAAGTCTCTGAGCAGCTTGCCTTAAATTGGTTGGGCTAGAGACTTGTTACAGAATGCGTTGAACAGACTTTAGCCTTTATCAGAGATCTTCAGAGGACTTCACACTTCAGATGGTTTCTGATTCAGACAATCTGCCATGTCACACGTCTTCAGATGGTCTTCTAGTCTTCAGATGATCCCATGCTTCAGACGAACAAACCACTTCAGATGATCTTACTTCTTCAGACAGTAGATCACTTCAAATGGTCATCTTGCTGAAACATGAAAAACACGTTAAAAGCATAGGCAATTCTTGAAATTATAATTTTAACATAATTTGTTACTCATTAAAACTTAGGAAAAAATGAGACTCAATCATTATTTAACACTTAATGATATTTTTGAGACTCAACACTATAAAGAGTGTGTTTGGTAAGTGATAAGTGCAAATTATGTGATATTTTCCTATGTTTTTATTACACTTATCAAGGCTAAAATAATGATTTATGCCCCAAAATAATCTCTTTTTATGAATAATTGTAATAATTGTAATTATTTGGTTTGAATTTGATGCTATTTTCATTAGAAATCTGTTATTTTGTGCAGATTTATGGAAGATTTGAAATAGAAGAAAAAATAACATTAAATGGGGAGATTGTTTGCATATTTGAAATTTAAATGAGGACAAAATAAAGATGAGATCAGCAGCCATTTAAACAAAGGATCCTGTGGATAACTTTCCCCAATTTGAATTCAAGTTCAAATAAATACAAAATCAAGCCAGAAAAGGGAAACAAGGAAAACCAATCAAGCAAAGGCAAGATCAGAAAGAGATCAAGTGGATAAATGAGGAATTGAAGAAAGTCTACAACGTGTTTCACGCTTCACCTGCGCTTAGCGCAGGTGGAGCGCAGCTTACAGAGGGACACGCTTCATCTGCGTTTAGCGCAGGTGAAGCGCAAGTCACGCGCCAACTTTTTAAATTCAAATACAGATTGATCTCTTCCAGATTTAAATTAGGGTTTTCCTTAGTCTATAAATAGTACCTTTTGCACAGATCAGAGAGAGACGGAGGCTTTGAAGGAGGCTTTTAGAGAGTACAGATGAGAAAGGCATAGAATAGAAAGATAGATGCACAAGGATTGAAGAAGGTGACAGATTCTTCAGTGGTTTGTGATGGCTACCATGAGTAGCTAAGCTCTCCAGTAGGATTGGATGTAGTGGATTCAATCCCCAAGTGTATGTGAATTCTCTTGTTTTTAATTATAAATCCCTGTTTTTAATTATATCGGTACTTTTATGTTGTTCTTAATGCATTACTTTCGCGCGTGCGCCAGAGTCGTAGGCTAGTGATAAGGATAACACGGAATGAGATTTTCGGCTAGTATTAGAGTTTAGGGGAGCCTAGACATAGGAAACCTAACCTCCGATTGCTAAAAGTACTCGCTAATTATATGGAAATATAGGTGGAATCTGATGATTTAATTGTTTTGGTGAGTGACAGCCCGTTCATAGGAGCATCTATAGGAACATATAGTTAATTGATAGTAACATAATTGAAAGTTAATTGTATGTGAGGGATAAACAGGATCTTGTGATTGATGGGGTAGTGACAGCCCTTGATTGAAGAGTGTTTATAGGGAAGTACAATTAATGGACGATTCAAACAAACGGAACAATAATTAATTAATTAAGAGCTTAATGAGCCGAGGGTAATTTGTCGCTTGGGAGAGCCCGCATGGATTATCTTTGAGTGGTAGGCTACTGGTAACTCGGGGTTTTATCAATTCAGTTTGGCTAAGGTATAATTAATAACAAATTTATAATTAAAAGAAGGGATTCACATACATAAGGGGTCCGAAGAAACGAAGTCCAATCCTAATCCAAGTAAATCTATCCTCCCTTATTTTATTGCTTACTTTTCTTTTTGCCATTTAAATTCCGCACATTAATCATTTTCTTAAAAAGTTGCTCACTTGGTAATTCGATCACTAAAATCATGCAAAGTGAACCGCTCCCTGTGGATACGATACTTTATACTTACTATTATACTGCTGAACTTTTGGTACGCATGCCAGAATTTCATCAGTAAGCTATTTCAGCTAGCAGAAAACTGAAATTAGTAGTTGAAACCATTTCAATTGTGTTTCTGAAAGCAAAAAGGAATATATAACTATTTTACTTTAAAAATGAAACTAAATTTCATTTATCACTCAAAAATGAAACTGAGAAAGTTTCATATTCTAATGTGTCTCTTCACTTTATCTCATAAATTATAATGTTAAATTGTATATCTATTTTATTTACCTATATAAACAAGACTTACTCTCAATTTTTCATATATCTATCTATCTAATCTATCCATCCATCTAAGACTATTATGATCACTAAAGACCTCAAACTTCACTCCATAGAGGTAATGCCTCTAAATCTTGAGGGAAAAAATCACAGCTGCTAATTCTAGATCATTAGTGGGGTAATTCTCTTCATGGGCCTAAGTTTCCTGGAGGCATAGGCCACCACTCTCCTCTCCTGCATCAACACGAAGCCTAAACCCTTACCTGATGCATCACTATAAACCTCAAAGGGTTTAGACAGGTCTGGCAACACTAAAACTGGGGTAGTGTTCAACTTCTCCTTGAGCTCCAAGAAACTTTTCTCATCCTACACAAAAGCATGACCCTTGCGGGTCAGCCGAGTGAGGGGCAAGGCTAACTGGGAGAATCCCTTGATGAATCTCCGGTAATAACTGGTTAAGCCTAGAAAGCTCCTTACCTCAGTGATGGACTTAGGTCTCTCCCACTCAACCACCGCCTCTATCTTATTGGGGTATACAGACACCCCCTCCTTGGAAATGACATTGCCTAGAAAATGGACTCTATCCATCCAAAACTCACATTTCTCAGGATTGTCAAAATTCTTCTTTTCCCTCAATACCCCTAGCGCAACCCTAAGATGTTGGTCATGCTCTTCTAAAGTTTGGGAGTAGATAAGGATGTAATCCATGAACACGACAAGAGCATTGGTTAAGCCAAAAGACATCACCAAGTACTCGTAGTGCTCGTATCTAGTCCTAAAGGCAGTTTTGGGAATATCCTCACTCTTTATTTTGATCTGGTGATAGCTTGACCTCAAGTCTATCATAGAGAAAACTGAAGCTCCCCTAAGTTGGTCTAGTAGGGTTAGCGCAAAACCCTATGAGATTTGGTTTTAATGACAACAAATCTTTTGATCAAACTTAATGTTTTCTATTCTTGAAGTTACTAATGTTTTATATGTGAGATATTAGAAAGACAGGAATCTTATAAGTCAACCTCAAATTGAGACTGGTAGGAATCCTCAGACTGAAAATGAAGATAAAGGTCAGACTAAGATTGAGGAAATAATACAAGCCTTTCCTGAGACTCAGAAAGATCAGAATCCTAATGTTAAGATGCATCGGATTTCAGAATCATTTATGGAGAATGGGCAAAGCTTAGAATGTTCTATATGCTGGAGATAATTTTAGAAGAAGGCCTTAGACAAATTATTTATCAGAAATCTTTCAGAAGCTCAGAATGATTGAATCTGAAGATAGCCTGAGCTCAGTATGGTGCAAATCAGAATGCAGTCTTAGCTATAGTCAGAAAGGGTCTTTGTTAGATACGCCAATCATCAAGCTGAGTCTAAGCATCCTACAATGAATAAATCTGAGTTCGTTCAACATAAAGATTGTCTCTATGGTCTGAAACTGCTACACTTCTTGTGGATTCAATATTTACAAAAGAGTACATGTTGAGTCCCAAAATATTATTAAAAGATTAATAATGTTTTAAGCCTCAACCCTAAGTTTTAATGAATAACAAATTTGGTTAACATCATTATGAGAAAGAACAGTTTCTGTTGAAGATAATTTTCTGTGTTTCAGAAGGTTTCTAATGAAGCAATCCTATGATATGGTTCAACCCTCTGAAATGGTGACACCTACTGAAATAAAGGAACCTGCTGAGAGATCACGACGCGCTAAAGCCAGAGAACCTCCTGAAACTGTGAGACGTCGTACTGAAACCTGTACTTCTTGAAAAAGAACTCCCCTGCTAATTCTCCTTGAAGACTCAAGTCAACCGTAGCTGTCAAAATTGCTTGTGCTTCTCATTCTTCTGGAAAGTCAGAACACTTGCTTTTTGGCATATTTCAAATTTCTCTCACCAAAAAGGCAATCTCTGCTGTGAAGTACAATCTGCTTAGAAAAAGTGAAGCCTGTGCTGCTGACTCTACTACTTGCTAATGCAAAGGTTCCAGGCTATGTGTCATAACGGGAGCATTTGCATTAAATGCTATCTCTCAACGGGAATCAAATGGAGCACAACGGACTGAAGTTTCCCACTCTATAATTACAAGTCTCCATGCAGAAACAAAGTGCAGAAAACAGAGAAAATGAACCTGCTGAAACGTTGCTAAAATCTTTATTCATCTGTCTCATTGATTTCATTTGTACAACAACCTTCATATCCTGAGTTCTACTCAGTTATATGTACATCTTACTCAGTTTAAGCTCTAAACTTGTGTAGTTTGAGAGTTTAAGCTTTATCTTTCAAATAGTTTTCTGTTTTAGCCTGAAGAGGTTGTGTCCAAACAATACTTGGGTTTTTAGCCTGAGAGGTTGTGTGTTCAAATAATACTTGGGTGATTAGAGCCTGAAGAGGCTAGGTGTTCAAATAATACTTGTATCAGATCAGATAGTGGAAAATCCAGTGGTGTGTTTGCCCTGGGACTGAACATAGCTCACCGTGTTAGTGGGTGAACCAGGATAAATTGCTTGGCTAAGTTTCCTCAACCCTTATCTCTTTACTTTCTGTTTTAACTAACAAAGGAGGGTTCTGAAAAGTGATATTATAAATCTACGCAGCAAAACAACTTTGTTCTTCACGTAAAACTATTTCAAAATCATTTTACTGAACCTGCTGAATCATTTTAGTAAGTTACTGAAAACTCCAGTTTCAGAAGGTTGCTCAAATCATTTGATAATCTCTTTGCTTGTTTCAAAAAGGTTTTCTTAAAATCTGTAAAGAATTATAAAACACTATTCAACCCCCTTCTAGTGTTTTCTGTGGTTCTAACAGTACAATCAAAAGAAAAGAATGAAACACGACTTAACCAACTCAGATTGCAAGGTCAGACTGAGACAGACTCAGACTCAGATTGCAAGGTCAAACTGAGACAAACCCAGACTCAGATTGCAAGGTCAGACTCAGTCTAAGCATGACAAAGAAGCACTTTGAAGTATGAAGCTTAGCACAAGACATAGCAAGAGTCAAACTAAGACTGACCAAGCTCAGACTCATATGTGAGATTGAGACTCAGACTCACCAACTAAGACTGAGACTCAAACGAGTACCTTAGACTGAGACTAAGATTGAGACTCAGACTAGTACCTCAGACACAGACTGAGACTCAGACTGAGAGACAGACTGAGACTCAGACTGGGACTCAGAACCAAGAGCAAGTCAACGCAAGTACACTGACACACTGCACTGACACGCTGAAGCTCTGCGTTGACACGCTGAACCACTGCAACGCAGGAAAGCACAACTCGCTCTCACCTGTAATGGCTAGTATAATGACTTATTTTATGAAGACTATAAAAGGAAGTCTCATTAATGCCGGAGAAGGAGAGACGCTGCTGCACAAGCTGAAAAATCCAAGTCTCGGTGAATCTTAACTCTCATTACCTACCTATGTTATCTTAGCTAATATCATGTAGTAGGTTTTGCTCTTGTTTTGTAACAGTTTATATACGCTTTTTGAGTGATTTAGAGAGCTACCCATCATCTAGCAAAGCTCACTGTCTATTCGTACCTTGTACGTTACCTAAGCTAGAACAATCCAATCTTATCCAGTCTCAACTAAGTCAAGAGGTGCCTGAGCTTAGTGTGAGTAACTGTGAGCCTGAAGAGGCAGAGGAAAGAATACTTGAATCTCAGCTAAGTCAGGAGGTGCCTGAGCTTAGTGTGAGTAACTGTGAGCCTGAAGATCAGCCAGAGGAAATAATACTTGAATCTCATCTAAGTCAAGAGGTACCTGAGCTTAGTGTGAGTAACTGTGAGCCTGAAGAGGCAGAGGAAAGAATACTTGAATCTCAGCTAAGTCAGGAGGTTCCTGAGCTTAGTGTGAGTAATTGTGAGCCTGAAGAGGCAGAGGAAAGAATACTTGTAATTGACAGTCTCTGCATAACTCAGATTTGTATCTGCATAACTCAGATCAGTCTCTGCATAACTCAGATCAATCTTTGCATAACTCAGATCTTAGTATGCCTTTATATTTGATTTATCTAACTCCGTTTATCTGAGACTGGACTTAAGGAATCTTAAGTGTTTAGGGGGTTCCCATTGGCGAAGTGTCTCGAAATGCGTTCCAGACCTCGGGGGAGGCAAGAGTGACCCCTGATGAAATTTGGGGAAATTTCTCAAAGAATTAAATTTTTTTTTGTAAATTTATAAGTCAATAAAAACTCAAAATCAATTAAAAAATTGTGGTTCGAGTAAAAAGTCGGGAATAAAGTGGAATACATCCATGACTTATTCACTATTATTTATATATATATATATATTCTATTTAGTTAAATGTATATATAGAGTCTAACACAAAATTGTCATTGTATATATGTAGTTAAATGTTAACCTAAATAGGGGTGGAAATAGGTTATGCCTACGACACAACCTATTTAAGGTCTATAGTTTGGCTTGACTCGTTTAATAAAAAGGTTATACCTAAACTTTTGAAAAAGTCTTTTTAATTAAATAGCTCAGGCTTGGACTTTTTAGAAAGCCTATTAGGTTTGACAGACTGACCTATTTATAAATAATATTATTCTTAATTAAAATAAAAATATATTATACATAATAAATGGTATAATAATATTCGATACATACTAGACTCACTCTTAGGAAGGAGTGAAAAGTCTTAACTGTGACTAAGCACGAAATAGGATTGCTCCTAATAATAGGGATACATGTGGTTAACACCATATATAATAGTATAATAATATATAACTTTTTAATTTATCATGTTGGCCTATTTAGAGATAGACTTGTTGACATATTTAAAAGCATATGTCATTGACATATTTACATTATTAAAAAGTAACTATATTAGTCACTAAACATATTATATTAGCCTATTTAGATATATACCTATTGACCTATTTAAAGGTCATAATATGAAATAGGCTTTTAAACAGGCTAATAAGCCAAACTAGGCTTTCAAACAGGCCAAACCAAACCTAAAAAATGACCTATGACAGCTAACAGACCAGACTTGAAAAACAAAAATATAATACATGTCAGGTTTGGGCCTTACAAAGCCTAATTTGGTTCGGCCTACTTCCACCCTTAAACCCAAACGAGCTTGCTACACAAAGGATAATTAACAATGCACTTGGCCACAACAAGATTAGAAACCCAACTAAATCATAGACCTCCAATACCATACACAGGATACAAAAATGACACCATATCCACCTTTGTCTTATTTTAAAAGCCAATAAATAAGTCCATTTGAGTATCATTTGAGAGAGATTAAAAACAACTATGGACAATGGAAAACAAAAAACCACAAGGAACCATGCAAGAGCAAAATACGCTCAACCGAGAGCATAGAGCGTATAAGCGTATTATATGTAAATTCCCTTATTCCTTATGAAAAAACATGGTAGCCCATTTGTTCACCATTAAGCCACAAGCTAAGAGACTAAGTCTTTCATCCACTTTTAACCCGTTTGGTTTGACGTTAAGAAAATCAAAATCATGATTTTGTGGAATTGAATTTAAACCACTTCAGTTCAACATGTTTCGTGAAACGTACATCACTCATCTCAACTACCATTGATTTTCAGAATCAATTCTACTCTACTATAAACCAAATGGATACTTATATCATCTTACACCTCCCAAGTATATAACCTTACTCAGCTCTCTTCTTCTTCTTGTTATTCATTTTCTATTATTTTTCACTTCAAGATTATTGACTCCTTCATAATAATGATGTATATCATTTGAAATCTATAGCAAAACAAGGGTAAAAGTTGAAAGAAAAAAATAATTGATACTCTCATTCATTTAAAATAATTATTTAAATTTGATATGTAATTAATATAATTGATTTGTATTAGGAATTTAATATAACTGTTTATATTAATTGAAAGTTTTTTTTTATTAAGGGAATGAAAAAAAGACAGTTATTTTAAATTTGAATTATTAATTTATAAAAACAATTATTTCAACCGTATTAATTAACTAGCAATATTTTATATAATTATAAATTTATCATATTATTTTATATAGCTTAAATTTTGAGATACTAATCAATTATATATTATGCAAAAATTAATTTTTTAATTACCTTTTCAATCCAATATTCTCTCTATTTAGTTGCCGGCCGAGAACAAAGTTAAACAAACAATCTTTCCTTATTTCAAAATTGTAACTTTGATCAAGCACATTGTTCAAACCATTGTTTATTTTTTCTTCCAATCTATATAAGACAACTCCCACTTAGTTTAACTTTCTAATAAATCCCTAAAATTTAATGGACTGATCACATTACCTATTGAGAGTAAAATGTTACAATTACATAATTATAAAACTTTGTTATATAAATTATAGCTAAAAAAAGTTAGAAAAATAAAATAAAAATTAATGCATTATATTTGACCAAGCCACAAAAAATAGATTTTGGCTAAAGTCCTAAAATCTCTCTAAAGTGTTCAACGTACGATAAATCATACCTGACTAGGAATTAATTAAAAAAGTGAGAGAAATGTTCATTATGAGTGAATTTTCATTTAAAAAAGAATTTTAATATAAAGAAATTAAATAAATGTGTTTCATTCAGGTTTGGTTGTCAACCTTAGGGAAAAAATTTAATTGCTACAGTAACATATATTCCTTCCATTAATTAAAATACATACACATATTGTTTATTTTTACGACTTTGTTATTTTTTTAAACTAAAAAGATACAATTGTAAACTTTTTAATAAAGATTATTCTCGAATTTAGGTCTGCGCACGGATTTCCTTGATTTTCATAAAAAAAAAAGTAAAAATAATAGTAATTAAATTTAGATTGAGTTAAATTCTGTGTGTTAATTTTTTAAAATAAGTTCGGGTGAATTATTAGATTTACGCATTATTAAAACTTGTATTCACCATATATTATTAAAAAAAATTTAAAGCAATATCATAACAAATTAAAATAAAATTAAGAGAAAAAAGAAAAATACGACACATTAAGTTGGGGTTGAGTTTAACCGATTTGAAAATGTACAATAAAAAACTTATTGTGATATGGTTACAATAAAAAAATGTACAGTGTCACAAAATGTGATACATCATAAAAAATTAACGGAAAACACATAGTTGGATTATAGTGAAATAAAAATCAAGAAGTCATGAACTATATTGGGATTTTTTATTTTTTAGGGACTAAACTGCATGACCGTAAGAAAATCAAAGACCAATTTGCTAGTTTAACTTGATAAATACCAAAATATATACAATCATCGCTCCTGGTTAAATTTATAAGGGATAAAGAAATCATGTAATAGCACTTTATTGGATAAATAATTAACATAATGAATCATGCCATTACTTGAATCAATAAAGCTTAGCCTACATAAAATAGTACGCACACAATTTTACCACACTATTTTTTTTTCTTTTGGCACCCCTTTTTTTGTTTTTTAGACATTTTCTTTTGTTTTTTTTTCTTTTTGCACCCCTTCCCATTTTTTTAGGCAAACTCCTTTTTTACCATTTTTTTTAAAAAAATAGTTTTTATTTTTTATTTTTATTTATTTATCTCATTAAATAAAAATATAGATCAAGAAATACAATAAATGATTACATAAAATTGTGTTAATCATTTATGTTAACACGGGATTAATTATGTGTTCCATAACAGTGAACATATTAAAAAATGAGGTTAATGGTGTTTCATTTTTTGGTTAATAGAAAAATATTTTTGGTTAATTGATTTTATGAGGTGAACTGCAACCCCTGTTAACATGTGTTAATAATGTGTCCATAAACGGTGAACATATTAAAAAATGAGATTAATGGTGTATTTTTTTGTGGTTAACAGAATAAGATTTTTGGTTAATTGATTTTGTGAGATTAATTGCAACTCTTGTTAACACGAGGTTAATTCTGTGTCCAAAAACGGTGAACATATTTTTAAATGAGTTTAATGGTGTACACATTGGCGGTTAACAGAGTGAGATATTTGGTTAATTGATTTTGTGCGGTTAATTGTGTGCACAAAAATGGTGAATGAAGTAGTACATTTGGTTAATAACATCAAAATAGAATAATGATGATAAAAAAACTTATGACAACCCTTAAAATACACACATTTATTGTATTTCTTAATCTATATTATTATTTATTAAAATAAATAAATAATAAATATATTAATAAATTAAAAATATAAAAAACTATTTAAAAATATAAATTAAAAATATAAAAAACTATTTAAAAATATAAAAAAAATAAAAGTAGAAGAATAAAAAACAAAAGATGAACCGTGCTCCCGCGGTGTACAAACGCTATTATGTATGTTTATCACTGCTGTACTTGAATATCTAAAGCAATAGTTTGACAATAGCACTTGTCACATCTGCTACAATACGCATAAAAGCATTGTCAACGACAAGTGGTGATTTCCCAGAGAAGCTCTCTTCACAAGATTTGGCATCAAGACCAGAATCAGTTGCCGCTTCTTCTGCGAATTTAGGGTCTCCAAAGCGCAGAGCTTGAGTAGCTCTTGGTACATTAACTTCCAAAATTGCTCTGTATTTAAGAGCACATGAACTCAAGGCTTTCTTTTCCCCACCCCCCTTAATAAGTTTATCGATTTTGTTCAACACACTATTTGATTCGGCTTTCATTTCATCCACCATGATTTGTGCAAGGCCTTTGACATCTGCATCGGAGCTACGAGGGTATGCTTGAAGGATTTTAACACAAAAAACAGGGTAGTGTGTTTCATTGCAGGTTTCCTCTATGAGTTTGACATTATTTGGCTACAAAATTTTACAATGGCCGATTGGCATTGAAATTGTAGATAGAACAAGAATGCTACATATAAGAGATGGGAGCTTCAAGATTGCCACCTTTGTTAACAATAATAGTTGATAAAATTAGAAACCTTAAAATTTAAAGAGTGAATTGTGAGAACCGAGAACTAATTAAAAATTGAGATTGTGTTGTTCAGTCAACTGAACTTATATAAAACTTCTTTAAAGCATTTTTAAAATAATAATACAAGAAGATATGCCAGATTTTGCCATTAATAATACAAGAAGATATGACCCAGAGAGTAAATGATATTATTACTGACATTTAAGAATACTTTGAATAATTCTCACTTAGGAAAATAAACCTACATTGAAGTAATCAATAAATAGAATTAAATAACATATTTAATATAATAATAAATAAAATAGATCTGAATAACAATATTAAATATTATATTTAATATTAATAGTCAACATAATAAAATAAATCATGTATCTATCTATATAAGTAAAATAGTCTTGAATATAATAGCATTAAATATTGAATTGAATTTTATATTTTATATAATACTTCCTCCGATCCTATTTATAAAACAACGTTTGGAACTTTTTAAATGGTCCTATTTATAAGACAAAGTACACTAATCTTGAAACACTTATTGTTCTTTCTCATATTTGCCCTGTTGACCATTAAATGTTTTAAAGTGACACAATTACTATGATAGTGAAGTTTAATTTTAAATAGAGGTAAACTTGTAATCTTATAGAGTAATTCCTTGAAAACCAATGCATTAATTACTTTTCTTAATGTGTGTTTTTATCTGAATTGTCTTATAAATAGGACCGAAGGGAGTAATATGTAAAATAAACCTGAGCAACAAAAGTAAATAATATATTTAATACAATAGTTTTAAAAATCGAATCGGACCGACCGGTTCAACCGATCCAATTGGGAACTGACATGGTAAATGGTTCGTTCAACCCCAAAATACTATATTTGATATAATAAATAAAGTAGATCTGGACAATATTATTAAATATTATATTTAATATAAAAAATCTATCTATCTACATATGAAATACCATTAAATATATAACATTGAATACAATATTTAATATAATAATAAGTAAAATAGACTGAACAATAACATTAAATATTATATTTAATATAATATACTGAGTAAAATATTCCTCAACAATAGTATTAAATACTATATTTAATAAAATAATAAATAAAATAGATCTAAATAATGATATTAAATACTATATTTAATATACTACTATGATATTTTTGGTTTAACTACAGATATCCTCCACGGGAGGCAATCCTGTTCAAGCCGGGAACATCCACATCATGGTGGGGCTAGCTCTCCCAGCGAGGATTTTTTCCATCCACAAGACTCGAACCCAAGACCTTGCTTAAGGGGAATCAAGCATGTATCACTCGAACTAACCCTCGTTGGTATACTACTCTGATATTAAATATAAGTAAAAATTAACTAATTCATGCTAATTAAGAATATTAATTGAGTTTATTAAATTTTCTCCAACTCACATAAAAAGTGAACTATTATTACTAAACTATCCCTCTCTTAATAATTATTGCAAAGTGGATCATTGAAAAGGAAAGGTAAATTAAATAAGGGTATTATGGGGATATTAACATTTAATAGGGTGAAAGTGGTTAGATTTTACTTAAATTTGAGACTAACAAATTGAATTTTGAGTTGCTTATACTTGAGACCGGAGTGGTAAGATTAATTTTCTTAATTAAGTTGAGAGCCTCCTAACCAATGCACATATAAAAAAATTTATTGAAATTTATGATATTAAATACTACCTCCGGGAACCCAAGGGGTTGGTCGAGTGGAGGAAGACGGGGTCTCGTATCTGACAGGTCGCAGGTTCGAACCCCCACTCATCCCCTTAGGGTGAGGTAAAATGTAAGTACCTCTGTAAGTGCTCAAAGAGCCCGGAGGCTTTCCCTGCCTTGGACTGGGGCACCATCCTCTCACCCTAAATTTAATAATCATAAAAGAAAAATACTACCTCTGGGTCTTATATGTAAAAAATATTGGACTAAAATCATCAACACTAAAGAAATGCATTGAAATTTGTTAGTGGTAATTAATAGTGTCATGAATTTAATTTTTTTCTCAAAAATAACTTTAGTATTAAATGAGTAAATTATGAGTGGGTACCTCTTTGACTACTCACAATAAATTAAGGTCATATAAGGTATTTAACAATTAATGTAACTAAAAATAGTATTATATTTCTTATATATAAAACCAAAAGAATTCATTTTTATTTCTTATATATATATATCTAGAGGTAGTATATTAATAACATTATATCCTAAATATTATAGATTTTATTTTTAACAAAAATGTTTTATTTTTGGTTGAATATTGATTAGTATTTTTCTTAAATAAATATCATTATGGCATATTAAATTAAAAATTTAATAATTATATATTGATTATATAATGAGTTTTACACACACGTTTATAATGTGATAAAATAAAAATATGTTTAAATATTTATATAAAACTTATTTATATTGACATTGTATTGTTATTTTATTAAAATTTTAAATTAATGAGTTTTTTAACTAATAATAATGAACTGTTTGTATTAAGAAAATGTAATAAATAATATAATAAAGGCAATAAATATCATACTTTCCCATTAAAACTTTTATTTATTGATCCAACTAAAATCTTATTGCTCTTTTAATTTTTAATTTTAATTTGATTGTATATTTATATTTACATTTAAATATATTTTTTATTTTTAAATTTATAAAAATAGTTATGATAACAAATATAAAAAGTATTTATTTTAATAAGATAACAAGCGAATTGAAGTGTACATATACAAGAAGATATGGCCGATTTTGTCATTAATAATACAAGAAGATATGACCCGGGGAAGTAAATGATATTATTAATGACATTTAATAATACTCCCTCCGGTCCTTTTTATAAGGCACTTCTTACAAATTTTTGTGGTCCTTTTTTATAAGGCACTTTACAATTTTAAGGCAGCATTTATTATCATTTTCCTTATTTACCCTTATTATCTTTCCATCTATCAAATGGTAGTGAAGTTAGTTAATAATATTAAATAAGGGTAAAACTAGAAAGTCAAACTATTTTTTAAAACTCCAATAAAATTAACTAACCTTAACTATTTTTATTAGTACGTGTAATTCGGTTAATAGTGCCTTATGAAAAGGACCTGAGAGAGTAGTTAATGACACTTCAATTACGGTCCGTTAATTTTATGAAATAATAATTCTCACTTAGGAAAATAAACCTACATTGAAGTAATCAACAAATAGAATTAAATAACATATTTAATATAATAATAAATAAAATAGATTTGGATAACAATATTGAATACTATATTTAATATTAATTATCAACATAATAAATCTATGTATGTATCTATCTATATAAGTAAAATAGTCTTGAAAATAATAGCATTAAATATAGGATTGAATACTATATTTTATATAATACACCATCCGGTCCTATTTATAAGACAACGTTTGAAGCTTTTCAATGTTCCTTTTTAATTATAAGACAAAGTACACTAATCTTGAACCATTTTTTGTTTTTTTTTTCAGATTTGTCCTTGTTGACCATTAAATATGTTTTAAAGTGACACAATTACCATGATAGTGATGTTTAATTTAAAATAGAGGTAAACTTGTAATCTTGTAGAGCAATTTCTTAAAAATCAACGCATTAATTACTTTTCATTATAATATGTGTTTTTGTTTGAATTGTCTTATAAATAGAATCGAAGGGAGTAATATGTAAAATAAACCTGAGAAACAAAAGTAAATAATGTATTTAATACCATAGTTTTAAAAATCGAATCGGAATGGCCGGTTCAACCGATTCAACTGGGAACCGACATGGTAACTTGTTCCTTCAACCCTAAAATACTATATATGATATAATAATAAATAAAATAGATCTGGACAATAGTATTAAATACTATATTTAATATTAATATTTAATATAAAAAATCTATCTATCTATATAAGTAATAGCATTAAATATATAACATTGAATACTATATTTAATATAATAAAAAGTAAAATAGACCTGAACAACAACATTAAATAATATACTTAATATAATATATTGTGTAAAATCGTCCTAAACAATAGTATTAAATACTATATTTAATAAAATAATAAACAAAATAGATCTAAATAATAATATTAAATACAATATTTAATATTAATATTTTATATAATTAATCTATCTATTTATATAAGTAATATCAATAAATATATAACATTGAATACTATATTTAAAATACTACTCTGATATTGAATATAAGTAAAAGTTAACTAATTCACGCTAATTAAGAATATTAGTTGAGTTTATTAAATTTTCTCCGGCTCACATAAAAAGTAAACTATTATTACTAAACTATCTCTCTCCTAATATTTATTACAAAGTGGATCATTGAAAAGGAAAGGTAAATTAAATAAGGGTATTATGGGGATACTAGCATTTAATAAGATGAAAGTGGTTAGGTTTTACTTATATTTGAGACCAGCAAATTAAATTTTGAGTTGTTTATACTTGAGACCGGAGTGTTAAGATTAATTTTCTTAATTAAGTTGAGAGCCTCTAACCAATGCATATGTAAAAAATTTTATTGAAATTTATGATATTAAATACTACCTACGAGTCTTATATGTAAGAAATATTAGACTAAAATCATCAACATCAAAGAAATGCATTGAAATTTGTTAGTGGTAATTAATAGTGTCATGAATTTAATTTTTTTCTAAAAAATAACCTTAGTACTAAATGAGTAAATTATGAGTGGGTACCTCTTTGACTACTTACAATAAATTAAGGGCATATAAGGTGTTTAACTATTAATGTAACTAAAAATAGTACTATATTTCTTATATATAAAACAAAAAAAAATCATTTTTATTTCTCGTATATATGACCAGAGGTAGTATATTAATAACATTATATCCTAAATATTATAGATTTTATTTTAACAAAAATGTTTTATTTTTTGGTTGTTGATTAGTATTTTTCTTAAATAAAAATCATTATGGTATATTAAATTAAAAATTCAATAATTATATATTGATTATATAATGAGTTTTACACACACGTTTATAATGTGATAAAATAAAAAATATGATTAAATATTTATATAAAACATATTTATATTGATATTGTATAGTTATTTTATTAAAATTTTAAATTAATGATTTTTTAACTAATAATAATGAACTGTTTGTGTTAAGAAAATGTAATAACTAATATAATGAACTGTTTGTCATTAATAATACAAGAAGATATCACCCGGGAAGTAAATGTTATTATTAATCACATTTAATAATACTTTGAATAATAGTCAATAACACTATTAATTATGGTCTGTTACTTTTATAAAATATTAATTCTCACTTAGTAAAATAAACCTACATTAAAGTAATCAATAAATAGAATTAAATAACATTTTTTATATAAGTAATAAATAAAATAGATCTGGAAAATAATATTAAATACAATATTAATATTCAACGTAATAAATCTATGTATCTATATAAGTAAAATAGTCTTGAAAATAATAAGATTGAATCTTGAATATAATAGCATTAAATATAGTATTCCTATATTTAATATAACACTACAAGTAAACCGATTATTAGACGTGACTAATTAGCGACGGCCTAAGACCGACACAAATAGCAACGACCAAGTCGTCGCAAAACGATTTTATGTTTTATTTTGATTTAGTAATTAGTCCGAAAAATAGAGCGATGGCCAGGGCCGTCGCTAAGCTAAAAAAATTGAATTGTGATGGCTTCCTCTGTATTTGCGACGACCCGGTCGTTGCTAGTTTCAATTTTCAATTAGTGACGGCCATGATTGACAATAGCGTTGGCCAGACCGTCGCTATTTAAAAATAAAATTAGTGACGGCTAGGCCTTCGCTAAAGCTGACGCTAATTATGAAACATATACGGGATCGATTTCCCAAGAAGATATGGCCGATTTTGTCATTAATAATACAAGAATATATGACCCGGGAAGTAAATGATATTATTAATGACTTTTAATAATACTTTGAATAATAGTTAACAACACTTAGAAAAATAAACCTATATTGAAGTAATCAATAAATAGAATTATATAACATATTTAATATAATAATAGATCTGGATAACAATATTTAATACTATATTTAATATAAGTATACAACATAATAAATCTATGTATCTATATAAGTAAAATAGTCTTGAATATAATAGTATTAAATATAGGGTTGAATACTACATTTTATAAAATACTCTCTCCGGTCCTATTTATAAGACAACATTTAAAGCTTTTCATGGTCCTATTGATAAGGCAAAGTATACTAATCTAGAAGCATTTATTATTATTTTTCTCATATTTTCCATTTTGACCATTTTATACTACATTTTATATAATAATATGTAATAAATAAACCTGAGCAACATTATTAAATACTATATTTAATACCATAGTTTTAAAATTCGAACGGATTGGTTTGTTCGACCGATCCAACTCGAAACTGACCTTTCATTCAACCCCAAAATACTACATTTGATATAATAATAAATAAAATAGATATGGAAAATAGTATTAAATACTATATTTAATATAAAAAATCTATCTATGTATATAAGTAATAACATTAAATATATAACATTGAATACTATGTTTAATATAACAATAAGTAAAATACACCCAAACAACAACATTAAATACTATATTTAATATAATATACTAAGTAAAATAGTCCTGAACAATAGTATTAAATACTATATTTAATAAAATAATAAATAAAATAGATCTGAACAATAGTATTAAATACTATATTTAATATAATTAATCTATCTATTTATATAAGTAATATCATTAAATATATAACATTGAATTAAATAGGCTTAAATATGTTTTTAATACCTGGAAATATACCTCCCTATGGTTTTAGCCCCTGGATATTTTTTAGTAAATTAATCCTTGGAAAAATTGTCTATTGATGAACACATTTTTATTCACACTTTTCTTAATTAATCTTAGCTTTCTTGGACTATAATTATGATTAATTTCACTATTTTAATTGGAATTTACCAAATTGGGCTTAATTGCATTTTAACTGTAAATGTTGTTTAAATTCGGATTTTTAAGCCTACTGACCACATGTCTTGTTTTGATGATATTTGGTGTTGTAGGTGTCCAATTTGGGTGATTCCAGTGGCCTTGAAAAGCTAAGATCCGGGGCTTTAATTTGATATGCTATATGACTATATTCCACTGAAGGAATTCGGAGCAGCTGCAATTCGAAGTTGACGTTCTGATGTTGTCTGAAGTTGAGCATGAAACAACAATCTTCCGAAGTAGTTTTAATGTTTTGGGCCTGATACTTGTTAGTCTAGGCCCAATTGCCTCTTTAATCAGATTAATCTAGTGGTTTAGGAGTTTACAATTCTGTTGAGGTGCTTTTTCTCACTTTCGCAGATTGGAGTTTTAGAGAGTACGCTTAGTCTCTCTGGTTCTCTGGTTTTCTAGTTTTCTTTCTTCATCTTCTTGCATTTTCGTGTGCATTTGGTGTATGACTAGAGCAAACCCAGGTGTCCTACATCCATTTGATCCAGAAATTGTTCACACATATCATAGGTTAGTTAGAGAGTCTAGGATTCCATTTGTGCATAATTCAATTAGTGATAGTGAGTCATTGTCCGAGTCATTGTCTGATAGTGTGTATTATGCTATTTTTGTTAGTGATAGTGAGTCTGTTTTTGTGTTTTCTTCTTCTTCCTTCCTTGATTTTGAACTTAATTGTGATATCATGGCTGAGATAACTTTGAGAGAGCTTGCATCACCTGATGTTACTATTTAGACTTTATGTATTTAATATCCTGATTTATATGTGCCTTGTGAATTAAAGTCTGGATTGATTCATTTATTGTCCAAGTTCCATGGTCTTGCAGGTGAGGATCCACATAAACACCTCAAGGAATTCCATATTGTCTGCACCACTATGAGACCACCTGGAGTTCCTGAGGATCACATTAAGCTGAAGGCATTTCCATTCTCCTTGCAAGATACATCAAAGGACTGGTTGTATTACCTTCCACCTGGATCAATTACTAGCTGGGATAATTTGAAGAGGCTGTTTCTTGAAAAAAAATTCCCAGCATCCAAAGTGACATCAATCATAAAGGAGATTTGTGGTATAAGGCACATGGACTAAGAGAGTTTATATGAGTACTGGGAGAGATTTAAGAGACTTTGTGCTAGTTGTCCACATCATCAGATACATGAGCAACTTCTCATCTAGTATTTCTATGAGGGCCTTATATCCATGGATAGACAAATGATAGATGCAGCCAGTGGGGGAGCTCTTGTAGATAAAACTCCAGTTGCAACAAGAAAGTTGATTGAAAACATGGCTTCTAATAACCAACAGTTCAATACTAGAAGTAACTCAGTAGCCTTGACTAGAGGAGTTCATGAGATGGACACTTCCTATGCTGCTGATCATAGGAAGTTGGAGAACAAGCTTGATGATTTGGCTTCTTTGGTTAAGCAGATGGCAGTGTCTCAGAAGGTTGCTAAATTATGTTGGATTTGTACTTTTGTTGATCATCCCACTAATGCCTGTCCCACCTTACATGAGTCTGAAGGAGATGGTGTTGTTCCTCCTCAGGCTTATGCTGCAAATATTTATGGTTCTGGAAGACCCCCTCAACAGCAACAGTATAATTAGGACCTTTCTTCTAACGGGTAAAATCCGGGTTGGAGGAATCATCCAAATTTTAGATGGGGTAATTCTTCTCAGCGGCAGCAGCCACAACAGCCTTATGTACCTTATCAATCTCATGTTGTTGGGCCTAGTAGACCTTACCAGCCTCCACATTTAAAGCAGCAGTAGCAACAACCTCCACCACCAGCTGCTTCACCTTTCGAGAGTGAGCCCTCCTTGGAAGAATTGGTGAGGCAGATGACAGTCAATAATCTGAATTTCCAGCAGAGGACAAAGGCAACTATTCAGAGCCTTGAAAATCAGATAGGTCAGATGGCTACCGCTATTAATCGACTGCAATCTCAGGGTTCAGATAAGCTTCTTGCTCAGACAGTTGTCAACCCTTAGAATGTTAGTGCAATCACTTTGAGATCAGGTAAGAGTGTGCAAGCACATGATAGGCAACAATCTATGCAAAAAAAAATGATACTCATAAAGCTTCAAATAATACAGCTTCAGACAACCCTGTACAGGAGAGAGCTAGTCCTAGTCCTTTAAGCAACCCTAGTTCTTCAAGCAGTGTGCAGCCTTCTATTCCTCTTCCATTTCCACAGAAAGTTGTGCATTAGAGTAAAAAATGGAAGAGGCTGACAAGGAGATCTTGGAGACTTTCAGAAAAGTAGAGGTCAATATACCTTTGCTTGAGGCCATAAAGAAAATTCCAAGATATGCTAAGTTTTTGAAGGTTTTGTGCACCCACAGGAGGCGGCTGAAGGGCAATGAAAGGATTAGTATGGGAAGGAATGTCTCTTCACTCATTGAGAGACCTTTGACTACCATTCCTAAAAAATGCAAAGACCTAGGGACATTTTCTATTCCTTGTATTATAGGTAGTAGCAAGTTTGATAATGTTATGCTTGACTTAGGAGCTTCTATTAATGTTATACCTTTATCTGTTTTCACCTCTTTGTTCCTTGGTCCTTTGCAGGCTACAGGTGTTGTCATTCAGTTGGCAAATAGGAGCATTGCCCACCCTACAAATCTTATTGAGGATGTGCTGGTTCGAGTGAATGACCTTATTTTCCCTGCTGATTTTTACATACTGGATATGGAGGGAGGAGATTCACTCACTGGTGCAGCCCCCATCATCTTGGGCAGGCCCTTCCTGAAGAGAGCTAGAACTAAGATTGATGTTCATGCAAACACACTTACTATGGAGTTTGGAGACAGTGTGGTTCAGTTTAACATTTTAGATGCTATGAGGCACCATATTGAGGACCATTCTGTTTTCCATATTGATATGCTTGCTGAACTTGTAGATGATAGTCTGTCTGAGTTTGTAGGAGATTTGGACTTTCCCGACTTGTCTGATTTCAGTGATGTCTACACTTGTGATTTATGTTCTGATTCATCTGTGTGTAGTGTGTTTGCTGAGATTCATGAGTGCATATCTGTCGATAGTGTTGATTGTTCTACAGGTTCTGGTATTGAAGCACCAGTAAAGTCAATTGAGTCAGAATGCATAGGCTTGATTACAACAATTACAAATACATCAGACTTGGTTGATTTGCAGGTTGCAGAGGTTTCTACCTGTACCAGATTGCTGCCTTCTATTGTCCAGCCCCCCATCCTTGGAGCTAAAGCCACTTCTCTCTCATCTCAAGTATGCATACTTGGAGGATGAGCAGAAGCTTCCAGTGATTATCTCTACTGCCCTCTCTGCTGATCAGGAGTAGAGGTTGTTGCATGTTATTAGAGAGCGCAGGAGGGCACTTGGCTGGATTTTGGCAGATATTCCGGGTATTAGCCCCTCCATGTGTATGTACCATATTTTGTTGGAGGATGGGGTTAAACCTGTGAGACAACCTCATAGAAGGCTGAATCTCCAGATTCTTGATGTGGTCAAGAAGGAGGTCACCAAGCTGCTACAGGCCAGTATCATATATCCCATATCAGATAGCACTTGGGTGAGCCCGGTAAAGGTGGTACCAAATAAATTTGGTATTACGATTGTAAAGAATGAGAAGGATAAGTTGAATCCTACTAGGGTGCAGAACAGCTGGAGAGTCTGCATTGACTACAAGAGGCTCAACCAGGCGACCAGAAAGGATCACTTCCCACTTCCTTTCATTGATCAGATGCTGGAGCGCCTGGCAGGTAAATCACACTACTGTTTCTTAAATGGTTTCCCTGGTTATTTTCAGATATGTATTGCACCAGAGGACCAACATAAGACTACATTTACCTGTCCTTTTGGTACCTTTACTTATAGGAGGATGCCTTTTGGTCTATGCAATGCTCCTGATACTTTCCAGAGATGCATGATGAGAATATTCGTTGATTTACTTGAGCATTGCATAGGGGTTTTTATGGATGATTTTAGTGTATATGGCTCCTCCTTTGATGCATGCTTGGATAGCCTGACTAGAGTTCTTGATAGGTGCATAGAGACTAACCTTGTTCTAAATTATGAAAAGTGTTATTTTATGGTAGAGCATGGTACAGTCTTAGGCCATATTATCTCTAGGAAGGGCATAGAGGTAGATCCTGAAAAATTAGATGTTATTTCACACCTGCCTTACCTCCTCTTGCGTGCGAGAGGTTCGATCTTTCCTTGGACATGCAGGTTTCTATCGTAGGTTTATTCAGGACTTCAGCAGGATAGCCCTTTCGCTGTCCAACTTGCTTCAGAATGATACTACCTTTGAGTTTGGAGAGCAGTGTAGAGAGGCATTTGATCACCTCAAGAGAGCTCTCACCACCATTCCCATTATTCAGCCACTAGATTGGACTCTTCCATTCGAGTTTATGTGTGATGCATCAAACTACACCTTGGGAGCTGTTTTGGCACAGAGGGTTGGTAAACTGTCTCATGTGATCTATTATGCATCTAGGACTTTGGATGCAGCACAAGTAAATTACACTTCCACTAAGAAAGATCTGTTAGCAATTGTTTTTGCATTGGATAAGTTCAGACCTTATTTGCTAGGTTCTAGGGTAGTTGTTTTTACTGATCATGTTGCTCTGAAGTTCCTTTTGAAGAAGACAGATTCCAAACCCAGGTTGATCAGGTGGATGTTACTGCTCCAGGAGTTTGACTTGGATATCCATGATAGGAGTGGTGCACATAATTTAGTAGCAAACCATTTGAGCCGCATTGAGAGAGCGGGGGATGTATTTCCTATTCGGGATGACTTCCCGGATGAGCAGCTTTTGGCTTTGCATGATTCCCATACCCCTCCCCTTACCCCTTGGTTTGCTGATATTGTTAATTAACTTGTTGCTTCTATTTTTCCACCCTTGGCGTCTAGGGCTCAGAGAGAGGGAGAGACTTAAGAGTGATGCCAAGTATTATGTATGGGATGACCCTTATTTATGGCATTTTTGCAGTGACCAGATTATACGTAGGTGCATTCCAGATCATGAGATCCAGTCTGTACTTCAGTTCTGTCATGCCTCACCTGTTGGAGGACATCTTGGACCCCAAAGGACAGGATGGAAGGTGCTGGATTGTGGATTCTATTGGCCTACGATTTTCAGAGACGCCTAGAGAGTATCCTCTACCTGTGAGCAGTGGTAGAGAGCAGGAACGGCCATTTCTAGCAGGTAGCAGATGCCCCAGTAGCCTATTTTGTTTTGTGAGAATTTTTATGTGTGGGGAATTGATTTATTAGGTCGATTTCCTGTTTCCTTTGGTTTTATATATATTGCTTCCTATTTCCTTTAATTGTAATCTTGAGATGTATGCTACTTGCATTTATTCTTGGATTTATTCCCCATTGCTCCTCTATTCTCTTTGGTTTTTAGCTTCTCATCCTTCATTTTCCCTACCTTTACCTTGACCCCATTACATCCTATGCGAAGTCTTCTTGATCTTTGCTTGCATGTGTTTCAATTGTTGTTGATGTTAGAGTTTTGCCAAGCTTTTGGTAGTGCTGCTTTCATGAGTGCTTTGAGTGTATATAAAAGCCTAAACACTTAAGAGTTAGAGAGTTTGTCTTGTGAGGATTCTATCACTCTTGATTCACCCCTTTGATTTGATTCACCCTCTTGTTTTCTAAATTGTAGGGAATTCCATTCATATTTTTCTTGATTACTTGATTCCTTGGATGTTGTATTTTGCCTACTCCTATGCATTCCTTGGATCTCTTAATAATTATGCCATTTGTATTTTCATTGTGCTCCCTAGTTGGTGTTTGGCTTCATTTGGTGTTTTGCTCGGAGTGCAAAAGGGCAAGTGTGGGGGAATTTGATGAACACATTTTTATTCATACTTTCCTTAATTAATCTTAGCTTTCTTGGACTATAACTATGATTAATTCCACTATTTTAATTGGAATTTACCAAATTGGGCTTAATAGGGTTTTAACTGTAGATGTTGTTTAAATTCGGATTTTTAAGCCTACTGGCCTACCTGTCTTGTTTTGATGATATCTGGTGCAATAGGTGTCCAATTTGGGTGATTCCAGTGGCGTTGGAAAGCTAAGATCCGAGGCTTTAATTTGATATGCTATATGACTATATTCCACTGAAGGAATTAGGGGCAGTTGCAATTCGAAGTTGACATTATGATGTTGTCTGAAGTTGAGCGGGAAACAACAATCTTCTGAAGCAGTTTTAATGTTTTGGGCCTGATACTTGTTAGTCTAGGCTCAATTGCCTCTTTAATCAGATTAATCTTGTGGTTTAGGAGAGTAGTATATATAGAGACAATTACAATTTTGTTGAGGAGCTTTTTCTCACTTTCATAGATTAGAGTTCTAGAGAGTACGCTTAGTCTCCTTGGTTCTCTGGTTTTCTGGTTTTCTTTCTTCATCTTCTTGCATTTTCTTTTTATGTTCTTTCTCATGGAAGGCTAAACTACTGAGGATTGATTCTTGAGTGATTTTAAATTGGATTCTGAGGTTTATTTCAATTCAAATTCGTATTTCAATTTTTGCAGTAGATTCAATTTCACCTTTTCCTTTAGAATTCTGATTTTGAATCTTGAAATGGATTTGAACGCTTGTTGATAATTTAGTTCTGTTCTTCACATGGAATTCTGGTTTAGTTTTCTTAATTCTAAACAACCTACTGTTTGCTTAATTCAGGAGGTAAAGGATTAGAAATCTCACACTGGTTCGCTTAGTTCTAGCAAGTTCGCTTAGTTCTTGAGTGAGATAATTGATGAATTAATTGACGCTTGTTTGGTTAATTCGAATCTATTTTGGAATTTGAGATCAATGCATATTAACTGATGAAGAATCCAATTGTAAATGAACAAGAGAATCAATCTATTTTCTTACATTGTTTTACTCTTTTAGTTTTACTTGCGAATTGATATTCTTGAACAAACAACCAAAACCCCTTGTTTCTGTTACGTTCTGAATTTTTGCACCTTTAAGACATTGTCTGAAATATGGATTTTAAGTATTTTCTGAAATACCTATCTTAAGCACATTGTCTGAAGCATCTGAATTATACCTTCTGAAGTACTTGTTTGAAATGCATTGTTTGAAGTCACTTGTCTTAAGTGCACCTTCTTAAATATACTATCTAAAGTTCCATGTTCTGAAATTTTGTTTGGAATCTATTTTCTGAATTGATTTTGAATTCCTTGAGAGACGACTTTGGGTTGATTCAATCCTACTACACTTTAATTCATATTATTTAATTGAGTACAACCTCGATCATCTGTTATCATTTTAGTCCTTTTTGTTAAATGTCTCTATTAAGTGATGATTTGGCACCCAGACGTGGCATCTGACACAGTCCTAGTTAGCTTAAAATGACAGGTCACACTGGCATGTGATTCTCATGTGATTCAAAAGGTGCACAGAGCCCGTGTGACTCTCACGTGACATTACAGTATACCCAAACCCCCCCTTTTGGTGCCCTAATTGCTTACTGTTTGTTTGGAATTTTCTCTCACGCTCTGAAATCGAATTTGGGGACGACGATTGTTGAGCGAACATTTGAGGAAGGGAATTGCGTTGCTTTTGAAATGCTTGTGAGTGGGTGTGGGTCGAGAAAGAGACATGAACACGTTCTTCTGGGAGGAATCTTTGGAGGTGAGTTTGTACATGTCTCTGCTTTCTATAGTTAATGCATGTGGGGGACCAATTTTTTAGAAGATTCCATCAATTCTTTAATGTTAAAGCTGTATATTGTAGTTTGTTGTTATGTGTTGTCAGATTATTTTTTATTGTTATGGTAAATAATTTACAGTTTCTTAAGTGGTGGGGACAACTTTGCTGGGTCATTTGTTTAATATTGGTAATGTGAAATTCCCAGGTTAGCCATGACTTTTACTTTGGTTGTGCACCATAGGGGGCCTTCGTGTCTGATCCATTTCTGAGGTATAAGGGGGTGATGTCCATGCATTCTACAATATGAAGATTGACAATTGGTTCTACTTTGAGACCCTATCTATAGTGAAAGAGTTGGGATATGTAGGGGGAGTGAAGTTATGGTGGAGGGTTGGTAAGTGTGAGGGAAAGTATGAGTTTAAGTCTATCACATGGGAGTCATGCCTTAGAGATGGCTAATTATGCCATTGCTCATAACTGTGAGGTTAACCTGTTGGTTGAGCATGTATCTGTAGCAGTCCCTAATTTGATAGATTCATTACTTGGGCCTAAGGTAGTTAAGGAGACCCAAGTCCAGAAGGGTGGTAACTGTGATGGACAGGAAATTAATAAAGGGGTTAATAGAAAGGACAAGGGTAAGGCTACTGAGGTAGGAGATAAAAGGGGGTACCTAATGAAGCCATGGATACTGATTCAGGGAGTGATGAGAGCTTTGATGGGAGTTTGGAAGACTTTTTCTTTGATGACAATGAAGAGGAAAGGATGTTTGGAAATGATGATGGATTAGTTGAAGTTGAGAAACAAAATTTTGCCACTGAACAAACTACTAATGCTGATGGAAACCCACACACAGAGGGAGCTCCTAATGCTACTGCTCCCTCACACACTGAGGGAGTCCCACATAGTGAGGGAACCCCACATAATGAGGGAGCTTCACACACTGAGGGAACTCCACAAAGGTCCAGGGGAATCAGGATGAAGAGTGTCCCCTCACATAACCCTATTAGGTCACCACAAAAAAGTATTGAAGAAATGTAAGCAAGAAAAAAGGGGAAGAAAAAAAAATCTAAAAACACTCCAGCTAGAAAGGTTATTCCTGCAGAAGTTAACACAAAGAGATTTGTCCCTGAATATTTGGAGGCTATGCATACAATTGATGATGGGAATAATAGTGAGGAGCTCCACAGTGACTTGGACTTGAATTACTCTTATACTGATGATGAAAACATACCTAAATATCCTAAATATCACAAAGAAGAAATGTGTAAGAATTTCAGGTTTCAACTAGGTATGGAATTTTGTTATGTGAGAGAGTTTAAAGAGGCTATACTAGAGTATTCAATTTTAAATGGAAGGGAAATTAAATTCCTGAAAAATGACACTGAGAGGGTAAAAGTGCAGTGCAAGAGATGTAAATTTACTGCATATGTCAGTAGGGTTTGGTAGGAGCCAGACCTTCAGGTTGAAGACATTTAATGGCACTCATACATGTGGTCGTGTGTTTGATAACAAAATTGCTAGGGCAACATGGGTTGTAAGGGTAATGGTGAAAAAAATGAAAAGCAACAATAAGATGTCATTAAATGAAATTGTAGATGATATTAGGAGAAATTACACAGTTGGAATTACAGTGTCACGTGAAGAGCTGAGAAGAGCTAGCCATGAGAATGCATGTAAACTGCAAGTACTGAGGCCTGAACCACCACTAATGCCTTTCTTTGGTAGCTTTTATATGTGTTTGGAGACATGTAAGAAGAGTTTTCTATCTGCATGTAGACCATTTGTGGGGGTGGATGGTTGTCATTTGAAGACTGAGTATGGTGGGATTCTGTTAGTTGTTGTAGGCAGGGACCCGAATGATCAATATTTTCTCTTAGCCTTTATGTGGTTGAAACTGGGACTAAGGAAACATGGAGATGGTTCTTGAACCTTTTGATAGAAGACATTGGTGACTTGTCTCAGAAAAGATGGGTCTTCATTTCAGATCAGTAGAAGGTATATAAATTCCATTTATTATAATGAAAAATTCTCTAATTTTCTTAATGAAACAACATATTAATGTAGTGTTCTTTTGTATCAGGGACTTGTGTAACGTCCTAATTTCTAGATTTTAGAATAATGTCCATTAGAGACATTATCCCCAAATTATCGAAATTATTTCACGCCATTACCGATATCATTACATATGCATTCATAAAGTACCTAAGTAATTCCAACGATTATATAAACCTGACATAAACCATTCATACATATCAAGTCTTCTATTCTATGTGCCACTTAGTGGCCTAAAATAACAATCAACCATAAATACAAATCTCTAACTTAATACAACATAATACTACTCAAATATATCTATATCCCTAATGGAAATAAACTAAAAAGCTAGAAGTGGGAGAAACCACTCAAGGGGCTTCAAACTCTCCCTCCAAGCATCCAACCAGACAATCCTGCATATCTAGAATAAACCCATAAACATGGGGTGAGACTAATGTCTCAGTGAGTATAACTATGCTATCATACAATGTAGGGGAAACAAGCATATGACATACATAAGGAAATTCGCATTTTATTATATTATCACAACTCAACTCAATTTAAACAAGATATCAAATGCCATCTCAAATTAGATATGCTATGCATGATCTGCATTACCCGGAAGAAAGGGTCTTTTCACTGATTCTAGGGCTAGACCTGAGCTCAGACTACAAGAAACGTCTTTCTTGGGGACGTATCCCACCATTATTCTAAGGGTCGAAACCCACGTTTTACTCTGGGGACTGAAGTCCAATTATTCTAAGGACCAAAGTCCAATCTTGTTTAATTAGGTTGAACTGGGGCCGAAGCCAAAATCTGGGGCCGAAGCCATCTTTATAGGGTCGCAGCCAAACTCTTTTTCTGGGAGCCGAAACTCAAATACATTTTCCAATTTAACTGGGGGCCAAAGGCCTTGATGCAAATATATCACATATAACATATAACATAAAACTCATGAGAGATCTAAACATTTTCATAGCAAAAATAGTAATAACACCCTAACATGTGAACCCCAAGGTGAAAACCCCCAAATCGAAGCCCTAACTTGGAGTTCTAAACATACAATCAAGACAATACTCATACATTGAATCGAAACAAAATCAAACCAACAGGCAACACATACAAGCCAAAGAAAGAGGGGAGGAAGGGTAGGGTTCATTGAGGAGTACTTATACAACATGGGTGATAGTGTGTGAGCTATACTCATCTCAAGGGAGCTCAAAGAGAAAAGGAAAAAGGTTAGGGAAGGTTGGTGGTGGAGATCCTTAGCTTCTCCTCCTTCTTCTTGGCTCCAAAAGTTCCTCCTCTCTCTAGAAATCTCTCTCTCTCTAAAAATAAAAGGAACGGAAGAGGAATGAATAGAATAACCCTAACTTTATGTTTTTAAGACTGGGATGCGTGGTCTCGCTCAAGCGAGCCCTTCTCGCTTGAGCGAGAGCACAAAGAAAATTCTGAATTCGCATTCTCGCTCAAGCGAGAATGCTCCAGAGAGCATCCCCCTCTTTGGATGAATTTCGCTTGAGCGAGACCTTCCTCGCTTGAGAGAAATTCTTCAAGAGAGTGCCCCTTCTCTGAATGAATTTTGCTTGAGCGAGACCCTTCTCGCTCAACCGAAATTCTTCCAGAGAGCACTCAATTTGCTCCCATGTTTCTCGCTTAAGCAAGAACCTCCTCGCTCAAATGAGAAAACCAGAACTCAGATTTGCAAATTTTACTAATATGCTCGCTCAATCGAGCCCTTCTCGCTTGAGCGAGAACATCAGAATGGCTAGAAGAGTGCCTACAAGGAACAAGGGAGAATAAAGTGACTCTTAGTCGGGTAGGATAGTAAAGGTGGAATTAAAAGAAGGGGTTTACTTGTTTAACGGTCTACACAATTAATGGGTAAGAAGAGTATGGCTATCACAGAAAACATGACATAAATGAGATTTTTCCAATCAGACACGTACCTCCCATTCCGTTTCTCGGCTTTAGCATGCCTCCGTCCCTAAGAATGATGATCTCCTCGGGAGCTTGAAATTTGGACCTCAGTCTTCTTCTTCTTCTTCTTCTTCAGGAAATCTTTCGCCTTGTTTCCCAGCTGATAACAAAAGAAACATTTTCCTTGGCCTCGCAGGCAAACCCCTCTGTGGCCGTTCCCACAACTCACGCAAGCGGGGTGCTGACGCCCCGACTGTCGGGCAATCTCCCCATTCCTCACACTTACACCTAAGCTCCCCTCAAGCGATAACGTGTCCCTCTTTCTTTTGGGTAGGGCAGGGGAAGACATCTCCACAAAGGAGGTCCTGAAGGTTTCCCAGGTGGCAGGGGTGTCCAAAGCTGATGTTCGACCTTGAATACCCCTCCACCAAAGCTCTGCCTCCCCTCTGAGCATTAGGGATGCAAGACCCACCCTTTGCTCCTCGAGGTATCCCTTGGCATCCAAAATCTCCTTAATCTCCCAAATCCAAGTAGCCGCAGAAGAACAATCCAAGCCTCCCTCAAAAGTGGGTGGTTGACAACGCCAGAAATCCAAAAATCCTCTCACCTGGTGGTCCAACCTCAGAGGCACTGGAGCCACTTGACTTTTTGGTAGGGTACAACCGTTCTCTCCCAATAAGGCGGAGAGAACAATGGTCTGCCGATTTAGGGCACGGGTCAACCCTTCGATAGCCGCGATGGAGGCATCCCGAGGATTTCCATAATCTGACGCCTACCTCGTCTGCCTCTAGTCGTATTCCTATACATAGTGAATAAAACAGAGAGTTGATCAGGCTCTATATTTCATTCAATGCATACAAGACCATAACTATACTCAGACAACTAACTCATTCACAGTCCAATTGGATTAAACTGCTTTGATACCATAATGTTGTAGAAACAAACAAGGAAAGACTAGAAGGGGGGTTGAATAGAGTTTCAATAAAACTTGAACGTTTTTGGAAAATTTTTCTCAACAAAGTGTTTTTATAAAAGCTTTTAGATGATATGCTATTATCTGAAATTTAACGTTCCGTCTGAAGGTCGTTCAAACTGATAAAACTTGTTTTCTGAAAAACTGAGTTTATGTTTAAGCTTTTATATGAACCAATTCAATTCCCTGCTTGGCACAATCTGTCCTCCAGCAGATTTCTTTGGGGCTATTTCAACAAACTTGAAGTAGCAGAAAGAAGAGATGAACTGAGTCTTGAAATTTGAGAGAAAAACTTAGCTTTTTGAATGCAAGAATTTTGAGAGGTCGAAGATGAAAAGCGTAAACTTTCGCAGAATCTTCATTCCTCTATAAATAGCTGCCATAGAAGAAGTAATGATGGCAGTTACAGGACTGCGCAAACATTGGTAACCATGTGTCGTGCTGGGGGTTTTGAAAAGTTGGAAAACCAACCATCTCAGATAGCCACGTTACTCAGAGAGTAACTTTTCAGACAATGCAAAGTTCAGATAGTTCAAAGATTTCAGAAGATTGAATTTGTTTCAGATAAACATGTTTCAGATGAAGCAAGTATTTCAGATAGTGCAAAGGTTCAGACAGTCAAGCATAATTATTTTTCAGATAATGCATGAATGCTCATATTATTTCTTATGAACCTAAATATATCTTTAGCAAGAGGTTTTGTGAATATATCTGCCCAATGATGCTCTGTATCAATGAACTTAATATAAAAAACTCCTTTCTGAACATAGTCTCTAATGAAATGATGCTTGATTTCTAAATGCTTTGCCCTAGAATGTTGGATTGGGTTTTTAGAAAAATTAATAGCACTTGTATCATCACACATAACAGGAATAGAATGTTGAGTCTCAGAATTAATTTAAGTATTCAAATTAGATCCAAGACTCATTATCCTTGGTTTTAATGATTAACAAATTAGACTATATAAAAACAGGTTCTACTGATAAAGGTATTTTTCTGTGTATTTCAGCAACACTGTAGAAGCAACTCTCTGAAGATGATCAACCTGCTGAATTGAAGAAACTCTCCAAATAACTTGAATCTTCTGAGAAGAAGAGGTACATCCGCGCAAGCTGAAATGAAGACAGTCCTCAAGATCTTGGAAGAACGCCAACCAGAAAGCACATAGATCAATGAGGAATTGATTTCTGTTTGTTGCTCTCAAGTGCAACCCACTGAAGAAAGAACTTGCTGAAAGCGTCTTCCTGTTGAATAGAAAAAGACTTGCTAAAGAATGACAACCTTCTGAAGGGGTTTGGAAAGATCAGAATCTGCTGAAACAAATACAACCTTCTGAAGTAATTGAACTCTCTGAAGAAGAAGAAACTTTTGAAGTTTGAATGGCATGCTACCTTCCGAAGACTTGTGAGTCAATCTGATTAATGCATTAAAAGACTCAAGTCTCTGCAAAGCCTTAATGGTTAAGCTGAATTAGTTACAAGGTAAAAACAAAAGCGTGCTGGCACAGTTTCATTTCCTGACACCAAAAAGGAAACCTGATGCAGAAAAGCAAACATAGGACAGAGATAGAGTCACTGCTGCTACACACCTACTCATGTACTGTCTCTACAAATACGCTATCAAAAGCCTGCATCTCAATAAGAAGAAAAGTTAATTCATATCGGGACAAAAGAGAAGTCTAACTGATCTCATCATCTTTATCCAGATACCAGACCTCCTACATTAAAGAAAAGAGAGAGAGAGAGAGAGAGAGAGAGAAAAGAACATCAACCCGCTGAAGTATTAAGAAAATCTCCCAAGCAATTTTCAAGAGCCAAACTGCTGTGACACATAATTGAATCATAGCTGCACACCTACTCTGCTCAAGATAGAAGCGAAACAAAGGAGAACCGACAGAAGATTGGCGAACCTTTGGTGGACCCTGGGCTCCAATGAATCCCAAGATAGGCGATAGGAAAGCCCAAGAGAGAACCGACAGAAGCTCAAAATAATATATCATCAAGCCAACTCTCTGAAGAAGAAAATCTTGATACAGAGATGAGAATGAACTAAAATTATACACTTGTATCTCTGTCTTTCCTTGTACTTAGATTTACCCTTTGTATCCTGAGTTATACTCAGTCATCCCTTTGTACAAGAGAACCTGTGTTTAAGTTTCTCTGAAACTTAAACTTATCATTTGCTATAAACATTGTTAAGTGTATGAGAGCCTGGATAGGCTTGGAGGAATAAAGAATACTCGGTTTAGCCTGGAGTGGCTGTGTCCAAAGAATACTTGAGTTTAGCCTGGAGAGGCTGGGTCCAAAGAATACTCAGTGTTTAGCCTGAAGAGGTTGGGTTCAAATAATACTTGTATCTGTGTTCAGATAGTGGAAAATCCAGTGGAGTTTTGCCCTGGGACTGGATGTAGCTCACTGGGTTGGTGGGTGAACCAGGATAAATTTCTGTGGCTAAGTTCTCTCTACCCTTAACTCTTTACTTTCTATTTAAACTAACCAAGGAGGGTTTAAGAAAAGTTATTTAATTAATCTACGCAGAAAACAATCTTTTCTTTGAAAGAAAAACATTTCAAACGCTTTCATTCAACCTTCTAAGTTGCATCAGCAAGTTGCTGAACTCCAGTTTCAGAAGGTTGCTCAAATATTTTCAAATCAGTTTTGCTTGTTAAAAAGGGTTTTCATAAAAATCTGTTAAAGATTATAAAACACTATTCAACCCCCTTTCTAGTGTTTCCTGTGGTTCTAACATAGAAGATAATGCAAGATTAAAATATTCTAATTGATATTTTACCCAAAGCAGTTGTGAACAACAACTTGCAGCAGCAATATACTCAGCTTTAGCTTTAGAAAGTGCAATTATGCTTTGCCTTTTGTTAGACCAGCTTATCATGTTATCACCAATAAATTGACATCCTCCACTGGTTGATTTTTTTCCATCCTGTCTCCAGCAAAATCTGTATCACAGTATCCTACTAATATGCAATCCTTACTCTTCTTGTAGAACAGACCAAGATTAGTAGTACCATTTAAATATTTGAAAATTCTCTTAACTGCCTTGTAATGAGTAATTCTTGGATCAGATTGAAATCTTGCACATAGACACACACTGAACATAATGTCAGGTCTTCTTGTTGTAATATATAATAATGAACCAATCATTCCCCTATACATAGTTTGATCAATAGATTCTTCTCCTTCATCTTTACTTAAGATGGCAGAAGGATGCATAGGAGTTGACATAGGCTTGCAATCATTCATGTTGAACTTCTTAAGCATTTCTTTTGTATATTTCTCTTGATTGATCCATATACAATCAGATTCTTGCTTAATCTGAAGTCCCAAAAAGAATTTTAGTTCACCCATCATACTCATTTCAAACTCAGATTGCATAAGCTTAGAAAACTCTTTGCATAAAAAAGAATTTGTTGAACCAAAAATAATGTCATCAACATATATCTGAACAAGAATAAAGTGTTTGTTAGACATTTTTCTAAAGAGATTTGTGTCCATTTTTCCTCTTTCAAAACAATTTTTGATAAGAAAATTGCTCAATCTGTCATACCAAGCCCTTGGAGCTTGTTTAAGACCATACAAAGCCTTTTTCAATTTATAAACATGTTCAGGAAAAGTAGTATCTTCAAAACCAGGGGGTTGTCTAACAAATACTTCTTCCTCAATGAATCCATTAAGAAAGGCACTCTTTACATCCATTTGATACAATATGATGCCATTATTGGCTGCATAAGAAAGTAAAATTCTAATGGCTTCAAGCCTAGATATAGGAGCAAAGGTTTCCATAAAATCAATACCTTCTTGCTGGTTGTAGCCTTGAGCAACTAATCTGACTTTATTTATGATCACTTTTCCTTCTTCAGATAGCTTGTTTCTGAACACCCATTTGGTTCCAATAATTGTTTTCCCATGGGGTTTAGGAACAAGGGCCCAGACATCACGCCTCGCAAATTGATTAAGCTCTTCTTGCATGGCTAGGATCCACCCCTCATCACACAGAGCTTCATCAATGTTCTTTGGCTCAATCTCAGAAAGTAAGGCAAGATTATTCATATCTCTAAATCTTGATCTTTTTCTTACACCTTCTGAGGTATCACTAATAATATGCTCCCTGGGATGATGAGATCTGTATCTCCACTCATTTCTGTGAGGAAATATGTTCTCTGTTTGAGCCCTTCAACCAAAAGGTTATGCTCAGAAGGTTATGTTGCAGCCCTTCAACCAAAAGAACATTCTTAATAAGGGATTGAGGAGATATACCTACACTCCCTATGTCAGTGATCTTCCCTTGTTGATTTCCTCCAAAGGTGACCACTCCTCCCTATTTGGGTCTAAGGCTTTGGAACAAAGACCTTTTTCCCGTCATGTGACGCGAGCATCCATTGTCTAGGTACCATTTGAGGGGTTTCCTTTGTCCTATTAAAGACATCTGCAAAATGAACGATTAAGTGCTTAGGTACCCATATTTTCTTGGGTCCTTTCTTGTTAGATTTGGGCTCAGATTTCCTTTTGTGTTTACACTGAGACACATTGTGTCCAGGTTTACCACAATGGGAATACCCATTACCTTTCATCTTACCTTTATCAGGAAATTTTAAAATAGAAGGTTCAAATGATGTATATTATGAGAAGCCTAAGCCACTTTTGTCATAGGAATTTCTTTGTATTCCTATTAATCTGTTAAGATTATCAGTTCCTTTGGCAAACCTGGCTAGGTCCTTGGTAAGTTCCTCAACCTTTCTCTGAAGTTTTTGATTTTCCATAGAAAGGTCTTTGGAGTTACCAGTCTCTTATTTCAAGAGATTTTCTTGAGTATAAGATTTTCTTTTTCCAAGATTTCATTTCTGTTACCAGACTTGCCATAAGGCACATATTTGCTTCTTCTGAAGCATCCTCCTCTTCTTCTGAAGTTGACTCATCAAGATCCTCCTAATTGGCCATCAGCCCCTTCTTCTTCTTAAAGAATTTCTTCTTTTGGAAAGTAGGTTTCTTAAGCTTAGGACAGTCGGCCTTCATGTGTCCTTGTTGTTTACACTTAAAACAGGTAATTTTGTTAGTAGATAAGGAATCTTTACTAGAATTACCTTGTCTGAATCCAGAGGATTGATGCTTTCTGAATCTCCCTTTCTTCTGAAGAATTTTCTTTATCTTTCTGCTAAGAAGGGAAAGATCATCATCTTCCTCTAAACTGACTTCAGATTCTTCATAACCGTCTGAAGCTTCTTTAGCTTGCATGGCTTTCAGGTTTCCATGCCTAAGCTGTCTGGCTTTTGTGTTCAGTGCCAACGATTTCTTCTTTGATTCATCTTCGCCAAGTTCAAACTCATGGACCTTGAGAGATCCCAACAGTTCTTCTATTCTTAAGGAGTTGAGGTCTTTGGCCTCTTGAATGGCTGTAACTTTGGGTCTCCAGGTTTTAGGTAGGCTCCAAAGAATCTTTCGATTTTTATCTCCAGATTCATAGGTTCTTCCTAAAGACCTTAATCCATTAGATATAGTCTGAAACCTCCCATATATTTATCAATGGTTTCAGAGTCATGCATTTTGAACATCTCATACTGATGTACAAGCATGTTGATCTTAGACTGTTTAACATTCTCCATCCCTTCATGGGCTGATGCTAATGTTTCTCAGATCTCCTTGGCAGAAGCACATTCATGAACTTTCTCATATTCTGATTTTTTCAGAGAACATATCAAATAGAGTTTGGCCTTGGCATTTAACTGAACATGAGCCTTCTGCTCCATAGTCCATTCAGACTTAGGTATGGGCACCCCATCATGCATAGGAACATAATCACCATCAGTGAAAACATCCCAAAGATCAATGTTGTTGCTATCAATAAACAAATTCATATGATCTCTCTAGTAGTGATAATCTACTCCATTGAAGGCTGGAGGCCTGGTGATAGAGGCTCCCTCTATAATGTACTGCCTGTTGCTTGTTGAGGTTTCCATCTGGATCTTTTTCCTTAGCACTTGTTAGATGCTCAACTCGAGACTGAGCTATGATTCCAACTGTAGAAACAAACTGGGAAAAAATAGAAGGGGGGTAAAATAGTGTTTCAATAAAACTTGAACGTTTTTGGAAACATTTTCTCAACAAAGTGTTTTTATAAAAGCTTTCAGATGATATGCTATTATCTGAAGTTTAACATTCCGTCTGAAGGTCTTTCAGAATGATAAAACTTGTTTTTTGAAAAACTGAGTTTACATTTAAGCTTTTATATGAACCAATTCAATTCTCTTCTTGTTAGCTTTAAACTGAATTAAAAAAGTTAAGAGAAGAGAAAGCTTAACCAAAAGATTTATCTTGGTTCACTCACAACCATAGTGAGCTACGTCCAGTCCCAAAGCAAAACACAACACCTGGATTTCCACTAATCTTCAGAAGATTACAAGTATTCTTTTCTGTCAAGCCTCTTCAGGCTCTACAACAAGTATTGTTTACTCACAAGCCTCTTCAAGCTCTACCCAAGTATTGCTTAACAAACAAGCCTCTCCAGGATCAACATCCAAGTGTTTAAAGGTATAAGAAAGTTTAAGCTTAAGAACTACACAAGTTCAGAGCTCAAACAAAGTATTGTATAAGAAAACTGAGTTATTCTCAGGATAAGAAGGTTCGTGTACAAATGAAAATAATCAGAGTGTTTTTATAGCGAAAAACTTGTACTGTATGGGCTCTTTCTTTCTTAGCTTGTTCTCTTTTCTTTGCATGGTTCTACATGAAGCTATTTATAGATGATTGAGATGAAGTCCGTTGAAATCACCGTTGAGAGATAGAATTTAATGCTATTAATCCCATTGTGAAACAGCTTCTGACACAATACAAGGTAGATGTGCAGAACTGTCTCTGTTCTGAACACTGCAAAGACTGCGTTGCAGACATTTTCCTTTCTGGTGCATGTAATTCAATTGTACAAGAAAGTCTTTGTGAAGTTTGCCTTAAAAAGGATAGGCCAAAGACTTGTCTCAGAAGGCATTGAAACTGACTTGAGTCTTTATCAGAGGGCTTCACTCTTCAGATTGCTTCTGACATCAGACACTCTGCCACGTCACACGTCTTCAGATGGACTTCTTGGCTTCAGATGATTCCATGCTTCAGATGGATGGACCACTTCATATGGTTCTACTTCTTTAGAAAGTAGATCACTTCAGATGGTCAACTTGCTGAAACACGAAAAACACATTAAAAGCATATGCAATATTTGCAAGTGATATTTTAAAAGAATTTGTTATTCATTAAAACTTAGGAAAGTGAGACTCAATCATTATTAAATACTTAATGATATTTTTAAGTCTCAACAAATGTAACGTCCTAATTTCCAAATCCGAGAATAATGTCCGTTGGAAACATTGTTCCCAAATTCCTGAAATTAATTTGCGCCATTATCTATATCAACATAACAACCAAACATATTAATTTCTTAGGTAATCCAACGTTTACATAAGCAGAAGCATACAAACATCACTCAAGGATTGTAATTTATACGCCACTTAATGGCTCAAAATACAATATCCCAATTCCCATTAAATTCACCCTACAACTATACACATGTACTAAAAATCTTCCGAGGGGCTGCTGAAACAACCCGGAGAACCAACCCACCATTGCGCTTCCAAGCCATCCGACTTTACTTCTGACTAAACCTCCTGCACATCTAAACATAAAGTCCACAACGTGTGGTGAGACTTACATCCCAATGAATGCGATCAGTCATACAGTGTGGGGAACAAGCAAATGAAGATGCAACATCACACATATAAGTGCTTCACAAATCTACCGGGCAGTCATGCAATGCACATCACAATTCCTTTGGGGGAAAACCACCCATGCAATATTACAGTCACTTTCAAACTGAACCTCGGGTGTTTAACCCACACCAAAGGCGTCTTTCCACTATTACGTCTTTTAAGCGCTCGACCATGTAACCAAGAACTGTCGTCCAGGTCCACCCTCTTAAGTTTTATTATCATCCAAGAATGCACATGCCATTTTGATTAACCTTTTGAGGATCTCATCTCCCTCTTGCCCAAGAGTTCAATGAGATTCCTCATTCCTCTTTGTCCGAAGACCTATTAAAATCCTCTTTGGTCCGGAGACCCATAATTTCCTCTTGGCCAAAGGTCCATGAAAAGTGTTACACATGATTAAGGTGTAAAAGCATGATGCCTTGATAGATAATGAGCATATATATGCATGAACATAAGTATTAACATGAATCCATAGCTCCTATATGGCCTAACTGTCACTATGTAAACTTCAAGCAAAAGACCCTAACCTTCAAACCTAGGGTTAGAGAAACCATAATCTTACAAAGCAAACAATCCAACCATCAACCCTATGTTAGCCTCTAAGCACCCACAAGCAAGCAAAATAAGCAAGGGGAGTAAGAATAGGGGGCATTCATAGGCTCTAAACAAAAAATGAAAGTGAGTGGGTGAACCATACTAACCTCAAAGCAAAAATTGGAGAAGATGGGGGTTGAAGATGACAATCCAAGCTCCTTGAATGGTGTGGGGCTTCAATCCGAACTTCTTCTCCTTCGATCTCTTCCTTCCTCTCTCTAGGTTTACTCTCTTTAAAAGTGAAGGAAAGTGAGAAAGTGAGTAAGAAACAAGTTGTAACTGTGTTTTTAAAAGACTGGACTTGTGAATTCTCGCTCAAGAGAGGACTTCTCGCTTGAGCGAGAACACTGAGGGTGAGCTAGTTGTAATGTCCTAATTTCTAGATTTGAGAATTTAGCTTGTTGGAAGCAAACTCCCCAAATCCCTGAAATTATTTCGCGCCATTTTAAATATCGGATAACAACCACCATATAACGTTTAAGCTTTCAAACGAAAACTCAAATAATATATGGTATCATAACTAAATACATAATGCCTCCGTGGCACAAAATAACAATATGTTTACAACCACTAAGATACCCCCATACATGTGCTTTAAGCAAAATAGAAGGCCCGAAGGCAGCACATGTACAGTCATATCCCTCCAAAGTATACAGATAATACATCAAAATATAATCAAACAGGACCTAACATGTCCCAACACTAATCCTTCAATCCATAACAAAATATAAGAATCACTCCAAGCTCTTAGCTCATGGGCCTGTGCGCGGAAGTACCTGTGCATCTAAAATGTAGTCCACGAAACGTGTGGTGAGACAATGTCTCAGTGAATATAACTATGTAGCATGTAGTGTGAGGGTATATGGGCAAATGATGCACAAGCACAAATTAAGCATTTCAACATTCACGAACTCAATATAATCTCAGTCATAACTATAATTGCACATGATCGGCATAACCCGGCCGACAGGTTCTTATCACTTTATATACTGTGTGGCTAGACCTGAGCTCAGACTACAAGGAACGTCTCCCTTGGGCACTAATCACCACCACTGGGCACTAATCACCCTGGGCACTAATTATCACCCTTAATAGCTGGGCACTAATCACCCAAGTCTTCAATCAATAATAGAGTTACATTCTTTTCATTCTGATAAATTAACTGGCTGGAGCCAAAGCTTAAAAATGTGGGTTTGGAGGCCAAAGCCAAACATCATCTTCTTCAACATTCCCAATCAACAATAAATCAAACATACTCAATAGCTTTCACAATCAACATAAAACATCAAACTAAGTCACACAAACCCCCATTATCAATTATCCCCACAAAACCCCAAACTCTACTACCCTAGGGTTTCTCATACAAGCTCTTAATTCACATAAATCATGCACAACACTTCATCCAACACAAATCAACAACCACAAGTGAAAATGAAAAGGATTAATGGAAGAGGGATCATAGGAAAGAAAACACAAAATGAAAGTGAGGTGTGTGAGTTATACTCAGCTAGAGCATGACGTTAATAAAATTCTTGATCTATGAGACTCCTGGGAGTAAATCCTTGCGTCCCTCTTGTTGTTATATTTCCCTTACTGTAACTACATAATATTTTTCCTCTTTTATTTTCTCCCTCCCCTTAGCATTTGTTTTCTCCCTTTTCTTCCTGGCCGCTTGCAGGCTTGCAGCGCCACCAATCCCTTTTTCTTGACTCGAGTTTTTTTTTTTGCCCCTCCCCAAAATCCTATGCGGCGCAGTAGCAAGACAAAGGGGAAAGAGTACTTGTGTTTACTTCTCATCAATAACACGTCTCCCTATATATAAATGTTTATAATGTATATACAAATATTTGGTTTTTGTGTAGGTGTAAGCAATACATTTTTTTAAAAAACGTATTTCATTTTCTTTTATTAATGCACCTCAATATATGTATCATGTTGTCTTTTATATATATATATATATATAATTTTTATTTTAATTCTACTCAAATATTATAATTTTTATTTTAATTCTACTCAAATATATATGTATTTATTTTAATTCATTTTATTTTTTTTTAATTTTTTTATAGATAAATTATATTTGTTACAATAAAGTGAAATTAATTTGACTTGAATAAAATTAAGGTTTAAGTACCCTATCTTTGTAAATATATCATCTTACTTTATTAATTATTTAACCTATTTTCTCACATATTATTATTATTTAAAATCCTTACAAGTTCTCTCTCTTTCTCTTGTATTGGACATTAACACTTAATCTTCTTTTTCTTATCTAATTTTTCCTCCTATAATTTATTCTCCAATTTACTTTAAAATAAAAAATTCATAATTATTATTTATTCCTCTCAATCTTATATTAAAATTTTAGATCAAAGTCCTTAAATTAAAACAAAAGTAAAAGTAAATAAATTAAGATTAAATAGAAATTTGGGGATGTTACACTGGTCACATGTTCTCGGTCAAGCGAGAGGCTCCTCGCTTGAGCGAGAATGCTCCAGAGAGCACCCCTTTCTGAACGATTTTCGCTTGAGCGAGCCCTTCTGGATCAAGCAAAAATCTTCCGAAGAGTACCCTTTTTCCTCCCCTGTTTCTCGCTTAAGCGAGATCCTTCTCACTCAAGCGAGAATACCAGCTTCCAGTTTTCCCATTTTTACTGATATCCTCGCTCAAGCGAGCGGGGCTCACTTGAGCGAGAACATCAGGACTCAAAGTCCTACTTTCTCACTCTTAAGCCTCCCTTACTTAATTTTACATCCATTTTCCTAATTCTTTTAACAAAATACCTTTCTAACATAGTTCTTTTAATCTAAACCCCTCCCTTCATTTCCATCAACCCTCTTAACTAAATCCTTCCTTCTCAATCTAATCCCCTCATTCCACACCCCTACTTTCTCCCTCATCACTATACCTTGTAATACTTTTCTTCTCAGGGCGTGATCTCTCATAAGCTCAGCCTATAGTTTTGTTTGGCCTTACACCTGGTTTTCCTGATGAATTTCCCCCTTAACACTCATGAACTCTCAATAGATTCTCTATCTCATCTCTTAATTTTCCTTGCATCATTTTTGTCGCCTGAAATAATGTATGCGTTGATTAGCACAGGCTTGATCTTTTTTTTTTCTATCCTTTATTCCTTTCTATTAGCATGTTTATTTATTTATTTTTGTATATGCAGATGCAGATTGTCTCCAACCAAAAAAAAACGATTCATATTGTCACATCATAATTGAATTCCATTTATAGTAGTGAGGCATGATTTAAGCTTATAGCTCACTAGAGCAACCAAGCTCGTTAGGCATATACATGCGATTGACTGTGGAGCTTCATAATATATATGTGGAAAAAATTATATAAGTTCACCAGTCATCGTACAGGGACACACACAATGTAGTTCAGAAATGTAAAACCGCAACGATCTATGTACATTACAATAATTTGTAATAATTTGATTCAATCATTGGAAGTAACGAAAACCAATATTAATTCCTAAATAAACCGAATGACTAAAAAAGAGGGTGGGGATGTGAAAATGGACTGAAGGAAACATGAGAATGAGGGAGTGGGGTAGAAGGTGTGGGGGAAACAGTGGGGTGGATTACAGGGGTGAGGGAAAAGTTGGGTTGGGTTTTTTGGTGGTCCGGGTTGGGATTTCTAGCGGTTTAAGACGTTCAGAAATATATTAATAGACACTTAAGAAAACATGTCACATTAACACTTAACAGACGCCAATTGAGGAGAGGGACTAATTACAAAAATAAATTGGGAGTATACTTTAATAAAAAAATTATAGGAACTAAAAATAAAACTTTAATTTTATCGAGACTAAAAACATATTTTTACCCTTTTTAATAAAGAGTACTTCTAGAACTTAGGACTGCGCACGGATTTCCTTGACTTTCATAAAAGAAAGTAAAAATAATAGTAATTAAATTAAGATTGAGTTATATTCAATGAGTTAATTTTTTAAAATAAGTTCGGGTGAATTATTAGATTTACGTATTATTAAAACTTCTATTCACCATATATTATTAAAACTTTTTTAAAGCAATATCATAACAACTTAAAATAAAATTAAGGAAAAAAGAAAAATACGACACATTAAGTTGGGTTGAGTTTAACCGATTTGAAAATGTACAATAAAAAACTTAATGTGATAATGGTTACTAGGGGCATTCATTGGTTTGGTTCAATCCGATGAACCCGATATGTAACATTCCAGAAATTAGGATCTAGAAAATACCGTAGAAGCCTTAGAATGTAAATCCTACCATGAAAGGGAAGTTAAAATTAGAATGATGATTTAGGGGTTTAGGAGTAAATTAAGAGAAGAGATAAGGGAATCTAGTGAGAGTTTATGAGTTTTAAGGGGAAACCAGAAGGATAATCAGGTATTAAGCCAACACAATTGTAGATTAACCTTAGGAGGGATCACACCCTGAAGCGGAAAGGCTAACAAGTTATAAGGATGAGGAAGAAAATAGATGTTTGAGTGAGAGAACTAGATTGAAGCGGAATGAATTAATTTTAGAGGGATGTCGGTAAAGGAAGGAAGAAGCTTAGACTATAGGTACTGAGTTAGAAGGGTGTGATAGCAGATTGATTCCCGGATCTAAATTTGAAGCAAGGGACCACAAAGAAGAGTTAGTAATTCGGCCAAGATGGAGAAATTAGGTAGAAAAATAGCCTCATAAAAAGTAGGGAAAATTGAAGAAGAAAAGGTGAAAATGGAGAAGAAAAGAGGTGAAGGTGAACGCCACTGCTACAGGCAACTCCCACAATAGATAAATTCGTTGCTAGACGCCACTGATTCAGGGGAATCAGATAAGTCTCAGATGGTTTGAGCAAGAACCCCCAATCCTTCTCTACTCACAAGGTTGAGGAGGAATTTTGACATTATGCAATTACTCTAAATCAAAGTTACAAAAATGGAGACAGGATCCCCCTATTTATAAGAAACTTGGGCAGCCAAAATAGACAAGAAAATAGTGGAAGACTAAATTTCTACTCCTAATGGGATTTGATCCCATGACCTCCTAGACACTTAGCTAAGCCAACTCTTAGCCAATAAACCCACTAAAAGAATCGCTCATATTAAGCGTAGTAATTAGGAAAATTACAAACAAGTCCTATTACAATTGAATCCTAATTAACTCCTAATTAAATGAAGTCTTCATGTTAACTTGGATCAACTTGGTCAAAGGTTGACCATAGGGGTTGACCAATAATATGGTTGACCAAAAGCTTGGTTCAACTCCAAGCACCCCGGACAGGTCCAAGCTTGCCTCTAGTTCAACAAACCCCAGCTGCCAGCTCAGAACTCAACTACAGTTGCATTCAGGATGATTCTGTAGAAAAGAACTAGGATACAAGGGTCAAAGTTAGCAGGAAAGGCTTGGGAGGGAAATGGAGAATTCCATTATGCAGTGGGCTCGCTCACGCAAGATTACTGTCGTTTGAGCGAGAGGGAAAAAAGGGTGAGTATGTGTTCTGTCATTTTCACTCAAGCGAGAAGGCTCTTTCTTGAGCGAGAAACATAACTGGTTTGGAGGGCTCTCTGTGTTGATTTGCGCTCAGGCTCGCTCAAGCGCAATTAGGGAAATGCGCCCTCTCGCTTGAGCGAGAAAGCCCCTTTTTGCCTCCAAGTTGGTCTCCCTCAAGCGGTCAGGCTCTCGCTTGAGTGAGAACGCACTTCCAGCAAGGCTCAGTGTTGCTCGCTCAAGCGAGAATATCCTCACTTGAGCGAGAACGCATAGATCCAATTTTTAAAAATACATTCGTTAGGGCTTTTGCCCTCATTCTTTTCCATTTTCTCCACTTTTAGATGTAGAAACCACAGAAAACACTAAAAGGGGGTTGAATAGTGTTTTATAATTTCAAACTGATTTTATGAAAACCTTTAAACAAGCAGAACTTTCACAACGAAATAGGTAACTTTTTGAAACTGGAAGTTAAGGTACTTGCTGAAGTTGCTTCAGCAGGTCTAATAAAACAATTTCTAAAACTTTGTTTCTAAAAGCTTTTGAATTTGTTTAAGTTTCAATTTATAAAACAGTTTACTTAGAACCCTCCAAGTTAGTTTAAATCAAATTTAAAGAGATAAGGGTAAGAGAAAACTTAGCCACAAAATTTATATTGGTTCACCCACTACCACTGTGAGCTACGTCCAGTCCCAATGCCAAACCAGCAAAGGATTTTCCACTATCTGAACAGATACAAGTATTCTTTTTCAGTCAAGCCTCTTTAGGATCTATACAACAAGTATTGTTTTACAGTCAAGCCTTTTCAGGCTCTAAAATAAGTATTCTTTAAACAGCAAGCCTCTTCAGGCTCAAACAGAAACAATGTATGAAATGATATTGCTTAAGCTTTGAAACTACACAAATTTAAAGCCTAAACTGGGTAAGATGTACAAATAACTGAGTATAACTCAGGATAAGAAAATGGTGTACAAATGAAATAGATTGAAAATATTTCTTAGAGAATTTTGACAGCAATTCAGCAGATTCGTTTGTTCAGTTCTCTCTCTTCTTTCTCTTGCATAAGATTTCGTATTTATAGCAGAAGAGAAATGAGACCAGTAGACTTCTCTAAATCCTGTTGAGAGATAGCTTTCTTCCCGTTGAGACACATAGCTTTGGTAGCTTACAGCAGCAGGCACAACAGGTGGTAGGTGTCAGCAGCGCAGACTCTACTTTTCTGAGCAAAGTGTACTTCCACAGTAGGAATTGCCTTTTTGGTGAACAATGATTTGAAATATGCCAAAAAGTTATTGTTCTGACTTTCCAGAAGGAGTAGAGGCACAGACAACTGAGGAAAGCTATGAAAGACTTGAGTCTTCAAAAGGGATGAACAGAGAAACTCTTTTCCAAAAAGCATTTGAAGATTGGCGAACCACTGAAGGAACCCTTGACAAAACCTTTGGCTAAGTCCTGGTTAAGCCCAGAATGAGAGTCGGCCACGTTTTATCAGAAAATTTATCAAGCCAAACACTCTGCAGAAATTACATTTCAATTCCTTGTACTTAGCTCTTATCATTTGTATCCTGAGTTTTCTCAGTTATCCTTTGTACAAGAGAACCTGAGTTTAAGTTTCTCAGAAACTTAAACCTATCATATTTGTAAACATTGTAAAGTGTCTGAGAGCCTGGAGAGGCTTGGAGGAACAAAGAATACTCGTGTTTAGCTTGGAGAGGCTGTGTCCAAAGAATACTTGTGTTTAGCCTAAAGAGGTTGGGTTCAAACAATACTTGTAATCTTGCGGGATTAGTGGAAAATCCAGTGGAGTATTGCCCTGGGACTGGACGTAGCTCACTGGGCTAGTGGGTGAACCAGGATAAATTTATGTGGTCAAGTTCTCTCTACCCTTTACTCTTTATATTCTGTTTAAACTAACCAAGGAGGGTTTTAGAAAAGTTGTTTTATAAATCCACGCAGAAAATAATCTTTTCTTTATGCAAAAACGTTTAAAAAGGCTTTTATTCAACCTTCTGAGTTGCATCAGCAAGTTGCTGAACTTCCAGTTTCGGAAGGTTGCTCAAATATTTTCAAACTCAGTTTGCTTGTTAAAAGGTTTTCAAAAATCTGTAAAGAATTATAAAACACTATTCAGCCCCCCTTCTAGTGTTTCCTATGGTCCTAACATTAGCTCCATTCCTGCAAAATTATCTTCTAGATCTGATAGTTCCCTATTAGTCTCTTTAGCATCATTAAATCTGACATGAATAGATTCTTCTACTGTCAATGTTCTAAAGTTATAAACTCTATAAGCCTTGGCTGTTTTTGAATAACCAATAAAGAATCCTTTATCAGATTTAGAGTCAAATTTACCCAGATCATCTTTGGTGTTAAGTATGAAACACTCAGCCAAAAATGTAAAAATAAGAAAAGTTGGGTTTTCTTCCTCTCCACAATTCATAGGGAGTTCTCTTGAGAATTGGTCTTACCAAAATTCTGTTTTGAATGTAACAAGCTGTGTGAATAGCCTCTGGCAAGAATGATCTTGGTAGATTACTTGAAATGAGCATGGTTCTACCCATCTCCTGCAAGATTATGTTCTTTCTCTCAACAACCCCATTTTGCTGAGGTGTTCTAGCCACAAAGAAATTGTGTGACATCCCATTCTCATCACAGAACATGTTGAAGCTTGAGTTTTCAAACTCACCACCATGGTCACTTCTGATTGCAGATATGCAAAAACCTTTTTCATTTTGCACCTTCTTACAGAATTTTGTGAAATTCTCAAAAGTCTCATCCTTGCTTTTGAGGAATATAACCCATGTGTATCTAGAGTAGTCATCAACAATGACTAAGCCATATTTTTTACCAGCCATGCTTTCAGTTCTTGTAGGACCAAACAAATCAATGTGAAGTAGTTCTAAAGGTCTTGAGGTAGACACAACATTTTTACTCTGAAAGAGCTCCTTGTTTGTTTACCTTTAAGACAATTTTCACATAAAATGTCATATTTGAAAGAGAGCTTGGGCAGTCCTTTTACAAGGTTGTGTTTTGTTGACTTTGAGATTAATCTCAAGCTGGCATGCCCAAGTTTCTGGTGCCAAATTCATCTTTGACAAAAAGAAGACAAGTTACATTTTGATATGCAAGTTCCTCAAGATCTATTTTATACACATTACTGTGTCTTTTGGCAGTAAAAATGACATGGTCAGAAGCATTTTTTAGTACACATCCATCCTTGGTGAAGGATACAACATATTCACTGTCACATAATTGACTTATACTCAGCAGGTTGTGTTGAAGACCTTCAACAAGGAGAACATTTTGAATAACAGAGAGAGGGGATATACCTACTGATCCAATACCAGTGATTCTACCTTTCTGGTTTCCTCCAAAGGTGACCACCCCTTCATACTTAGGTCTAAGGTTTTGGAACAAAAACCTTTCTCCCGTCATGTGTCGCGAGCAGCCACTGTCTAGGTACCATTTGTGGTGTCTCCTTTGTCCTATTAAACATATCTGCAACAGGAATAATCAGAGACTTAGGTACTCACATCCTTTTGGGTCCTTTTCTGTTAGTAGCAGGTTTTCCCTTTCTCTTGTGTTTGCACTGAAACATACTTTGCCCAGGCTTCCCACAATGAGAGCATCCCCTACCTTTCTTAGCTTTTTCAGCAGGTTTAAAATTTGAATCATGTGATGATTCACTGTCTGAGTATCCTAGACTCCCTTTGTTCTTGGAGTTCTTTTGAACACCCAACATTCTATTGAGATTCTTAGTTCCATTAACAAAGTTGGCAAGGTCTCTAGTAAGTTCAGCAACTTGCTTCTTAAGAATTTCATTTTCTTTGATTAAACTTCCTGAACTACTAGCCTCAGAGTTCTTTAAGAGTCTTTCCTTAAGTAAAAGATTTTCAGTCTCAAGAGTTTCATTTCTTGTTGCAACTTTAGTATATGCTCTAGACAAATCTTTATACTCTTGGAAAAGCTCTTTAGAACTTTCCAGCAAGTCATCATACATGTCTTGTAGATTTTGAGGGATTACCTCAGATTCAGAGTTGTCTGATGAAGGATGACTTGCCACCAAACAGAGGTTGGTTTCCTCAGCAGACTCATCTTCCTCTTCTGAGGTTGAATCATCTAAGTCCTCCCAGGTTGCCATCAAACCATTTTTCTTCTTAAAGAATTTCTTCTTCTTATAGGAGGGTTTCTTTAGCTTTAGACAATCAGCCTTCATATGCCCTGGCTGTTTGCATTCATAACAAATTATCTTGTCAGTAGAAAAGATTCTTTACCTGACTTACCCATTTTAGTTTCAGAGGATGAGCTTCTTCTGAATTTTCCCTTTTTCTAAAGCATCCTCTTGATCTTCCTGCTTAAAAGATCTAGATCATCATCATCAGAGCTGCCTTCAGAGTCCTCATTACCTTCTAAAGTTTCCTCAACTTTCATGGCTTTATGTGGTCTATTCTTCAGTAGCTTGGACTTGGCATTCAAAGCCAATGACTTCTTCTTTGGAGCATCTTCACCAAGCTCTAACTCATGGACTTTGAGGGATCCGAAGAGTTCCTCCATTCTTAAAGTATTGAGGTCTTTAGCCTCTTGAATGCTAGTAACTTTGGGCCTATATACCTTTGGTAAACTCCTAAGAATCTTGTGATTATTATCACCAGAATCAAAGGTTCTGCCTAAAGACTTGAGTCCAACAGTTATGGTTTGAAACCTCCCAAACATTTGATCAATGGTTCAAACTCTTGCATCTTAAACATCTCATATTGATGAACAAGCATGCTGATCTTGGATTGCTTGACGTTATCAGTCCCTTCATGGGTTGATGCCAAAGTATCCCAGATCTCCTTGGCTGAAGAGCATCCGTGCACCTTCTCATATTCAGATTTACTCAAAGAACAAACTAAATAGTGTTTTTCCTTTTCATTAAGTTGTACACGTTCCTTCTGTTCACCAGTCCAGACTGCTTCAGGTATAGGTACACCACCATTTGTAGGAGTGTAATAACGATCAATGACTACATCCTAGAGATCTATGTTGTTGCTTTCAATAAACAGCTTCATACGATCTTTCCAATAATAGTAATATGTACCATTAAACGTTATGGGCCTTGAGACAGAGGCTCCTTCTGCAATGTAGTGAGGATTGCTTTTTGAGGTTTCCATCTGGATCTACTTCCTCAACACTTGTTAGATGCTCAACCCGAGGTTGAGCTCTGATACCAACTATAGAAACCACAAGAAACACTAGAAGGGTGGTTGAATAGTGTTTTATAATTTCAAACTGATTTTATGAAAACCTTTAAACAAGCAGAACTTTCACAATGAAATAGGTAACTTTCTGAAACTGGAACTTGCTGAAGTTGCTTCAGCAGGTCCAATAAAACAGTTTCTGAAACTTTGTTTTTAAAAGCTTTTGAATTTGTTTCAGTTTCAACTTATAAAAAAGTTTACTCAGAACCGTTCAAGTTAGTTTAAATCAAATTTAAAGAGATAAGGGTAAGAGAAATCTTAGCCACAAAATTTATACTGGTTCACCCACTGCTACTGTGAGCTACGTCCAGTCCCAATGCCAAACCAGCAAAGGATTTTCCACTATCTGAACAGATACAAGTATTCTTTTTCAGTTAAGCCTCTGAAGTTGGTTGGATGTCTCTAGAAGGGGGTTTGAATAGAGACTTTAAAATTTTTTCCTGAAATTTGCACACTTAAATTTCCAAGTTGAGACGTGATCTCAAGTCTGATGACTTGGAGTCTCAATTGAGTTAGATGATATGCAGTTTCAATTTAACTAATTTGTTTTATCTAAAGTCAAGTATAAGATATTTTAGTTACTCAAATATGGTTTTGCTTGAAGTAATTTAATTAATCACGTCATCACAGATTTGAGATGAGTGAAGAGCAATGTAAAGTAAAGAGATAGAGAGATGTACAAAGATCTTATCCTGGTTCACCCACACCTTGGGCTACGTCCAGTCCTCACAACACGTGAGATTTCCACTATTGACAATCACAGCCAAATACAAGTATTCTTACAGCCTCTTCAGGACGTCTCTCACACCAAGCCTAGGCACTCCTATCTTGGTTGAGCCAGAAGTATTCTTACAGCCTCTTCAGGACGTTCACACTCACTCTGAGACTAGGCTTCCTCCTTTATCCGATGAGACTGGTTACAAATGATTTGTAGGATAAGATGGGTCTAGCTTAAAATCATACAAAGTATGGATGGACAGTGAGCTTAGGTAAGGTTACTTTTCATCTATACAGGTAGAAAGATTAAGACCTAAGAAGAGAAAATAAGCTGAGACTACAATTGTTCTCAAGTTGAGATCAGATCTTCAGTATGATAGACTTGAGATGTGGACTTGAGATGTAAGGATGATCAATATTCAGCGTAGTCTCTCTCACTCATTCTTCACTGTAGACTTCAGTATTTATTTCAAATGTAACTAGCCGTTTATGGTCGTTATTCTAGCCGTTGAGAACCACTATAGGTGAGAGGAACTCTTCTGTTGAGGAGACAACTTACTTTTCAGGATCTGATGTCATTGTACCAGTGTACAGTGTACTTGTCTTGACCTTGTGTAGACCCTATGCCATGTCTTCTCAAGCTGAACTTGAGTCTCATCTTTTGCGCAGGGTCTGGCTTTCATAATTTGCATCTGAGCTTGGGTCTCAACTCTTGCATATGATCTTGAGCTTACGTCTCAAGCTAATCTGGGGTCTTTTCTAAGATAAATGACATTGAATCTGATCTGCTCAATCATTATGTCTGAGTCTCATCTTTCAACTGACTTGTTTTCAGAGTGAGTAATGTTCAAACCATTTCTGAATCTGCTTCTTATACTTTGAGATGACCTCTTGCTTGAGTCTGCATCTATTCTAAAGCCAGCGTCTCAAGCTGACTTTGAATCTCTTCCTTGCTCATTATTCTTACTCTAAGTCTTGTCCTATGGCATTTCATGATTCTGACTCTTATGCTTTGTATCCTCAAAGATGTTCTTTGAGCTTCACTTGTTTGATCAAAATCTGCAAAATAAAGTCTAGAAACTCTGCCATATACTTGAGCACACAGTTAGTTGAAACAATAAGATGCATCTCATCTAGTTCAGTATACATCTAAACTTAATGGTTTGGCTCATTAAAAACATTAGGAGTGAGTTTGTCTTAACAGCCTCTTCAGGCTCTATACAACAAGTATTGTTTTACAGTCAAGCCTCTTCAGGCTCTAAAACAAGTATTCTTTAAACAGAAAGCCTCTCCAGGCTCAAACAGAAACAGTGTATGAAAAGATTCTGCTTAAGCTTTGAAACTACACAAGTTTAAATCCTAAACTGGGTAAGATGTACAGATAACTGAGTATAACTCAGGATAAGAAAATGGTGTATAAATGAAATAGATTGAAAATATTTCTTAGAGAATTTTGAAAGCAATTCAGCGGGTTCGTTCGTTCAGTTCTCTCTCTTCTTTCTCTTGCATGAGATTTCTTATTTATAGGAGAAGAGAAATGAGACCGGTAGAATTCTCTAAATCCCGTTGAGAGATAGCTTTCTTCCTGTTGAGACACATAACTCTGATAGCTTACAGCAGTAGGCACAATAGGTAGTAGGTGTCATCAGCGCAGACTCTACTTTTCTGAGCAAAGTGTACTTTCACAGCAGGAATTGCCTTTTTGGTGAACAATGATTTGAAATATGCCAAAAAGCTACTGTTCTGACTTTCCAGAAGGAGAAGAGGCACAGACAGCTGAGGAAAGCTATGAAAGACTTGAGTCTTCAGAAGGGATGAATAGAAAAACTCTTTTCCTAAAAGATATAAGTCTCAGTACGACGTTTCTCTCTCCGGATAGTCTACTAGCTTCAGCAAGTTTTGATTCTTCAGCAGGTCTCTCTAATTCAAAACGTTGCACTACATTAGCAGGTTGCACTTCTTCAGAGAGTTGCTCCTATAGAAAGTTGTTCAAACATAGAAAGAACCTTGAGCAGAATATGTTCCTTCTTTAAGGAAACATAATCAAATTTGTTAATCATTAAAACTCAGGGTTATGAGACTTAAACATTATTAACCAATTAATAATATTTTTAGACTCAACATTAGAGAGAGGAACTAGAGAGAGGGAGATGAAGGAGAGAGGATTTTATTGAAGCCCCCACACCAATCAAGGAGCTAGGATCATCATCTTCAACCCCTATCTTCTTTATTCCTTGCTTTGAGGTTGTAACACCCGCATTTTTTTTTTTGCCTGTATGCTTTTTATTGTGTGATTTATTGAATTTTGAGTGATTAAATATTTTTAATCATCAAAATTGGTTTTAATGAGTTTAGGAATGAATTTCCTATTTTTCTAGAATTTTTGGGAATTTTTGGTAAATTTTGGGATTTTGGTGCAAAATTACCATTTTTCCCCTACTCTTTTTAGAACCAGGCCCGAATACCCTTGATCCGGGCCAGAAAAATCTGCATCATCCTTCCTTTCCCCTCTCCCAAAGCTGTGTGTGTGTGCATGTGTGACACATGTTGGCTTCACATCCTTTCTTAAGCCAAAAGTCAAAAATAAAGTAAAGGAAAAGCTTATGGTGTCATAACCTATCATAACACTTGTCCATTCTTTCCTTACCAACATGCAAAATTGTTTCCATTTACTCCATTTCTCTCAAAAGAAACTGTGAACCCCCTCCCTCTCATTCTCTCTATTCTCCATTTTTCTCCATCACTTTCTAAGTGAATGGTTCCATTTTTGAACCTTGAACTTCAAAATCTAGCCTCCAACCTTTGAAGAAGCTTGTTTGGGTGATCAAGAGGAGTTCAAAGAAGGAGTTTTTGTGGATTTTGTTGCACCTTTTCAATAGAGTTTTCCTTAGGTAAAGGGGGGGGGGGAGAGAACCTTGAACTCTAGTAGGATTGGTGACTAGAGTTAAGGATTACCCTTGATCCTTGTCCCTAAACCTTTTTCTCTTGGAAAAATGAGTTTGTTGGAACCTATTTCCTTGAGAAATGATTCGACTATGTGTTGATGATCTTATATGGTTGTTCTAAAATGTTTTTTATTGGTTAAAATGTGCTTAAATGATGATTTTTAATGCATGCAAGCCATGAGTTTTGATTGAAAAAAAATTCTCCTTTTTCTCCTATATAGATTCGGCCATAACATAATAATGGGGGTGCATGTGTTTAAAAATTCATTTGATGATTTTAACATGTTTGTACGATGAATCTAAGTACATGCATGTGATTGTTTGGAATTATAAAAATTGATTGGTGTGATTGAATCATGAAAAATGATGTTTTTGGGCTTATGAACAAAATATGAACTTGATGATGTTGCTTGGCATATTTGGGTGAATTAGTATGAAATTGCTTGATTAAAATGCTTGTGGATGATTATACTTGAGTTTGGTAAATTTTGGGAATCGTTGGATTTTGATGTTTTTTATGAACATTCATAGTGTTCATCATTTGTTCTTGGTGTTCTTGAACACATTCATGATAAACTCATGAAAGAATTGGTTTGATCTTGTTTTGGTGATGAGAAAAGTGTTAAAGTGTTTATGGGCCCTAGTGGCCCAATAAGCTAAAAGTGTAACTATTTAAAGTGATAACTAAATTAAAAGGAAACAAATTTTTGGTAAATTATATAAACCAAATTCGGGTCCAAAAATAGACCTATTTAAAAGTCACCCTAAAATCCATAATATGTGATGGTAATGTGAAAAAATTGGACCCCTATGGGTTACCTAACCTTTGGGCCTTTAGTTTAGGCCCAATGCCATAAAAAAAAGAAGAAAAAGGGCCAAAAGACTCATCACAAAGTCAACCAAAAATAATATTATATGGACTTGGGTTTAAGTTAGAATTGGGCTTCAACTCTAATCCAACCTATCAAAACCAAAACTTAGAATTAAATTAGTGGGCTTATTAATCCAACTTGCCCAAGTTAATTAACCCAACCCACTTAAATTAATTAAGTGAAGAAAATTAATTAAGATTAAAGTTAATTAACCCTAATGAAGATTAACTTTAATCTTAATCATTAGTTACTAATGAGGTATTAATCAAGTAATTAAGGCTTAATGGTAATTAAGAACAAATTAATTGTGATTAACCTTAATCAAGTATAATTAAAAGCCTAATCCAAGATTAAGGAAGAGATTAAGGAATAATTAATAATTAATTAGGATCTTAAGTAAAGATTAAGACTTAATTAAGGATAATTAGGTTTAATTATAGTCTAATTAAAGAAAATTAATTATGATTAAGGAATAAACCAAATCCTAATTAGACGTACAAGATGAATTAAGATAGGTAACACTATTCATAAGACACAATCATAAGTCTTAGTAAGCTGTAGGACTTAAGTGAAAGTGATCATTGATTTAAGAAAAACATTAGTATAGATTACCTTAAAAGTTTATAACAAACAAACTCTTCTTGCATAAGACTTGAGAAGCCAAAGTGAGAGAGTGGGGATTAACCCAAGAAAGGGTTTGAATCTCCTTGTGAAGGGGAGACATTGAATCGGGTCATACCACGGGGAGTGGTGACGTGGAATGATTCAATGGGCTTTGCCTGTAAGGATGTGTATGCTTAAAAGCATTGATTGTGTGACATGCATCATAAAGCATTGATGATGTTCAAGGTTGAAAACCTTGCGACCTATATGGCAGTGACACTTGGTACAGTGGGAAACTGGTTGGGAAGGGTGCGCTGGGTTTTGCAAAGAACTCCAACGGGTCCTGAAATGGGACGCCAGCCCTGAGGATAGTTGAGTTCCAGAAAGGCTCAGGTGACGTAGGCTCGCTCCCAACTGTCGAGTATGAAGGGGATCAGGCTTAACTATCTTGTCGCTCTCAAGGTTTCGGGGTCAGTTAAGATTGTCTGGAAGACGGATAAAATGATTTGGCCAAAATATTTGAGTAATGCTCTTGTATCGGTGCTAGTACAGACTCTAACTCTTGATATGTTGTACATATATGGTCAGGCAGTTGCTGTGTGTACCGTGGATGGTGATTTTCCCCGGGCCCTCATGCATCAGCTACAGCATTGTGGTTGCAAAGTATGCAATAGTTTGTGTGCATCATGGTAAAGTCATGTGTGATTATTTGTTTGGTTGGACTGTGTGAATTTTCCTGTGTATGTGCTCTAATTCACTATATCCTATGTTTTGTGAGTTCATGTGACGTGTTCTCACCCTTTCTTTCTGTTATTTGGTTATTGGGTCTCTTTTGCTACGTCGATAGCCGGCATTGGAGATCAGCAGTATGACGTCAATGAGAGTGGAGCTACGTTGGATGCCCAGGGGTTCCTGGAGGGTGACAGATATCCCTAGCAGGTGTATCTTCACAGGAGAGGTCCAAGTCATCGTTACCCACCCTGGCCTCCCGTTAGTACCTGAAGTGGACTTCGTTGTACCGGTGACTCTCGAGTTCCAGACGCCACCAGAGTTGGTGCACTACACTACCTTTCGTCATTCTCGCTGTCGCCCTGTATCTTTGGTGGCTTCTCAGTCATCATGGATAGAAGACCTGGTGGGGCCTAACTCCCCCGGATACTCGCCTGCTTCTAAGGCATCTGGTTCACAGTCTCTGCGTTCTGATGCGCGGGACCATTCCCTCTCGGACGAGTTGGAGATGATCATCATCGAAGACACGTCAGAGGAGGAGGAGCCAGAGGAGGAGCCAGAGGAGGATCCTTCCCAGTCTAGCGACGACGAGTAGGGTAGTTGTTGATTGAGTCTAGTTAGTGACAGCTCTGAGTTGCGACCTATCCTTTTTATATTTTGTTGAGGTCATATTGATCATTTGATTCACTTCTAGAACTCTTATTTTCATATTGTTGTTGTAATGCTCGAGAAGTACACTGGTTATGTATATAATTTCATGCACTATTTGTTTCACCTGTGGTATTAAGTAGAATGTATGTGTGCATATATGTGTACGCGACATGGTAAATATTCTTGACATTTTTGTGAAAACAAGCTTCACAAGTAAGGAAAGAATATTTTATAAACAATTAAAATAGAACTAGAGATGTAGTAGGTCAACGGCTACTAAATCCTTTTCAAAAAAAAAATTCGCATCTTTACAGATTTTAATTAATACTTTCGTTGGTCACGTGTAACACATGTGGCATTCTTAGTGGTAACTAGGGGTGTCGTAGAGGTGAGTGGGATTCACCCACTCGCTTTCATCCTTGTATGAGATCTTATTAATGCCCCTTATTCTTACTCCCCTTGCTTATGTTGCTTGACTGTTTTTATTAGAGGTGAATCTAGGGTTGATGGTTGGATTTATTGTGTTAAATGCTTATGTTGCTCTTGCCCTAGGTTTGAGGGTTAGGGTTTTGCTTGAAATTCACATGATGATGATGATTAGGCTTTATAGGAGTTATGCACTCATGCTAATACTCATGTTCATGCACCCGTTATCAATTTTCATGTTTTAAAACCCTAATCATGTATAAAATGTTTTCATGGGCCTATGTCCAAAAAGGAACTATCATGGGCCTTTGGCCAAGGGGATTTTTCATGGGTCTTTGGACCAAAGAGGAAAAAAAAGGAATTTTATGGGTCTTCGGACCAAAGAGGAAAAGAGGAACGAGGTAATCACATTGACCTCTAAGCCAAGAGGTGAATGGGGATCCTCAATTAAAAGGAATCACATGCATATCATTCTTGTTTGATAATAAAACTTAAGAGGGTGGCCTTGGACAACGGTCCTTGTTCACATGGTCGAGCATTCAAAAGACGTAATAGTGAAAAGACACCCTTAGTTTCGGTTAAACACTAGATTTGCTCCTTGAGGGAGAATTTGATTGAGTAGTTTCTATGGTATGTATGATTAGATTTTGGATTGCTGCAATTTCATTTGCCTGAAATCCCTACATTGTATGCATGATCACATTCACTGGGACGTAAGTCTCACCACATGTTGTAGATTTCATTTCAGCTGTGCAAGGTGTTATTCTCGGAAGTCAAGCCGGATTGCTTGGAGGCTCAAGATGGTTTGCTCCTGTAGGTTTCCATGTTGCTTCCCAGAGGAATTTTGAGGATATTGTGTTGTAGGTTGATATTTGATGGGCAAGCTATAGTATTGTATTCTAAACCACTAAGTGGTGGTTAAATTACAATCTTGAGTTCTGCTTATGTAAACGTTGGATTACTTAAGCACCTTCTTGTGATTGATTGTATGTCGATATCGATAATGACGCGAAATAATTTCATAAACTTGGGAATATGTCTCCAACGGACATTATTTCTGAGTCCACAAAATTAGGACATTACACGATAAACCGAACTGAACCAATCTGATTGGATTCTTTTAGCTCAATCGGGTTGGACCCGAACCAAACTAAATCAAACCCAACAATGATTGGTTCGGGTAACGAATTAAATACATTGGACCATTTACCCGAACCGAACCGAACCACCCTTAAATAATAAAATTATACTAAAATGAAAAATTGGAAGAGATGAGAGATTAAACTCAACATAATTTTTTATTATAGAAGAGAAATTAAACATAAACACGAGGTTTTATCATAGATTGTCTTTTTCTTAAATGAATCTTTCTATTATTTGCTAAGAAAATTGAAAAATAACTTCGATTTTATTGGGATGATAAAATCCATGATCCGATTAACCGAATTGAACCAACTCGTTCTTGATCGGTTTGGTTTGGTTTGGGTCGCTTACAGAAAAATTGAAAAAATCCGAACCGAACCGAACAGTTTTATTTGGTTTGGATTTGTTTTTCCTACAGAACCGAACCAAGCCGATCCGTCAACACTCCTAAATGGTTACACTCTTTTTTATTTGATTTAATTCAAATGTTACTTAACTCAATTTATTAACTTGATAAATACCAAAATATATAATCACCCCTGGTTAAAGTGATAAGGGATAAAGAAATCTGGAAAAAAACAAATTCCTTTTATATTTAGATGATTTCTCAAAGTAAAAGCACTTTATTGGATAAATAACATAATGATCTTCATGCCATTACTTCAATATCTAAAGTAATAGTTTGACAATAGCACTTGTCACATCTGCTACAGTACGCATAAAAGCATTTTCATTGGTAAGTGGTGATTTCCCAGAGAAGCTCTCTTCACAAGATTTGGCATCAAGACCAGAATCAGTTGCCGCTTCTTCTGCGAATTTAGGGTCTCCAAAGCGCAGAGCTTGAGTAGCTCTTGGTACATCAACTTCCAAAATTGCTCTATATTTAAAAGCACATGAACTCAAGGCTTTCTTTTCCCCACCCTCTTTAAGAAGTTGATTGATTTTGTTCAACACACTATTTGATTTGGCTTTGATTTCATCCACCATGATTTGTGCAAGGCCTTTGACATCTGCACTAGAGCTACGAGGGTCTGCTTGAAGGATTTGAATACAAAAACTAGGGGAGGGTGTTTTATTGCAGGTTTCCTGTATGAGTTTGACATTATTTGGATGCAAAAGTTTACAGTGGCCGATTGGCATTGAAATTGTAGATAGAACAAGAATGCTACATACAAGAGATAGGAGCTTCAAGATTGCCATCTTTGTTAACAATGATGGTTGATAAAATTAGAAACCTTAAAATTTAAAGAGTGATTTGTGAGAACCGAGAACTAAAAATTGAGATTGTATTGTTCAGTCAACTGAACTTATATAAAACTTCTTTAAAGCATTTTTAAAATAATAATACAAGAAGATATGGCAGATTTTGTCATTAATAATACAAGAAGATATGACACGGTAAGTAAATGATATTATTAATGACATTTAATAATACTTTTGAATAATAGTTAATAACACTATTAATTATGGACCGTTAATTTTAAAAATAATAACTCTCACTTAGGAAAATAAACCTATTAAAGTAATCAATAAATAGAATTAAATAACATTTTTAATATAATAATAAATAAAATAAATCTGGATAACAATATTAAATACTATATTTAATATTAATATTCAACATAATAAATCTATGTATCTATCTATATAAGTAAAATAGTCTTGAATATAATAGCATTAAATATTGAATTAAATACTACATTTTATATAATACTCCCCCGGTCATATTTATAAAATAACGTTTGGAGCTTTTTAAATGGTCCTATTTATAAGACAAAGTACATTAATCTTGAAGCACTTATCGTTCTTTCTCATATTTGCCCTTATTGACCATTAAATGTTTTAAAGTGACACAATTACCGTGATAGTGAAGTTTAATTTTAAATAGAGGTGAACTTGTAATCTTATAGAGTAATTCATTGAAAACAAAACGCATTAATTATTTTTCTTAATATATCTATTTTTATCTGAATTGTCTTATAAATAGGACCGAAAGGAGTAATATATAAAATAAACTTGAGCAACAAAATTAAATACTGTATTTAATACCATAGTTTTAAAATTGAACTGGTCAGTCTGGTTCGACCGATCCAACCAGGAATCGATCTGGTAATTGGTTCGTTCAACCCTAAAATAATACATTTGATATAATAATAAATAAAATAGATCTGGACAATAGTATTAAATATTATATTTAATATAAAAAAAATCTATCTATCTATATAAGTAATAGCATTAAATATATAACATTGAACACTATATTTGATGTAATAGTAAGTAAAATAGACATGAACAACAACATTAAATACTATATTTAATATAATATACGGAGTAAAATAGTCTTGCACAATAGTATTAAATACTATATTTAATGGTTTTAAAAATAATACTATATTTAATAAAATAATAAATGAAATAGATTTGAACAATAATATTAAATACTATATTTAATATTAATATTTTATATAATTAATCTATCTATTTATATAAGTAATATCATTAAATATATAACATTGAATACTATATTTAATATATAATAAGTAAAATAAACATGAACAATAACATTAAATACTACATTTAATATTATATAATAAACCTATATATATTATACTCAGGCAGAAAAGGGGTGTTTCTGGTTTTCTCGCCCAGGCTCACTTAAGCGAGACTGAGCAAGAAAACTAAATCAGAATGGGCTTTCAGGAATGGAAATTTCGCCCAGTCTCACCCGGGCACGCCTGAGCAAGAGCACGCTGACAACATTCCTTAAAAATACGTTAGGCTCTTTTTTTCCCAGTTTTCTCCCATTTTTAAACTTTTAGAGAGAGGAACTTAGGAAGAAGAAGAAAAGGAGTTGCAACCTTTCTCTTAGAGATCATCCACAAGCTTGGATGCATCCTTCCACCACTCCCTCACTTCGATTTCCCCTATTCTTGAGGTGAATGTGGTTCACCCACTCACTGTCGTTATTGAATGAGAACCCATGTATGCTCCCTATTCTCACTCCCCCTGCTTTCATTGTTTGATTGTGCTTGATTAGAGTTAACGCTAGGGTTGATGGTTGAATCTATTGATTATATGTCTACATTTCTCTAACCCTAGGTTAGGAAATTTGGGGTTTTTGGCTTGATTGTTACATAATGATGATGAGACCCTAGAGAAACATACTTTCATGTGAATACCCATACTCATGCACTTGTTATCAACTTTCATGTTCTTAAACTACTCATGTTTGAAAGAAAAGATTTGGGTCCTTGGACCTCATGTTCTAAAAGAGAAGATTGGGTCTTTCGACCTCATGTTTAGCATAAGAGACTTGGGACTTCAGGCCTAATGCTTAAAGGGGAAACTTATGTTATATACTATAATCTATCACAGTTAAGGTGTAAGGTCCTAATGGCCTTCAGGAACGACGGTTCTTGTTAGCCTGAGCCCAGTCTATCCTTCAAAGATAAGAGAAAACACCCCTAGGGTGTTGGGTTAAACACTTAATGTAACATCCTAATTTCTTAATTCGAAAATAATGCCTGTTGGGAGCACTATTTCCAAATTCGTGAAATTATTTCACGCATTGATAGTATCGGCACACAACACAATAGGCTTAGGTAACCTAGCATTTACTTAAGCAAGAATCTCTAATACATCAAATATTATCATCATAGTGTCCATCATTGGCTCAATGTACAATATCCAATCAATGGGCATAATGGGATATAACCATACATATGTCCCGGAATATAAAATAAATCCCTGAGGCCCCACATGTATAGTTCTATCCTATCAAAATAATGTAACCTATGCCTATACAAAATAAACAACTATCATCCCAAAAAGTAAGCCATCACCAAGCCTAAAACAGTTCATACCCTCCATCATTGCTCTGAACGAGGACCCTGCACATCGGAAGGTAATTCCCACGGAGTGGGGTGAGACTAACGTCCCAGTGAGGATGATAAAGCATGCAGTGTAGGAGAAGCAAGCAAATGCTATGAGACAATTTATACTTCAACTCAATCAATCCATAGAACGTACATGATAACAATAATGCAATGTTAGTCATGAAGTGTTTACCCAACACCCTAGGGGTCTTTCCATTTTACATAAGGCTAGATTGAGCTTAGACTAACAGGAACCGTCGTTAACTGAAGGTCATAGGTCCTTACCCTTAAACATGATAGATCCACAAATGATTTCCTCTTTAAACAAGAAGTCCAAGGACCAAACACATTGTCTTGAAACATGAAGTTCAGGGACCAAACACATGGTGGCATGCGGCAACGATGGGAGATGGGGTTGCTTTTTGGTACGGCTTGAGCGCGACGGTGGAACATTCGCGACTGGATGAGGACAGGGTGGCTAGGGTTTCGTAGCTGCGCGCACAACCTTGGCAAACTCTGAGGTGGACCGCAGTAGTGTGTTGGTGTAAAACAACTTGGCATTGACTATAGAATAGCTAGGATATTAATTATGTTGCATATTTTACCACAATTCCGAAAAACAATCGCAATAAAAAAGTTGAACGACTACTGCGGTTCCAAAAAACAACCACGATAATTTTTTTTATCACTCCGGGCTAGAATGTGGTTATAAGCACTTTAAAAAGGTCTTTTTAACCGCGATATAAAACTTTTTTTTTGGCATAGTGCCATAAACCATAATAACCAAAATTAAAGAAAAGTAAATGGAAGGAAAAGTAACAATTTCAAGTATCAAAATTTAACCATAATAATTGAAAATTAAGAAGGAAATTAGAAAGCTATTACACACAATTTTAAATTTAATTATTAGGAATCAAAATAAGCATAAACCAAGATTAGGCCAAAAATTTAGTTAGAGATACATAAAGCATAATCTTAACGTATAGATTAAGAATTAGTTATAATCCAATTAATTAACCAATCACAATAACCAAATGTTCTAACGAGTAAACCAAATTAATCATAATATAATCCTCTAATTAAAAATTAGTATCCTAACAATTTTTATGTTATATTTTAAACATTTACGAGGAGACGTTACAAATTTAAACATAAAGAAGAAAAATATACAACTATGTAGAGTTCTAAAAGAGACAAATGTCTTCTTCTTAATTATTTACCTCTTTCACATGGCTATCGTCGTCGCTTCCAAATTCACCTCCAGCGCCGTCACCACCTCCTCCTCCTGTGGCTACTTCAATCACCCCTCTCTTGCCTTTTTGTCCCATCGAACAAAGATATAGTGGCAACACAGATGTATAGCTCTATTTTTTTTTTTTTACGTTCTTATAAATCGATATTCATAATTCAATTGACGAAAGATATACGTCACCGTTCTCATAACTCCATCTCGTTTATTTCTTTTAACTTTCACAAAGATGACCATTTCTAATTTCAAGAAAATGCTACACGTACAAAATGATAGATTTTACCAAGCAAGCGATGATAAAAAAATTAAATCTAGAAAAATGACCATTTCTAATTTCTCTTCGCACAACTTCTTTGCCCGTGCCAAATTCCAAGGCTCAGCTTCTTGTTGCCTTTCTTCAATTTCTTATTCTTGACCCATAAAGCGGCACACTGGCTCATCACCTTCACCAATTCGTGCACGCCAAATCCATGTCTCCCTTGCCAGAATTTGACACCAAGTTTTACTGCGAAACCCTCGGCGTAGAGTCAAAAAACACTTTTTGGAAGATAAATGAAAGCACACGACTTTTAATTAGTGATTAATCTCAACCGTCAATTAGAAATTAAATGGAGGGATGGGATTGGGAGTAAGTCTAATAACTTACTCCTGGAGTAAGTGGATCCCCTCCCTATATATATATATATATATATAGAGTCAGGATCCGTTGACACCAGGTGTCAAACTTTATGAGTTACACCTCTTAATAACTTTTTGAAAAATGTGAATTTGACCAATCCAACCGTTGAATTGAAAGTTCTTATAAAGTAGATCAAACCTATAAAATTTCATAAAAATCGAAAAGTAATTGATACTTCATCAAACTAATTTATTTTAACGTATAATATGTTTTTAAAATATAAGTAAAAGTCTATTATTAGATAACATACCTACGAATGTCCAAATTATCTGAAATTTAATATACATGATCATGAAGGTAATATAATGTCATTCAACGATTGGATTGATCAAATTCACATTTTTCAAAAAGTTATTAAAAGATGTAACTCATAAAGTTTGACACCCGATGTCAACGGATCCTGACCCATATATATATATATATATATATATATATATATAATTTCGTTCAACTTATTTTCACAACATTATTAACGGCATTATCACTATATTCGATATATTTAATATAATATATTTTATATTTTTTTAACAATATCATGAATTATTTATTAGTCTATTTTTAAAACTCAAACTGAACAACTGGGTTCAAACAATCAAACCATTAAATAATTGTATTATTTACCCAACTACTTATTATGTTGTACAATCACTAATGCTAGCTTGTTAATCCAAGTGGCATAAAGTTTATTTCTATAAGTAATATTTAAATTCAAATCTTATGAATGGAAAAAATGTATATTGAAAAAATTTTACCCCCTTAAATGGATTAACCCCTTGAATTAGCTTTCCGAATATTAAAGATCACAACAAAAAATTGTTTTAATCACTAATTTAATTAATCGAAATCACGACTTTAAAAGTCTTGTTGGTTTGATTTCTAATTCAAATTTTAAAATATTCCATAAAGTTAAAGAACAAGCCCATAAAGTACTTGGTATTTTATTGTGCATTCAAAGGAATTAATTAATTTGACAAAAAAAAAAGAATTAATTAATTGATAGTGTGTTTAGAGATGCAATGGAATAGATTAAAGTAAAAATATCATATTATTGTTTTGATATTTTATGATGAATAAAGCAAAGTTTTTATTCCAATATTCCATATATCTCATAGTCTCCAATTGGATGAAAGAAAAAAAAATATATATCCACCAAACAGTTATTAGTTACAGTGAAAGTGGAATGTGACACAAAAAGAAAAATAAATATATCTGATGAAATAGGATGAAATATATTATATTCCATCTTATGTTAAAAGAAATAAACAATGAAAATTATTATCTATATTATTTCATTTCCTTCATTTATCCATCTCTTTCTTTCCACCAATTTGAACACAAAGCATGCCTCCCTTAAACACTAGATATATAAACCCATTCCTTTTCAATGCTCAATGCTGTGTTTTCAATGTTTATTTATGAATCAAATCATTTCTTTTCTTTTGAATTTCTAAAAATAAATACATGGAACAAATATTTCCCATCTGAACTAAAGACATTAAGACATACCATACGCCCTATTGTCACAAACAGTCTACTAACAATATACTATATATAGCATGTGAGTAAACTCAGAGCTTCATTGCCTTTCACCAATCACCATCTAGCTAGCAGAATTTGCGTTAGTGTATGTGTGTTCACAAATAATCATCAGCAACCCAATTGGTCATGCCTTCTCTCACTCTTTTATCTGCCTCACTCACCATAATTGGCAAGTTTTATTTCCTTTGTTGTAATTAAGCCCTGTATGTACCTTTCTATTCTATCTGACAAATATCATTATTATTAATTTTAATTTTTATTATGATTATGATTTCCTTTCACTCACAGATAGAACACATGAAAACAACAAAAAAAGCTCTCATTCTGTGTACATGAATTAATGAAATCTTGGTATTATTTCCTACTACTCTCAAGAATCAATTGAAATGGTGACTCCTGAACCTAATTTAACATGTCCACCACCAATGAAGGCAACGTCAAACGGTGCCTTCCAACATGAAAACCCCATAGATTATGCACTTCCCCTATTAATCGTCCAGATATGTATCGTAGTGGCTTTTACCAGATTCATTGCATTCATTTGCAAGCCTCTCAGACAACCCAGAGTTATTGCAGAAATCATTGTAAGAACTTTTCTTTCTTTCCTTATTTCATGAATGACACATAAGAATAAGAAACAGAGGTTAGGTTAGGTTAGGTTAGGCCTTAATTACATCATTGCTTTCTTTCTATACATGCATTATTAATTTAAAGATGAGTTTTTTCAACCTCCAAATCATGATCCTGTAGATTTTATTGAAATTCATGCACAAATTTAACGTGGGTTTTGATGCATCTTGCAATGATGAAATTTCAAAAATGTCAGGGAGGAATAGTACTTGGACCATCTGCAATTGGGAGGAGTAAGAAATTTTTGGATACATTTTTCCCAGAGAAAAGCTTAACTGTCCTTGAAACACTGGCCAATATTGGGCTTCTATTCTTCTTGTTTCTAGTGGGTCTTGAGCTTGACATGCGTTCTATACGCAAAACTGGTCCTAAGGCATTAGGCATTGCCCTTGCTGGAATCACACTCCCTTTTGTACTTGGAATTGGCACTTCACTTGCTCTTAGAGCCACCATATCAAAAGATGTTAATCCAGCCTCTTTCCTTGTCTTCATGGGTGTTTCTCTCTCAATCACTGCCTTTCCTGTCCTTGCTAGAATCCTTGCTGAACTCAAACTCCTCACAACTGATGTTGGTCGCATGGCAATGTCAGCTGCTGCTGTCAATGATATTGCAGCTTGGATACTTCTTGCTCTTGCCATTGCTCTCTCTGGTTCCAACTCATCCCCACTTGTTTCTTTATGGGTCTTACTCTGTGGTGCTGGTTTTGTTGCCTTTGCTATCATTGCCATAAAACCTTTGCTTGCAATAATGGCTAAGCGTTCCCCTGAGGGTGAACCAGTGAAGGAGCTCTACATATGCATCACCTTGACACTAGTCTTGGCTTGTAGTTTTATCACTGATACTATTGGCATTCATGCACTCTTTGGGGCTTTTGTTGCTGGCATTGTTGTGCCTAAAGATGGTCCTTTTGCTGGAGTTTTGACTGAGAAGATGGAGGACCTTGTAATGAGCCTTTTCTTGCCACTCTATTTTGTGTCTAGTGGTTTGAAGACTAATGTGGCAACTATAAGTGGAGCACTTTCTTGGGGTTTGTTACTCCTTGTCATATTCACTGCTTGCTTTGGAAAGATCATTGGCACACTTGTTGTATCATTGTTATGTAAGGTACCTTTTAGAGAAGCCCTGACCCTTGGATTTCTCATGAACACCAAGGGCTTGGTGGAGCTTATTGTTCTCAACATTGGCAAGGACCGCAAGGTATTTTCTTTTGCAGTTATGATGAAGCTCAGTGATTAACAAAAGCAAAAGTGGTTCATTCAGTTTGAGAAACTAAGGGCATGTTTGGTTTGCATTTTCATTTACTGGTCTTCATTCTGTTTCCAGCATTTCCAGTTTTTCCTTTCTAAAATTTCCGGAAATAGAATGAAGACGAGAAATGGAAATATGAAATAAAAATGCAGACCAAACATGCCATAATCAAACCATATTAATTAATTTATTGCAAAAATGTGCAGGTATTGAATGATCAGGCATTTGCAATTTGTGTTCTGATGGCACTGGTCACCACTTTCATCACCACCCCAATAGTGATGGCAGTGTATAAACCAGCTCGGAGGGGATCACCTTACACGCACAAAACAATTCAGCGCAAAGATCCTGACACAGAGCTTAGGGTGCTGGCTTGCTTCCACAGTACCCGCAACATTCCAACATTGATCAATCTAATAGAGTCTTCCCGGGGAACACGAAAGAGAGGAAAGCTATGCATATATGCCATGCATTTGATGGAACTCTCAGAGAGACCCTCAGCTATCTCAATGGTTCATAAGGCACGCAATAATGGCATGCCCTTTTGGAACAAAAAACAGGACAATGAAGATCAAATGGTCATTGCATTTCAGGCTTATGGGCATCTAAGTAGTGTCAATGTTCGTCCCATGACAGCCATATCTTCTCTCAACAACATTCATGAGGACATATGTTCTAGTGCACACCAAAAGAGAGTAGCAATGATTCTCCTTCCATTCCACAAACACCAACGTGTTGATGGGACTATGGAGTCACTGGGACATGCATTCCGTGTAATGAATGGCCTTGTGCTTAGCCATGCTCCTTGCTCAGTGGGAATTTTGGTTGATCGTGGCCTTGGAGGGACAAGCCAAGTCCATGCCAGTGATGTGTCTTACAATGTTGCAGTAGCCTTCTTTGGAGGGTGTGATGACCGTGAAGCACTTGCTTATGGGATGAGAATGGCTGAGCACCCTGGGATTTTGCTCACTGTTATTAAGTTTACAGCTCCACCTGGGAAGACATTGGCCTTTGGTGCCAAATTGGTTGGTGTAACAGCCAATAAGGATACCAAGGTGATAGAAGTGGCTGATGGCTCTACCAATGATGGAGATAAACAAGAGGATGACCAATTTTGGTCTGAGTTTCTAACTGTGTGCTACAAGAGTGAAGACTCCATAGTGTATGAGGAAAGGTTGGTGGAAAGCAAAGCAGATGTTGTAGCTGCATTGAAGGAAAAGAATAAGAGTAATCTAATTTTGGTAGGTAGAATGCCACCAGTAGCACCTTTGGTAGATAGAAGTGATTGCCCAGAGCTTGGTCCTATTGGAAGCTACTTGGCTTCTTCAGAGTTCTCCACTTCTGCATCAGTTATAGTGTTTCAGCAATATGATCCCAAAACAGACATCCACCCGTTGGTAATGGAGGTTTCAGATTTCTCCAATATGCCAGACACACCATTGCATACTGTATAGAATTGATAGAGAGATTCATATGCCTTGTAGGGTCAAGCTATAGTTGTCTCCGGAGTTAATGACTCCAAAACCTGATAAGTAATGTCATAGGGTTATATCTGGTTGACTAATTTTAGACAGTGGCTTTAGATACCAAATAAAAGGTAGACAAGTTTGAAGTTGAAAGGTGATGTGTTTGAGAATTTGAGTCGTTATAAATGAGAATTCCCTTCCATCTTGAGATTCCATTTCTGCCTCCATTATTTGGGCTAATTACCAATATTAAACTGCTGTCTTCTAGGCTACCTTAGAAAATTTTTACATGATCAACAAATCACAAGTGTCATTGCTTGAACAAACAGTATCACCTTCAAAGAGGAAATGTGGGATTTATTAGGACCTGGTAGTTACACTCAAGTTTTATTTTCTGTTTCAATATAAACTTCCTAGAGCGAATTAAGAGTGGGATTGAATGATACAGGGAACATTAAAATAATAAAAGGAAAAAAAAAAGAATTAAACACACTCATATCCAGTACATTCAACTGTCAAGTTTCTCTTGTCATGTGTCACTGATACAAGAGAATGGCTTTCTTTACACTTGGCCCATCTTGAGACTTTCCCGTCTTCGCTCTTGCACAATCTTGCAGCCATTGACTTAAAGCCACTCCTCATGTAGCTTAATATTGCAGTGAGAAGCTCTCTAAAATGTGAAATGGAAAATTATAATTCTTGAAATGATTTATTTATGGATAAAAGAAACTGCAAAAATATATACTAGTGGCACACATACATGATGAATAATATAAAAATGGCCATCCAACTTGGAAAACAAAAAGAAGTTAGAAGGCCCAGCATATGCTACATCATAAATTATTTTTTTTACTTTCAAAATCAAATAATCATTTTGGCAATTGCATTACAAACAATGAAAGAATAGATAAGGGATAGTCCCTGTGAATACAGAGGCAGTTATCTAGCATCTATTTTGAAAGTTATATTTGTTTGAACTTTGAAGGAATAGATGATGACCACAACAACAACTAAGCCTTGTCCCACTAGGTGGGGAAAATAAAAAATAATAATTGAGAATATTACAAAATCTAAATTACCAACAGAACTGGAAACACACACAGAGAAAGAGACAGACAGAGGGGCACCAAAACTGGGAGCCATTACTACTCTACAATACAGTAAATTTATGAAACATAAAATATTAAGCTTAACAGCTAAGTAATTATAAAGATCTTGACATCAGCCACCATTATATTCCTTTTCTGTCCTTCAGAGACACCCTGATTTTAAAATACCAACATCTAATTAAGGCTATTAAGCTGGTGTTTCATTATGTGCCATATGATATGATACATTCAAAAACAAAAATAAAATATCTATCACACATTAAGCCAAAACATGTTCATATATTAATAAAGAATACAGAAAACCCTTACTGATTCACCTTATTTAATTTGAGCCAAAAAGATTCAGAAACTAATTTTCCAATTAAGAGTAATGATGCAATAACTTTTACAGTATCTATAACAAAAGGTTAATTTAAAACATGTAACACCAGTTTGAACAAAGTAAGGCATACAAGTTATTCTGTACTTACAATGGTGAGCAAGGAGATCGTCCCCCGTTTACATAGTACAGGAACAGGTAAGAATCATAATGTTGGCCGTTGATTAAATAAAATCCCTGCAGCCTTCTTACGAACTTGAAAGACATTTTCTTGTACAAAAAGATTGCGGGATTATTGTAAGAAATTACGTGCAAGTAAACAGCTCGGCAGGTTGGAATACTTAGAGCATATTTTATGACCTCCCTGATCAAAGAAGAGGCTGCAGATGAAGCACAAATTAGACTACCGATAATATCATAGAGAACACTAACACTATAAAAGTGAGAAATAAGGTGATACCAATTCCATGATTTCTATATGCTTCCACTACTCCTAGTGTCAGAATGTAAACTAAAGTTTGATTTGATTTGGATGAGTCATATCCAAGCATATCTACTATCTGCAAGAAAAATATACATAATTATCAGCAAAAATATAAGCTTTCAAATATTTGTACTTTGAGAAGGGCTTATTCTATAGGCATTTTGTACATATTTCTTGCGAACTTAATTTTAGGGTCCGTTTGGTTTACAGTTGAGTAGAATTGATTCTAGAAATGAATGGTTGAGATGGATGATGCACGCTTTACGAAGTACGTTGGACGGAAGTGATTTAAAATCAATTCTGCAGAATTGATTCTGACTGTTGCAAAATCTAAAACAAACGGGCACTTAGTTGGCCATGACCCAACAGTCAATGGCAGGAGACTACAAAAACAAAATCAAGCCACTGAATCAGATTGTGAATATTACAAAAAATAGTATTACATTGAGCTTCTCTTGGATATATTGGGATCAACATGATTGGTTGAATCCGACTATAGATATTACAGATTAAACTTTGTCATCAAGTTTGTCTTGATATGTAACCATAGCATATATTAAGAAGATTGATTCAATGCATCTCAGATAAATTTGCCAACCACAATTTGCTACATTACATATTCCCTTTAAAGCCACCAACTAAATCAACCAAACATTAAATAACCACACGTTCCATATGAAAGATGCATTACCAAAGAATAGAGGAAGACCTAACAACATATCACAGTTTCTCTTTCCGTCTCAAGATATAGCAGTGATGCACAAATGACTTTTTCATAAAAAAGATTGAAGTCATTAGACAGAAGGCATACATAAAGGGGAGAAGGAGGACCAACCTCGCTTTCTCTTGCAAGAACAATACGTGCTGTCACGAATCCAATAAGTTCATCATTTTGGCCATCAGGCCGATTAGAGTCCACAGCTCCCCATGACACAATATCACATCCATTTACCACATCTTGGAAAAAAGTAGATTCATACCTGAAATTGACAACATTTTAAGAAAAAAATTTCTAGTGCTCATACTGATGGGAAATGTTTTGAGATGGATATGCAACGAAAAAGCACTATAATCTCACCTGATGGGAAATAGTTTGAGATGGATATGCTCTAAAATGTTGAGGTCAGAAGGTCGTATAGGCCTGTAGCATATCTTTGGCCGACTGGACACTTTTGGGTTTACCATAGAGTATTTTTAACTTAATCCCCAGCAAATATCTGATGTACTTGGAAAATTTGGGCAACCACTACCCCTTCCATTTACTTTACAACAATGACAAATGTCATTGGTTATTTGCTATTGCTGCATATTAGACAGAAGTTTCAGATTCTTCAACTATATTAGAGGTAGTATAAATACTGAAGCAAAAGATGAAGAAGAAAGCAAATGTATATTTGCAAATTTTGGCTCAAATCTTGATTTCATTTTTATTTTCCTTTTCTGTTTCAGCCAAAGATTATAATTAACTCCTATCAAGCAAGCTAATGTGCCCGAACTAGTTTTTTATGGGGGGGAATAGTGGAAGAGAAAAGTAAAAGAAAGGCAAGGCAGACAAGGAATCCTTCTAAAACAATCAACTCATAGGAGCTTTCATCCCCTCAGAGTCAAAAGCAATATAACCTCATAAAGACACTTTGGAGACATCAGATACAAAAATGTGTAGGGCACAAAACTGAAGTGAAAAAAAGGTAGACAATTAGACATAGATCACACTACCCTGATCTTAAACTAGTACTTAGTTCTCTGCCACTTACAATCACTGGAACCAGCACTTGAAAACAAACCATAAATTCACTTTGTTCACTGATCCCCAAAAGCTCTTCTATAACTTTTTCATTCAAGGCAATGGAATCTCCTATTCTCTATGCAGGCAATGTAAGAATTTAGAGCCAACTAATATTTGTATGAGGCATTCATTTGAGAGTTTCAAAATTCATTTCCACAAGAATGGTGCAGTGAGTTTAAGTGCAGTAATTAAATTGAAGCCAAAAAAAGAGAGAGAGGACGCTATAACTTACAGTGACATATAGAGATCCAAGTGGTAAAGATCAAAACCGAGACACTGAGAAACCTACACAGTAATGATATGATAATTTGTAACAACAACTGATTTGAATCTTCAAAAGATAAAAGTCAGAAATAGAAAACGCGAGATTTTGCGATTGTTAAGATGATTCGGGAAATTGAACAAAGTCAGAGAGAAATACGCACGCACAGATTTTGACTGCTGAGGATTGGGCAATGCGTGTTAGTGCGTCGCTGGCAACCAATTATTTGTAACAACCCAAACCCATTATGCTCCTTTGTTTGTTTGGGATTTCTTTCTGATTTCTGATTAAGTTTTGTCGTGAACTTATACATATTTTTTTAGGGTCCAAGTGAGCTTATTCATTGTTAAATTGGGCTTTTTATGACACACAACTAGGCCAACCAGAATTTGAAAGTTTTTCTGCGATCTATCTATATTTGTAATCTATAGATTTATTTGACCAAAAAAAAAAAAAAGAGTAAACCTGTTTCTTGAAAAATATATGCGTCCAAAACTATTTCACCACTCAAATATTTCAGTCACCACTTAGGTTCTTAAAAGTTTAAATGATCACCACAATAATTCCTAAGTTACCCCTTATTAGGGGTGAAAACATGTCAACTCAGGTCATGCTTTGGCAGGCCAAGCTTGGCTTTTAATTCTTAAGCTTGAGCTTGAGTCTGGCCGTGTAAAAGTCTAGCTGGCCTGTAATTCTGTTTAAAAGCATGTTTTCATAACAAGGCCTGGGCCAACAGGTCTATAAGCCTATGTAAGCTAGCAAGCAGGCCTATGAACAGGCTTTTTTGTATAATTAATATAATATATTTTATTTTTTATTATATTCTAGTATTTTAAATTATTGGCTTAAATATGTTTTTGGTCCCTCTAAAATACACGTGTTTTCATTTTAGTCCCCCTAAAATATTTTTTTATCTTTTAGTCCCCCTAAATTTTTTCTTTTCAAAATAGTTATCGTCGTTAGATGAGTTAATAGAGTGTTGATGTGTTCATTAACCCCTATGCTGACCTGTCCTTCTCACTCCTATGTGGCAGCCACTGTGTAAATTAATTAGTATTATAATTAATTTTATTAATTAAACGTTTGAAAAATAAATTCAAAATAACTGAAATTAGAAAATCATATTTGGGTGGCTCTCTCTCCCAAAGAAAATCAATCTTATTTCTTATTCATTCTTCTCCGCGATTGTTGTCGCTTCTGGGGCTTTAGTTCATTTTCGTAGCAGGTATTTCTTCTTCATTATATAACAAACTTCCTCTTTAAGCTTGGATTGTAGCTTGACCACTTTCTTCCTTAATTTTGCCACTTCTTCCTTTAATTCATCCACCTCTTGGCTTGGACAAGGTTCATCGGGTTTATTACCATCCTCACACCAGCGAAAATACTTACAGGTTTTTGGAGTCTGTAACAAATTGCAGCACAAAATGATTAACTTCTTCAAGTGTAACAAGGGGGACTAAAATGAAATAGAAGGAATATTATATGGACTAAATTGAAAACAAGTTAAAATTAGAGGGACTAAATAAGTTAGGTATTCCAGTATCTTACATTCAAGAATCTGCATCTCTAGAACTGTTTCTCAGGATTAGATGTTGTATTAGATGTTAGCAAAATCAAATCCTCTAGGAGAAACGTGGTGATGAGGATGATTTCATTCTGAAAAAATTCAATGCAAATGCTTTAAGCCAACATCAACATGAGGAAGTTTGTTATGTAATGAAGAAGAAATACCTACTACGGGAATGAAGCTCCTGAGGAAGCCAACAATGGCGGACTGAAGCTCCAGAAGCGACAACAATGGCAGAGAAGGATGAATAAGAAAGAAGATTGATTTTCTTCGGGAGAGAGAGCCACCAAAATATGATTTTCTAATTTTAGTTATTTTAAAATTATTTTTCAACGTTTTTAATTAATAAAATTAATTATAATACTAATTAATTTACACAATGGCTGTCACATATGAGTGAGAAGGACAGGTCAGCATAGGGGTTAATGGACACGTCAGCACTCTGTTAACTTATCTAACGACGAGGACTATTTTGAAAAGAAAAAATTTTAGGGGGACTAAAAGATAAAAAATATTTTAGGGGGACCAAAATGAAAACACGTGTATTTTAGAGGGACCAAAAACATATTTAAGCCTAAATTATATATAGTTATTTATATAATTAATTTAATATATTATATTATATATTATTATATTAAACAGGTCGGTCTGTCAGACCTAGCAAACGTTTTCATAGACCTGAAGTCTGGTCTCTTTAACAAAACAGGTCTTTTAAAAAACCTTAAATTGACCTTTTTAATAAATGAGTAAGGCCAGGCTGCAGGCTCCTGATAGGCCGGCTGACCTATTTCCACCCCTACCACTCATAGCCCCTCACAAATTTTAGTCGTCAATTAGGTCATGAAAGTTTAAAATGTCATCAAGTTAGTCCCTTTAAGATTTTAGTTACCTATTAGATTCGTAAAAGTTTAAAATGGACACCAGTTTAGTCCTACTCACTATTAGAGATATTGTTAATATAAACTGAAGTCACGTTTTTATATGACAGGGCCTGCTGAGTGTCTAATAAGTATTAAATTCACATGATGAGCATAACTAAACTAGTGTCCATTCTAAACTTTCAGGGACCTAACTGGTGACTAAAATATTTGAGGGACTAACGTGGTGACCAATTTAAACTTTCAGGGCTAATTGGTGACTAAAATTTTGGAGGGACTAATGGTGAATAATGGAGGAACTAACGTGGTGATCATTTAAATGTTTAAAGATCTAACGGGTGACTAAAATCTTTATGGGACCTAATTGGTAATATTTTTTTTGGTAATTACCTAATTGGTAATATGCTTTTGGGTTCCTAGTTAAGGGTCTACTAAAAGAATAATTAAAAAATCTATAAATCTATCCATATATAATACATTTACTCAACTATAGTGTATAAATGTGTAAGGATTCTCTTTAATTGTGTAGTCTCCCCCAACAAAATATAGCTGCGAAATAGCTATGTATTAGCTACGAAGTTTAATTGATTCCGTAGCTATTCCATAGCTAATGTTTGCTGATAGACTAGAAAGACAGATGTTAGAGGATCCAGATTCATGTATAAATCTATAATCTATCTATAAATATGTCCCTATATATTCACAGATATTTTCTCCATCTATGCGACACTATTCATGTGCACTTTTTTTGTTGGGTTCTTGCTTTTTTTGACAACGTATTATTTTGAACAACTTTTTGTGTGTTTTTTTGTTGGATTCTTGCTTTTTTGTCAAGTTTTTTTAATAACTTTTTCCTTTTTTTTTTGGTGCGTTTTTTTGTTGAGTTCTTGCTTTTTTTTTTTTCTTTAATGTTTGTTTTGGATAAAACTTTTTTTTGTCAGGATTGAGAGTTGAGGGTTAGTGAAGTTGTGTCAGTTTACTAATTGGTCAGTGAAGTTGTATAATCACCAATTACTTTTGAGTTAACATACGCTACAAATATGTTTTGTTGCAAGTAGTATATAGTACAGGCCTCTAAGGAGGCTATATATCACCAACCAAAAGAAGAATTTAAACCACTGAATGTAAACAATGAAGCATAGCTTCTGGAGGTAGAAAGTCATAAATTTTTCCATCATAAGTGATCATTTTCCTTAACAAGTAATAACTATACTACCGGAAACATTGCATATCTCCATGAAGTTTTCCATCCATACTACACACAGACTTTAAAAATGAATTACCAAATCTACCTTACTATCTATGAAGACTCATTATTCACCAAAGATGCCAATATCATTAGTTTCATAGCTTTTAAAACATATCAAACTCGTATTATGAAATAAAGCCTTATATAGTACAATAAGGTACATGAAAAAATGGAGTCTTACAGGTTTCCACATCTACAGAACCCAGTCATTTTTTTTTTTTGGTCGAAGAACCCAGTCATTTGTCCTTTAACCACTTTTCCTCTAGAATATGAAATATATTTCCAAACAAGAATTTACTTTTTCTGAGTCATCAAATGCCAACACAACTACAAATTAACTAAATGGTGTTGCAGAATTAATGCTATTGTTCCTTCAGGTAGCATTTCCTATTTGCAGGAATCTAAATCTCTTAAAGACATACACAAGTTGTGATTATGTCCTCAGAGAATGTCCCATCAAGGGTCAATAGGTGAGGGGAATTGCATCCTATTATTACCCATACAAAAAATCAAGACAATAAAACCAACTCATCAACAACAAAAGGAAGGACACAGAAGAAAGCTATTCCCCAGATAAAATCAGACCAAAAATGTAGCATCTAAAAGTGGTTCCAGTTAACATTGATGATGCATAGATAGTACCTAGAACATTAACCTCTATTTTCTCTTTTCTCTTTCCTCTTTTGGGCATACTTCAGTAATTTCCTTATGCATAAGGTAGCTTTTCTCATTAAACCAGAAGCCACAAGCAGCTTAGCAATGTCACAGTAAAAATTCCACCATTCAAAAGAATTATCAAATTGAAAACTCATGTGGTATCACATTTAATTATATACTTTTGTCTTCCTAATCCCAATTCCGGGACTATGAGGTGTATTTTCAACCATCATCAGTAAATAACCACCCACCTGCATGTACCTTTCAATATGATTTTCTTACCACAAGGAACCAAGAGCTGTTAGGTACCGATTTAAGTCTCCAAATTGGTTCAAACTACTAATTAAGGTATCTACTTTTATTGATACACTAATTAAACATACATGGGTCATATCTGATATCTGCTAATTACCTGAGTCTGACTTCATGGGAAAATAATGTACATAAGAAACAGACTTTGACTTATCAAATTCTCTATTCTAAAGACAAAAGAAACAGAAGCTGATACCCCAACAATGAGAGGCCAAATATGAAAAAAATTGCCCCTAGTTTATAATCATTCCAGTTCAGACATACAGTGAACAGAATAAAAGGCCAAAAGAGGCCAACAAAATCAAATATTTTAAGCTCTTACCTTCATCAGCCTTGCTAGCAACCAATTCACATAATCCAGAGGAACTTTGAAACAAGTAAGCCATACAAATAACCTGTTTAAAATATAATTATATTGAATAAAAGAAACACAATATCAGAAATAGACAACACAACACAGCTCGTCCTCATCAATCATCACGCAACCAAAGTTGATTTAATCATTCAACAGAAATTCATTCAAAAATAAAGTGGACTAAGAAACTGATTTAATCATTATAAAAGCTGATTTGGACTAAGAAACTAGGCTTAGCCCCTGCATACTGAAAAACCTAAACCCTAATTCCTAAACCCTAAACCTTTTCATAGTGCGTATCCTAATTCCTAAGTACTAGCTTATCCTAAATAGACAAGGGCAGGAAGAAAAATTGTAGGGAAGAAAGTAGGGCAGAAAAGGACTGATAAAGCTATGTTGGCCCGCAATGAAAAGCGCCAAACCTGTGTTGGCTTTGGCTATACATTGTGATTAGAAATAACTCTACTAGCTCTCAAGTCTCAAGTATTTTAATTCAACAGCGAACCTCTATGTGCAGCATTTTTATTCAACCAAAGTCCAAATAAAAAAAACACCATAATAATAATAATGCTATAGCTTTTTCAAAGGAGAAGTATGAAAAAAATAAAACGAATGAAATTGGTGAGAAAGAAGCATACAAACAGGCATGAACACTTGCAAGTAAGTGTGGACTATTACTCAATTTATTTAATTGTTATTATCTCACTCTGAACTCAACCGATTATGAATTAAGGGACTAAAATAAATCTCAACTATATTTCAAGGACTAAAAATATATTTAATGCAAAAAATAAATATAAAATGTATATATTAACAGAAGTTGCAAAACTTTACAAATTTATTAACAGCTTCATCAAGGACGGTATGTGGGTCTTGGTGCTGATGGACGGTGACTGTATCCAAGTCTGCTCATATCTAGCAGTCTCTCAATCTCCTCACCCCTCCCAGCATTCTTAAAAACCTCAATCATAAATTCCCGCAAGGCAGAAGTGACCCCTACACCATACCTCATTACCTCGTCCAGCAATTCTCGGCTTTTATCCAACAAATCTTCAGCACATAATCCCTTGATCACAACCTCATAGCAAGTGGGGTCTGGTTTGGGATCTTTTTCTCCCATTTTACTCAAAATCTGAGCACAATCAATAGCTTTACCATTCTTAATCAATTCATCAAACACCCTGTTACCAAAGCTAGCAACCACCCTCAAACCAGCATCCACCATTCTGTTGAACACCCTCAAAGCATCATCGATCCTCTCCATTTTCAAGTAGGCATCAATCAAAGTCCTATGAGTAGGCACATCAGGGCTCAAAGATTTTGAGCATAGTTCTTCAAATAGTGTCTCTGCTTCAGACAACATCCCATTCTCACAAAACCTTGCAATGATATTATTGTAGCCAGCAACATCCATTGCAAAAGGCTTAGAATTTGGCTTTGTACCGGCCTTCTTAAAAGTTGCAAGCGCTTCATCAAACTTTCCTAGCTCAAAGCACTCATTGACCATGATATTGAATGTATCAGAGTTTACAGCTTGAAAATTGGGCGGGGTGTGATTATCTAACATCTGATCAAATAAAGTCCAAGCCTGTGTCCTTTTGCCATGCTTAAGCAAGACCTCCAATAAGACATTGCAAGTTGCAGGGGTCATCCTAAACTGGCGGTCCATCAAGGACTTGTAGGAGTCCATGGCCTCCTTATCTCTGCCCTTATTAAAAAACCATTCCATGTAAGTAGCATGGACAACTCCATCATACACCAAACACCTCTCCTTAAGCTCATCAAAGAGCTCATTGGCCTTTTCCAAATTGCCCAGTTCAAGAAAACCTGAAATGAGATTGTTAAAAACCAAGGAATCAGCACCATGGCCTTTATTCAACATCTCACGCAAGAGGACAACAGCTTCATCAATGCGACCGGCGTTTATCAAACCTTTGGTGAGATGGCGATAGGTAACAGGGGATGGACTGAAGGGAGCATTGGCAATGATATGGCGATAAACCTCAAGAGCCACATCAACACGACCCTCATCGCAATGGGTATTGATTAAATTGTTGTAAGAAACAATATTGGGAACAAGGTTGGATTGGTTGAAGAAGAAGTGAAAGAGAGCAATAGCCTCGTTGTACCTCTTGGCGCGATACATGGCAGCGATGATGGCGTTGCAGGTGAACACGGTGGGCCGAGTCACAGAGAAGACGGAGTGGCGGGCGATGGCGGAGGCGGCATCGAGGTCGCCGGCACGGATCAGGGATTGGACGCGGTTGTGGAGGCTGAGGCGAGGCCCCACCAGCGCCGAAGTGGAGTCCGGAAGGCGAAGAGCGTTTGGATCACGCCATGGAGCCTGCTGAGGCGGAGGACGAATCGCGTTTAGGGGAAGCTCGATGCGCAGACGCCGCTTCCGTCGCCGGCGCTCTGCCGCGGCTTCTTCGGCGGAGGAAAATGCAAAGGAACGGACGGTGACAGAGATGGGCACGGTGGAGGAACGACGAAGGGAGCGGAGGAGTAGACGGCAAAGTGACATATTTTGGTTCTAGTGTAGTGATGAATGACATGAACAAACTCAATTCTCCAATTCGATGCTAAACCCTTAATCTTAAACCCTGCATGGCACACCACCTACCATTTATTTACTATTTACTTTTTTTTCATTAATTAAAGCCCCCCATTTTTTAGGCTTTGTTTATATTAGAGATATAGGGAAGAGAGAAATCGAAAAAGGAGTTAAGGAAGAGAGAAATAGTGGAGAAATAAAATAGAAATAAAGGTTGTTTGATATGAGAGAAATAAGAAAGAAATAAGAGAAATTAATTATGATTTGTTTGGTTATGTTGAAATGAGAGGGAGAGTTGTAAAAATTTTAAAGACTAAACTAACCAGCAAAAGACTTCATTAATTATAGGCAAAGGCAATATAAAAAAGGGCAATATAGTAAATTAATAATCCAACTCAAACTAATCCAACCCATATAGACGTGAGACCCATAGTAATAATCACATCCATCTCTCTCTCCATATTAACCAAACAAGGTGGGTTATTAATCTCACCTCCATTTTACTCTCTCCAACCTCTTTCTTCACCATTTCTATAGTTACAAACATAGGGTTAAAGATCAGAAACTATGATGACCAATTTACAATAATTTTTATTTTATTAATAAGATTTAAAAATAATAAATTAAAAAATTGACAACAACCACAAATGGTGGGAAAAAAATTTTCCTCCTTAGTAGGCAGTCTCTCCATTAAAATTTTAATACCTACTCATACATGGTAAGTTTTCTTTAATTTAAAATTTATTCTAAATTAAAATAAAAATTCTGATCACGCAATAAGTAAGGGAGTACCGAGGTTTCTGTACAGTAGTACTGAAAATTTACTCCACAAATGGAACTTAATATAATAATAATAGTAATAAGGTTAAAATATCTTAAGTTATGTGATTTCAGAACATGAGAGACTCAAACCAGGTTTTAATGTTTATGGACTAAAACTAAATTCGGGTCAAACTTCAAGGACTAAAAATCATATTTAACCATAATAATAATATAAAAAATATGATATTTAACACAATTCGAGATCACTTGTTAAAGTAGAACAACTCCCTACCATATCCACACACTAAATTGATTATGTAATGCCATATTCCTCTCACAAATATATTATATTATAGATAAAAAAAGATAAATAAAGCAAGTTTGTATGTCAAGTTAAAAAAAATATTTATCTATCTATAATTATATAATTCTATAGGTTTTTAAATATTTTTTTACTATTCATTTAATTTATTATAATATTTTTATTAGTTATTTTATTATTATTATTATTACTTTTTATTATTAAAAGTCGCGTCATCTCTTTTAATCAAAATAAAATTGTTTAATTTGTATATATGGATACACATGAGTACAGATATATTTATTGGGAATGGTACTGATGTGGATGTGGTAATATAATAAAATGTGTTGATTTACATCAAATTTATTGTGTATTTTCCTAATATATTATTTATATTAAAATTGTTGAATTTGTAGATATTGATACACATGAGTATAGATATATTTGTTGAGATTGAGACTAAACTTTGGATGTAGTAATATAATAAAATGTGTTGATTTACATCAAATTTATTGTGTATTTTCCTAATATGTTATTTACATAAAATTGTTTAATTTATAGATATTGATACACATGAAAACAGATATATTTATTGAGATTGATACTAAAGGGTTTGGTTTATTATTTTTTTTTACGTGTTATCTATTTTTTGAGTTTTGACTGTTATTTGAATTGTTATGTTAGGAACAACATATTTTTTAAGGGAAATAGTTCAACTATCAATATCGATGTTATTTTCTTGAGGTTATTCTTTGTAAAACCTCCCAATATGGGAATGGGGTTTTTTTCTCTTGCTCATCTTTGTAAAACTTCGGTATGATTCACTTCTTTTTCATCTTTGTTTTAAAAAAATTAAATCCTATATATTATGAATGATATTGTCTTCTTATCTTATTATTATTTACTTTCCTATATATATGTTAATTTTTTTCTCGATTAATGTCACAATCACATGTTATCATTTTGTTCATTTGTTTGTTTTTTAAAAATGGCTTTCTATTTTAACATCTTTTTATAATTAATAAAATGGTATTTTTAATAAATTAATTAATTTTAAGTAATATGTCATTTAATTTACTTATTTAACACATAATTTATCCACCAATTTACGTAAATAGAATTTAATGGATATACACTTGGAGTGTAAAAATATTTTGCACTATTATCTAATAATGCATTGTGACACCATTTATTAAATTTAATTACAAATAATTAGTTGTATTTATTAAATAATGTGACATTTTACACTAACAATGTAAAACTTTATTTTCTTCTATAAGATTTTCTTTTACTTTTATATTTGGTGTAATATAAATACAATCATAATTAAACATCATGAGTTAAATTAATATATCATATTCTTAATAAATATTTAAAAAAGCAATAAACTAATTAATAATAAGAACATATTAATTTTTTTATGTAATTTAATATAATCTTTTTTAAAATTTAATAAAAAATTAAACTAAGCCCATGCTATGCACGGGTGTAAATACTAGTTTTACACAATGTTTCAATCTGCACAATGCACATTATCGTCCTATATGTAGAAACACAAGAAGAGGGGTTGAATAGTGTTTTAAATGTTCAAACAGATTTTTAGAAACCTTTTTCACAAGCAAAGACTTTCACAAGAATATTTGCAAACTTACTAAAACTGGAGTTATGGTACTTGCTGAAATTATTTCAGCAGGTCCAATAAAATTGTTTAAACTTTTCTTATAAAGCGTATTTTGTTAAAATTATGTTTCAACAATATAAATCACTATATTCCAAACCCTTCTTGTTAGTAAAATAACATATATAAAGAGATAAGGGTAGAGAAGACTTAGCCAAGAGATTTATCCTAGTTCACTCACATCCACCGTGAGCTACGTCCAGTCCCAATGCCAAACCAGCAAAGGATTTTCACTAACTGATCAGTTACAAGTATTATTTTACAGCCAAGCCTCTTCAGGCTCTTTACAACAAGTATTCTTTTGCAGACAAGCCTCTTCAGGCTCAAACCAAGTATTCTTTAAACAGCAAGCCTCTCCAGGCTCAAACAGAAACAGTGTATGAAAAGATATTGCTTAAACTTTGAAACTACACAAGTTTAAAGCCTAAACTGGGTAAGGTGTACAGATGACTGAGTATAACTCAGGATTTAAAAGATTTGTGTACAAATGAAGTAAAATGAAATAAATATCAGAGAATTCTTTGAACAACACTTCAGCAAGTATTTTCACGTGGTCTCTCCACTTTTCTTCATTGCATGAATCTCTCTCTCTCTCTCTCTCTCTCTCTCTCACACACACACACACACATATATATATAGGGAGAAGGGGTCTGTGGACCGGTTAAAGATCCTCAGAGTCCCGATGTCTAATAGCTTTATTTCCGTTGTGAGATACAACAAAGGTAGCTTGTAGCAGCAGGTACAGCAGAAGTAGGTAGCAGTAGCGCTGACTCTACTTTTCTGATAAATTGTACTTTCTGCAGAGACTATTTCCTTTTTGGTGAACATGATTTGAAACACGTACAAAAGCTTCTGTCTTGACTTTCCAGAAGGAGGATTGTGCAGAAAGTATTACAGAAAGTTGTACGAGACTTGAGTCTTCAAAGGAATCAAAGAAACTTGATATTATGCAGAATTATGACTCGTCATTTCTTGATATCAGAGGGTTCAAGAACTTCAGCAGGTCTTGATCCTTCAGCAAGTTCTTCCTCTTCAGAGGGTTGCATTATTTCGGAGAGTTGATCCTTCAAAGGGTTGACATGCTTCAGTAGGTTCAAGTCTATCAGCATGTTCAGCTTCCTTTACAGAATTGCAGAAACACAGAAGAATTCCTATAAGCAGAATCTTTCTATTTTAACCAAATTTGTTGCTCAATAAAACTCAGGTTATAAAGACTTAAAACATTATTAATCACTTAATAATATTTTGAGACTCAACATTCTCCCCTTTTTTAATGATGACAAATTTGCTTAAACTATTCAAATATCTGGAGGGAAATATGAAATATTAAGTTTAGAAATTTCTCCCCCTATTTCAGATACTTAGGCAGAATGCCTTGCTCACCCTGAATCAGTGAACTTTTATGCAAAACACTAAACTTCAGATTTTGTTAATCCCCCTATTTCAGATACTTAGGCAGAATGCCTTGCTCCCCCCTGAATCAGTGAACTTTTCTGCAAAACACTAAATTTCAGATTTTGTTAGTTTTACACTACTCCCCCTTTTATCATCAATCAAAAGGGTAGCCAGAGCAAACCGAAGAAATGAATGCACATCAGAAAGAGAGATTCAGGTTAACAGATTTGCAAAAAATAACACTTTCGGTTAAAAAAATATTTCAGTAAGTTCAATTTTTAGAAAGTGTGAGAATGTGCAGATTTTCTCTGATAAATTTAAACCTATCTTCAGCAAGGGGTTTTGTGAATATATCAGCCCATTGGTGCTCTGTGTCAATGAACTTTATATCAAAAACACCTTTCTGAAATAGTCTCTAATAAAATGATGTTTTATTTCAATATGTTTTGCTCTTGTGTGTTGAATTGGATTTTTAGAAAGATTAATTGCACTAGTATTATCACAGAAAACGAGAATAGATTTAACAGCAATGTTAAAGTCTTCCAGTTGATACTTTACCCAGAGCGGTTGTGAACAACAGCATGCAGTAGCAATGTATTCAGCTTCAGCAGTTGAGAGGGCTATTGCACTTTGCCTTTTACTTGCCCAGCTGATTAAGTTGTTTCCAATGAAGTGGCAGCCTCCACTTGTTGATTTTCTTTCTACTCTATCTCTAGCAAAATCAGCATCACAGTAACCTACTAACTTGCAATCCTTGCTCTTCTTATAGCACAGACTAAGATTAGTAGTACCTTTTAGATATCTGAATATTCTCTTTACAGCTTTGTAATGAGTTATTCTTCGATCTGATTGAAATCTTGCACACAGGCATACAATGAACATAATGTCAGGTCTACTTGTTGTAAGATACAATAGAGATCTAATCATGCCTCTATACATAGTTGAATCTGTTGGAACCACAGGAAACACTAGAAGGGGGTTGAATAATGTTTTGAAGATTTAAATATATTTTTGAAAACCTTTTCAAAAATAGTTTGGTTAAACCTTTACAAGTTATTGGTGAACACTCATTCAGCAAATATGTAATAATTCCAGAGATGTGCAGAAGCTATAATAATGAGTTTCTCAGAGACTTGCTTATCACAATAAAATGTGTAAGCATCCTGAAATAACTTCAGAATGTTCAACAAGGCATTTTCAGAAACTTTGTTTAAAACTTATTTTGTTGGTTTGTGTATAAAAGTTAAAATAATTAATTACACAGTGTTTAGCGTCGTTGTCTAATAAATTTAGTTGCTTATCTGAAACTAAAGTATTAGAAACACTACTAAGTCACTTCGAAAAGTGATTTGAGAATTATTTTTAAGTTAGACAGAGGTTGTGAAAACACAATTTTCAAAGACTTACTGAATACAATGGACTAAGTGAAATTTCTAACATTCAGTTGATTTATTTATTTGTTGAAAACCAGGTTGTTAGAGAACTTTCTGAACCACTTCAAAAAGTTCAATAAATTCCTTTTGAAAACGATTTGTTTGATTTATTAAGTTTTCGTGTATTGAAATTGAATTAACTTTTCAAGCCCTTCCCCAGGTTAGTAATAAACAAATAAACTACTGAAAGTAAGGTGTTAAGGGTAGAGAGAATTTACACAACAGGTTTATACTGGTTCACCCACCATCAGTGAGCTACATCCAGTCCCAGGGCAAACCACCTCTGGATTTCCACTATCTGAACACAGATACAAGTATTCTTTGTTTTCAACTGCCTCTCCAAGCAACTTAATGAGTATTCTTTGCTTGTCAACTGCCTCTCCAGGCAACTCAATGAGTATTCTTTTGCAAGTAGCCTCTCCAGGCGCAATGAGTACACAAGGCCTCTCCAGGCACACCGAGTACACAAGGCCTCTCCAGGCACACAAGTATTCTGTACTTTTCAACTGCCTCTCCAGGCAACTCATGCAGTATTCTTTTACAGACAAACCTCTCCAGGCTCAAACAAGTATTATTTTCTATCAAGCCTCTCCAGGCTCTAAACAAGTATTCTTTTCTATCAAGCCTCTCCAGGATCTACACAAGTATTCTTTTCTATCAAACCTCTCCAGGCTCTAAGAGTATTCTTTCTTTCACCAAGCCTCTTCAGGCTCTCAGGAGTATTATTTCTTACCAAGCCTCTGCAGGCTCTAAACAAGCATTCTTTCTTCCCAAGCCTCTCCAGGCTCTAGCTACACTTAAAGTGTTTACAATTAAGCCCATGTTTAAGTTTCCTAGAAACTTAAACTTACAATTTCTTGTACTAATGGTTTACTGAGTACTACTCAGAATACAAAGGTTAAATGCTAAGTACAAGGAATGACAGAGATATAGATATTTTCTTCTAAGCTCTAATTTATCTTTGTGTTTTCAGAAGGTTGGATGGGTTGATCTTTATTGAGCTTGGCCATACTCTTCTGTGAAGGTTGATGACAAACCATGTTGAAGGATAAAATTTAGGAATGCATGGTTGTCTTCTTTTGTTTTTGGTTGACACTTTAGAGATGCATCTTTGTAAGCTCGGCCAACTACTTCAAAGTCTTGCTTTAGGCTATTTATATGTTCTGATAAAATATAGTCGTTGAAGGTTGTTGATAATACCGTTGAGAAGAAATGATTTGGCTCATATAGCCGTTGTGAAATAGCTTCTCATTCGGTTGCTTCTTTTCAAGCAGATTAAGTGTGCAGATGACTTGGCTTTGAAACACTGCAGATAAGCTCTTTAATTTTGAGAGTTTTCCATTGTCTTCAGCGAGTTGATTTCTCTCTCTTCTTCGTCTTTTTCTTTCTTCTATTTCTTTCTATTTCTTCTTTCTCTTTCTTCATTCTTCTTCTTGCAGATGTAAGGAGATAGGATATAGATATCCGTTAGTCTACTCCTTTTTGACCGTTGTGAGCTCTGCTTCTCTTTCATTAGCCTTGACCAGTATAGGTGTGTACATGTTTTATCCGTTCTGACACACACACAACAATTTTACTTACATATTTTCTCCGAGAGTGAAATTGCTTCTTCAGCAAGTTGGCTTATGAATATTTCCTGAGAGAGTAGTTTAATCTTCAGCAGGTTGGCTTGCTTCTCTCACCTTTCTTTGAAGTACGAAGCTTTCGGCTGGATGATGATGATAATTTTAGCCGTTGAGCTTCTGTTTCATCCTTGATAATTTCCGCTTTTCTTCTTTCAAGGATTCAGACTTCTGATTGCGTATTGCAGTGGAGGTACAGAAGTAGGTGTACAGCAGCGCTGACCTATTCCTGACGCCATTTGCATTTCTGCCTTTTTCTCCTTTTTCTTTCTCGAACAGAGCTTCTTGAAATAAGGAAAATAGATTTTGCTACTATTTCCTTTCTGGATGAAGGCATAAGAAATTTAGACAATTTTCTAGTTGTTAATCAAATGGTCTTTGCCTTTGTTGAGACTTCTTGACGTTTGAGATTTCTTCATATCTTCATAATGTTATATGACATAACTGGCTTCTTCTTCTTCAGATACTTTGAAACACCACGTCATTTTAGAGAGTTGATTTACTCCAGCATGTTGCATGTCTTCAGAAGGTTGATCCTTTCAGCATGTTGGATTTCAGCGTTCTTAACTTATTGGTGATCTTCATGAAAGCTTTCAGCTTTTGCAGTCGTGCTCCTTCTCTTCAGTTAATACAATATCAACAACTTGATTTAGTCTTCGGATAGTTTGTTGTATTGTTCTTTGTCCTTCTTCTTCTTCTTCTTCTTCTTCATCCAATGCTTCATCTATTCTTTAGATTGTTTCTTCTTTGATCTTCTTTGGATAGTTTCTGCTGTGTTGTGCTTCTTCTTGGCCTATTGCTTCTTCTTTCTTCTTCTTCTATTAGATTATGTATTATTCTTCTTGTAGCTCGTTGAGTCTTTCTTCTTCTTCTTCTTCTTCTTGTTCTTCTTCTTCTTCTACTTCTAAGTCTTCTAGTTCTCTTCTTCTAGTCTTTCTCTTCTTGTCAGCTGGTTGGTTATCTTCAGAGAGTTTCTCCAATGCTCTTCTCTTTTCCTTGTATGTTGTCCTCTTTCAGCAGATTCCTTCTTTCAGCAAGTTGCTTCATCTTTATTCGGATTTCCTCTTCCTGTCTTTTGCCTGCTTCCTTGTCTATCTTCGTCTTCTTGTCTTCAGACGGATGCTTCATCCTGTTACCTGAAACACAATACACAGAACACTACCTTTCTTAGTAGAACCTGTCTTTATATGATCTAATTTGTTAATCATTAAAACCTAAGGATAATGAGTCTTAAATCTAATTTAAATTATGAGACTCAACATTCTCCCCCTTTTTAATGATGACAGATTAGATATATACCTAACAAAATATATAAAGAAAAGTATGAAGGATAATATTCTATTATCTATTTAGACTTAGATAACTCCCCCTATCTATATTACTCCCCCTGAGAAAAACATTAATCTTTAGATTCTAAAGGTTGTGTTAACTCCCCCTGAGATATTTTTATCTTCTATTAATATCGCTTGTTATATCTTTTATTAATACCGCTTGTTATGCTCTTTTTCTTTAATAGATACTGCTTGTTGATTTGTATTTATAAGCTTTTATCTTTCTTTTGTGATCACTTGTTATCTTTTGAATCTCTTAACGATCTCTTTTTATCTTTGAATCTCTTAACTTCAGATTATATTCTTTGTTCCTTAGATTCTTTTCTTCTCTCCACTTGTTGCATTTTGTTAGTTATATATTTCTCCCCCTTTTGTCATTATTTAAAAAGGATTGTTGATGAGAAGATTTGAAGCAAATTTTTAATAGAGTTTTATACCGACTAAAAATTTAAACAGATTAATAGTATGAACAGATTTTAATGAATCTTTTAAATGCACAAGGAAGACATCAACTTCAAGTGTATTCAGAAAATCTTAAAAAGGATAGAAAATTTTTAACAGTTATATACAAATTTTAAGACGAATATTACGAAGATGAACAGACTTCAGAGAAATTTTATGAACATAAACACAGGTATGAACAAACAAACAAACACAAGCAAGTATAAAAAAAATTTTATTAGAAAATATTTTGAAAATATATACAAAATATACATTGATAATGAGCTTCTTTTAGACAGGATGCTTCCACTATCCATTTTAAGCCGTAGCTCCTTTCTCAGCCTTCCATCTTCCCAGTATTGCTCTCTGAACCTTATTGGCTTTTCAACCAAATACTCTCTGCATTTGGTCTTTTTCTTCATCAAGCCCGTGGGGAATCTCTTTTGTCTACACAAACATTCCACCATCAGTCCTTGCAACAGCTGAAGTTGCTTTAAGGAGACAGGGTAGTCTGTGACTGCATGTACCTTCAATGGGCACACCATGGTGCAACCGGATCTCAGGATCAGGAGGTTAAGCAAAACCTTACGGTTAATTGCTCCACAGCATCCTGATCACAGTATGCAGAAAGATCCGAGGAACATTAAGTTTCTTCTTTTGAAGAAGAGTGGTGGTGCAAGCACCCATTAATGTTCCTTTCGCTTTTACACTGAGCACCCATTTTAGATTAGCAGTGTTAAAGAGATTTTCTTTCCCCATCACTCTAGCTTTTGGATAGACTCCTCTCTTTTCATCACTTTCTTTGATAGGCTTCACAGACATATAAACACTGGCTTTATCTCTTCTCAGAAGGTGAGAAAGGTTAATTGAGATGAAGTTATCTTGAGAGTTTTTGCGTATATAAAGACCTTGAGTGATGTGACTAAAGAGAGGGGCAGAGAGAGATATTTAAATCTTTTGGTTGGATCTTTACGCAATATTCATCGGTTCAGATAGCCTTTACTGATAACAAAAGTAGGCTTAGCACAGGCATAGGGAGAAGTGCCTCATGGAGAAAGGTATGAATGAATGGAGCATCTATAGTCTTGAGAGAACTCAATTATCAAGAATATATATATATATATGTATATATGCCCAAAAAGACTTGTCTTTTCAGTTCCTATTTAAGATAGGTTTTTAGAAAAAAATATAAAACGACAAAGAGATTTGAAAAGAATTTTCTTTTAAACATAAGAGACTAAAAGAAGAAAGAGAAAATGAAGAACATTTAAATTTAGGAAAAAAAATTCATTATTAAAAGAAACATATCAAACAAGTTCTTAAGATCAGACGATTTTATGTAAGGAGGATTGGCTATTGCTAAATCCATCATTTTCATCAGTCCCCTTCTCTTCTTGCAACCTTCTCAATGCCCTCTGTGTCCTTTCAAGATCAAGGCGAAGAAGAATGTTTTCTGTCTTCAACCTTTTAACTTCAGCTTGCTTTGAGGACTGTCTTCTTCTTCTATCATCGTTTGGACCATCGATTCTAAAGATGCTGGGGCGTCTGTAATCATACAAATTCTCAAGAGGAAACTCATGTAAGGCAAGAATCCTCATGATCACAGTGTTAAACGGCAGAAGGTTGGGATTCTCTCGATCTCTTCTGATCATACTGTAGAGTATGATCCAAGGTAGGTTTATCTTCTTCTTTTGTAGAAGATTTATGACACGGAATCTTTCTGCCATAAGAAAATGATTTTCTCCCTCACTTGGGATCACATAGTGCTTTAGGATACTAAAGAGAATTTTGCAGATGTTTTTCATCCCACCTTTTACATAGATCCACAAGTTTAACCTTCCTGACCCGCCGTTGGATTGCTCCCAAATGGACGTGAACTTTTCTCCTTCATTCTTGACTCCAAGAGCCTTTTCCAGCAAATTAGTATCAGTGAGGATTTCACATCCCATTAATCTAGCCTTGATGTGGAGATTTCTCGGTTCCTTAACTACCTCCATGGTGTTCCAGAATTCTCGAACACTTGCCTCATGCCACTTACAGTCAACAACTTCAAAGAATGGTAGCCATCCGGCATTTACAAACATTTCATGAATGTTTTGTCTTTCTTCTGAAAGACTATCAAAGTCCAAAACTTGGGTTTGAAAGATGACTGGAAGGGAAGCCATGAAGAGGAGTAGGCAGAAATAAATCCTTAGAGGGGTATCGGGATGATAGAAAAGTATTTTAGGAGGGATTGTAGTGAAGATTTACTGCTCCCTTCGCGAGATTTTATAGATTCAGACTAGTCGTAAATGATGGTTTATGAGGCGCCGTTATAGGAAACCGTGCGTCGTGTAACCAAACATTGAAGGTGTCACCTCCTTTCATCAACCGTGTTATTAATGTTTTAGACACAATGTTTTAAGAGAAAGTTTTAATTTTGAATGGTTAGTTAATTAAAATAAAATAAAAAAATTAGAATGCAATAAGACAACTTAATTATCACCCAACACTCAATTTATATCGAAACAATTTATTTTTCACACAAATATTTGCATGTAAATAGATATAAGAAAGAAGTTACCGCATTGGATTTTAAATTTTAACTGTGCTATCCTTTTCTCGTTATGCCCTTCAGAGAGATGCTTCAACAGCTTGAATAATGAGCTTTAAGAGAATATATTCATTTCTCATCCATTTGTTCATTTGCTCTCAGAGTTGCTTCAGCAAGGTGAGGCTTTCCATCTTCTGAGGATCTACTCCTTCAACATTTGTTAGATGCTCAACCCGAATGTGAGCTCTGATACCACTTGTTGGAACCACAGGAAACACTAGAAGGGGGGTTAAATAGTGTTTTGAAGATTTAAATATATTTTTGAAAACCTTTTCAAAAATAGTTTGGTTAAACCTTTACAAGTTATTGGTTAACACTCATTCAGCAAATATGTAATAATTCCAGAGATGTGCGGAAACTATAATAATGAGTTTCTCAGAGACTTGCTTATCACAATAAAATGTGTAAGCATCCTGAAATAACTTCAGAATGTTCAACAAGGCATTTTCAGAAACTTTGTTTTAAAACTTATTTTGTTGGTTTGTGTATAAAAGTTAAAACAATTAATTACACAGTGTTTAGCGCCGTTGTCTAATAAATTCAGTTGCTTATCTGAAACTGAAGTATTAGAAACACTACCAAGTCACTTCGAAAAGTGATTTGAGAATTATTTAAGTTAGACAGAGGTTGTGAAAACACAATTTTCAAAGACTTACTGAATACAATGGACTAAGTGAAATTTCTAACATTCAGTTGATTTATTTATTTGTTGAAAACGAGGTTGTTAGAGAACTTTCTGAACCACTTCAGAAAGTTCAGTAAATTCCTTTTGAAAGCGATTTGTTTGATTTATTAAGTTTTCGTGTATTGAAACTGAATTAACTTTTCAAGCCCTTCCCCAGGTTAATAATAAACAAATAAACTACTGAAAGTAAGGAGTTAAGGGTAGAGAGAATTTACACAACAGGTTTATACTGGTTCACCCACCATCAGTGAGCTACATCCAGTCCCAGGGCAAATCACCTCTGGATTTCCACTATCTGAACACAGATACAAGTATTCTTTGTTTTCAACTGCGTCTCCAGGCAACTTAATGAGTATTCTTTGCTTGTCAACTGCCTCTCCAGGCAACTCAATGAGTATTCTTTTGCAAGCAGCCTCTCCAGGCGCAATGAGTACACAAGGCCTCTCCAGGCACACCGAGTACTCAAGGCCTCTCTAGGAACACAAGTATTATTTGCTTTTCAACTACCTCTCCAGGCAACTCATTTAGTATTCTTGTACATGAGTCTCTTCTTTGAGCATTTGTCTCAAGTTGAGTCTTAGACTGAGTCTGCATATGAACATGAGATAGCATTTGTGCTTGAGTCTGCATCTGATCTTAAGCCAGTGTCTCAAGATGACTTTTCAGATTGAATGTCTCTTTAGCATCTCAGCTTGTCTTAACATAAGAGAAAATTATCCTGCAATATGAGAAGCTAAATTCTGCAAACACTTGAGCACACAGTTAGTAAAAACAAGACATTTCAGATATTTATTTTTTATATTTCCGCTTATCTTGAGTCTCAAATATTGGTCTTCTTGATACAACTTAGTTCACTGTTTGAGCTTATCTTGACTTGACTTGATGATTGGTATTTCTAGTAGAGACCCTTTCTGATTATAGTTAAGACTGCATTCATATGTGCATCTCTCTCAACTTAGGTTATCTTCATATTCAACCATTCTATGCTTCTGAAGACTTTCTGATAAGAAATATGTCTTAAGGCCTTCTTCTGAAATTACCTTCAACATATAGAACATCTAAGCTTTGCCTATTCTCCATAAACAGTTCTGAAGTCTGATGTTTCTTATCATTAGGATTCTGATCTTTATGAATCTCAGGCAATACTTGCATTGATTGCTCAATCTCAGGCTGACCTTTATCTTCATCTTAAGTATGAGGATTACTACCAGTCTCAATCTGTGGTTGCCTCTCATTCTCAGTCTGAGCTAGGTCATGGTTGATCTCTCTGAGTTCTTCATGAGAATCCTGTCTTTCTAAGATCTCACATACAAAACATCAGTAACTTCAAGAACATAAAACATTAAGTTTGATCAAAGGTTTGTTGTCATTAAAACCAAATCTCAGAGGGTTTTTGCGCTAACATTCCTTCTATAGTCTTCAGAAAACTAGCCGTTATACTAGCCGTTGGAAGAGAGAGAGAGCTTTTCACTTTTCTGACATGAGATCAGCACTTTTCTGGTGCAGTCTCTGTTGTGATAGTGTACTTGCGTTGACTTGCTTTTTTTGCTGAGTCTCTGATGAGTCTGAGTATGATGTTTGCATCTGATCTCTGCGTCTCAAGTTGAGTCTGATGTTTGCATCTGAACATGAGTTGGCATCTGAACTTGAGACTGCATCTGATCTTAAGTTAGCATCTGAACTTGAGACTGCATCTGATCTTGAGTCTGCATCTCAAGCCGACTTTGGATCTCATCTTTGCTTATCACCTTTTGATTTAATCTTTTCTTTGGCAATCCTTGATTCTGACTTTTATTGCTTTAAATCTTTAAGAGTAGTCCCTTGAGCTTTCTTGTCTAAATGTTACCTGCAATTTAAAGTCTAGGATTTTTGCCACAACTTGAGCACACAGTCAGTAAATAATAAGATGCATCTTAGATGAGTCTAAGTCTCAGTTTGTCTTATCCATCTCAGAAGAGTCTGAGACCCAGTCTCAGTTGGTGAGTCTCAGGTGCAAGTTTTAGTCTCAGTTGCATTGCTCAATCTTACCATCATTTTTTAGTCTCAGTTTTCTTGAGTCTTGAATCTCTTAAACCTGAGAGGCTAAGCTTTCCTGATCTGATCTTTTCATAGGGCACATCTCTTGCTGCTTCTCAGTTCAACTCTTCTTAATTTCTTTTTAACTCTTGATCTTGTTTCTAAGTGTGATATATTTCTGATTGCTTTAGCACTTCAACTTCATGCATCTCAAGTGTTACCTTTTAGATTGCAAGTCACCTTAGTATCTCATCCTGTCTTTAAGATAAGAGAAAATTATCCTACAATATGAGAAGCTAAATTCTGCAAACACTTGAGCACACAGTTAGTAGAAACATGATATCTTAGATATTCATCTTTTATATTTTTGCTTTTCTTGAGCCTCAAATATTAGTTCATTGTTGAGCTCAACTTGACTTAGCTTGATGATTGGTGTCTCTAGTAGAGACCCTTTCTAACTGTAGCTAAGACTGCATTCTGATATGCACCTCTCTCAACTTCGGCTATCTTCAGATTTAACCATTCTAAGCTTCTGGAGACTTTCTGATAAAGAAGATGTCTTAAGGCCTTCTTCTGAAATTACCTTCAGCACATAGAACTTCTAAGCTTTGCCCATCTTGCATAAATGACTCTGAAGTCTGATGCTTCTTATCATTTAGGATTATGATTTTTTGGATCTCAGGAAAGACTCGCGTTGTTTGCTCAATCTCAGGCTGACCTTTATCTTCATCCTCAGTCCGAGGATTACCATCACTCTCAGTCCGTGGTTGCCTCTCAATCTCAGTCTGAGTCCTGTCTTTCTAAGATCTCACATACAAAGCATTAGTAACTTCAAGAATAGAAAACATTAAGTTTGATCAAAAGGTTTGTTGTCATTAAAACCAAATCTCATAGGGTTTTGCGCTAACACTCCCATTAAACTCATTTCAAACTCAGATTGCATTATCCTTGAGAACTCAGTGCATAGAGAAGAATTTGTTGATCCAAAGATAATGTCATCAACATATATCTGAACTAGAATCAAGTCTTTGTTAGACATTTTTCTAACAAGAGTAGTATCAACCTTTCCTATTTCAAAACCATTTTTCAGAAGAAAATTGCTCAATCTTTCATACCAAGCTCTGGGAGCTTGCTTTAAACCATGCACAGCCTTTTTCAATTTAAAAACATGATCTGGAAAGGTTATGTTTACAAAACCAGGGGGTTGTCTAACAAACACCTCTTCCTCAATGAATCCATTCAGGAAGGCACTCTTGACATCCATCTGATATAGTTTGATGTCATTATTGGCTGCATAGTGAAAAGTGTAAATTATGTGATATCTACCTATGTTTTTATTACACTTATCAAGGCTAAAATAATGATTTATGCCCCAAAATAATCCCTTTTTATGAATAATTGTAATAATTGTAATTATTTGGTTAGAATTTGAATTTGATGCTATTTTGATTAGAAATATGTTATTTTGTGCAAATTTGTGGAAGATTTGAAATAGAAGAGAAAATAGCATTAAATGGGGAGATTGTTTGCAGATTTGAAGTTTAAATGAGGACTAAATAAAGATGTGATCAGCAACCATTTAAATAAAGGATCATGTGGATAACTTTCCCCAATTTGAATTCAAGTTCAAATAAATACATAATCAAGCTAGAAAAGGGAAACAAAGAAAACCAACCAAGCAAAGGCTAGATCAGAAAGAGATCAAGTGGATAAATGAGGAATTGAAGAAAGTCTACAAGATGTTTCACGCTTCACTTGGACTTAGCGCAGGTAGAGCTCAGCTTACAGAGGAACACGCTTCATCTGCGCTTAGCGCAGGTGAAGCGCAAGTCACGCACCAGCTTTTTAAATTCAAATACAAATTGATCTCTTCCAGATTTAAATTAGGGTTTTCCTTAGTCTATAAATAGTACCTTTTACACAGATCTAAAGGAGGTGTTTTAGAGAGTAGAGAGGAGGCTTTTAGAGAGTACAGAGGAGAGAGGCATAGAATAGAAAGATAGACGCACAAGGATTGAAAAGGGTGACAGAGTCTTCAGTGGTTTGTGATGGCTACCATGAGTAGCTAAGCTCTCCAGTAGGATTGGATGTAGTGGATTCAATCCCAAGTGTATGTGAATTCTCTTGTTTTTAATAATAAATCCCTGTTTTTTTATATCGATACTTTTATGTTGTTCTTAATGCATTACTTTCGCGCGTGCGCCGGAGTCGTAGGCTAGTGATCAGGATAACACAAAATGAGATTTCCGGCTAGTATTAGAGTTTAGGGGAGCCTAGACATAGGAAACCTAACCTTCGATTTCTAAAAGTACTCATTAATTATATGGAAATATAGGTGGAATCTGATGATTGAATTGTTTTGGTGAGTGACAGCCCGTTCATAGGAGCATCTATAGGAACATATAGTTAATTGATAGTAACATAATTGAAAGTTAATTGTATGTGAGGGATAAACGGGATCTTGTGATTGATGGGGTAGTGACAGCCCTTGAATGAAGAGCATTTATAGGGAAGTACAATTAATAGACGATTCAAACAGACAGAACAATAATTAATTAATTAAGAGCTTAATGAGCCGAGGGTAATTTGTCGCTTGGGAGAGCCCGCGTGGATTATCTTTGAGTGGTAGGCTACTGGTAACTCGAGGTTTTATCAATTCAGTTTGGCTAAGGTATAATTAATAACAAATTTATAATTAAAAGAAGGGATTCACATACATAAGGAGTGCGAAGAAGCGAAGTCCAATCCTAATCCAAGTAAATCTATCTTACCTTATTTTATTGCTTACTTTTCTTTTTGCCATTTAAATTCCGCACATTAATCATTCTCTTAAAAAGTTGCTCACTTGGTAATTCGATCACTAAAATCTTGCAAAGTGAACCGCTCCCTGTGGATACGATACTTTATACTTACTATTACACTGCTGAACTTTTGGTACGCTTGCTAGAATTTCATCAAGTATTTTTGGCGCCGTTGCCGGGGAGCAGTGTTTCACTTCGTATAACCTTGGGAGGTCGAATTATCAAGTTTATCTTTTTAATTTTCTGTTTATTTTAAATTTTTCGTATTAAAAAAATTGAATTTAAATTTGAATTTGAAATTCAAATTTATTTGTTACACTCATCCTTTTTCAAGTTCTTTTTGTTTTTAAAAGGCCAAGTAGGAAGGATGGACAATACACAACCCCAGAGGACTTTGGGAGACTATATTATGTACCAAGGGCCACATTGTTATTGAAGTATTGCTCTCCCAATTTCTGCAAAGGCAGTGGAACTGAAAGATTCACACCTCAAACTCGTTGGTGTTCATCAATTCACAGGATTAGAAAGCGAAGATCCGCACAATCATCTTTCAACTTTCTATGAATTAATTGATACTATGGGATTTAAGGAAAATAATTTAGAATCTGCATATTTATGTTTGTTTCCCTTCTCTCTTGCAGGAAAAGCTAAGGAATGGCTTAAATCACATCCCAATCATAGTCTAAATAGCTGGAAAATAGTAGCAGAAAAATTTCTCAGAAGATTTTACTCCTTTTCACGTTTTATGCATGCTCAAATGGAAATATCTACATTCAAGCAAGGTATTGATGAGCCACTCTGTAGTGTCTGGGAAAGATACAAGTTATTGCTGCACAAGTGCCCAAATCATGGTTATGATGACATAACCCAAATTAACATCTTTTGTAATGGGCTTAGACCAAACCTGAAGTCTTTCATAGATGCTGCAGCAGGAGGAACCATCTTAGCAGTGGATGTAGAAAGAGCAATTGAGATAATTGATAATTCTGCACAAAGTCATCAATCAGCTCAATTATGGGATCAACCAGTTCAAAAGAAGGAGTCACTTGAGTCAGTTGACAACCAACTTCTATAACTGCTAGTCAAAGCCCTTATTCAAGAGAAACCAGCAGAACAATTAATTCCAGAACCAAGTTCTAACCTAATCTGTGATTTTTGCAAGGGTGACCATCCAAATGGCCATTTTTCTTTTCCTACGCAACAAATAGAACAAGTCAACTTTTTGGAAGGATTAAGGAAGAAGGATGGGCTCTCTCATGATTTTAGTCAAGACCAAGCCAATAACCCAGCAGCTCCTGATGTCCATCTCAGAATTGAAGAGAAGCTTGACAAACTCATACAAGAAATGAGCAGCAGTCAACAAGCAATAAAGATGGCATTTCAAAATTTAGCATACCAAGTGGAGTTGATCTGTAAGCAGTTTGTTGAGCAACAAGAGTTCTGCAGATCTATCTCCACTCGAAGTGCAAAGAGATAGGAAAAGGCATAGGGGATAATTTGGTGGTTGAAAGGGAGGTTCTGGAAAGAAAGGAACAAGAAGCTGAGTTTCAGAAGGAAAGAATTGAGAATGAAGAAGTTGAACCAGAAAAAGAAAGTGCGATAATCAAGGAGAAAAAGGAAGATTTTCCACCTTCAACACAAGTCAAGCATCTACCATATCCTAAGAACTCTTCTAAAAAAGACAGGGATAGGCAATTTTTCAGGTTATGGACACAATGAAGAAAGTACAAATCAATATTCCATTAATCGAAGCTCTGGAGCAAATGCTTGTCTATTCTAAATTCATGAAGGAGTTGCTTACTAAAAGGAGGAAGTTCATAGAGGAGACAATAGAGTTGGAAGCTGGATGTAGTGCAATTATACAAAAGTCTTTACCACAGAAGACAAAAGATCCAGGTAGTTTCACCATACCTGTAACAATTGGCTCTTTACCGATGGGTAAAGCATTGCTTGATTTAGGAGCCAGCATCAACTTAATGCCTTTATCTATGATGAAAAGAATTGGAAATTTGGAGGTAAAACCAACAAGGATGACTTTACAGCTAGCTGACAGATCAATGAAGTACCCTGGTGGAGTTGCAGAAGATGTACTGGTACAAGTGGATAAGTTCATATTTCCAGTAGACTTTGTCATCATGGACATGGAAGAAGATGCTGAGGTACCTCTCATTTTGGGCAGACCATTCATGAAAACGGCAAGGGTTATCATTGATGTAGATGATGGTAACTTGAAGGTAAGAGTGCAAGATGAAGAGGTTAGCTTTAATATGTTTGAAGCAATGAAATATCCAAAAGATAAGCAGCAATGTCTCCAATTAGATGTATTGGAAGAAATTTCTCTTGATCAATAATTGTTAAAGAAAGATCCTTTGGAAAAGGTTTTGACAGGATTGGGAGATATAATAGATGAAAAAGAAAGAAAGGAATACTCCAAACCACTTGATTCAACAAGCTTTGTTTTACCAGGAGAAGAAAGCACTGAGACATTAAAACAGGAGAAAGATATTGAAAGTCAGAAGCTGGAGCTTAAGGTATTACCTTCTCACCTTAAATATGCCTTTTTGGATGAAGTTATGGCTAAGCCTGTTGTTATCAGTAAAGCTTTAACTCCATTAGAGGAGAAAAAGCTTCTTGTTGTTTTAAAAGAAAATGCAGGAGCTTTAGGATGGTCTTTATCAGATCTCAAGGGTATCAGTCCCTCATATTGCATGCACAAAATTCATATGGAGGAAGATTTCAAACCAATCACTCAACCTCAAAAAAGGTTAAATCCAACAATGAAGAGGTAGTGAAAAAGGAGGTATTGAAACTCCTTGAGACAGGTATGATCTATCCTATTTCTGATAGTGCTTGGGTAAGTCCTGTTCAAGTAGTTCCTAAGAAGGGGGGTATGACTGTTATTAAAAATGAGAAAAATGAATTGATACCCACTAGGACAGTAACAAGATGGAGAATGTGTATTGATTATAGAAAACTAAATCAAGCAACTAGGAAGGATCATTTTCCCTTACCTTTTATGGATCAAATGTTAGAAATATTAGCAGGGCAAGCTTTTTACTGCTTTCTAGATGGATATTCTGGGTATAACCAAATAGCTGTAAATCCAGAGGATCAAGAAAAGACTGTTTTCACTTGTCCTTTTGGTGTTTTTGCTTACAGGAAAATGCCGTTTGGACTATGCAACGCTCCAACAACCTTTCAAATATGCATGCTTTCAATATTCTCAGATCTGGTGGAGAAATGCATAGAAGTTTTTATGGATGACTACTCAGTATTTGGAAGTTCCTTTGATCACAGCTTGGAGAATTTGAACATTGTATTGAAGCGGCATGTAGAAACCAATCTTGTGCTGAACTAGGAGAAATGCCATTTTATGGTAACAGACTGTGTAGTTCTTGGGCATAAAATCTCTGCAAAAGGAATCGAGGTGGACAAAGCAAAGATTGAAGTCATTGAAAAGTTACCTCCTCCAATGAATGTGAAAGGCATTAGAAGTTTCCTTGGGCATGCGAGATTTTACAGGCGTTTCATCAAAGACTTTTCAAAGATAGCCAAACCTCTCAGCAATTTACTGAACAAAGATGTTTCATTTAAATTTGATGATAAATGTTTGGCTGCTTTTAATTTGTTGAAACTAAAACTTATATCTGCCCCTGTTATTGTTGGTCCATATTGGACTCTTGGTTTTGAGTTAATGTGTGATGCCAGTGACTATGCTGTAGGAGCAGTTCGAGGACAGAGGAAGTCTAAAATTTTCCATGTCATACACTATTCTAGTAAAGTTTTAAATGAAGCACAAATAAACTATGTTACCACAGAGAAGGAATTACTAGCAATAATGTATGCATTAGAAAAGTTTAGACCATATCTGATAGGTTCCACTGTCAACATTTACACTGATCATGCCGCAATTAAATATCTTTTAACCAAACCAGATTCTAAACCTAGACTGATAAGATGGATTTTGCTCTTGCAGGAATTTGATTTGGTCATCAAGGATAAAAAGGGAAGTGAGAATGTGATAGTAGATCATTCATCAAGGTTGGTGAACGAGGAAGTGACTAGCACTCAAATTGAATTGCAAGAAACTTTCCCAGATAAAAAGCTCATAATGATCAATGAAAGACCATGGTTTGCTGACATTGCCAATTTCAAAGCAGCAGGAGTGCTGCCAGAGAATCTCTCATGGAATCAAAAGAAGCAATTCCTACATGATGCAAAGAATTATTTATGGGATGATGCACACCTCTTCAAAATAGAAACTGATAATTTGTTGAGAAGATGTGTGCCAAGAGAAGAAGCTCAGAAGATTTTATGGCATTGTCATAGCTCACCTTATGGAGGACACTTTAACAAGGATAGAACTACTGCAAAGGTGCTACAATCAGGATTTTACTGGCCAACCTTGTTTAAAGATGCACATGATTATGTTCTACACTGTGATAATTGCCAAAGGACTGGAGGAATATCAAAGAGAAATGAGATGCCTTGGAACTATATCTTAAAGGTAGAAGTATTTGACTGTTGGGGGATAGATTTTGTGGGACCTTTACCTCCTTCAAATGGAAAAGAATATATTCTTGTGGCTGTTGATTATGTCTCAAAATGGGTGGAGGCTGAAGCTACTATGAAAGTTGACTCAAAAATAGTGGTGCAATTCTTGAAGAAACATATTCTCCAGGTTTGGCACACCAAGAGTTTTGATCAGTGATGGGGACTCTCATTTTTGTAATGAAAACTTGCAAAATGTTCTGAAAAGCTATGGATTAAAGCACAAGGTAGCATCACCTTACCACCCTCAAACAAATGGACAAGCTGAGGTGTCCAACAGAGAGTTGAAAAGGATCCTTGAGAAGACAGTAAGTTCATCTAGAAAAGACTGGTCCTATAAGCTTGATGATGCACTTTGGGCATACAGGAAAACTTTCAAAACAGCTACAGGACTTTCTCCTTTTAAGATGGTATATGGGAAAGCTTGTCATCTACTAGTTGAGTTGGAACATAAGGCATATTGGGCTTTGAAAGTTTTGAATATGGATGAGAAAGTAGCGGGGAAGAAGAGGATTTTACAATTAAATGAGTTGGAAGAAATGCGGCTTAATGTTTATGAGTCTTCTAGGATCTACAAGGAAAAGACAAAGGCCTTTCATGATAAGAAGCTCTTGAAAAGAAAATTCTTCCCAGGACAATCACTGTTGTTGCTCAATTCTAGATTAAAATTTTTCCCTGGAAAATTGAGATCCAAATGGACAGGACCTTTCATTATCAAAGAAGTAAGAACATATGGAGCTGTGGAACTAGAGGATCCTGATACAGGGGATTGTTAGGTAGTAAATGGACAGAGGTTAAAGCCATATCTTGGAGGAGAAATTGACAGATCTAAATCTGTCATTAATCTGCAGGACTCCTAAGGAATCAGGCGTCGAGCTATCAGACGTTAAACAAGCGCTTGCTGGGAGGCAACCCAGTGTAGATTTAGGAATAGTTTTGATTTATTTTTGTTTAACAATTGAAGAAAAAGGTGAAAAGAAAAGAAAAGAAAATTTTGAAAAAATGTCTGCGCTTTAAGCTCGCTTAGTGCACCTAAAACGTAGCTTCACAACTTGGTCTCCGACTTTCACGCTTTATTCTCGCTGAGCGAGTGAAAAGCGTGAAAGTGACTCTTCAAGTTACGCTGCAGCATAACTGTGGCGTGCGGGTCGCTTCAAACCAAATTGAAGCACGCGTTCCAACCTCGCTGAGCGAAGGTGGAGCGCAGGCACGCGTACTGGAATAAAAACGCCAGAATTCGGGAAAAAGCCATTCTTGGCAATTTCTTTCCAAATTTTGGACGTATTTTCTTTCAATTTTCCTCATCCCTCTGCTATTCAAGAAGATTTTTCATCAAGGTATGTGTTTTAACTTTGATTCTTTGGTTAATTTTGATGAAATCTGGGGTAAGGCTACATGATTCTTTATCTCAGAATGAGAGTTCATGTTTCTGTTGAATGGTATTGACTCTTGGTTCTTGAATTTTGAATGATGGAATGATGTATATTTCTCTGTTGCAGATGGTTCGTACTAGAACAACTACAAGGAAAAGTTGCTCTGCAATATTAAAAAGGAAGAAAAGAGAGGAAAATACTTTTATAGGGGAAGGAAGATTTAAAGACCTTGAAGCCTCAATGAATTACAGTTATATTAGGAATTGAGAGTTCTTGTTGGAACGACAAGTACTACTCAAGGAAGGAGAATATGAAGGATTCAATTATGAAATCACAAGGAGGCAATGGAGAGTGTTGGTTGAACCATACAAATATTTTGATCCAGAAATTGTTAAAGAATTCTATAGTAATTCTGTGTTGAGTATGGATGGTACTGGTGAAAGGAAAAGTTTTGTACAAGGGTATTGGGTTGCATATGATAGGAATGCAATCAATGAACTTTTGGATTGTCCTGCCCCAGAGGTAACTGATGAAACTTATTGCAAGTATGTTAATAGAATGCAAGAGGTTGGACCATATGGGAAAGACATAATGGATGCACAGACTGCTCAGTGTTTGTGTTTGAATGGTAGAACCTATGAAACAAATGTTTATGGAGAGGCAGATAGGATACCCAAAGAACAATTGAATGGTTTGTCCAGAATGTGGATGGCTCTAATAAATGCTAACATTCGACGTTCTCCCATCTTTTCTGCTGTAGACATGCCTACTGCTCACTTGATGTACTGCATCATGAATGGGGAACAGGTTGATATTGCCTCAATCATATCTGACTATTTGCACTGTCTAATCCAAGTTTCTCGTGATGAAAGGGGACCACACTCTAGAGTGAAACTAGAATTTCCTGCTCTGATTACAACATTATGTCACTACAGAGGAATTGGAGTCATACCAAACACACCCATTAGAAAACCAATTGATGGACAATACATAGAGTCCCAATGCATCTCACCAGAGGAAATCATGACAACAATTGATATTCATAAGGTTCATCCACATCCACTTCCACCACCACCAGCAGACAAACCAAGCCATTACTTCATGGAACATTTGTCTAGCCAGGTCAAAGCAATTCATTCTAGCATGATGCATTTGCAAGAGTTTCTTTATCACAATGTTCAAGGACCACATCCAGACATGACTCTGGAACGCTTTCGAGAAGTAGTGGAATGGCCTGGGGACAGGCCTAATTTTCATAGGCGGGGAGGAGGATATTCAGAAGATGAAGAATAAAAACGGTGGTTTCTTTTCTTTTTACTCGTTTTCTATTTTTTATTTTTATTTTTTTAGGAATTTAGGAATTTCATTGTTTCTTTTATTATTAGGAAATTCATTGTATAAAGAGTTTTATTTCAATTTTTATATCTTTAGGATTTTTAGTTTTTTAGGAAATAAAAGGAAAATTTTTCAAAATTTCTGAAATTAGACAGTTTAACTAACCAGATTAGGAAAGAAGGGTCTTGTGATTAATTCCATAATCAATTAGGATTAGGATACTTCACAGGAGAACCTATCAGGGTAGTTAATTAAAATCAGTAAGTGCTTTATCAAGGAACTTAGCCAAGAAATCGGTGAGTTGAGAGCCCAAACACTTGAATTGAGAGTTTTTCACCGCTGCTTCTCAATTTTTATTGATTGAGTTTTTTGATCTTATTCTGTTTATGGAAAATATGGAAGTGACAAAGGCAATTTTTTTGTTTTCAATATATTTGCTCAGTGCCAAAAAGCCCACCCTTGATATAATTTTTCCAATTCTTTGATAACCCATTTGAGCTTTAATGATTATTCTTGTGCACCCAAGCCATAATTGATATATATATATATATATATATATATATATTCTGTCCTTACACATTTGGGATACAGAGCAAGGTGCAAGTTGAGACAATGGGAAGAAAAGGTTAGTAAATTGAAAATCAAGAAATTCAAAGAGCAGGTACATGAAAGCATAAAAAAGATCACTCCCCCAAAAATCAGAAAGAAAAAAGTGAATAAACTGAATAATTTGGGGGGAGTGCAATTTCAAACAATGAAAGAGGCCTGCAAAAATGAGAAAAATCAAGAATGAGATGGTGGAAGGAGAGAAGTTCCAAGTCAAGCAACATCAAAAGATGCTCTCTATTCCAGGTGTTCATTGTTTATCCAGAAAAACCATGATTCCTTGATAGCCCAGCCTCATTACAACCAAAGAAAGACCTTTTGATCCATATTGACCATGAACATGTTTAGGAACTAGAAACGACTATCAATCTTAGTTGTTCAACTGTGGTGAAAACATTGAGGGAAACAATACCCGTGAGCATGAGTGAAATTCCTTGGTTTATCATTTATTGCTTTAATTGTTACTTTTGAAAAAGTTCAACTATTGATTGTGTTTTGTTTTTTATTGAGGATTGGTAACATCTCTTGATTATGATTTTTTCTGATATTTGGAAAGTGACTTCTGCCTAACAAAGAGATGATGTAAATTTTTCCTTGTAATTGATTATGAGAATTTTACATGAGGGTGATTTGATTCTGATTGCAAAAGGTATCTTGCTTGAGGACAAGTATAAATTATGTGATATTTTCCTATGTTTTTATTACACTTATCAAGGCTAAAATAATGATTTATGCCCCAAAATAATCCCTTTTTATGAATAATTGTAATAATTGTAATTATTTGGTTTCTATTTGAATTTGATGCTATTTTGATTAGAAATCTGTTATTTTGTGCAGATTTATGGAAGATTTAAAATAGAAGAGAAAATAGCATTAAATGGGGAGATTGTTTGCAGATTTGAAGTTTAAATGAGGACAAAATAAAGATGAGATCAATAGCCATTTAAACAAAGGATCCTGTGGATAACTTTCCCCAATTTGAATTCAAGTTCAAATAAATACAAAATCAAGCCAGAAAAGGGAAACAAGGAAAACCAATCAAGCAAAGGCAAGATTAGAAAGAGATCAAGTGGATAAATGAGGAATTGAAGAAAGTCTACAGCGTGTTTCACGATTCACCTGCGCTTAGCGCAGGTGGAGCGCAGCTTACAGAGGGACACGCTTCATATGTGCTTAGCGCAGGTGAAGCGCAAGTCACACACCGACTTTTTAAATTCAAATACAGATTGATCTCTTCCAGATTTAAATTAGGATTTTCCTTAGTCTATAAATAGTTCCTTTTGCACAGATCTAAAGAAGGTTTTTTAGAGAGTACAGAGGAGAGAGGCATAGAATAGAAAGATAGATGCACAAGGATTGAAGAAGGTGATAGAGTCTTCAGTGGTTTGTGATGGCTACCATGAGTAGCTAAGCTCTACAGTAGGATTGGATGTAGTGGATTCAATCCCCAAGTGTATGTGAATTTTCTTGTTTTTAATTATAAATCCCTGTTTTTAATTATATCGGTACTTTTATGCTGTTCTTAATGCATTACTTCCGCGCGTGCACCGGAGTCATAGGCTAGTGATCAGGATAACACAGAATGAGATTTCCGGCTAGTATAAGAGTTTAGGGGAGCCTAGACATAGGAAACCTAACCTTCGATTGCTAAAAGTACTCGTTAATTATATGGAAATATAGGTGGAATCTGATGATTGAATTGTTTTGGTGAGTGACAGCCCGTTCATAGGAGCATCTATAGGAACATATAGTTAATTGATAGTAACATAATTGAAAGTTAATTGTATGTGAGGGATAAACGGGATCTTGTGATTGATGGGGTAGTGACAGCCCTTGAATGAAGAGCGTTTATAGGGAAGTACAATTAATGGACGATTCAAACAAACGGAACAATAATTAATTAATTAAGAGCTTAATGAGCCGAGGGTAATTTCGCTTAGGAGATCCCGCATGAATTATCTTTGAGTGGTAGGCTACTGGTAACTCGGGGTTTTAGCAATTCAGTTTGGCTAAGGTATAATTAATAACAAATTTATAATTAAAAGAAGGGATTCACATACATAAGGGGTGCGAAGAAGCGAAGTCCAATCCTAATCCAAGTATATCTATCTTCCCTTATTTATTGCTTACTTTTCTTTTTGCCATTTAAATTCCGCACATTAATCATTCTCTTAAAAAGTTGCTCACTTGGTAATTCGATCACTAAAATCTTGCAAAGTGAACCGCTCCCTGTGGATACGATACTTTATACTTACTATTATACTGCTGAACTTTTGGTACGCTTGCCAGAATTTCATCACATAGCAAAGTAAGATCCTAATGGCTTCAAGCCTTGCTACTAGTGCAAAAGTTTCAGTAAAGTCAATACCTTCTTGTTGATTGTAGCCTTGTGCAACCAATCTGGCTTTGTTTCTAACCACTTGACCATTTTCAGAGAGTTTGTTTTCAAACACCCATTTGGTTCCAATAATAGTTTTCCCATGGGGTTTAAGAACAAGAGTCCAGACATCACTCCTGGCAAATTGATTTAGCTCTTCCTGCATGGTTAGGATCCACCCTTCATCATGCAGAGCTTCATCAATATTCTTTGGCTCAATTTCAGAGAGGAAGGCAAGATTATTGACTTCTCTAAGTCTTGATCTTGTTCTTACTCCTTCTGAAGTATCACCAATGATTTGCTCTCGAGGATGATGAGTCTTGTATCTCTACTCATGCCTACGAGGGAAAACATGCTCATTCAGAGACTCAACATTGACTCTGTGAAGAGGATAAGTTTCAGCAGGTTGACTGGGAGTCTGTTCAGCAGGTACTTCAGAGGGTCCTTCAGTAGGTGAAGTTGGTTGAACGTCTCTAGAAGGGGGTTGAATAGAGACTTGAAATCATTGTACCTGAAAATACACACTTAAATTCAAGCTGAGACGTGATCTCAAGTCTGACACTTGGAGTCTCAAATAGGTTAGATGAGATGTAGTCTCAACAATAATTTTGTAATCAAGTAAAGATGATTCGTTAATTAATGAAACTTGATTATCTCTGAATAGATTTGATTTATTTTAGCAAATAGATTTGAGATGTAAGATTAATTAGCTCAGCAAATGTTAAGACCTTAAAAGAGAATGAGTGAGACTACTGATTGATCTCAAGTTGAGATGGGATCTGAGATGAGATAGACTTGAGATGTAAGATGAGATGCAGAGACAGATCTTAGGTGTGTAGAGATTTAATCAAATGTAATTTGTTTCAAACAGATAAGTCTCAGGTATTAGAGATGTGATGTGTAAATAAAGAGATAAGGGAGAAGAGATGCACACAGAGATTTATACTGGTTTACCCACAACCTTGGGCTACGTCCAGTCCTCACAACTTGTGAGATTTCCACTATTGACAAACCCGTCAATTACAAGTATTCTTACAGCCTCTTCAGGACGTCCTTCACACCAAGCATAGGCACTCCTACCTTGGTTGAGTCTCAAGTATTCTTTGTTCTCAACTGCCTCTTCAGGAAACTCATGCAGTATTCTTTGTTTTCAACTGCCTCTCCAGGAAACGCATGCAGTATTCTTTGTCTTCAAATGCCTCTCTAGGAAACTCAGTGAGTATTCTTGTTACAATGCCTCTCCAGGCTGTACAATTGCTCACACTAAGCTCAGGCACCTCCTGACTTAGTTGAGACTTGGTGATATGAGATGAGATGTGATTGATCTAGCTTAGACTACATACAAAGTATGGATAAACCGTGAGCTCAGCTAGATGTTAGCTCTCTAAATCACTCAAAGAGTGTATATGAAACATTACAAAACAAGAACTAAACCTACTACATGATATTAGCTAAGATAACATAGGTAGGTAGGTTAAGATTCACTTGAGACTTGGATTTTTCTGGTTGTGCAGCAGCATCTCTGCTGAGTCTCACCTGTGTCTCTCACACGTCTCACCATAATGAGACTTCCTTCTATAGTCTTCAGAGAACTAGCCGTTATACTAGCCGTTAGAAGAGAGAGAGGCTATTTTTTCACTTTTCTGTCATGAGATCAGTGCTTTTCTGATGTTATCTCTGCTGTGACGGTGTACTTGCATTGACTTGCTTTTGTTGCTGAGACTCTGTCTACATCTGATCATTGCATCTCAAGTCTGAGTTTAATGTCTGCATCTGATCTGTGCGTCTCAAGTCTGAGTCTGATGTTTGCATCTGATCTCTGAGTCTCAAGTCTGAGTCTCATGTTTGCATCTGATCTCTGTGTCTCAAGTCTAATTCTGCATCTCTAGTTGAGTCTGTATCTCAAGTCCGACTTTGGATCTCATCTTTGCTCAGATTCATATTTCAAGGTGTTTCTTTGTCATGCTTGGACTGAGTATGATCTTACAATGAATTTGGGCCTGTCTCAATCTGAATTTACAGTTTGAGCTTGTCTCAAGCTGACTTTGAATCTCTTCTTTGTTTAGCATCTTCTATTCTGATCTTATCTCTTGATTCTGAAGCTAAGTTAGAGTCTCATCTCTTGGCAGATCTTGCATCTGACTTTTGATCCTTCCTTTTAAGTTTGTACATGAGTCTCTTCTTTGAGCATTTGTCTCAAGCTGATTCATAGACTAAGTCTGCATCTGAACAAGAGATGGCATCTGTGCTTGAGTCTGCGTCTCATCCTAAATCTCAAATATTGGTCTTCTTGATGCAACTTAGTTCAGCTCATCTTGACTTGACTTGATGATTGACATTTCTGGTAGAGACTCTTTCTGACTGTAGCTAAGACTTCATTCTGATGTACCCTCTCTTAACTTAGGCTAACTTCAGATTAAACCATTCTAAGCTTCTGAAGACTTTCTGATAAAGAATATACCTAAAGCCTTCTTTTGAAATTACTTTCAGCATATAGAACATTTTAAGCTTTTCCCATACTCCATAAATGATTCTGAAGTCTGATGCTTTTTAACATTAGGATTCTGATCTTTCTGAATCTCAGGAAAGACTTGCATTAATTGCTCAATCTCAGGCTAACTTTTATCTCCATCTTAAGTTCGAGGATTACTGTCAGTCTCAATATGTGGTTGCCTCTCAATCTTAGTCTGAGCTTGGTCGTGGTTGATCTTTCTAAGTTCTTCATGAGAATACTGTCTTTCTTAAGATCTCACATACAAAAACATCAGTAACTTCAAGAACAGAAAACATTAAGTTTGATCAAAAGGTTTGTTGTCATTAAAACCAAATCTCAGAGGGTTTTTGCGCTAACAAAATCCCCCTTTTTGATGATGACAAACCTATTTGAACAAAATTAAGTTTTCATATATAATAGCATATAGGGGATGATGAGAGTCTATAAATTTCATAGTATGTTCCACCCAATTGAACTACCTCTGAATACATGCTTAACAATACAAACAATAATATCATAGCATGATTCAGAAACTATAACAATGATGATGCAGATTTTATAGATTTTGTTCTTTCCAATTTCTCCCCCTTTTGGCATCAACAAAAATATGGAAGGAGAAATATATTAGATTCATAGCATCAAATTCTTAACTTCTTCTTTATAAGAATCTGTCAAATAACCACTTCATATTGATTTTCATCTGTACTAAAGACATGATTTTCACTTATCAAGCATATGGGTGATCTTAACAGAGGGTTTTGAGCAAGTATGTAGTGATATTCTTAATTTCCCAAGAGCAATATGATATAGTAATAGATCACACAGATGGTTATAATAATGATCCCAAGAGTTCTAGATAAAGCAATATGATATGGACAGGGATAAATGCTTCAACAGGAATAATAGAAGAATCAAAGACTAAGTTTAAGAAGGAGAGAAAATAGTAAGTTGCTTATAATTCCAGAATTTTCTTAAACTTTTCTTTGCTCTTCATTCTTAATTCAAACTTCAAGAGAGTTATTATCCCATTCTCTTTTTATTTTAACATTTCCTCTAAAAAGGAGTAAAGAGAAATTTCTAGAGTTGTAGAGGAAAGAGGTAGATGGATTCATCAAATTCCATAAATGATCACTACCCAAATGAGTCAATGTGTACACAATTACTTCATTAGCAAACAATTTGACTAACTCCCCCTCAAGATGTGAAGGTTCTGCTTATATTTCCAAAGTTGTAGATTTAGCAACTTTTCAATAGCTGATGCGGAAATTTTAACCTTTAGAAAGATCATTATTTAGTCCAACATTGAGTAGGGGATGCAGTTAGGATTGAATAGAAGAAAACATAACTCAATCTTAAACCAGAACAATGATTTATTCTGTTTGCATACTTGATTAGATGATAAGAATTTCATTTGATGCATATTCAAGTAGCAGGAATACATTCAGCACAAAGATTGGTTCAGCTACTCCCCCTAAGTATGTTACTCACCTTGATTTTTATGCCCATAGTGAGTTAAATTTGTAGAACATGGATAGAGGCATAACAGGTCAAGATTACAGATTTAGACAGCAGGGGAACAAAACAGAAATTCGTTAATAAGATTTGCTGATAAGTTCATAGTCATTGCATATTTTTCAGCATTGATAAAATTTCAAAGATATTCATGTCAAGTTCTTCTTCATACTCATTGATTCACCCAATACATCAATTTGATACAACAATTCATATTTGATATATCATAGTTTATCACAGATTTGGGAATCAAGGGTGCTTTGTCAAAGGTATCACTTTCAATGGATCAAGTTTCACTACTTTTCAATCACATAGCCTTAATCATTAAACAAGTACTGCTCCTATCATAGATTGATCTAGAAATTTATATTCTATCACAATAAACCACATCATGACAACTTTCTAATGCCACAAAAATCAACTCATTTGGATTGGTACGATTAAAGATATTTTAACTTGAAGTTTCTGCACCAAACCAGAAAACATCCATTGACTTAGCTACTTTAATCTGAACTTGTGAGTTATTTCTGGTTCATAAAAATATGAGATTTTACCACAATAAACTAGACATCACAAGCTTTATAATCATATAAAAATCATTCCATTTGGAGTTTTCTATCAAAAGATATAAGTGATTAAAGTTGGTTGTTCTTTAATAGAGTGCTTACTGTGACAGGTCTGGTTTTTCATTCACTGTGATCAATCTATGCATCCAAAAATACGGAAACTTAATACTGTTAAATCATTGAAAAACATCTTTCAAATCCAACTGGTTTCATTTGAAAAGGATTTTCCTAGCTCCAGATATAAGTATTCAAAACAGATGTGTTCAGATTTGATCACATGAGAGATCAGTCCACTTGAAGTGTTTGCTGGGAATTATGAAAATGATGAAAAATTCTGAAACTTTACAATAAAATACTTATATGAGTTAGCTTTCAGACAAAATTGGTTTTACTCAAAAATCATTTCTGTAGCTCTAGTTATTATCTGTTTAAGTGAACAGGTTTATATGAGACTCTGTATCAGTGAGACCGTGTTCACGGATTTCTCCTTCCATATTATTCTTGTTTGATTCTATTTTAAATTATCTTTCCAATAAAATTGGTCTCACCTAAAAATAATATCTACAGCTCCAATTATGATGATTTTAAGTAAACAAGTTTTTGTGAGCATTTGTAAAACTGCAGCTATGTTAACAAAATTTCCGCCACTTCTGTGCTTAGGGTCACAGTTTCAAACTTTCCAATTATGCACTCTTATGAATTAACTTTCCAACAAAATTGGTTTTACTCAAAAATCAATTTTGTAGCTCAAGTTATGATCATTTTAGCAAAGCTATATCAGAAACATTTCTGCATTCAGCATAGTAACCTCTTTGCCTCCAAATTTCACTTATTTCAAAATCATCTTATGAGCCTTCAATCTCAGAGTTTCTTATTCATACCATTTGCTTAGAAGACTGACTTGATTAAGGAAATGGAGAGCATACAGACTTAGCTTGTAGAAATGTTTCTCCTAACTAATCAACTCAATCTTTCCAAGTTCTCTTTTCTCAATTATCATGAGATTGACTCAAGGATATATTTTCATATGATCAGCTCATGTTGCATAGATAGATTTCAAACTTAAATTCTCACATGATGCAAGATCATAGAATAATCAATCTGAATTCTAATTACCCAAACAACACAAAGATCATGTCAAGCATATACTTTGTCATTGTAACATGAATTCTGAATTCTGCATAGTTTGAATATCATATATGCATCATGATTAGAGTTTCAGAGTATCTTATGAAGTATTCCTCAAGTTATCATTTGATCCGCATAATTTAAGAATTTGCAGCTTGAAGTAGAGATAGGCTCAGCTTCCTCTTGTGCAGTAGCCACTGTCTTTGCTTAATGTAATTCATGAATTTTCTTTCGCTCTGTCAGAGTTTGGGCTGCAGCAGGAGTTTCACTTGATTGTTCTTTCTCAGATTTTTTGTCTAAGTCTCGGTCTCAGTCTCAACTTGAGACTCATATGTGACTTTCTCAAGTGCAACCGTACTTTCTGGCCTTTTATAATTTCTGGACATTCTTTTGACTTGGATATGAAGATTTTCTCATTTATCTCTTGTTGAGATCCAAGATTTCCACTTTATCTATAAATCTGCAAGGTTTCTCATCTCAAGTGTAGGATCAAATTATCATGTAAACTTTCTTCTACACATTTGAGTGATGATATTGTAGATTTTATAGTTACTTTGAATGTTGTAAAATGTCCAGAAAATATTTAGACTTCAAATTGACTTCTTGTTTCAAAGATATGAATATATAAAGCACTTTCCAACAAGAGGATATCTATCATTTGATACTCCAAATTCTATGCATGCATATGAGACATTTAGACGTTCAAAAGGAAGTAAAAATATAATTTCTTTGCTGTTTGAAATTTTAAGTAAGAACAGCAGTGGTCACAAATGATGATCAAATACACTTTCATGCCTTTTGCAAACATGATCTCTACAAGTCTGGCATGAAGGGAATCAAGCATGTGGTCAGGGTGCAGTGGAAATAAATGGATTCCCTCCCTTGTTATGATCGTTATGCGAAAACACGAATCAAGGCATAAAAGGGTATAAAACAAAAGGTCATACCTTTTGAGGATTGCGAACGAGGCAATAGTAACCACGTTTCTAGTGGTGTCCACGCCAACAGCCGAACTAGGAAACCCTCCTCAACTCTGCTAGTAGTGTTTAGAGAGCAAGAGCGACTACTCTTATTTTTACATCACTAGGGTAGTGCATCTTATGCTCTATTTATAGAGTGGTGGCTAGGGTTTTATCCCTCACTCTATTAACCCTAACATATATGGGTCTGGCCCACTATGTTATAATTCTAATCAAATTAGAATTATTATCTTTCCTAGTGGCTTGTTGTATGCGTGTGACCCAATAGGCTTTTAATATTTGGTTATGATATTAAAATTAAAACCCTTTTATATTTAATATCATAAATAATGAGCGGTATCTAGCAATACATCACTATCCAAATATTGAGATTATCAACAACTTTGATAAATCTTATTTTATGATAATAATTTATATGATCTATCCCTTTGTCTAAATATCTAATTGAACACAAGGGCATGGATTGTGTCAACCTTGTACAGTTCAATTTATGTTTTCTTGATCCCCAAGTAGACTGTACAGAAAATAAACATCTCATGTTTATCCTCTTGAGCATGGCCATGCATTTTGCAGTCTCACTTTATCAAGAGGCCTACAAATATAACTCCTGTGACATAGGAGGGACAAATCCCATCTAGGTCACTTACATTCCTCCACATAATTTATTATATGTCCAAATACCAACTTTATGATTACCCTGTTATAGGCAACTTTTGATGATAATTAAAACATATAATTCCTTATGTAGGAATCGTAGTGATTTCAGGTCAAAGGACTTCATATAATATTTATCAATTTAAGAAACGTTCATGACACTTATGTAACAATCCATGCAACGTTCTTAAGGTGGGTCTGTCCAGTACACCATTACTCTTAATGTGTACCTATGTGAGCACATGATATCTGATATCCATGATCCGTGAGATGTGATAATCAATGAACTCACACACTAGTCTAAATGCATCTTTGTCCTAAGATGATACTTGACTAGGGACTATTTAAGAGTAGTTCTTCATAAGATCTCACGATCAAGTCATCTACTTGATTTCTTATGAAGTTTGAGCTTACTATTCTAAGGACATTAATTATATTCTAAAAGAATAAGTTGCCTTTATAAAATAACATGATACAAGTGATGGATATTCATAAACATATAAGTCTCTAGTGCATATTCCTAACAATCTCTCACTTGCACTAGAGACATTCAGACATAACTCTTATGCCTAATGATCTAGTGTGCCCTTCATGGTTCTGCTGCACAAGTGTTTTTGTTAGTGTGGTAGAATCAGCGATTGTTTTTCTGCTTGGAACTTTTCCAGCTCACAGCGCCACCATTGAAACAAAACACATAACATGATTGCGATCTTTAATCATCTTTGTCGGTTTGGAAGCTAGCATCAGTGTAACCCTTTACAAGTAGTTCTTCCTCACCTCCATATATATATATATATATCAAGAATGAATCCTTAGTTCTTCTCAAGTACTTAAGGATGTTCTTGATTGTTGTCTAGTGACCTTCACCAAGATCAGACTGGTATCTTCTAGTCATGCTTAAAGCATATGATATTTCTGGTCGAGTACATAACATGGCAAACATGATAGACCCTATACCAGATACATAAGGAATCTCACTCATGCGACCTCTCTCTTCTTTACTGGAAGGAGATTGAGCCTTAGATAGGCTTATACCATGTGACATAGGCAAAATTCCCTTCTTAGAATCTTGCATGTTAAACTGTTTTAACACCTTATCTATGTATGTACTTTGACTTAGGCCAAGTAATCTTTGAGATATATCTCTATAGATCCTGATACCTAACACATAGGTTGCTTCGCCTAAATCTTTCATAGAAAAACAATTTCCTAACCAAGTCTTTACAGACTGAAGGGTAGGAATGTCATTTCCTATGAGGAATATGTCATCTACATACAAAACCAGAAAAATCACTATGTTATCACTAACCATTTTGTAGTCACAAGGTTCATCTTCACTTTTAATGAAACCAAACTGCTTTAACAGCTTCATCAAAACGAAGATTCCAGCTTCTAGAAGCTTGCTTTAATCCATAAATGGATTATTGCAACTTACATACCTTTAGGTATAACAAAACCTTCAGGTTGTATCACATACACATCTTCAAGAAGGCTTCCATTTAGGAAGGTTGTCTTGACATCCACTTGCCAGATTTCATAATCATGGTAAGTTGCAAATAGCAAGCAAGATCCGAACAGATTTGAGCATGACAACTAGGGAAAAGGTTTCATCATAGTCTACACCATGAATTTGCGTGAAACCCTTAGCCACCAACCGTGCTTTAAAGGTACTTACATTACCATCCATGTCAGTTTACTTTCGAAAACCCACTTGCACCCTATGGGTTTTATCCCTTCGGGTGGCTCAATCAAGGTCCATACCTTGTTAGTGTACATGGAATCCATTTCAGATCTCATGGCATCAAGCCATTTCTCATATTCTGGACTCAAAAGAGTTTCTTGGTAAGTCACTGGGTCATCTTGATCCATTAGCAATACATCGCCTTCCTAAGACACATGGAACCCATATTTCTCAGGTTGGTGACGTACCTTGTCTGACCTATGCAAGTCTTGCGCTACTTGAGCAGGTGGCTCCACAACACTTTGTGGTATCTTCTCTTGTTCCATTATTGGCTCATTGCTACTCTGTGGTACTTGAATTTCTTCAAGTTCTACTTTCCTCCCACTCATTTTCTTAGAGACAGATTCTTTCCCTAAGAATACAGCAGTCCTAGCGACAAACATTTTGCCTTCGCTAGGATTATAGAAGTAGTAACCCTTAGTTTCTTTTGTGTATCCCACAAAATAAGAACTTATCTGATTTGGGTCCTAGTTTATCTGAAACTTGGAGTTTCACATAAGCTTCACAACCCCAAATCTTCATAAAAGACATACTAGGTCGCTTCCAAGTCCATATCGCATATGGTGTCTTTATAACAGCCCTAGATGGAACACGGTTTAGTGTGAGAACTGTTGTTAACAAAGCATGACCCCAAAAAGGAGTCGGGGAGATCAGTATGACTCATCATAGATCGAACCATATCTAATAGAGTTCGATTTCTTCTTTCTGAAACTCCATTCCATTGAGGTGTTCCAGGAGGAGTGAGTTGAGATGTTATCCCACACTCTCTTAGATAGTCATCAAATGTTGGCTTAAGTATTCTTCACCTCGATATCATCGAAGTGTTTTTAATAGTCTTGCCAAGTTGGTTTTATACTTCATTCTTAAATTCCTTGAACTCTTCAAAGGACTCATATTTATGTTTCACCAGATACACAAATCCATATCTACTGAAATCATCAGCAAAAGTGATGAAGTATTGAAAACCTCCTCTAGCCATTGTGCCCATGGGCCCACATACATCACTATGTATGAGATCAAGAAGATCACCAGCCCTTTCACCTTTTCGGTGAATGGGGTTTTGTTCATCTTCCCCAATAAACAAGATTCACATGTCTTTATTGATTCAAAATCAAAAGATTCCAAATAGCCATCTTTATGGAGTTTGGATATGTGTTTCTCATTTATGTGGCCCAAGTGACAATGCCAAAGATAAGTTGGGTTCAAATCATTTGTTTTTGATCCTCTTAGAACTTATGTTATAGATAGGCACTTCCATGTTAAGAACATATTGTTCAAATTTGCACAACCATATCATTCAAATAAATTGAACAACTATTGTTCTTTATTATGAATGAAAAACCACTCAAGAAACGAAATTAATATGGCAGGCACAAAATAACAATCATTTAGTTCAATAACTAGTCCATTTGGCAAAGTTAAATAATAGGTTCCTACGGCTCAGGCAGCAACTCTTGCTCCATTTCCCACACGTAGGTCGACTTCTCCTTTAGCCAATGACCTACTCCTTTTAGATCCTACACATTCACACAAATGTGAGATCCACATCCGGTATCCAATACCTAAGGTGCAGTAGTAGGTAAATTGACTTCTATAACATAGATACTTGAAGCGAAAGTCTCACTTCCCTTATTGATCTCCTCCAGGTACTTTACACAGTTTCCAATGTCCTGATTGGCCACAGTGGAAACATTTTCCTTCCATAGCTATCCCGCCCCTAGGCTTCAAAGCAGAGGTACTAGGCTTATCCTTGCCTTTGTCCTTTGGTTTGAAGTAGGGCTTCTTGAACTTCTTTTTACCCTTGCCTTTTCCAGGTTGGACCATCAATATGGCCTTCCCTTAATCTTTATTAATGTTTTTGCTCAGTTGTTCATAACATGCTCAGCAATTCTGGCAATGGTTTGCCAAATTCATTCATGTTATAGTTCATGACGAATTGACTATAGCTGTCTGACAACAATTGCAGGACAAGATCAATGGCCAACGCTTGGCCTAATGGGTATCCAAGCCTTTCTAGGTTTTCAATGTACCCAATCATCTTGAGTACATGAGCACCTATAGGGCGTCCCTTTTGCCAGTCTACATTGATAAAGTGCCTTTGAGACTTTAAATCGTTCATGCCTAGCTTGGCCTTGATCAAGTCTCTTTAAATGTACAATCATATTGTACGCCTCTATGTTCTCTTACTGTTTTCAGCATTCATGGTAGCAAGCATAAGGCAACCTACATCGAGAGCAACATCCAGATTCTTTCTAAAAGCATCCTTGTCAGCTTTCGAAGCATTTGCAGCGGGTGTTTCAGGAATAGGCCCTTCCAGGACATGCAACATTTTCTCATGCCTAAGGACAATCCTTAGGTCTCTATACCAGTCTAGAAAGTTAATTCCAAACAGTTTGTCCTTCCCAAGGACAGATCGCAGTAAAAGATTATTTGTTGTATTCAAAATTATGCACATACGTATCATAAAACCCAATATGAGTCTATCATTCCTCCTGAATTTAAACGTGGACCTGGAAGACCCAAGAAATTGAGGAGGAGAGAACCTGATGAAGATACTAATACAACAAGACTGAAAAGAGCAAACACTACTAACAAATGTAGTAGGTGTAAGAAAAAGGGACATAATACCAGGAGGTGCAAGGAACCACCACCACTAGCAGATGCAACAAATGACGAAACAACACCTACAACTCAAGGAACCACAGAGTCAATACCAGTGCAGAGTCAAGCAGGGACCTCCTTACAAGTTCATAATGTCCCAACAAGGGTAATAGCCTATTTTTGTTGTTTCTATATTGCTAATATGGGATAATTCTTGTATATTCTGATGGATGTAAATGCATTTCTCTATAGGGAAGGCCTACCAAAGATAAAGGAAAACAGCCACAAGTGTCACAAGAAAATCCAGCAGTTACCTCCTCACAAGTTCATAATGTCCCAACAAGGGTACTAAACAAATTCTGAATTTTTATTATGTTAATATTAACATAAATAAACAGCAAGTTCTCAATTTTTATCATGCATAATTTACAGGGTAGGCCCAAGAAAAACAAAGGAAAGCAGGCACAAGTGTCACAAAGTCAATCACAGCCTTCAACACAGAGAAGGCCAAAGCAGACTAAAGGAAAGCAGACATCTTTGTCCCAAGATGCAAACAACAACAAGAAGGCTGGAGCAAGCAACACACAAAACCATAATGAATCTGTGGACCCACTGACTGATCCAGTTCCATTCGTTGAACAAATACTTGCACAGGTGGTACAAGCCAGTAATATGTAGGTAAGTAAAGGCGTTGAGTTCAAATTTTTATGAATTGTAACTACAATTTGATCCACTAATTATGGGTTCTTACTTCATGTAGCAAGCAACATACATGGAAGGTGAGTCTGGAAACATGGAACCTAGATATGCACATTTGGGAGCTGGAATAGTTGGTGATGGACCTAGATCTGGAAATATTGAAGTTGGTTCTGCAACTATTGTAACTAGTAGAGGAAACTCGGGACCTGGATCTGAGCATGTGGCAGCAGTTGAAGGACTTTTGGGAGAAGTTGCTGGAAATTTGGGAGTAGGAAGAGCAAATTTGGGAGCTGTTGAGACGAGTGTGAGAGGAGATGCTAAGGAGTGATGTCTATGCGTTGGCTTTATTGCAATATTGATAGGAGTCATGTGCTTTTTTTGGGTTGTAGTGCAAGACAAAACACTGACATAACACTATTATGTTGCTTTTGCTTTGCTTTTTTTATTCGGTTGGCTATATTTAATTGACTACTTTATATAGTAATTGCAAGGTCAGTATTTTGTCATGTGATATGAACAACTATTGTATCTTTGCAATTGCAATCCAAAATGACACCAACTTTTTAATGCTTATTAAACTCTTTAGACCCACCCTTGTTTCTATATGATGCATTTATTTTCACCATACATTGTGCCATAACGCCCACATATATGTGCAATAAATAAAACCCAATACAATAAAGAAAGAAACAACAACCAAATAATTCAATACAACTCATAAATGGGTTGGTAACATTGTCTTAATTTCATTTCATAAAATCCATCACATACATTTTTAATGGCTTTTCAAAACCAAAAAATAAACCAGCCCCTCTCAAGTCTAGTATCCATCAGGATACATAATATCCTCACTACTAACTATAACATAAGCTAAACTCTACTGAGTCAAGTATCCACTCAAAGCTAAACTCTACAGTCACATTTCATTGCAAACATCAAACAGAGGCCAACTGTTACTACCCAAGTTACAAGGAATAAACCTAAGAATAGATTCTCTTTCTTCCTCTTCTCTTCCACTTCTTAATCAGCTTTGAATTCTTCCTCATGAGCTCATCTAATTCTTCATTTTTCCTGTTTATTTCTTCTGCACCCACATCCTCACGAATCACATTTCCAGAAAGTGGGTTAACATCCTCATCAACCTACATAAAAAAGTTACAAGTTCTATTTGTCTGAAATAAAAAAAAATTGCAATAGAAAAGGACCATGTCATGGACGGAAATTACCATAGGCACAAGCAAATGGTTACAGAAAAACTCACCCCCCCAATTTGGGCATCTCCAAAATACATGTCCTGGGTTACTTGCTGTATTTGAAGTAAGCAGAAGCACTTCATCCCCGCAGTGACAAAAACGAGATTTGGAATGCGCAAAATATGAAGAAGATCTGGAAGTGGTCTCTCTCTTCACCGAACCGGACCTACATGGCTTCATTTTTCTAAACATTGGATCGCGCCTCTGAATGGGTTTCCTCTTCCTCTTTTGCGTTTGCTGCATGATTGGAGAAGAAGAACTTTTGTTAGGGTTTGTCAATTTATGGATTTGGGGGTGATTAATAAGTTTCTCTGAAAGAAAATAAAAAATAAATTCAAACGGTAAAAAAAAATTAATCGAAAAGAAAAAATTACCCATAATACTTTGCCACGTCAGAATAAGAGAGTGACCTGGAAGGCTGACGTGGCATGGTTTAACGGAAGAGTTAACAGAGTTAGGGTCAGGGACTAACTTCGGGTATTTCGTATGTTTTAGGGACCCAAAACACTCGTTTTAAAGTGCAGGGACGAAATCCAAATGTCGCCTATTTTATAGGGACCCGAAACATATTTAATCCAATTTTTTAAAAATTAAAAATTGAAAACTCACAACCACCCTGAACTGACCTTAAGCTTTTAACCAAACTATTTAGTTTTAGGTTATTCTTAATATATTTTTATAGTTGTTTTCAATCTACTTCTATTTTTAATGGTTAATTATCCTTTATATTAAAAATATTTACAAAAATAATAGTCCGTGTAAGAATTGAGGGATGTGGCATTTTGTTTGGAGGATGTGGTTGATAACTATTTGCTGAGAGTGGTAGTCGTGTTCAGATGCATGGTGTTCTGGGGTGGAACTCGAACCTGGGTCTGAGTCAGCAGGAATGGACTCGGATCTAGATCCGGCTTGACGAAGCTTAAATCCGAGTTGAACCCGGGGGGTGTACCTGCAAAGGGACTCCGACACCCAAGTCAGATATATAAAACAGTCAAAGTGATTGACTGAGTGAGATTGCGTACCTTATGATCTATTAATGTTCTCTATTTATAGGGGTTTTCCCTGTATATATATGGTAAGTGGGCATAAATATAAAATGAGTAAGTTTAGCAGATACAATCGTATAATTATGGATATTATAATTATATATCATATATTTAAGGATATCATAATTATATATTATATAATTATGGATATGATAATTATATTGTGCATGGGCCACTTTGATTATTGGGCCTTAGGTTTAGATCGTAACAGAAGCCCCCCTAGCTCTGGTCGACTTGACAAAGTTGACTTTGAGCTCAAGTATTTTTCATACTATATCCGGAACAACTTCTTTAGTTCGGGACGGCTTTGAGGTTTATAACTCTCTTGGGAGCTATCGTTCGAGACGAGATGGTTCGAGATGATTTTAATCGCTCTTGTTGGTGCAATGGTTCGAGACGAGTTTCTGATAAGTTACCTATTAGATGTCTAAGTCCGAGATGAGTCTTTTTCAAGGTAATCCGAGACGAGTTTCTAACTGTTGAACCGCTGCGACGTTTCATTTTTCCTGAAACGTTTCAGTTTCTTGTGACGCTTCGTCTTCCATGTGACGTGTCTCTTTCGAATAGGGTCGCGACGGTTCGACTTCTTGGGCCGTAATGGGTTATGGGCCTTTTCGGTCCTATAAATAGAGGGTCAGTAGTGGAGATTTCCACTTTGCTTCAGATTCCCAATTTCCTTCTGCGAATTCTGCTCCTCTAAGAGAACGTTTTTCGGATACAGAACCGGCTTTGCACCTTCTTATCGAAGTTAGCCTCGACTCTCAGGTACTTCTTCTTCACCCTTGTTTATTTTTTAATATAAATGAGTGATAGTGAGTCTGTGGAGGTTTTGCCTGGGAAACCCGATTTGTGGGAGTCAAGGAGTCGATCATCTTGTGGGGAAAATGGTGAAGATTTTAGCCCTGAGGTGGTCGAGATTATGAGACGGCGAGGTATAGTCCCTGTGGGTTCTAGAGATATAACCGGGATTAGGGGGAGTGATTTCCCTGTGAGGTCCGAGTCGGGTTCATGTGATACCCTTTTTGATTGGTTCGAGTCGGACGCTGATGTAGGTAGTTGTTATACGGCCTCTGCAGGTGTTGAAATGGCACTACACGTGCCAAGTACCTCCGGATCCACCCACCTATACCTATCTGCCTAAGCGGGCATAAAATAATCCTGATCGCGAGCCTCAGCCATTTCAACACCTGCAGAGGCCGTATAACAACTAACTACATCAGCGTCCGACTCGAACCAATCAAAAAGGGTATCACATGAACCAGACTCGGACCTCACAGGGAAATCACTCCCCCTAATCTCGGTTATATCTCTAGAACCCACAGGGACTATACCTCACCGTCTCATAATCTCGACCACCTCAGGGCTAAAATCTTCACCATTTTCCCCACAAGATGATCGACTCCTTGACACCCACGAATCGGGTTTCCCAGGCAAAACCTCCACAGACTCACTATCACTCATTTATATTAAAAAATAAACAAGGGTGAAGAAGAAGTACCTGAAAGTCGAGGCTAAATTCGATAAGAAGGTGCAAAGCCGGTTTTGTATCCGAAAAACGTTCTCTCAGAGGAGCAGAATTCGCAGAAGGAAATTGGGAATCTGAAGCAAAGTGGAAATCTCCACTACTGACCCTCTATTTATAGGACCAAAAAGGCCCATAACCCACTACGGCCCAAGAAGTCGAACCGTCGCGACCCTATTCGAAAGAGACACGTCACATGGAAGACGAAGCGTAACAAGAAACTGAAACGTTTCAGGAAAAATGAAACGTCGCAGCGGTTCAACAGTTAGAAACTTGTATCAGATTACCTTGAAAAAGACTCATCTCGGACTTAGACATCTAATAGGTAACTTATCAGAAACTCGTCTCGAACCATTGCACCAACAGGAGTGACTGAAATCATCTTGAACCATCTCGTCTCGAACGATAGCTCCCAAGAGAGTTATAAACCTCAAAGTTGTCCCGAACTAAAGAAGTCGTTCCGGATATAGTATGAAAAAAATACTTGAGCTCAAAGTCAACTTTGTCAAGTCGACCAGAGCTGGGGGGCTTCTGTTACGGTCTAAACCTAAGGCCCAATAATCAAAGTGGCTCATGCACAATATAATTATCATAACCATAATTATATGATATATAGTTATGATATCCTTAAATATATTATATATAATTATAATATCCATAATTATACGATTGTATCTGCTAAACTTACTCCTTTTATATGTATGCCCATTTACCACATTTATACAGTGAAAACCCCTATAAATAGAGAACATTAACAAATTATAAGGTACGCAATCTCACTCAGTCAATCACTTTGACTGTTTTATATATCTGACTTAGGCGTCGGAGTCCCATTGCAGGTACACCCCCCGGGGTTCAACTCGGATTCAAGCTTCGTCAAGCCGGATCCAGATCCGAGTCCATTCCTGCTGACTCAGACCCAGGTTCGAGTTCCACCCCATAACACATGGTGTCTTTAGTGTTGTTACCAAATGCAAAGAGAAGCTCAAAAGTGTAAAACATTGCCATGGTATGACTAAATAAAATCTAGAAAAAACCACCTTAAAACTCCAATCATGTGCTGCATCAAATTATGCCACTGCAAATCGCAGGTTAGGGGCTCATTTCGTTGAGGAATTTCAACTTGTAGGCATTGACTATAATAGATACTGCTGTCAATATCAGTTAAGCTTGATGAGACAACCCGCCTCACCGGCGGGTTAGGTTAGTAAAAATTAGACTCATATTTTTGCAGGTTAAAGTGGGTCAATTCACTTAACTTGCGGGGTCATCACTACAACATTTTTGGTCTGCGACAACAACAAAAAATCGTTCCTGAAAGCAAAAAAACCGTTGCTGGAAGTTTAGGGAACGATTTTGTAGGCGTGGAATTATCCGTCGTTGCCTATTCCCTTAGGCAACGGTTTTTTTGGAGTTTTCAGCCACGAAAAGCGTAAACGTTGCTTAAAGCAGGTTTGGAGTACGATATTCAAGCCTACTCCCAAGAGACCTTAGGCAACGGTGTGTTAGCTTAGGCTACGATTTTTAACTGTTGCCTAAAATAAAGGAATAAGCCACGATTTTAAGAATGAAAAATAAAAATTCTTAACATGGCCAAGGTAGGATTTGAACACAGCTCCTCATCTTTAAACACCAAGTTCTATCCGCTAAGCTAACACATATATTTATTATATACATTGTCAATTTTAATATATATAAATATATCATATGAACCACAAATTTAATTTTAAAGTAAACTTATAAAATCTCTTAGTTTAAAATAACAGATATAATTTTTTTAGGTTAAGGTCATTGATTTGACAAATAAATTTTTAGTAAAACCAAAATTTGAAAACTTAAACGTTAAATCAATATTGTTTAATAGTTTAAACAATGGTTTTTTCTTGTTACATGTTTTGGAAACAATTTTATAATCATTGACTAAAAATGCTCCACAATTGAAAAAATTACCTATTTTATGTTTTGGCAACGGTTTTACAATCGTTAACTAAAAAATCCGTAAAATTTTAAAAGTGTTGCCTATTCTATGTTTTGGGAACAATTTAATAACTGTTGATTAGGAAAAATCACCACAATTTAAAAAACATTGCCTATTTTATGTTTTGAAACGGTTTTAAAACCGTTGACTAAGAAAGATCTACAAAATTAAATAATTATTGCCTATTTCATGTTTTGGCTACGGTTTTTAAACCATTGTTAAGAAAAATGTTTCCTAAAATACAGCTACAACTTGAAAACCATTGCCAAATATAAATGAGGTCTACAGGTGTAAAACCGTTGCCAAATATAAATGAGGTCTACAGGTGTAAAACCGTTGCCTATTTCATGTTTCAGCAACGGTTTTTTAAATGTCTAAAAAAGCGTTGCCTAAAGTCTAAAATGTTGTAGTGCATAGTGGGTTCGAGCTGGGTAGAGATGAGTTGATTCACTTTTAATTTTAATTTTAATTTTTATATTTTTAAGTCTTTTTTATAATTTTTATAAAATTTTCTATTATTTTTTATTTTTTTAATTATTTTTTAAATTAGGTGAGTCAACTCACTTAACCCACCAACCCGCAGTGGTTCGAGCCGGATTGGTATTTTTTCAGCTCACCAGAAAAGTGAGCCAACCCGACTCAACTCACTTTTAGCCAAACCCATGAACCGGGTTGGTTCACTTTGACAACTCTAAGGGAAGATCTCACAAATTGGCTTCGCAAAAGTGAAAGCAAGCACTTAGTTAGGGTCATGGTTAATGGTGTTTGCTCATGGAACTCTAGGCATTAAAGAATGGTTGTTGGGCATGGACTCTATACTTTGATCATCGGCCATGGTAGAGTGCACACATATAGCACAACCAGACAAGTGGCAAAGACAATGAGTGTGTTTGGTAAAACTAGCCGAAAAACTAGTGAATGTTGAAAAACTAGATGAAAGCTGAAAAACTAGCTAAAAGCTTAAAGGTAGCTGAAAGCTGAAAAGCTAATTGATTTGATTGGAAGTGTTTGGTGAAACTAGCTGAAAATGTTAAAATGACTTACAATGATATAATTAATTATTAAATAAAGATGAGTGAGGGAGGTTGAGGGATAAACTTGTAATAAATTTTCAGCTAGTAGCTGAAAATGTGAGATTTTTTTAAAAAAGCTACCTCAAGTAGCTTTTCAAGAAAAACTAGTAGCTACCAAAAAAAGCTACCTTACCAAACACAACTGAAATGGTTTCAACTACTAATTTCAGCTTTCAGCTAGCTGAAATGGCTTACCAAACACTCTTAATAGCTCTTAGGTGACAATAAAAGTGTGTGGATGACATTACTGCACTAGAATTTGTTTCTTCTTCCTTGATTTCAAATTGTACATATTTTGCCTTCTTGTTCTTTTTCAAACATTTGGTTTTAGTTTATGGATTTCAAATTGAAGTTATGGAATAATGAATACACCAATGGGGTTGTGACAAAAAATCTTCCCTTCATACCCATTGCAAAATTCAAAGTCTATTTACTTTAGAACCTAAAACTTGTTGTGCTTATAAAATCCAAACCATTAAATTAAATAATATTATATCCATGGTTGAAATTTATTCGTGAACAAAGACACGTCCAAAAATGTGTGTATACACACTAAATAATAGTTTAAATATAACTTTTTCAAAAAAATAAAATCCATACATTGCATGGGCCATGAACTATTAAAATAGGTTTTCAGTTCCTATAAAATTAATGATTTTTGCTTTTAGTCCTTATAAAATGTATTTTTTAAAAGTATCCTCCCAATGTTTTTTTTGTTCTAAAATGGTCCTTGCCATGACAAGTTGTCTTTATCCATCCTACTCATCATCAACCCCAACCTTCAAATCTTCCCTCTCTTTCTTCCTCCTTTATCCACAACCTCTATCCCAAAACAACCACCTTCTTCCCTTTCCTCCTTCTTCTAAAACCTTTACCCCCAAATGCGAAGAAAATTTATGGACTTTCAAGTCCTCAAGATCCAATGCACAAGAGAAGGCGAAATGAAGGAAGGAAGCATGACATCATCGAGCCTATATCCTTCCCTCCAAAGGGATTATGCTTTCACCTGCTGCCCAACAATGAAAAACTCAGCAAAAATATCTTCTAATTCCCCTTCCAAAACACACTCTCCACAGTAATAGCAAAGCGTGTTTGGGTGACCTAAAAATCCACATATTGTTTCATCTCAAACATAGTCAAACTAGGAAAAGGGGTTTAATAAGATAAATCACATAAATCCCATAAATGTACACATGCAAAACATTAAGTCCAATATGGGTTTTTATGTAAGATCTATATCACTAGAAAAAAAGAATAAAAAAATTAAATCTTTGAACCGAAAAATGAATAGATCAACATAATCTAAAATCAAAGTGAAAGTGGGAAAATAAAAAAGAAAAAGAAAATAGATTTTGATGTAAACCCATGTGAAGATGCAAAGAAATATAAAAAAGGGTCATGGAATGTTGTGATCTCAGAGCAATAGTGGCACCACTGCTACAGAGAGGGTGAAAATTGGTTTGAAGGCGGATGCAAAAATTACATAGCGGTGGGTATATGTAAGGGAAGGAACCAAAAAAATTGAATTTATGGAAGAAAGATAGGGTTTCACAATTTGACGCAGTTTAGCTAGGGATAGAGATTGCAAACGAATGGGAAGGGGAAGAGAAAGGAGATGGAAAAGGGGAAGAGAAAGGAGATGGAGGATTTGAGAGTTAAGCCTATGTTTGATTGGAGGGATTTGGAGGGGAGGGGAAGGGAGAGGAGAGATTTTAAATGAGTTTTTATGTTTGGTTCAATCTTTAAAATGGGAGGGGAGAGGGTCAAAATCCCTCCTAATGTTATTTTTGCTCTCCTCCAATTTTGGAGGGGAGATGAGGAAAGTTTAAATTAAATAATTAAAATAACTTAAATATCCTTACACTCATTAATAAAACTATGTATTATAAAAGTAAAAAGGCATGTAAGTAAATTAGTTTTATTTTCCCTCCCCTCCTCTTATGAACTAAACATGTAGTAGTTCATTTTCCTTCCCTTTACTCCCCTCTCCTCTTTGAACCAAACAAATAAAATGACACATCAGAACTTAAAAAACCACTTGTCATAGTAAGGATCATTTTAGAACAAAAAAAATTAGGGAGGATGCTTTAGAAAAAAATATTTTATAGTAACTAAAAACAAAACTCGCTAATTTTATAAGTACTACAAAAATAATTTATATATCCTATATTTTATATATCATATCTAAAATTAATTTCAGCATCCGATGTATAAGGCTAGTTATTTAACAAACTAGCCAGGGACCCATGCTTAGCATGTAGGGACGTTCGCGGATTGGATTGGATCGATTTTAAGGGAAAAATCATCCAAACCACTAATTTCGATTTTCTCAATTAATCATCCTATCGGGTTTTTTTTTTCTTCCAAATTCAATCCAATCCAATCAAATTTTAGTCGGATTGGATTTCAGTTTCTCATATAAACTAAAAAATGAAGTTATAAAAAAGTTATACTTTGCCAATTTGTTAATGTTTCTTGAACAAATAAGTTGTACTCCCTCTGGTCCTATTTATAAGAACCCTTTTGAAGGTGGGTCTTATCCTTTTTTATAAGAAATTTTTCAGATTGTCCCATACATTAATTATTATTTGACAAAAATACCCCATTAGTGGAGCTAAATGAGTAATTAATTAGTAGAGAGTATGACACAATTGAGTAATTAAATAGAAAGAGAAAGATAATGGGTCTCAATAAATTCAAGGGTAGTTTAGGAAATATGATACACATTCATGACAAATTTATTATAATCAACTAAATTAACTAACTTCCTTAATCCGTGTGAAGTAGTTAAAATGTTCTTATAAATAGGATCAGATGGAGTAACTTAAATACTTAATTAGACATGGGAGTGGATACCAATTTCATTGCCCATTTAATAGTACTTGCATATGGTAAACACAATATGATAAAACACGCAATTATCTTATCATATCCTATAGCACACAAATTACTTAATGACTTCCAATCCCATGATTGAAAGTTATTTGTTAAATATAGTTGCATAATAATAATTTTTTTACATCATCACAAAAAAATAATATCAATAATGATAATATATCAAAATATTTAGAAAACTTTGGATTGGTTTGGATTGGATTAGTTCTCACAGACGGATCCGAAATCCAATCCAATAAAAAATTTCTGTTTTTTGTGGTTTGTGATTTTTTTTCGGTTTGTGGTTATTTCATTTTGCGATTTCTTGAATTGGTCGTTGCGGTTCCAATTGGATTGGATTGGATTTGAACGCAGGTCTAACAGTATATTTGTAATTAGAAAAAAAAATATTAATCTGACTAAAAAATATCGAAACAAATTATTATCATATAGTTATCTTAAAAAGCCAAGAATACTACTCAAAAATTAATTTAAGAGAAATAATAAAAAAAATTGGAAAGCTGATTAAATAATTTAGCATAGTATATAAATATTTTAGAATACTATGGAAAGTTTAATAGTATAAGGCTAGTTATTTAACAAATAACAATTAATCACGTCTTTGAAAAATACAATTAATTACAATTTACATTCAATTTTCAATCGCCTTTTCAGTTTCTCTGAACCCTAGTCCCTGGTACCTAGCACAGCACTAGCAGGAGGCAGAGCTGCCGCCGTGAGTCGTAGACGTTCGTTGCTCACCGTCGCGCAGGTCCCGCTGCAGGCACCATCGCGTCACAGCCTCACAGGTTCGGCCGTCACTCACTCACTGTAAGTCCCGGCCACCGCACCACGCTACCACTGCGTCTCCTCGCCAAGACTGTAAGGTTACAGTTGTTGCTAATTTTTCTTGGTTATTTATTAGTAAGAGCATTTTGGATTAGCTTTCTTTTGCATGAATATGAGAATTAGTGTTTTAGAAGAAAATTTTCTTGTTCGTTATGTCCTATCTGTCAATGTTCAGGTTCAACGTATGTGACTGATACTGCAGCTGCTAATCATGCCGCTGTGGAATTCATTGTGAACACTCTGCATAAGTTTTTTTTCCCAGTTTTGATTATAGGTACTTCTTTGATGCTATTGGCTGTTAGGATGCAATTGCATTTTAATTATTGAAAGCTGAATGCGTATGTTCTCTTTCAAAATGGATCATCGTTATATGTATGAAATGTTTTGGCGATAGATTCACGTGAAGTGGTAAGGCAATAAAAAATAACGAGGCCAATAGTTTTTTCAAATCGTTATTTTGTATGCATTTCCTCTTTCATAGTCAATTACTATGTATTACCTTGATAGGAATAGCAAAAAGAAGAGATTTTCATTAAACATAACTCTCAACAATTTCAACAAGATTCCTCTTAAGAATTTGAAAGAATGAAATGAAATGGATCGGGAAGTGTAAGTTATGTGATTCTTCAGAGTTGAAATTTTTAACTAGATGTAATAAAAGATAAGTGATCAATAGTTGAAAATTTTATTTAAAAAAAATGATATGAGAGTTCATATGGGCTGAAGAGATAGGTAAAACAGAAGTAAATAATGAGTGTTTTTTGTATGACTTTGGTTAGACAGTTAATAATATATTCTTGACGAGAAGGGATTTCCATTTGAATAGCCCGTTAAATGAACTTCTTTTTTCTAGATATAACTCGTTATGTGTAGAAATTTGAAAGCACCCTAAGAAACATAGGTAATCTAATATCTAATATGTTAGTTTAAAGGAAATCTCAGTTATCAATCTCATGTTTTTGCAAGCACTTGAGGTTACTTGGAAAATCAACATTCTGTTGATCTGTTCAGTTCATGAATCATTTTTTTTTTAAAACTAAGGCCCTGTTCCGGGTGATTGCGAGTTTTCAGTTTTCAGTTTTTGTCAAGAACTATCCCAAAAGCTTAAGCTATTGGGTGGAGAAAATATGAATGATTATATAATATATTATATATTATCTATTTCTAACACGCCCCTTCACGTCTGTTTTGAAAACCACAATTTTTTTTTTCAATTTTTGGTTTTGAGTTGTAAAAAATGGATTTAAAAACTGAAAACTTACGGTCGCAACCACCCCGAACGGGAAGATAATCAATCTACCTCACTAGATTTCCATGTTTCTTTGCCTTATTCATAAAGTAGTTACCTTCAAGTTTATTCTATGAAGACCTGTAAATGTTAGGTGTTACATACAAAGTGTCTGATGATGTGTAAGGAATATTTGACACATTATCCTATGTGGCTACATATCCGACGCTGATATGATAGACACTCTGAAGTATTTTTTTCTTCCTAATAAAGTAGTAGTAATAACATTCATTGTTCATTACACACATCTTTTGCAGGGATTTCTACCAGCTCTTGCATATCTTGGATTTGTGCTTTACCAATGGCTGATGACTCAGGAACAGCAACTTCAAATGGTTCTTTGAACTCAAAAGAAGTAGAGAAGCCTCCCATTGAGCCCTTAAGATTGCCCACTGTCGAGGAAATTCGTGGCCAAGATATTTGGAACAATTGTGCAATGCGCAGTGTTGTTAGTGGAGTCATGGGTATGATCACTGAAGCCTCTTTTTTTTCCCAGTTTTCCTAATATATTTAAGCACATGATTTTATCTCTTCATGAATGAATTGTATTAAACTATTAATATGCTCCAAATCTTTCTGTAATTATTTTGTGAGTTTGGGGTTTCATTATGATTTCAAATGATGCAGAGGTCATATGAACCTAGCTGGCCAGCTTTACTAAATATGCATTTGACAATGACGTGTCAATGAATTTTGAGAATTTTGTCAACTAATTATAAATTTTAATTGTTAGCTTTTTCTATAATTTGCTAAATTACCTCAGGTTGAACAATTGATATGATAAAATGACAGGATATGATTCATGGCAGAATATTGTGACATCGTTTGATTCATGTAACAGACCCCACCTTGTGGAAATAGGCCTTGGTGGTGGTTGTATAACCTCAGTTTGAACAATGCAATATACAATGAAGCCAACAATAATCCTTAATTCCCAAAATTTAGATAAGCATCTAGTGAGAGCATTTTGTAAAATAAAAAAAGTGGATTTGGAATTATCTTATGATATTTAAAATTTGTTGAATACAATGTCAACATAACCAAATTATTGGGAAATATCAAATATATCATTGGATAATTTCAGCTTTATTCTTGACTTTGCAAGCTGTTGGGGTATATATTATGAAAATATTTTCTTGGGATTCATGTGATGTTTTTTAGGAGGTGGGCTTGGCATCTTCATGGGCTTATTTCTTGGAGCATTGGACAACCCACTAATGCAGGAGGAAATGACTGGCAGACAACAGCTTATATATCAAGCAAAGCAGATGGGGCGAAGGAGTTGGAGTTCAGCCAAAGCATTTGCTGTGATGGGTTTCATATTCTCAGCTGCTGAGTGTGTTGTTGAGAAGGTTTAATGGATTTGAGGAATGAAAATATATGTTTACATTAAACATGTGAGATTCATTCTTCTTACCATCTGGGTTTTTTATTTTTTATTTTATTTTTCAGGCACGAGCAAAACATGACACAACAAATACTGTTGTTGCTGGATGTGTTACTGGAGGTGCAATATCAGCAAAAGGTAACCCCTTTTTATTAATTTTCTGTCATTTTATTATTTCTTTGTTTCTCCTGACCTATATTTAAGAAATGACGGGCATACATGGCCATGTACAGAAGACAGACTTGGAAACCTTATACCTTGAACAGTGTCACTGCAAAATTCCATCTAGCTTTTTATATGTTTGCTTTGCATCTAAGATGCAATTTGGGAATTGCTTTAATCTTTGCTGATTATTATTCAAGAATCATAATTGTTAGTTGCTTAATATTTTCTATACTTTGAGATACATGTTTATGCTCATCTCTGAGGAGTAGGGTGCTTTTAAAACATAACTACTTGTATCAGGGGGACAACCACATTAGTTTATGAAAAACCAGTGCTGGATGATCAGCAATGACAAGCCTAATTGATTGCTTCTTCTTAAGTGGTAAGGACCAGGGTAATCGATAACCGTTGAAACTAAATTTTGGCTAAATGGATAGGAGTGTACCTTCTTGTTGAGAGCATATGCTCTAGCCCTGTAGTTCTGTTTGGGAAAATGATAAAACAACACTGAGTTCTTGCTCTGCTCCGTCTTTCACCCTAGTCTTTATTTCTGAAACACCAAATAACCTCAACATTTTATTCCCCCCCTAGTATTTCCCAAAATGAACATTGTAGTCATCGTATGGGGTTTCTTGGTATTGTTTTAGGTGTTTGGAATGGTTGGAAAGGAGTATTTATACTCTTTGGTGGGTGTCAAGCTGGCTTTTGTCTCTTTTTGGAGACATCTCTGCTAGGCATTAAGTGCATGGAAACAAAGGGTGTACTGCAACGTCATTGCAGTGTGTTACTTGAGGAGATAGAGGTTGAGTATGTTGGTGGCTAAGGTGCTAGGTGAGAGTGATGGTGATGGGTTGACTAGGTTAAGGGCGATGAAATGCTTGCACGTTCTGATAATACTCATGAGTTGAGCTGGGTGCACTTGCATGCCTTTGGAAGAGAGAGCATTACTCAGGTTTAAAGAGCATCCAAGCTTGAGGCTACGTATACCATATTCTCTATAGGGACTCCTTAGTCCTTATCAAGGTGTTATTAAAGCCTTGATGGAGTATCCACTTAAGAGCCTACCAACCCACTGAGAGCATAGCTCCCTACAGAAGCACTGAGAGCACAGAGGGGTGTCCTTCATGAAGGGCACTCTAGATGTTTGGTGTCTTTGTGGTGGCTCTGCAACAAGGTTATTGGTAAAATTATTTTCTTTATCCTTTTTCAAAGTTATTTTTTATATAAGTAATCTTCTATGTAGTAGATGAAAACTGAAAATCAGAATACGCGTTTGTAACCACCAGTTTCATGGGTTTCTGACAGTGGTACCATTTGGATGTAGTCTGGATGTGGAGACTGCTATGCTAGTTTTGCTTCTCTGATTCTTTCATTTATCTCTTCCCTCATTGATTAAGAAATTTGTGTAGTGGAGGCTGCAAAGATGTAAGGCAAAATGATGAAAAAGAAAGAAAAGAAACAAAATAAAAGAGGATAATGAACCGGCAAACCAAGAATTTAAATCCTCAATATTACTCGTTCTATAAATCTGTTCTCTGCCTTTGTTTCACCATGAGATTCTTTAATGTTTCCACTAATTTCGTGTGGTTACAGGTGGTCCAAAGGCAGCATGTGCTGGTTGTGCTGGCTTTGCGGCATTCTCTGTCGTAATAGAGAAGTTTTTAGAGAGGCACGAGTAAGTGAATTGACGTCAACCAATTTTATACTCTTTGATCATAGTTTGAGTTCATGGTGAAAATGTTTTGCCCGGAGCACACAAATTGCAGTATTTATTGCACGATTATAATTTATTTGTATACAATGCATTGGCGAATGCATTCTCCAACTTAAGGAAAGCTCTGATGTAATAATAGTATGATTTAATATTAATTAATTTTAAATAGTTTTTTCCTAATTCATTATTATCTTTGAAAGATTTTATGGGGTATCCTTTCACGTCCTAAAATTCACTGCCGTTATATCTATTTTGGTGAATACATATATTAAAATTTGGCTCTTGGTTAAAAATTTATTGTGATTATGCCAGTTTGGATACATTCTCTAGAAGTCTAGAAGAAAAAAAAAGAGAAAAAGTGGTCAAAATGAATTCAATTCCTTTCCTAAGTTGAAATTAGTTACTTATGGAGAAGATAATTGAGAGAATTTTGGAGAAGTTAAGTTGCAAAGACTAATTTTAACTTCTTAAAAAAACTGAATTCATTTTACCTTTTTGATTTATTACATTTTCTTCTTTTAGAAATTTTTTTAGAGAAGTTTATTTAAACCGACCATAGAAAAAACAAAAAAGTCCTCTCCGTTATAATTGTGCTTCCATCTCTAATTCGAGAATTTGAAACTTTCTAAAGTAGTCTATGTTCTAAAATTTTATAACGAGATTTTTATTAAAGACTAACATGGATTGAATTGTTTGGGGTGGTTACAAGTTTTCAATTTTTGGTTTTTAAAATTTTTAAATCAAGTTTTTATAACTCAAAATCAACAATTGAAAACTTATTTTTGTGGCTTTTAAAACAGACATTTTGAAAATCACAAAAAGTGATTTTCAATTTTTAGTTTTGAATTATAAAAATTTAATTCAAAATTTTTAAAAACAAAATTGAAAACTCAACCACCTCGAAAAGCGCTTAACAATTTCATTGAGTCATGTTTATGTCACATCTAATGTGTTCTGCTTTGTGATAGTTGTGACGCGGAGTATAAGGAATTTTAATTAATCCTCCGAAAAAAGCTAACTTTTTTTGTAAAGATAATTGTGCATTAATGGTGGCTGCCGGGGTGGGAGCTTGCTAGAGTGACACCTTCCTGCTTTACTTTCGTAAGAATTGAGCTTGCGAATAGATGATATTCTATAGCAGCGTTAGTCTACAGGGATCGCATTATAAAATTTTAGAACTCTAAGGGCTTTTTTTAAAAGATTTCAAACTATAGGGTCTTAAATAAAAATATGATATTAGAATTATAGTTACAGATTAGTTAACCTCATTTACTCACAGGCTTCAATTTTGTCCCAGATGTTTTATTTGTCTAAATTTTGTCTTGGAAGTTGCAAAAATGTTTCATTCCGCTTTTTTTTTTTTTTTTTGGACCATTTAACTAACTAGATTTCTGATTTAGGATGTACTTAATCCACCAAGTAGATATAAAGTACATTTGATTGTGTCAGTATGTGATACTCACATTTTCAACTCTAAATAATTGTGTTAGAGTTCTAAACTTGATTTTGATTTCTTTTTAACGTAAAAAACTTGCATATAATTTTCTTAGAATAAACTGACACTTTAATTTCTAACATTTATAGCGTTGTTTAATTTAGTTATTGAGTTTAGGAAAACCCTCATTAGTTTATAATGTTACTCTCCATTTTACAATTAAGTATAAACCGTTAAAAGGTGTTAATTGCGTGCTTAGGTGTTATATTTTAGTGATACCTTTAATACTACAATGGACAAAAATGACGTAGTTTTGGTGTTTTTTAAGTGTAACACACCTAGCCCTAATGAGCGTGCTAAGGTGTCACATTAAGTGATACCTTGAATACTACAATGGACAGAAATAATGTAATTTTGGTGTTTTTAAGAGTGTAATACACATAGCCCTAACAACCATATCAGTTTCTATTTCCTATTTACCCTTTTTCTCCATTCCTCTTCGTCATTCTTAATGCTTCTTTTTTATCGTTTCTCTTGACCATCTCTCGCATAATTAAGTAAGATGCTATTGTATTTATTCTCGAGCTCCTTCTCTTTCCATTGTCCCGTAAAGTTCTACCTTAGATGCCACACACAACTTATGTGGGGCACCTAGCATTACTTTATGTAATGTTGGAATCAACCCCTGCACGCGATAATTTAATTTACATCACTCCCTAATTTTTATAAAAATAATACACTTAGTTACTAAGATAACGTCGTTTAACACCATCTAACACTTTGAACTTAATTGTAATGCAGAGAGTAACATCAAGGATTAATAAAGGATTTTTCTAATCTCAGAGAATAAATTATATAACGCTATAAAAATCAGGGATTAAAGTATCACTTTACTTTTTTTTAAGTGTTCACAACTCAATTGCATCTTGTTGTGTTCTCTTGCATATTAAAAATTATGGCCTCCGAAGAATGTATACTATATTAATTTATCAATATCTTGTGGTGTTTTGGAATTAATACCAAGATTATCAGTCTTATAGTTGCCTCATCTCCAATTTCTCAGTCTTATAGTTGCCTCATCTCCAAATTCTCTGTTCATTACGAATCAAGCCTCAGTTTATTTCATCATTGTTAAAATTTAAAACCATAGTTTTGCATAATTGATTTTAAATCACTTCAATCCAACGTGTTTCGTAAAACATGCATCACTCATCTCAATAATTAATTTCTAAAATCAATTATATTTAACTGTAAACCAAACGGACACCAAATCTATTCATCCCTATGGCCATTTAAAAATAATGATGCGAATAAAGGGACTTGGTAGCGGCTAGACAACTACACAAGTGTGAAATCGGTGAAATCCCCCCCCCCTTAAAATTATCTTTTATTCCTTTAAAGGATTAAGACCAATACTGTTCAGGGGACTCGATCATCTCCAGTTGAAAATTTGTAGTAGGAAAGAGATAAACTCACACTCATGTGTGGATCCCAAGATCACATACGCACAAGAGTAAAACCTATTAGAAACCAAATAAAATAAAATCGATTTTTCTACTTCTGTGGAATGTTTTTGCAAAAGATAATAAATCAAAAGTGAAAATATTTTATTAAAAAATATAACTTCAATCAATGCATTGAATATTGTGATAATTATAATTTCTAGTAAAATATTTCCACTTAACATGTGCAATACATCCGTTAGAAAACCGAAATAAAATTATTGAGTAGTAAATCAATGAACACTAAAATTTTTTAAGAGAAAAACTTTTCCAATATGGAGTAAAAACACGAGAACTATAATTCAAATAAATCATCAACTATCCACTAAATTCCAAACATCAGATATTAGGCAGATTCCCCGAAATGTAATGGTAAGGGGTAGGGTCAGATTTAGGAATATAATTATATGAAATACCTTTCCCATTCCCCTAATTTACCTTCGATATTATAATTATAACAATAAGTGGTAAATAATAGAGTTAAACATTTACACTAAAATATAATTTATTCCACTTAATGTTCTTAATTTTGAGTTCAATATGTTTGATATAAAATTTATTTCAAGTAAATAAAATACAGGAGGGAGAAAAGAACAGTGATGGGGCAACTTTTCATACCACTATGGGATTTGGGAATGTAGCTTGTAAAGATGCTTGCTTACATGAAAGGAGAGAAACAGAAAGAAATAGAAAAAGAATGAGAGAAATAATAAGTTATATGATTGAAAAGATATGAGAGAAAAATGAGATGAAAAAAGAGTTGTAGAATTTATAATATATATGAAAAGTATGGTTGTTCTTGTTATTCATCCCGGTGAGAGCGGGTTCAGGGATGAATTTGGTGTGGCAGTGCTAACAGCAGGGAAAGCAAATAAGAATACAGTCAGGGCAAGGCTACAATGAGACCTCCAAAGATCAAAATAACAAAAATAGCTATTTTAGGGGCTTCTCCTTTTGACCAAATGTAATTCATGTATTATCAAAACGAGGAATAAAATAAGCTCCATATGGAACTAAAAATACTGAAAACAAAGACAGTCTCTGTATTTTCCGGTCAAAATCCTATCGAACCCAATAAAGAGCCTCCACAAGTGAACCCAGCCAATGAAATCAGACACTTCCCTATTATTTTATTTGCTAGGGTATAACTGGTATTTCAGTACTACTATTTACCCGGCAAATAAAAAAATTTGTAAGAAATATATAATGCTGAAGGAAACAACTCAGAAATACAATAATATTGAACACCATCGGTAAAATATTACCACATGGGAGGAGGAGAGAATAGGAAAAAAATACAGTTCGTCCTAACGATAACCATTAAGTGTGAGAAACACAGTATTGTCAAAATCCATAATACATGTAAAAGCATACAGGAAATTAATTAAAACTTTAGTTGGTTTTTTGGTCCCAAATGACAAACAGAACACAAGAAAAGGGGCAGAGACAGGGATGGGGGAAAGAGAAACAGGGATAATTTGTTTGGTGATATCTGTAAGGTGTCCTTGCAGAAGTAGGATGGCATTGTCCCAGCAGCAAAGGACCTCAACCTCTGCAGGAATCATGAAAAAAGAATATTGGAAAATAACATATGAATAGTCTACCCGACTTCCATCTCTTTTCTCCCTAACCAATGCTTTTTTAAGGGATTTCAAACGTCAGATATACCAAAATGTACACAAAGCATGTAAGGAATATTAAGAAAAGGGGAAGATAGCATATAATTCATTTTTTTTATACAATTCATACATCAAAGGGATATGTAAGTAACCCCCTCCCCCCAAAAATTCCTTCCTCTTCTATATAATTCATACATATGTATTAATAATATACATCAACAAACAAGGTCAGATGCTACTATAGACATGTACAAAAACTATTTTTCTCTGTCTACAACAGCCACTGCATTGAAGGTGGCAAGACAGCAATTGAGCATGCCAGTGACAAAAAATTTTATCCTAGTTTCAAGTCAAGGAGCAAAAGAACCAGCATGCTGTTATGATAACACAAGCATAAAAATTTACCTTCAGTTGTAAGAAATATATATACACAATTAAGACTCTGATGCAAGAAGTCCCATCTGTTGTGTAAGATGGTCAATACGCTGTTTCTTATCCATCTTTTCCTGCTGAATCTCCTTTTCTGATGATAATTCCTGGTCCTCAGTCAACCCACATCCCAGAGAGCTGCATTTAACTTCATCTGTATCTCCAGTAAGTGGGCTTGGCCTAAAAAACTGTTCCCAGAATTCATCATTGATTCCTGGAAGTTTAGGAATTCCATCTGCATCAGTAGAAAAAGCATCAACTTCTACAGACTGTGTCCCATCTAAAACACTTGATATCACATCTATCTCCTCGTTCCCAGTATCACACCCCACAAAATTTTGATCAGGATTCAGGAAGCTGCACTCTGTCCCCATCCCTTGAATTTGACCAAAATCCAAAGCATTATCTTGGCAATTATGTGCCGTTAATTCTGGAAATTCAGCTGCATTAACACAGTCATTCAACACAGCAGGTGAAGATTGCGCCTCAGATATGCTATTGGTCATACAACTGACAGGAAATTGAGATTCTACTGCCATACATGATTGTCCAGAAATAGGTGGAACCTCAGAAAGCGTTACACCAGAAACCCGAGTGGACGAGCTACTGCTATCTAATGCAACAGCTGAAGGAACATCATCAATAAGGTATGCATCAGGGTTCTTAATTGATGATTCCTTCCTTGTAGTATTGTTCATTTGCAATATCTGGCAAAGTAATGCTTTTGCTGCCTCATTTATCGATGGCTGGTACTTGACAACCCGTCCATCAAGAGAATTATGTTGATGTTTGGTAGCTAAACTATCTTCTTCCTGCTTGTGGAGCCTCCTCTTTTTACCTCCTGTGATGTGTCTATTACTTTCATTCTGCTGCTGCACAAACTGAGCCAAGAAGCCCGGACTATGCATGGCCTTCGCCAAGAAAGACATCATCTGTTGCTGACGCTGCTCCATTGTCTGCACACGTTGCCCTACACTTTGCAATTGGTTATCAGTCGTTTGTTGCTGTTGTCTTAACCTAACAAGCTCCTGCATAAGAACATTCTTATCCCTTTTCAGCCTTTCAATCTCTTCCTCAAGCCCAAACTTGCCAACTTCAACACATGCCCCAACAGATGAGCTTTGCACCTGAGGCTGTGGTTGACTAGTACCATTTACATGAGTAGATTTTCGCCTACTGATACTCTTCAACAATTGCTTTTGACCCCTTAGAAACCCTTCATTTGCAAATTCCCAGCGGTCTGGGTCAACCTTTCTAAAACCCTGCTCATCAATCAAATGAAGGTAATGGAATAAGGATTTTAACTAGAAAATTGGTGCATCCACTATACAAAACATCCAACATGATTGAACATAAATGAATAATTTTCATTTTTAGGTCTTTGATTGCGAATCCCTTAACCCTTAGAACAGAGGTGGTTAGGCAAAACAGCAATATTGTGATTTTGATAAATAACTAAATAAAAAATTCCCATTAGAGGACCTGTCTTTACAGGAATCTATGATCCTATTACTTGATTGCAATTGTTAATAATTTAATTTAAATACGCATAACACCGTGGAGAACTTATTCTTGGGAAAGGTGCTGCACAATTGAAACCCTAAAAAATACAGTAGAGAGAGAGAGAAGAAAAACCCCCAATTGAAGGGGGAAATTTAAAAGAGAGGGTAGAGTGAGTTACGCACGTAAGTATTCAACTGCCTGACAAAGCTGGAGAAGTTATTGTGCTTGAAATATTTGGGCAAGATGTGTTTGGCGAATTCAGTGACATTCCAAACAACGAAGGTGTTGTTGTTGTGACCCCAAGAAACGATGGAGTCGGTGGAGGAGTCATCCACCATCTCATACGTCTTGCTCAGAAATGGCGGCACCATATTATTGTTATTATTCAAGTTCCCCGCCGCCATAACCAAAACCAAACCAGCACTCTCATACACACACAAATGAAGAAGAAAGAAGAAAGAAGAATAGAAATGAAGAGACAGTGAAGTGAAAATTGAAATGAAATGATATGATATAAGATATAGAGATAGATATTAGATATGAAGACAACTTCAAAGCGAGGCGGGCAAAGGGTGGGTTTTATTTTTTAGGGATTTCGATTTCGATTTCGATTCTTACACGCCCTGATTTGGAAACTGAAGAGATCATGGAATTGGAATAGAATATCCAGAAGCTTTGTCTTTTCATTTTTCTTTTATTTTTAAATAATTAATTTATGTAAAATTTATTTTTATAGAATTATAAAATCAATGAATAAATAGAATTATAGAATCAATGACTAGAAATGAAATATACACGTTTTATAAAACATGTTGGATAAAATGATTTTTTTTATTTAGTTCCTAGTTAGCAGAATGAAAAATCAATTTTGTTAGAAGTGAAAACAAATCAATTCCATTAAACATGCCTAATAACTATTGTATGATTCATTCTCCATTATTAGTTTTAGAATCAATTTTACCCAACTCAACTGTAAACTATATAGACATTTAAAATCAATTCCACGATAATTGATTACTATTGTTGCCAACTAAAAAACAAAATGACACTAGTTAAAGTTAAAGATTAAATTTAAACAACAATTGGTATTGAGTAACGGTTGATTACAATTGGATTTGGGCTTAATATTTTTCCAGCACGAGAGAAAAAGATTCTCACGTAAGTTGTAGTTTTCATAACATTCATAATTCAAGAAAACTATTGCATATCAGAAGAATCTTAGAATCTATGATTCTCACATATATTATAATAATAAGAGAGTTTACCTTGATTCATTAGAAGGCTAATGAGAATAAGTTCTCCACTCTCCTTTTCCCAATCTGCCTCTTTGCCTTTCTTTCCTCCTCACTCTCTTTCTTGATGGTTAGTAGTGAGTAACTTTCATGGTAGAGACAGAACCCTTGTTTCCATTTCTATTTTCCAACTTCCATCAAGTTGGTTACTGTGAGTTTTTAGAGGTTTCAAAATAACTTCTCATACTAACCAATAGGTCTATTTATTTTATTAAATCACATTTAGACCCATAATTATATTTCACATGAGTCACATTATTTAATTTAATTATTTATTTTCTAACATTCTCCCACTTGACTCATGTGATGTCATAACACTTCATGATTTAATAATTACATAAATCCTAATGTGCATTAAAAAACCTTAAATAAATTGGTTCTATCATTAATCATAATTAAAGATACATAAATAATAAGAGTCATGACAGTTACATGTCATTCAATCAACATATGTCCTTCCATGTACTACTATATTAACCTTCTCCTTAATATGACTTTACAATGAGAAGTCCATAATGGGTTTAAACATAAAGTCATTTTCATTGACAATAACATAATTTTTTTTCCACATCATAATTTGCATGCATGCATGCATATATATATATATATATATATACATACATACATACATACATAAAGTAGAAAACAGTAATTTCATAAACTTGTACATTAATGAGCTCAGGGTGTCAAATAGGCATTAATAACAACATTAACGTTCAACATTCACTAGTAGATATAATGCCCATATTCTCAACATGGCTAGTAAATACTTTGGGCGGTAACCCTTTTGTTAAAGAGTTAGCAATCATAAGATCAGTGTTAATATGTTCTATTGACACTCTATGTTTCTGAACTTCTTCTTTAACGACAAAGTATTTCAATTCCATATGCTTAGCACCTTTAGAATACTTGTCGTTTTTAGCAAAGAAAACAGCTACAGAATTATCACAATAAATTTTCAGCGGATTGGCAATACTGTCAACTACTCCAAGTCCTGAAATAAAATTCCGCAACCAGTTAGCTTGAATTGTGGCCTCAAAGCATGCCACAAATTCAGCCTCCATGGTGGATGCAACAATGACTAACTGCTTCACACTTTTCCATGAAATCGCCCCTCCGGCTAAAAGATACACAACCAAATGTAGACTTTGTTGAGTCTCAAAAATATCATAAGAGAAAATATGATGTTTAAGACAACTCAATTCCCAAGTTTTAATGCTTAACAAATTTGAGTAAAATATTTATCATAGGTACATATATGTTTAATGATTTATCTATGATCTCATCAAGCCACTATAAGCTTATATAAAGACTATGTGAAGTGCTTTCAACCTGTCTGAGGAGTTAAGTCTTCTGAAGGTTCAACACGTCTGAAGCATTGAAGCCGTCTGAAGTGCACTACCCGTATGAAGTGTTGAAGCTGTCTGAAGTCTCATTAATGACGTTGCAACCCTTTGCTGAAGCTTGTGAAGACTTTTCTGAACCTCTGCTGCACGTAACACGTTTATAGCAAGAAACACAGAGACCTTTTATCGTATGTTTGAATTTCATACACCACTGAGGAAATCTCTGCAATGCAGCCTCTGCAGCAACATATGTAGCAGCTTTATGGCAGGAGCAACCTTGCACCGTGTCAGAAATATCAGAGCTCCCATAAGCATGTCTCACAACAGATTAAATAGCATTTAATGCTATCTCTAAACGGTGGTATTTCAACGGATTGAAGATTGAGTATAAATACCCCTCCATGAAGACCATCAAATACAGAGAAATAGAGAAATTATTGCAAGAAAGCCTAAGAGATATTCCGCTGCGAGCTTTACTTTGATAAAACTCTCTGATTCATCTTCTTTGCACACCATCTGTATATCCTGAGTATACCTCAGTTATTATTGTGCACTGTGTCTGCTTAAGCTTGAAACTTGTGTAGTTTAAAAGCTTAGACACATTCGTTGTAATACTGCATATTGAGCCTGGAGAGGCTTGTCTGAAACAAAGAATACTTAGTTAAAGAGCCTGGAGAGGCTAGACTGATAAAGAATACTTAGTTGAAGAGCCTGGAGAGGCTAGACTGAAAAAAAAATACTTGGTTGTGTCTGGAGAGACTGTACTCGTTGTGTCTAGAGAGACTGTACTCGGTGTGTCTGGAGAGACTGTACTCGGTGTGTCTGGAGAGACTGTACTCATTGTGTCTGGAGAGACTGTACTCGTTGTGTCTGGAGAGACTGTACTCGTGGTGTCTGGAGAGACTGTACTCGTTGTGTCTGGAGAGACTGTACTCATTGTGTCTGGAGAGACTGTACTCATATTTGAGCCTGTAATCTGAATATTCATATAGTGGAAATCCAGTGGTTGTTTGCCATTGGGACTGGACGTAGCTCACTGTGTTAGTGGGTGAACCAGGATAAATTTCTTGGCTAAGTCTTCTATCCCTTATCTCTTGTCAATTTATTTATACTAACCCAAGGGTATTGAAGATTGTTTCAATAATTTTAAAAGAAGCGAGGAAACCTATTTAAAATTACTTTAAGAAGTCTTCTTAACTTCAGACAGCTTTCTAAACCTGTCTGAAACTACTTTGAACTTAATCGTTTGTGAAGAGCTTCCATAAATTATTAAGAAACACTATTCAACCCCCCTTTTAGTGTTTCCCTGTGTTTCTACAGTTGGTATCAGAGCTCAACTCAGGGTTGAGCACCTAACAAGTGTTGAGGACTAAAGATCCAGATGGAAGCTTCCAACAACAACAGACAATACATCTCTGAAGGAGCCTCTATCACAAGGCCCCCATCATTCAATGGAGTGGATTACCACTACTGGAGGGATCGTATGAAGTTGTTCATTGAGAGCAACAACATTGATGTCTGGGATGTGGTCACTGATGGAGACTATATGCCTATGCATAATGGAGTGCCCATTCCTAAGGCTGAACGGACCTCGGAGCAGAAGGTTAGAGTACAAATGAATGTCAAAGCCAAACTCTATCTGATATGTTCTTTGGATAAATCAGAGTATGAGAAGGTTCATGGATGTACTTCTGCCAAGGAGATCTGGGATACTCTTGCAGCAGCCCATGAAGGGACAGAAACGGTTAAGCAATCCAAGATCAGCATGCTCATACATCAATATGAGATGTTCAAGATGGAGGAATCTGAAACCATTGACCAGATGTTTGGAAGGTTTCAGACTATAACTAATGGACTCAGGTCCTTAGGTAGAACTTATGAATCTGGAGAACACAATAGAAAGATTCTAAGAAGTTTGCCTAAGTCCTGGAGACCCAAAGTCACTTCCATTCAAGAAGCAAGAGACTTAAACTCTCTTAGAATGGAAGAACTGTTGGGATCTCTCAAGGTCCATGAGCTTGAACTTGAAGAAGATGACAACAAGAAGAAGTCTCTAGCACTAAACTCCAAGGCCAAACAGCCTAGGCATGGCAGCATGAAGGCTATGCAAGCTGAGGAAACTTCAGAAGCAGATGACGACTCTGAAGACGATGATCTTGCTCTTCTCAGCAGGAAAATCAAGAGGATGCTACAAAACAGGGGAAAGCTAAGAAAGAACCAACCTTCAACCTCTAAAGTAGGTAAGTCAGGTAAGGATTTTCAAAATGACAAAATTACTTGCTATGAATGCAAACAGCCAGGTCATATGATAGCTGAATGCCCAAAACTGAAGAAAAACAGCCTCAAAAAGAAGAAGATCTTCAAGAGGAAGAAGGGACTGATGGCAACATGGGAGGATCTTGATGAGTCCACCTCAAAAGAAGAGGAAGACACCTCAGAAGAGGCCAACCTGTGTCTCATGGCCAGCCTGCCCTCATCAGACAGCTCTGAAGCTGAGGTATTTCCCTTAACTCTGCAAGAGATGTATGATGACCAGATGGAAAGTTCCAAGGAACTTTTCCAAGAGTATAAGAATCTATCCAAAGTCCACACATAAATGTGCAACAAATATGAGGGTCTTGAGATAGAAAATATTATGCTCAAGGAGAAAATCCTTGTAACTGAAAGCAGCAGTTCACAAACTATCTCTGAAGAAAACAAAAAACTTCAGAAACAAGTTGATGAACTGACAAAAGACTTAGCTAAGTTTGTCAAAGGGATAGATAACCTTAACAGATTGTTGGGCAATCAAAGGGATCCTCTTGACAAAAGTGGTTTAGGCTTTTGTGATCACAACACCTCTGAACCTCCTACTGTCTTAAATTTTACTAAAGGCAAAAAGAAGGTTATTGGGTGTTCTCATTATGGCAAGCCTGGACACAATGTGACTCAGTGCAAACACAAGAGAAAAGCAAGGCCCAAAGCTAACAAGAAAGGACCCAAAAGAATATGGGTACCTAAAAACTTGATCATTCCTGTTGCAGATGTGTTTAACAGGACAAAGGAAACCCCACAAATGGTACCTGGACAGTGGGTGCTCGCGACACATGACAGGAGAAAGGTCTTTGTTCCAAAACCTTAGACCTAGAGCAGGAGGTGTGGTCACATTTGGTGGAAATCAGCAAGGGAAGATCACTGGAATAGGGACTGTAGGTATATCTCCTTCATCCCTTATTAAAAATGTACTCCTAGTTGAGGGACTTCAGCATAATTTACTGAGCATAAGTCAATTATGTGACAGTGGTTATGTGGTATCCTTTACTAAGGAAGGATGCATAGTCAAAGACTCCTCTGATCAAACCCTCTTTACTGCTAAGAGACACAACAATGTGTACAAAATTGATCTAGAGGATCTAGCAAGTCAAAATGTAAAATGTTTCATTTCTGTTGAAGATGAAAAACAGATTTGGCATCAAAGACTTGGGCATGCCAGCTTGAGATTAATCTCAAGGTTAGCAAAACATAATCTTGTTAAAGGATTGCCCAAGCTTTCATACAAATCTGACATTTTATGTGAAAGTTGTCTGAAAGGGAAACAAACAAGACACTCTTTTAAGAGTAAGGATGTTGTTTCAACTAGCAGACCACTAGAACTTTTACACATTGACTTGTTTGGTCCTATTAGAACAAAAAGTCTTAGTGGTAAGAAATATGGTTTGGTCATTGTTGATGACTATTCTAGATTTACATGGGTATTATTCCTAAGAAGCAAGGATGAGACTTTTAGAAATTTCACAATATTCTGCAAGAAGGTACAGAATGAGAAAGGATTTTGTATTTCTGTTATCAGAAGTGATCATGGTGGAGAGTTTGAGAATGCAAACTTTCAAATGTTCTATGATGAGAATGGGATCTCACACAATTTCTCTGTGGCTAGAACAACTCAACAGAATGGGGTTGTTGAGAGAAAGAACAGAAGTTTGCAAGAGATGGCAAGGACCATGCTCAACTCATGCAGCTTACCAAGATCCTTCTGGGCAGAAGCTATTAACACAACTTGCTACCTTCAAAACAGAATATTGGTAAGATCAATTCTGAGAAAGACTCCTTATGAATTGTGGAAAGGAAGGAAACCCAACATATCATATTTCCATCCCTTTGGATGTGAGTGTTTCATACTCAACACCAAGGATGATCTTGGAAAATTTGATGCAAAGTCTGACAAAGGATTTTTCATAGGTTATTCTGAAACATCTAAAGCCTATAGAGTTTATAACTCTAGAACTTTAATTGTAGAGGAATCAATTCATGTTAAATTCAATGACATGAAAGAGACTGATAGGGAACTATCAGATCTAGAAGATGATTTTGCAGGTATGGAGCTGAATGACCATGATAGCTTGAAGGATGAACATGTGTCTGAAGTACCATCTGTCACTGAACCTCTTCAGACAAATGTTGAGCCTCAGACAGATCAAACAATATCTCAAAAAACTAACTGGAGATACAAGTCACATCATCCTAAGGAGCAAATCATTGGCAGCACTTCAGAAGGAGTGAAGACAAGATCAAAATTCAAGAATCTGGATTCTCTTGCTTTCCTGTCTGAAATTGAGCCAAAGAACATTGATGAAGCTCTGCATGATGAAGGATGGATCCTAGCCATGCAAGAAGAGCTAAATCAATTTGCTAGGAGTGATGTCTGGACCCTTGTTCCTAAACCCCATGGGAAAACTATTATTGGAACCAAATGGGTGTTCAGAAACAAGCTGTCTGAAGAAGGAAAAGTGGTCAGAAACAAGGCAAGATTGGTGGCTCAAGGATACAATCAACAAGAAGGTATTGACTTCACTGAAACCTTTGCCCCTGCCAGGTTAGAAGCAATTAGAATTCTTCCCTCTTATGTTGTAAATAATGGCATCAAACTATATCAAATTGTCAAAAGTGCTTTTCTAAATGGATTCATTGAAGAAGAGGTTTTTGTTAGACAACCCCCTGGTTTTGAAGATATAGCTTTTCCTGATCATGTTTTCAAACTGAAAAAGGCTCTTTATGGTCTGAAACAAGCTCCAAGAGCTTGGTATGACAGATTAAGCAGTTTTCTTATCAAAAATGGTTTTGAAAGAGGAAAAGTATATACAACTCTTTTTAGAAAACAGTCTAACAAAGATCTTATACTTGTCCAGATATATGTTGATGACATTATTTTTGGTTCAACTAATTCTTCCCTGTGCAAGGAGTTTTCTAAGTTAATGCAATCAGAGTTTGAAAATGTGTTTAATGGGAGAACTAAATTTTTTCTTAGGACTTTAGATTAAGCAAGATTCTTATTGTATATGGATCCATCAAGAAAAATATACAAAAGAAATGCTCAAAAAGTTTAACTTAAATGATTGCAAACCCATGTCAACTCCTATGCATCCATCTTCATCTTTAAGCAAGGATGAAAATGAAGAACCAGTAAATCAAACTTTGTGTAGAGGAATGATTGGCTCTTTATTGTATCTAACAGCAAGCAGACCTGACATAATGTTCAGTGTGTGTCTTTGTGCTAGATTTCAATCAGATCCAAGAACTACTCATTACAAAGCTGTTAAGAGAATTTTTATATATCTTAAAGGCACTACTAATCTTGGTCTATGCTATAAGAAAGACAAGGATTGCAGGTTAATAGCATATTGTGATGCTGACTTTGCTGGAGATAGAATAGAAAGAAAGAGCACCAGTGGAGGATGTCATTTCTTTGGAAATAACATAATCAGCTGGTCAAGCAAAAGGCAAAGCACCATTGCATTGTCAACAGCAGAAGCAGAATACATCTCAGCAGCCAGTTGTTGTTCACAATTGCTATGGGTGAAGTTTCAGCTTGAGGACTTTAATATTCCTATCTCTGCTATACCTGTTTTGTGTGATAATACAAGTGCAATTAATTTATCTAAAAATCCTATCCAACACTCTAGGGCTAAGCATATAGAAATCAAGCATCATTTTATTAGAGACTATGTTCAGAAAGGTGTTTTTGATATTCAGTTCATTGACACAGAGCATCAATGGGCAGATATATTCACAAAACCCCTGACTGAAGATAGATTTAAGTTCATACGCAATAACTTGAACATACATGCATTTTCCAATAATTGATTGTGTATGATATGTTAAGAGCATCTGAAATTCCAGGGTGTCTGAAATTGTCACATGTCTGAAATTCTAGGGTTTCTGAAATTTTATATGTGTGTCTGAAATTTATCACTTGTATGAAATGACTTGCTGACGTGGCTATCTGAGACGGTTGAATTCCATTTATTTTGTCTCTTCCACTTCGCACGATACCCAATGTCCGCGCAGCCGGTACAGACCATCATTGCATCGTGGGTCTATAAATGCAGGAGTAAGAGTGTCGAGGAAGTCTTACATTTTCTCTCAGCACTGTTTGAACTTCTTCTTCTCTCTAGCAACCGTTTTCTCTCAAGTTTTTCTGCAACTCATCAATGGCACCAAAGAAGTCTTCCAGCTCTGGTGGAAATGTGGTCAGATCGAAAGGTGTGGACCTTGAAGAGCTTCGAAATCTTGGTATGGATTTGGTTGAGGAATTTGATGCTGCTGGCTGGACTCCATTCTTTGACAACATCTACTGTTCATGGCACGAGCAGAGTGTCATAGATTTTGGGCTTCAGCTAGAGGAATCCCTAACTCCAAGGGAGTATATGAAAGCATCAAGGCTACTGTTCTAGGAGTCCCTGTTTTTGTTGATGAAGGGATTCTCTCCGCCATTGCCAAGGTCAAGGCTGAAGGAGAAACCTTTACTCCTGGATGGGAGTTGAGGAATGGTGGGCAAAAGAAGTACACAAAGATGTTGTATGGTACAGAAGAACCCAAGACTCCTGATTCTAAGTTCTTGCTGGATAAGGTCAGAGTACTTCACTCCATCTTAGGGTGCTCCATAATCCCTAAGAGTGGAAGCAGAAACCACGTGTCTGAATTGGAGAGATTCTGCATGATTCACTTGCTACAGAAGAAGAAAGTCAATCTTCCCAGCATCATCATGTTCCACATGCAGAAGAAGATTAGAGACTCTGGTGCAAATCTACCTCACAACACTCTCATTACAAAGGTACTCTTGCACTTTAAAGTACCTATTGAAAGACTGTTTGATCACAAGTCACCCGCATTCTTTGGTGAGTCGAATCTAAAGAGCATGAACCTGAAGAACCCTCTCACTCCAAGACCTCCATCTCCTACTTTGAAGGAGAGTGTCCTCATGGAGAAGGCCTCAAGAAGAGGAAGCACAATAGAGATTCTTGAACAAGAGCTTCAAGGGTACATCAGAAAAGGAGAGTTCAAGGCCTCCAAACCATCCCCTCAATCTAAGCTGAAGAAGCTCCCTGTGAGGAGTGCAGCAAAGGTATCTTCAACAGCCTCTACTCTGCACACTCAGGAATCTGAACCCGTTCAGAAGGCTTTGCAAAAGCCATTTGAAATAGTGGGTCAGGGTTCTGAAGGCGCAAAACCTCTTAAGCCTACTTCTGACATAGAAGGAAAGGCTCATGAGGAAAAGATTGCTAACCTTACTGATCTTGAAGCTGTAGCAGCTTCACCTTTGGCAGCTTGCCCCTCTGATCCAGAATTGATTCAAGTGGCAGCCATATCTACTGCCTTAGAACAAGAAGAATTGGATATGAAGGTTGAGCAAGAGAAGACAGACTATGCTATCGCTGTGGCCTCTCAGCTAGCCGTAGCTGAAGATGAAAGGCAAGCTACCTTGGCTCAAAGTAATAGGAAGAGAAAGAGGTCTAGGGTTCAGCAAAGGAGGAGAACCAAGAGCAAGATTCTTGAGACAGCTCCTGAACCTACTACTAGGGTTACAAGGAGCATTGCTAGCCAAATGGAAGCTATGGATGAAGCTAGCAAGTACCAGAACTTCATAAAGGCCAACCTCTATTTCAAGAAGAAAAGAGAAGAAAAACAAGCTGAAAGGGAGAAGGTGTCTGAACCTGAGAAGGTCAAACCCCCTGTGAAAAGACCAAGGGTGAGGTTTGACAATGTGCCTCCATAACCTCCTTCCTCACCTGAAAAGAAACAAGAGGAGAAAGAAGAAGAAGAAAGACAACCTATAGAGAAGGAAGAAGAAGCAGTATCACCATCACCATCATCACCTCAATCATCACCACCATCTTCATCATCATCATCTTCAGAGTCAACACAATCTGAAGATCTCATTGTCGAGATTCAGCAAGGAGAAAGCTCAAAGGTGTGGAAAGGGAGCATGCTGCCTGAACACATTAGGCTAGGACCTAAAAGTAGGGATCTCTTCACAAACCCACTTTTGATCCTTATGCATTTCCTTTCACTCAGCATCAGTATGATGAAGAAGCTGAAGTGCCCCATAAGAGGTATGAAGGATCTTTCTTTGAGAGGGAAAGAGTTCCCAAGTTTCCAAACCTCTACGAAGAGCTGCAATATTTCAGAGATACACCCCCTATCTCTCTGCACCATGGGCTAGTCAAACATACTTCAGATGCTGAAAGAATAAAGTATCAAAGAAGCTTAGATCAGATGTACTCAGGGCAACTTGAGAAGATCAGAAAGGGTGTGGTACCACCTGCTCACAAGTGGGCTCCACTTGATCCCTTTTCTAATACTGATTGTCTGAAGATGAGTAATGAAGACTGGTGTTTTGTCAGGCATCTATTCACATAAGGTGAAGTCTTTGAAAGGGATTATCTGAAGTCTGTTGGCATGAGAGGATACAGGCCCCCTAGAACATTTTCCATCAGGCCAACCACCAAGATTCTAGTGCAACCTGATAGAATTGTTCCTAGGTACCCTCTGAAGGAAGGCCCTGCTGATAAGTTCAAGGAACCTAAGGCCTATCCTGTTCCCTTCAAGCCTCTGACTCCAAGCGAATGGAAGGAGCTACCAGCAACGATCAAGAGACAAGGTGGAGGCATGGATCACAGTTTCAGAGACAGAGTCTGGTCATCTTACTGGAAGATCAGAGAGGATGTTGGATCCTCTTCTGGGTCAACTGGACCAGATGCTGATTCTATCATAGGGCATAGGAAATTCATAAATGTGAAATATCATTACATCAGAGACCATTTCCCACCTCTGTTTGAATCATTTCATGAAGACTGGAAGATTATGTGTCCCATTGGAACATTCTTCTTTCCAATGTATCATCCACAGGAGTATGGTTTGCTTCCAGGTTTTGATGTTCTAAGATTTGTGTGCAAACACATCCAGATTATTCTTTATGAAGCACCACCTGATCCTGAAGAAGAGAACAAAAAGCTCAGGCTAAAGATAGAGAAGCTAGAGAAAAAGAATGCTGATCTCATTGCTAAACAAGATAAGATTCTTCAAGAGCAACAATAGATTAGAAGTGGCCAAGAGGACATGAAGACTGCTCTCATCTCTCAGATTGACAAGGCCAAAGATGAGCTGATTTCCTTCATGAAAGAAGCTTTGCTGAGGAAGGATGGGTAGTCAGTGATGTGTAGCCATGTCTCTTGTTTATTTCTGCTAAGTGATAATTTTTTTTGGACATTTTGATTAATACTATCAGTGTCTCACATCATACTGTGTTTATGTTTGTTGTTTTCTTTCATATTTCATGATTTTGCTATGATTTCTGTTGTTGTTATGCTCTGGAATTCCCTTTTGATTGATGACAAAAGAGGGAGTATTAAACTAACAAAATCTGAATCTGAAGTGATCACAGGACTCAGGGGGAGTAAATACGTTTAAGAGATCACCATCTGAGGGGGAGCTATCTATTCTTTTATCTTTAAAACTCCTTTCAGATTTATGTATTTTAAACAAATTTGTCATTATTAAAAAGGGGGAGAATGTTGAGTCTCAAAAATATCATAAGAGAAAATATGATGTTTAAGACAACTCAATTCCCAAGTTTTAATGCTTAACAAATTTGAGTAAAAATATTTATCATAGATACATATATGTTTTAATGATTTATCTATGATTTCAGTAAGCCACTATAAGCTTATATAAAGACTATGTGAAGTGCTTTCAACCTGTCTGAGGAGTTAAGCCTTCTGAAGGTTCAACACGTCTGAAGCGTTGAAGCCGTCTGAAGTGCACTACCCGTCTGAAGTGTTGAAGCTGTCTGAAGTCTCATTAATGACGTGGCACCCTTTGCTGAAGCTTGTGAAGACTTTTCTGAACCTCTGCTGCACGTAACACGTTTATAGCAAGAAACACAGAGACCTTTCCTGGTATGTTTGAATTTCATACACCACTGAGGAAATCTCTGCAATGCAGCCTCTGCAGCAACATATGTAGCAGCTTTATGGCAGGAGCAACCTTGTACCGTGTCAGAAATATCAGAGCTCCCATAAGCATGTCTCACAACAGATTAAATAGCATTTAATGCTATCTCTAAACGGTGGTATTTCAACGGATTGAAGATTGGGTATAAATACCCCTCCATGAAGACCATCAAATACAGAGAAATAGAGAAATTATTGCAAGAAAGCCTAAGAGATATTCCGCTGCGAGCTTTACTTTGATAAAACTCTCTGATTCATCTTCTTTGCACACCATCTGTATATCCTGAGTATACCTCAGTTATTATTGTGCACTGTGTCTGCTTAAGCTTGAAACTTGTGTAGTTTAAAAGCTTAGACACATTTCGTTGTAATATTGCATATTGAGCTTGGAGAGGCTTGTCTAAAACAAAGAATACTTAGTTGAAGAGCCTGGAGAGGCTAGACTGATAAAGAATACTTATTTGAAGAGCCTGGAGAGGGTAGACTGAAAAAGAATACTTGGTTGTGTCTGGAGAGACTGTACTCGTTGTGTCTGGAGAGACTGTTCTCGGTGTGTCTGGAGAGACTGTACTCGGTGTGTCTGGAGAGACTGTACTCGTTGTGTCTGGAGAGACTGTACTCGTTGTGTCTTGAGAGACTGTACTCATATTTGAGCCTGTAATCTGAATATTCATATAGTGGAAATCCAGTGGTTGTTTGCCATTGGGACTGGACGTAGCTCACTGTGTTAGTGGGTGAACCAGGATAAATTTCTTGGCTAAGTCTTTTATCCCTTATCTCTTGTCAATTTATTTATACTAACCCAAGGGTATTGAAGATTGTTTCAATAATTTTAAAGAAGCGAGGAAACCTATTTAAAATTACTTTCAGAAGTCTTCTTAACTTTAGACAGCTTTCTAAACATGTCTGAAACTACTTTGAACTTAATCGTTTGTGAAGAGCTTCCATAAATTATTAAGAAACACTATTCAACCCCCCTTTTAGTGTTTCCCTGTGTTTCTACAGACTTTCTTGTATCCATACAACTAGCAAAGTCTAAATCTATATATCCAATCACCTCAAGATGATTAGGTCTCTTATAAGTAAGCATGTGATTCTTTGTCCCTTGCAAGTATCTTAAGACTTTCTTTGCATCTTTCGAATGATCCAGTCCTAGATTACACTGGCATCTACCAAGCATACCAACTGCAAAGATAATATCTGGCCTCGTACATGTTTAAGCATACATCAAACTCCTAACAACAGATGTATAAAGGATATTTTCCATCTGTTTCCGTTCCAAATCATTATTTTGACATTGCATAAGACTAAATTTGTCTCCTTTCTGTATTGGAACTGGAGATGCTGAACATTTATCCATCTTGAATCTCTCTAAAACTTTATTAATATTTGCTTTCTGAGACAAGCCTAGTAGTCCTTGTGATCTATCACGGAATATTTCTATTCCTATCACATAGCCTGCCTCACCCATATTTTTCATTTCAAAGTTGTTAGACAGAAACTTCTTTGTCTCACTTAATAGACCAAGATCATTAGTTGCAAGCAAGATGTCATCAACATACAAAATAAGAAATATAAACTTGCTCCCACTGACCTTCAGATATATATACACCGATCAACAGTGTTTCCCTTAAATCCAAAGGACATAATAGTATCATTGAACTTAAGATACCATTGTCGGGAATCCTTAAGTCCGTATATTGATTACTTAAATTTACACACCATGTGTTCCTTTCCTTCTTCAATGAACCCCACTAGTTGGTCCATATAAACATCCTCTTCTAAATTCCCATTCAGAAAGGCAGTTTTAACATCCATTTGATGTAACTCAAGATCATAATGAGCTACTAGTGCCATGATAATTTTGAAAGAATCTTTCTTAGGAACTGGAGAAAATGTTTCCTTATAGTCAATGCCATTTTTTTGAGTAAAATCTTTGGCAACAAGTCGAGCCTTGTAACGTTCGATATTGCTATGAGAGTCACGCTTAGTCTTAAAGACCCATTTACACCCAACTCTCCTGCATCCTTCTAGCAATTCCACAAGGTCCCATACACCATTTTGTGGCATTGATTTAAGCTCATCTTTCATGGCATCTAACCACTTATCAGAATTATCACCATTAATGGCTTTTGAAAATGAAACTGGACCATTATCAATGCCTAAGTTATATTCTGACTCTTATAGATAAATCACATAATCATTCGAAATAGAAAATTTCCTTTCTCTTTAGGATCTTCATAATACTATTTCTTGCGGTTGTCCTACTATAGATTCATTGTTAACCTCGAGATCATTAATTTTTTGTTCTTCTTGATTGTTGTGTAGTTCAACAACATAAGGAACAACAATTCTTGAAGTAGAGGCACTAGTTAAAGGAACTTGTACTCTAACTTCCTTAATCTCCACATTTCGTGAAGCTTCACTCCCACTGGTTTCATCATTCTCAATGAACCTAGCATTTCCAATTTAAACAATTCTTGTACTATGGGTAGGACAGTAAAAATATATCGTTTTGATTTTACTGGATAACCAATGAAATATTCATTGATTGTTCTTGCATCCAGTTTCTTTTCTTGCGGATTGTATATTCTAATTTATGTCTGGCAACCCCAAACATGCAGGTGTCTCAAACTGGGTTTCCTACCTGTCCACATCTCAAAAGGTGTCTTTTGAACTGCCTTACTAGGAACCATGTTCAACAAATACATGGTAGTTTTTAAAGCATACATCCACAATGATACAAGTAAAGATGAATTACTTAATATGCTCCTAACCATATCTATTAAGGTTCGATTACGCCTTTCTAACACGCCATTTTGTTGTGGTGTACCTGGCATTGTGTATTGAGCACAAATACCACGTTTCTTAAGGAACTTAGCAAATGGACTAGGATGTTGTCAACTTTAATCATATCTTCCATAATACCCGCCACCTCTATCTGACTTGACAATTTTCACCTTTCTGTCTAATTGCCTTTCCACTTCATTCATATAAATTTCCAAGGCATTCACCACATGAGATTTCTCAGGTAGTAAATAGACATACCCATAATGTGAAAAATTATCAATAAAAGTGATAAAGTACTTTTCTTTATTAAAAGAATTTACATCAAAAGGTCCACATATGTCAGTGTGTATAATTTCAAGAACCTGAGTGCTTCTTGTGGCTTATTTCTTTGTGTGTTTTGTTTGTTTGCCTTTAATACAATCCACACATACATTTAGATCAGTAAAATCTAAATCCGGAAGGATTTCATTATTTACTAATCATTGCATCCTCTCTTTGGAAATGTGTCTCAACCGCTTTTGCCACAAGTAAGCAAAACGTTCATTCCTTAAACTACGTTTAGTACCAACATTATGATGCAAGGTCATAAGAGTTTCAACATATAAATTGTCAAGATTCAATTTACATAAACCATCACAAAGTGTACCAGATCCAATCATACAAGTACGCTTATACAAACTGAAATAACCATTCCCAAACCTAAAAGAGTATCCAACAACATCAAGTTTAGACAAAGAAACTAAATTCCTAGAATACTAGGTACATAAAAAGTATCAAACAAGTCTAAATGAAATCCAGTGTCAAGGATTAAACAATAAGTCCCAACAGCTTCCACCGGAACCTTCACTCTATTCCCCATGAAGACAAACTTCTCATTTGGGTTTATGGTTCAGGTTAAAAGGAATCCCTGCATCATATTAGAAACACGAGTTGTACATCCAAAATCAATCCACCAAGTATTATGGGGAACTTTAGTTAAATTTGATTCAAAACATACATAAGCATTATGATTACCTTTATTTTCGAACCAAGCTTTACTTTTTGGGCAATTCTTCTAGAAATGTCCATACTTCCCACAGAAATGACATGTGTCATATTTCTTCAAGATTTTAGTAGAGGACTCGTCAATCTTTATAGGTCTTTTTCCCTTTCCATGTTTCTTAACAACTTTCTTTCCAGCTCCCAGATTATTCACATAATGAATAGAGTGGTTTCCTTGATTCTTAAGTCTGGTTTCCTCCTGAGCTAACATACTGTGCAATTCATGCACATTCCATTTGTCTTTCATGGTATTATAGTTCATTTGAAAAGGATTATACTCATAAAGTAATGAGTTCAAAATGAACTGCACAAGGAAATTCTCATCCACTGCCATTCCAAGGGACTTAAGTCTTATTGCAATATTTGTCATCTCAATGACATGTTCATGCATAGTACGAGAACCATCAAACTTCACGGTGGTTAAGGTACTCATTAATGTCCCATCAAGAGACTTGTCAGCAATTTGGGAGCACTCTTCCAAAAATTTCATAAATTCTTTTGCACTTTCAATTATGGGAAGAGCAGACTTAATGTTACTTTCTATGCTCATTCGCATAAACATCAGGCTAAGTCTGTTTGACTTTTCCCAAACCTTATAATGGGCTTTCTCTTCATTGCTACTAGCATCAACAATAGCAGCAGGTTTTTCAACTTGAATAGCCAAATCAAGATCCAACACACCTAAGTGAAATTGGACTTGTTCGCTCCAATCAGAGAAGTTCAACTCATTAAAGACCGAAACAGACATAGCATGAGAATGTAAAGATACAGGAACATATGCTGCAATTAACACATGCTTAACATTAATACTTTGAGTCATAAATTAAACATACAATACAGATTCAAACAATAAACTAGCATTCTATGCATACTAATGTTCTTCTTTAGGTGATACATTAATTAATACACATAAACATAATGATGTTAATAATATTAACATTATTTGGTAAGACATGTGCATTAATTAGAAATACTTATTATCTTTGGATATATAAATAAAGCTAATAATGCATACTGACTACCAACGGTCATATCCATTAATTATAAGAACAAATAAGCAACCTTTGGGTGATCCATAAATGCCTTATAATAAGGAACTTCAATTAACCCATAAACCAATGATTTATAATTTAGCATCCATTCTATGAGTAATTTAAATAAAAATTATCACTAATTTGGAATTAAATAAAACATAAAGATTTGACCACTTTGGTGATTACAAATCTATCATACATTTAATCCCAAAATAAATCACAACAATTAAAAAATATATTTTCAATTGTAAAATCAATTTGTTTCACAAAAGCCAGTAACATGCGAACATTAAACTTGAATTTAATCAATATCACCATTCAAATTCAATCATGACTTTCAAATTAGAAATTTAGTTAGATATACAAAAGCCAATCATAGACTTTCCGATCACATAAGCTTTCGTTTTTTTTTTTTAATTTCAATTCAAGGCATTCCAAATTGCATTCAATTCTGAGTATGCAGGGGAAAAAGGAATTCACGATTGGTAAAGCGTTCGACATTCAGTTTCAATTCAAAATTTTCCTTTTCAAATTGAAATCTCAATTGATGTGTAAAGCACGATTTCAATTGATTTTAAAATCAATTCGTAATATGCATTGTAGCGGAAAAACTAAATTTACGAATGTAATTCATCATCATAATTTCTAATAATAATTTCATCTTCATACAGCGGAAAATTCTACCATTAACAAATTCCTAATTTCAAAATTAAGGTTCATATAAATTGGGGGAAAAACATCATTCATGGAGAATCATAAATTTAACAATCTAATGCTCTGATACCACATGTAAGTTATAATTTTTATAATATTCATAATTCAAGAAAACTACTGCACATCCTAAGGATTTTAGAATCTATGATTCCCACATACATTATAATAGTAAGAGAGACTTACCTTAATCCATGAGAAGGCTAATGAGAATAAGTTCTTCACTCTCCTTTTCCCAATCTACCTCTTTGCCTTTCTTTCCTCCCCACTCTCTTTCTTGATGGTTAGTAGTGAGTAACTTTCATGGTAGAGACAGAACCCTTCTTTCTCTTTTTATTTTCCAACTTCCATCAAGTTGGTTACTCTGAGTTTTTAGAAGTTTCAAAATAACTTCTCATACTAACCAATAGGTCCCTTTATTTTATTAAATCACATTTAGGCCATAATTATATTTCACATGAGTCACATTATTTAATTAATTTATTTTTCTAACATCTCACACTATTTGGTCTAACCTAACTCAGAGCAGCGATGGTCTGAATTCATGTTTATAATGTGGTTTTGATGAAAAACAAACACACATTCGGAGGGTGAGTTAGGTATATTGTTGTAGGTTGGACCACAATTAGGCCGGCCTTGATCAATTTTTTGAGCCATTTATTTAAAAAAATTTAAAAATAAATACCACATATAAGATGGGTCTTGATACATTATACACGAGATCCACTTAAAAAATTATTGTCATACCTAGATATTATTGTCATACCATTAGCTCAAAGTATAAAATAAAATAATCAGGGAACAGAAAAACATAAAATAAAATTACTAAATTTAAAAAAAAAATCAAAATAAAGTAAACAATCAAATTCAAATATCCAATGCTAATTCTATATTTATTATAATATCTTGTACTTACAATTTGTGACCATGGTTGTGACACCATGAAATAACTTAAATCCCAATAATGAGTTTAACAACTAAACATTACATTGAAAAACTAATAACAATATATAAATAAGAATAAAAAAGGTGTTTCTATTGATCTATAGTTCCAATTGTTGCAAGTGTTGCCATCCATAATTTATAGTTATTCATAACACAAAACTTTAGAGCAATTTATGAGCAAAATTTAGAGATTTTTCATCCTTTAAATTTTAGTTACAGTTAAGGATGAGAATAGATCAGACCGCTAACCGGACCTATAACTTGAGTCCAATTTGTTTATTGGTAAGGCTAATCATAAGTTTTTTTAAAAAATGTTATTTAATTAAATAGGTCAAGCTTAAGCCTATAAAAAAAGACTACCATGTATAATAAGCTAGCTTGTTTATATATGTAAAAATAAAACTAAAAACATATATTACACTTACTAATAATATATAAATATAGTAATATGTTAACTAATATATATTAGAAATATTATTCAGTTATATTTGAACTCATACAACACATTGATGAGTAATTTACAATTAATTAGGATTAAAAATTATAATATTATTAAGTATACCAAATATAATAATAATATCGTTAATGTTTTAGTAATAATTGAATAATAATTTGCAATTAAGTAGGATAAAATTTTTAATGTAAAATACCTTTTTGGTGTAAAAATAATATGTGATATTTGTTATTATAAGTTACATGCACTGGCGCAAAATAAGGATTTTACGACGCCTTTCGACGAGGTTGATTAGGGACTGTCGTCGAAAATAGAGCAGTGACATTTTTGAATTTTTTTTTAGATTTATAACGACATGTTTATTATACCCATCGTTGAAAATCACATTCGACGACGGTTCTTAAGATAGTCGTCGTTGTAAGTTACTTATGACAATGTTTGTCTTCATAATTGTCGTCGTATGTGCTTTTAAACCCTCATCCTCCTCATTTCTCTTCACTTTCCCTACGCCCAACCGTTCCAACCCTCTCCTCTCTCTCTCCCCCTTGTTGGACGTCATTAATTGCTCTCCCCTTGCTCTCTCCTCCCCTCCCTATTGTTGGATGTTCCCCTCCAATTGCGTAGCCGTCGTTCCAACCGCGTTGTCGCCGCTGTCACCGTTCCTACAGGTTGCTACCGTTCTCCCCGCCTTTGTGCACTGTTCGCAGTTGTGAATCAGGTACGGTTTATTTCCTTTTGAAATTGGCTAAGGTTGCTTTAGGTTGCTTGCATATTCTGTTGAATTGCTTTAGGTTGCTGAATTGGCAATGACTTATTGAGTTAGGTTGCTAAATGTCTTAAGTTGCTTTAGTTTGCAGATTTAGGATGAAATTGCTTAGGTTGCATAAGGGGGTGGCATATGCTGGGAATGAAAGTTGAGTTAGGTTGCTGAATTTAGGTATATTTATTAAACCTAACTTGCTTAATCCCTCACACCTTGTAATCCTAATATTTATTAAAAATATCTTACAACTTTCAAATACTAAAATTCCAGACATTAATTAAATTACAATATGAGAAGTTTGAATCACAAAAATATATATCAAACAAATTTCAAGAATGAGTATTGTAAACAATATAAAGATAGACTTGAAAATACAACTATGAGTATTTTGACTGCTGAACAATATAAGAATAGGTGTTCAATAATTATATGTTTTTCCTCTATTCATTTAATTAGAGGTTTTATATTTATTGTTATGATTTTTAATATTCCATTTATGCATTGAATAAACCTTAGTTTCCCATTTGAGATTCAATATAAAGATTAAAGTACTACCTCCAATTTGAATTGTCCTTGTGATTTCTTTTTTATAATAACAAGGGGATTAAGTACTGAAATCAATGTATTGAATCTTGAATTGTCTGATTAGTCAGTTTGGGAAGATTAATCGATTTTTATTGTTTATTAATATGTATATTTTAAGAGGTCATCATTTCATATATTTTATGAAATTTTAGTTGATTGCATTTTGTGTTGATTTCCGGGTGCATATTTGATTGTGATTCATTTGGAATCACCACTTTCATTTCCTGTCAGTTGAAGACCAATGCGAAATGCTGCCAAAATTTTGTGAAATGTAAGTATTGATAATTAAAAATTACATACTAATGAACTGTGGAAAAGTGAATCTTCCTGAATGGGATAGGCCACACCTTCAATTAAAAAAGTGAGATTTACATGCATGGTGACAAATATGAATGTCCATCTCGGACGTACAGAATGTAGATATGGATCGAAGTTGGATTAATTCACCACATATAAGTGATGAGTATGATAGAGGAGTGGAAAAATTTCTACAACTTGCGCAACGTAATGTTGCTAGTAGTGATAACGATATAAGGTTTAGGTGTTCTTGTGTGAATTGTTTAAATGGAAGAAGTTTGGATGTTAAAGAAATTAGGGAACATCTTCTATGTAATTGCTTTCTTAGAAATTATACAACATGGACATTACATGGTGAATTGATAGATTTTCCTAGAGTGTACCCAACCGAGGAGGTTGTTCATTCAACCATGGAGGACCAGTTGGAGGACATGATTCATGATGTTGGAGCATATAAATTTTCAGAAGTGCATTTGTATGAAGATATGTCTAGTGATACAAAGACTCAGTTATTTCTTGGGTCAACTATTGGTATCAAATTTCAGAAAACCTTCGAGTTTCAAAAGACAAAAGTCTTTATATGATTCGAAGAGTTAATTGATATCTTTTGAACAAGGTATTAATAAGTTGAGAGCAGGAATATTACTAAGGTATGAGAGAACCAATGTCTTCGAGTTCGAAGAATAGAAAAGTTATTCGAGTGACTTGTTGGTTAATAATCAAATTAACTTAGTAAGATTTAAAAGGCTTATTTAGTTTCGAAAGAAACTTTAGTACATCGAAATATAAAGCTTGAAATTGAAATATTTTTGCCAAACAGAAAAGATAAGGATAAGTCCTTTATTCATATACAAAGATAATTCGAATTACACAAAGTTCGAATGGAATACATAGAGAAATGTAAAAGTACATATAGTAAAAGACTATCCTAGATCTCCATAAAATTAGACTCCTACCTTCCTGTTCTTCATTTGACCCGCCTCTTCTTCATCCATTTCCACAAGCTTTGATTGAGCCACCAGGGCAGGAGCTTTGTACGAGCAAGAGTAAAAATCACTGTGGTTCAACAAAGAAATGAGAAAGATGGAGTGAAGACAAAATAAGTTAAATATTTGGCTACGACGTTCGACCCAAAAGAAAATTCTTAAAGAGGATTGAAAAAAATTATAGCTTTGGCTACCTCGTCGACCTTATCAAAAATGAAATCATTGAAGATTAGGTCGAACGCAGTAGCCAAAGGAAGAAGCTTTTCCATTTTTGAACTAAGAGAAGAATAAGGAAGAATGAAAGGGAATGAAGATATCGTTCAATATGAAACTCCTATTTATAGGAGTAAAGAAAGAAAGGTTAATAAATGTGTCCTAAGAATATCCCAATCAATGGAACCTTCATAAATAAGGCTGAATGGATGGTGGACGGTGGACGGTAGTCAAATGTCACCTTGGAATTGACCAAAGAAGGGTTGACATGTGTCAAACCGTAATGATAAATGATCAAGGAAGAGTTTATGATTTTCAAGTGAGTTAAAGTGTCAAAATAATTCTAAGTTATATAGAAGGTGTAAATCGAAGAAGATATTTGATTTCATGGGCTTTAGGAATCGAAAGTTGAACCATTAAAAGAGACTTAGAAGATATTTTTGAAGAAGAAGAGTTCGTTCGAGGAAGGTTAAGATTTGAAGAAATAGTTAGTAGCAGTTATTAGAAGTTTATTGTCCAAGACAGATGTCAAAATTCTAGTGGAGCTTTGCAAGAGTTCAAAAGAGGTGAAGTAGTTTCTGTCTGTTAGAAGGCGTATCAGCCATGCATTATGCCAACACATATGAAGATTGTTGATGTGTCTTATGTATATTAGTTAGGATTAGAAATCTATAAATAGGCAAATTTATTATGTAATCAGGGTTGGATTCTTTTGTATTGAAAACTCTCTAAACACCAAAACGGCCATTCTATAAGTGACTAGTTGGTTCCAAAGAGAAGATCAAGTATGTGATTCCACTCGCATTTCAATTAATGCAATTACTTTTCTGCACAATTTTACGGTTTTATTTTGTTTGATCTTTATTCGACGCATTTCAATTTGATTATTTGTTAATTGTTCATTTTTCTTCATTGAATTTTCTTCTTTCATTTCTGCAATTCGTTTCTTTTTTTTTTCTCTATGCTTAAATTTCGATTTCCTTACTTGATAAAACATTAAGTGAAGTTTGTTGAAATCTTAGAATTAATACACTTTGATTTTCAAAAGTTAAAACAATGTAAATCTACTTCTTAAAGAGTCCCTTTTGAGGATTGGATTCTAAGTCCCAGATTGCTCTTAGAATCAAAAAGGTTGAAAGTTATGTTGTTTTTCGAGATTAACTTTTACCACTCAAACATCAACTAACTTCACATGATTGTCAACAATGTTAAGGTTGATCAATTTGAAGGCAATCAATGGGTGGTCTGATAAAAGCTTCACAAATTTACTTCACTTGTTAAATGACATGCTTCCTGAAGGAAATACACTACCTAATCGTAATTATGAGGCAAAGAAGATACTTTATTTGATGGATATGGAGTATACAGAGATACATGCATGCCCTAATGATATCATATTATATAGAAAAGAGTTTGAAGGGTTGAAAAAATGTTCCAAGTGTGGGCTATCACCTTACAAGGTCAAGTGCAATGATCAAGACAATAGTGATGAGATCACAAATGAGGGTCCCCCTTTGAAGGTTGTATGGTATCTTTCAATAATTCCAAGGTTTAAACGTTTGTTTGCTAATCCAAATGACGCTAAGAACCTTAGATGGCACGTAGATGGGAGAATATGTGATGGATTACTTTGCCATCCAGCTGATTCTTTGCAATGGAAGAACCTTGATAATGAGTTTCCTGAATTTGGAAATGAGTCGAGAAATCTCAGGTGTGACACCCTTCTACCCCAAACTCTTATATGATCAACGAAGCGGAAGACTTAGGAAAATAACGAATCACATTGGGTAAAAAGGTTCACATTTCAACTCAATTAAAACCTCAATTCTTTCAAAGTCAACTTATTCAAAATAGAAGTTGGAGTCAAAAGGTTTTCAAAGTAAATAAAATATTACTACCTCAAAAGTTAACAGTAAAACATCATTCTTAGCCTTATAAGACACTTAAAACCGTTTACACAAATCTCTCCAAGATAGAAATATAAAATAAAACTCCTAATATTAAGCCCTGTTGTCACATGTATCAGAACGACACCCATCAACTCAATACTCGGCACCTGAGGTGCCATCGTCATCACCTGTAAATAATAACCACAGATAGAAACGGTGAGGAAAAGAATACTACTCATACATACACACAGGAGACTACCCTATCCTCACCTTCATGTAAACAACATCATCATATAACTTATTCTATTATCAAATGTAAAACATACTCATCATCATCATCATATACACCAATAACATCATCAATATCACCACAATCATCATAATCCTCATTATCATCAAAATCATCATTATTATCATATCATCATACTCATCATTATCATCAATATCATCATACTCATCACAATCATCAATATCATCATATTCATCATAATCATCATCACCATCATGCACCTCCCTGAGTTGTACTTCACTCACTCTAGGCTTGTACACCTCAGGTACCATATTCAATTTCATCATAATCAGTGTTCACCTCCCTGAGTTATACTCAGGTACAATCATCAACATTATCATAGTCATTACTCACCTCCCTGAGTTATACTCAGGTACCATAATCATTAACATAATCAATACTCACCTCCCTGAGTTACACTCAGGTACCATAATCAATAACATAATCACTACTCACCTCCCTGAGTTACACTCAGGTACTATAATCACCTCCCCGAGTTAGACTCCGGTACAACATTCACCTCCCCGAGTTAGACTCAGGTACAATATTCACCTCCCTGAGCTACACTTCACCCCTCACCGGGCTTGTGTATCTCAAGTACAATCACCTCCCTGAGCTATACCCCACCCCTCACTGGGCTTGTGTATCTCAGGTACAACATCATATATATACTCAAGCATCATTTACAGAATAAGGTTAATTAAATCATCATCACCATTATCACCTCCCTGAGTTATACTCAGGTACACTATTCACCTCCCCGAGTTAAACTCAGGTACAACACTAACATCATCATCATCAATCATTATAATTAACATAATTCATCATCATCATCATGTATTAACATACATATTCACCATCATCATCATAAAAAAATCATCATAATTATCACATAATATCATTATCATCATAATAACACCAACCATCATCATGTATCATCATACATATTCACCAATCATCATTATCAAAAATCATCATAATTATCACCAAATATCATTATCATTATCATCATAAATAAAACCAATCATCATCATGTATCATCATACATATTCACCAATCATTATTATAAAAAATCATCATAATTATCACCAAATATCATTATCATCATAAATAACACCAATCATCATCATGTATTATCATACATATTCACCAATCATCATTATCAAAAAGCATCATAATTATACATCAAACTCGATATAAGTAATCATCCATCACAAGGATTCACCAATCCACACTGGTAATCGATTACAATCCTCATGTAATCGATTACCTGCAAACAAGGTCTCTGGTAATCGATTACCAACCCTTGGTAATCGATTACCTGCAAGAAATCACTCTGGTAATCGATTACCAAACTTCTGTAATCGATTACCAACACACCAACTCTCTGGTAATCGATTACAACATCTTTGTAATCGATTACCTGCGAGCAAACAGCCCTCCTGGTTGCCCAGAACCCTCTGGTAATCGATTACCACTCTTGGTAATCGATTACCCACGACGCAAATCGCAATTCTTGCGATCTCCCCCAATTCCAAACCTCTCTATTCAATCTCTAATCATTCCTTTTCATCAAAAATACCATCTATATGCATTTATATTCATCAAACTCAACAAGAGTATCAATCTTTAACAGTTTTTCAAGGTTTTCCCATCAAAACCCCAAATCATCAAACCCTTATTAATCCCCTTTTCACTATTCATATTATTCTCATTCAATCTCCTCAAGATTCATCAAGAATCATACAAACAATCATCAATTTACAATTTTCATCATCCATACTCAATATATCAATTATTAATACGAATTAAAGTCTTAGGTTACTACCCAAGCATCCCCCACATGCATATATATATATATAAGCAACACCCTCTCCCCCACCGTACCTTGAAGTGAAGATCGAACCGCAACAGTACTTGATTCTCAATGATTATTCTGCAGCAACTCCTTCTTGAGACGTCGTTTCTCTCCTCCTTAGCGTTTTGCTCTTTGATGATTTTACGAATAAGGATTAGGGTGAACTGAGAACCCCTCCTTAAATAAATACTTAATTGGGCTAGGCCCACTCTCAACCCACTTATTCTATTTATTATTCACATTATTTATTAAATAACCTTATGGATAAAACTACTCATAATATTAATCCTATTATTTATTTATTTATTTCTTCTACTTTATTAATTTAATTTAATTTTATTTTACTTAATAAAATTCAGAATTTTACATCAGGCTTGGACTATCTTCAGATGAAATGAATCCGTTTGGAAATTTAAGTACTAATCATAGTTCATGGCCTATTTTTCTAGTTATTTACAACTTACCTCCTGGATTATGTATGAAGCGGAAATGCATGATATTGTCTATGATGACCTCTGGTCCACGACAACCAAGAAATGACATAGATGTTTATCTTATCCTGTCGATTGATGATATGCGATTGTTGTGGGATGAGAGGGTTGAAATGTTTTACGGGTTTGCCAACGGATCTTTCAAGATCATGCAATGTTATTTTGTACTATCAATGAATTTCTTGCATATGGGAACTTGTCCTGTTATAGTGTTAAGGGTCATAAAGCATGTCTTGTATGTGAAGAAGGCACTTGCCATCAACAATTGAAAAATGGAAGGAACACAGTGTATGATGGGCATCCGAGATTTTTAAAAAGATATAACCTATATCAAAGATTGAGAAAGGTTTTTAATGGACATTCAAAGGATGGTCATGCACCGACTCCGTTAACCGGTGTGAAAATTTATGAAAAGGTGAAGAACATTAATGTATTCGGAAAGAGCAAAGAAAAGACAACTGGCCTGGGCATATGGAAGAAAAAGTCCATATTCTTTGATCTCCTATATTGTTGCAAACTACATGTCAGACACTGTATAGATGTTATGCATGTGGAGAAAAATGTATGTGATAGCTTAATTGGAACACTTCTCAATATTAAAGGGAAGACAAAGGATGGTGTCAATGCTCGTTTGGATTTGCTTGAAATCAAGATATGCCGAGTCTTTGAAAGGATTGTAAGTTATTATGTTTTAATTGGTTTCTTATTACTTATACATGACTTGAATCTTACTGATGAATTTCATTATATATGTTGTAGGATTCCATGGATGAGGAAAGCACCCAGGGTACATTTTGGCATCATGGCCATCGGGATATACTTACTATTGGCCTTGGACAACTTGAGCATCCTAGTCGTGTTTGTGCTGGTGGAGCAGGTGTGGGGATTCGGTCATATTTTGGCCCACCATCATGCAAATCCACATCCTTTAGGGCCCTAGCCATGAGGTTATAGACCAACTGACCCAAAAGATCATACAAAAGGTGATAGAGAAACTTATGCACCAATTTGACCAACGGCTAGAGTCCATAGGGCTCTTACAACAAACAGGTGCTCTAGTGCAGCACGTTACACCTCCTACAGTTAAAGTCAGCATAAAGGGGAGTTGTGAACCTGATAAATCAATCAGAGGATGACAATGGATCCACAAGACAATGTGATTTGTATGTCAAGGACACTACTCCCCCCGATTGGTGGTGTTTGGCAAGGTCTTCGAAGGGGTCAACGTGTTACATAATATGCCTTTCCCCCAGATATGGTCAATGTAATGATGGAAAAGGTTCGTGTTGGTGATGTTGCGGTTCCTGTGCCAACATCAGAGGTTGCTACTGTTGCACACGCATTTCACACCATCATTGTGTGGCCTAAACATCTAGTTAGACATATTTCAGACGTCTCAGTATATTTTACGCTTATATTTTTACATTTCACAGTTCACACATATATGTACATATATTTATATCCTTACTTATATCAAATTATTGTTTATGTGCAACACAAATGTCTAAAACAAAGGGCGACTGAAAAGAAGAAAAGGATACCTTTATTGATCGATGATCCTATTAGAGCATTGTTGGAGGTTTCCCTAGCCACAGGAACCGCGCTTACAGAAGTGCCATGTGACGCCACTATTTTCAGTAGGTCTAGTGACGTCCCATTGTACATTCACATGTCTGATGTATTAGAGGTTTCATCAAGAAACCAAGATCGGGACATTTCAGTCAGAGACGGATCTAGGGGGCAAGCAAGGGCCCCAACCCCGCTCTTTCTCAAAGATTCAAAGGCAAAGCAACTTCTAGACTTTCATTCCAACTCCAAGCTTCCAAGTTGCTGCCATACAAGGGAAGTGAGCGCTCAAGCTTCTCCAGGCAGCAAATTAAAATTCCATCATTCCATCAAATTTTTAGTCTACAATTTCAAGTGCATCAAGTAAGCACATTTTATTGATTATAGAATTTATTGTCTTAAAATATTGGTGGTAGGAAACACATAAATTGCAAGTGCATCAACGTTTTTTTTTTTCTGGTTCTTCAAACACATTATTGGAATTATTTTCTCTTTATAAATAAAACCGAAACTTGTTTGTTTAAAATTTTCAAAAATACTATGTGCAGTAGCTAGCACTTTTGTTTTTGTTAGACATTATTTATTAATTAATTTATGTTGTCTTAGTGCAATAGCTATTAGTTAGTATTGGAAAACATTACGTTCAGTTTGGGTAAACATTACATGCGGAGTGTTGTAGCTAACACTTTTGTTTTTGTTAGACATTAATTTATTAATTAATTTATGTAATTATGTTGTATTAGTGCAATAGCTAGGTTATATTGCAAATAAGTAGGCATTAATTATAGTAGCTTATTTTTGTAACAATATTTCTAAAATAATTAAAATTTAGACTAAAATTAGTGATTGTATATAATTTTTAATTTTAATTCATACATGTTTGGCTTTTACTTTCAATTTATTTGTATCAATGATATACAAGGTGAGGACATATAGAGCACTATGGGGAAATTATCTACTATTGATGCATATTATAAAAGAAAAACTACAGAAACTTCTCCAGCTAGTAACTCCTAAATTCTTCCATCAACCACACAAATAGCAGAGATTGAACAGTCTCAATCTAAAGTTCATAGAGTAGAAGAAAAAGAAGTTGATATCTCTTTACTAGAGAAAGATCCAGGAAAATGTTGTTCTATTTGGTAATATCCTGTTGACCAACGTGACAATATTCGTAGAGCTTATATAAAAGATGGACCATATCAACCTACCAATATAATGTTTCCACCTTCAGGTATTGGAAATCACCATCAACACTTTCAATCTTCTTGGTTTAAAAAGTTCCCTAGCTGGTTAGAATATTCACCCCATAAAGATGCTGCATTTTGTTTACCTTGCTACTTGTTCAATAATAATCATGGTGATCGAAATGATGGTAGAAATGCTTTTGCTGAAGTAAGGTTTAGGAATTGGAAAAAAGTTAATGATGGAAAGAATTGTGCATTTTTATGTCATGAAAGAGTTGGCCCTAATTTACTGCATAAAAGATGTTTAAAATTTTGTGATGATTTAATGGCTCAATCTCAACATATTGAGAAGGTATTTAATAGGCAAAGTGTTGATATTATTGCAAACAATCGTTTGCGACTAAAGGCTTCCATTGGTGCAGTTTGATGGCTCACATTTCAAGCATGTGATTTTAGAGGTAATGATGAAAGTCTTCACTCATTGAATAAAGGGAAATTTTATTGAGCTTATAAAGATTTTAGCATCTTACAATCACAATGTTGCTAATGTTGTCCTTGAAAATGCTCTTGGAAATTCTCAATATATCTCACCCACTATTCAAAAAGAAATATTGTATATTTTTTGTAGAAGGGTACGTGCTGCAATATGTGAAGAGATTGGTGTTTCTAAATTTTGTCTTATTATTGATGAAGCTAGGGATGAATCAAAAAGAGAATAAATGTCTATAATTTTGAGATTTATGGATAAAGATGGGTGTGTTCAAGAGAGATTTTTTTTATCTCATTCATGTCAATGACACTTCTTCTTTAACACTAAAGAGAGAAATTTCAGTTGTTTTTTCTCATCATTGTCTTGATATTCAAATCTTCGTGGTCAAGGGTATGATGGAGCTAGAAACATGCGTGGTGAATGGAATGGTTTACAAGCATTGTTCTTAAAATATTGTCATTATGAATATTATATTCATTATCTTACTCATCGCTTACAACTTGCACTTGTTGCAACTGCTAGAGTAGTGACTCATGTTCATCAATTTTTATCAAATTTAGCATTGATTGTGAATGTTGTGACAACTTCTCCTAAGCGACGTGATCAATTAAAAGTTGCTCAAGCAACAATTATTACAAATTTGATTGTTAATGATGATATTGAAACTGGTAGTGGACTCAATCAAATAGGCACTTTACAAAGAGTTGCAGATACTTGATGGGGATCTTATTTAAATTCAAAATTCGTAGCTTATTATGCATGTATGATGCTACTTGTGAAGTTCTTCAAAAAGCTACATAAGAAGGTAATTATTCCCTTCGTGGTGATGCTAGCAGTGCTTATGATATTCTCTCATCTTTTGAATTTATTTTTTTGCTACATCTTATGAGAGATATCTTGGAAATTACCCATGAGCTTTGACATGCTTTGCAATGTAAGAATCAAGATATATTGAATGAAATATCTTTGGTTTCAACTACTAAAAGTTTGATTCAAAGAATGAGGGAATTAGGTTGGGAAACATTTTTCAAGGAAGTCATATCATTTTATGAGAAGCATGAAATCAATGTTCCTGAGATGACTACCTTGTATATTCCTAGAAGAGGTCAAGCTAGTCAAAATGTTGATCACATTATAGTTGAACATTATTATCTTATTAATTTATTCATTGCTACACTTGATACTCAGTTGCAAGAGCTTAGTAGTAGATTTTGTGATAATATGGTGGAGTTGCTTACTTTGAGTTCAGCTTTAGATCCAAAAGTTCTTTACAAATCACTCAATGTGGAGGAAATTTGTGAATTGGCAATAAAGTTTTATCCTTATGATTTTACAGAACAAGAAAAGTTTCATCTTAGAATACAAGCTCAACATTATGAAATTGATGTTCCATTTCATTCTGAATTGAGAAATCTATCAACAAGTTCCGAGCTATGTCTAGGATTGGTGAAAACAAGAAAATATTTGACTTATCCCTTGATTGATCGTTTGATTTGAGTGGTATTGACTCTGCCTGTTTCAACTGCTACAACTGAGAGGTCTTTTCAACTATAAAGATTGTGAAAAATAGACTCAGAAACAAGATGGAAGATGAATTTCTAGCTGATTGTTTGACTACTTACATTGTGAGGATTGTTGAGAAGTTTAATATAGATTCTATCATTAACGAATTTTATGACATGAAGGAACGATGTGCACAACTTAAATAAGAGGTATGATATTTTTTTTATTTAATTTTTATTTAATATTTATTATTAAACTTTATTTCCTTTCGGCCCCCCTTTAATGGATTTCTGGATCCGTCCCAGATTTCAGCCATCCAGTTATGGGTGATGTAAGTCCTTTAAAACATTCTTTATTTATTTATAGTTTTGTTATTAAAATACTTGATTGTGAAAGATTTTATAACATTATGTCACCCTATTTAGGTATATGTCTGCCTTATGCTTGGATGAGGGCAAACAAGAGGTGTATAGATTCCAAGACCCTCAACTCATTCAATAGTCGGGGAATAAGAAAGTTAAAACCTAGACATACATCACCAACTGCTTGGTGACATGGGGTAAAAAGATTTATTTCACTCCATATATCCACCCGTAAGTGCATTTTCTAATAAATAAGTTATATTAGATCATTTAAAACTCTTGCAATAATTATTTTCCAATACAATCACCACTGGAAATTACTTGTTATATCCCTGCATGATCACACTGTTGCGTGGTTTTGCTTATTGCACAAGAAGCCCGCCGCATACTTAAAACAGATAGTAGATTATGTTAGTTCCACAGGCAACACTAGAAGGGGGTTGAATAGTGTTTTATACATTTTGATCATTTTGGAAATCTTGAAAATAAACTACAAGCCTATTAAGACAAAATAAAATGAGAAACTTAAAATCAAAGTTAACATGAAAATTTGCGGAATATAAGAAGGACAAATTTTGACAAAGTTGGAGACTAAGGAAGGTTGAACAAAACGTTGACTAACTTGAACTCTTAATTAATTAATCTTAGTCATTCAGATTCATCTCAAGATACCTTCTGAAAGATATTACAAAGAATATTTTCAGAACAATTTCTGAGTAACCTCAGATGATTGATCATCGTCTGAAGTGTACTTCGAACTTCTGAACTGAAACTGTTTCAGATTCACTTCAAGGAGTTATTTCAGACGTTCTTCAAAGTATATTCTTTGTAATACTCCAAACGATATAAGATTAACTGAATGGGTTATTATCTTGGAAAACTTAGCTTATTGAAATTGTTGTGTTAAGTTTATTATGAAAAATATTGTTCAATCCACATTAGAAATATAAAGCTGTAGATTAAGGAGTTTAAGGAATAGAAAACTTAGCCACAAAATTTATCCTGGTTCACCCACCAACCCAGTAAGCTACATCCAGTCCCAGGGCAAACCACCACTGGATTTTCCACTATCTGAAACCACAGATACAAGTATTCTTTTCTATCAAGCCTCTTCAGGCTCTACACAAGTTTTCTTTCATTTTCAACTGCCTCTCCAGGCAACTCAGTGCAGTATTCTTTTACAGACAAGCCTCTCCAGGCTCAACAAGTATTCTTTCATTTTCAACTGCCTCTCCAGGCAACTCAGTGCAGTATTCTTTTACAGACAAGCCTCTCTAGTCTCAACAAGTATTCTTTCTTCCACCAAGCCTCTTCAGGCTCTCAGACACTTAAAGTGTTTAAAAACTAAACTAAGTTTAAGTTTCCACGAAACATAACTCAATCTCTTCCTGTACTAAAGGTTAACTGAGTACTACTCAGAATACAATGAATAAATCTAAGTACGAGGTTTTACAGAGAAAGTATTTTCTTCTAAGCTCTAATTCAACACTGTATTTTCAGAAGATTGGTTGAATATGATAATTGATTTCCTATGAACCAGACTCTTCTACGTAATTAGAGATATGCCATAGGTTAAGGATGAATATGATAATACATGGCAGCACTTCTAATTTTCATTCTGAGGAATTGCCCAGCATGGCAACTACCTCTAGTTAGCAAGAAATGCCAACATCTTCAAATTCAATTCTTGAGGCTATTTATATGTTCTGATGAAATATAGTCGTTGAAGATGGTTGATGATACCGTTGAGATGTTGATGATGTGGCTCATATAGCCGCTGTGTAATAGTTTCTCAAACGGTTGCTTCTTCTTAAGCAAAATAAGTGTTCAGACGATCTTGTTCTGACACTTCTATTGATGAGCTCCTTTGAGAGATTTCCTTGATATTTTTATGCTTCCTCTCTCTCTTGATTTTCTTCTACTTTCTTCAGCTTTCTTCTGCTTTCCTCTGTTTTCCTTTAGAGTATGTATGAGGAGGTATCCGTTGGATTTGTCCTTTTGCTTATTTGTATATACTCCTTTTTCATTTGCTCCTAAACAGTTTCCTCTTTCCTCTTTGAGTGAGGTGTCTTGTCCTAAGGACAATAGCTGTTGTTGTTGTTTCCTATTTGAATAAAGACATATGATATTATAGTCGTTGAATCATATGGTCTCAGATTCTCTTGTGACTTTTTCTATGTTGAAATCTGTTTTATGCAGTCAGAGAGTTTCATTTCTTCAGACTGTTAAGCCATTTATAACTTCCTTTAAATGATAGCTTCAAGCTTCTTTTAATTCTTTAAGATTGAAATGCTTTCAACAACGATTTCTTCTTTTGATGAAATGCTTCTTTTTTTTTCTTCAGTTGGTTAGAGCAAAATGCTTCTTCCTTTTAGCAGAAATCTTCTTCCTTTTTTACTTCAGCAGAATGCTTCTTCTTTTACTTCAGACGATCCTAGCTTTATTCATCTTTGACTCTTCTAGTTCTTCTGATATTTGAATAGATGTTGAATTGCATAATATTAGTTCACACATCTTTCTCAATATTTTCTTGTCCAGACTTCTGATTTGCTTTTGGACAGTAGCATGTGCAGTATGTCTGCGTATACAGTACCCTCTTGATTGTAGATACAGCAGTCGTTGCAGGATTTCCTTATTTGTGCAAGTCTTTTTGATCAAGGCAGAAAAGTATGCCTAACTTTTGTGCTGAAATGAAGTAGTCCATTGGATACAGTGTTCTTCATGCTTTGACAATATCTTCATGAGAATATTTCTTGGTTCTGACGCCTTCAGTCCTTCAGTCATACAAAGTGCTTCTGATCAGCGTCCATTCTTCAGATGATAGTTGTTCTTGAGACGATGAATAATTTATTCAGATGATAAATAAGTCTTCAGTTTGTCTTCATGTCTTCAGATGATGGTCATTCTTCAGACAGAGGATATGCTTCAGATGATGATAAGTCTTGAGACAGTCTGAGTCTTTCATGTCTTCAGATAGTTGAATCTTTTCTATTCTTTTCCGTAGCTTCTGTTGCTTCATTTTTATTTTGGATCTCTTCTTCCTTTGCTGTCTTCTGAGCTTCAGATGAATAAGTCTTTTCTTTTCTTCAGATTCTGTATTGCTTCATCTTCTGATTCTTCTTCGTTCTTCTTCTGATACTTCACTGGTTCTTCTTCTTCTGATTTGTTCTTCTTCTTCTGATACTTCACTAGTTCTTCTTCTTCTGATTCTTTACCGGTTCTTCTTCTTATTTGTTCTTCTTCTTATTTGTTCTTCTTCTTCTTCTGATTCAGATGCTTCAGACGAATATTCCAACCTAAAACACAATCAACAAAACAATACCTTTCTTAGTAGCACCTGTTTTCTTTTCATCTAGTCTAATTTGTTAATCATTAAAACCAAGGATAATGAGTCTTGAATTTAATTTGAATACTTAAATTAATTCTGAGACTCAACAGATTAGTATTGCAAATCAGTTTTTTTTACATCTATTACATTAAACTTGTATAATTATACTCTAAGCTGTGATTTTTTGTTAATAGTGCCTACTTGGGATATAATATATTGAAGGGTAGACCAAGTGCTCGAGTACAAAAGTTATTATAGGTGCACTTAAAGGTATTTAATTGCATTAAATACACAATTTGTTTTAACAATTTTTATGTCATTTAATTATTTTAATTTTTAATTGTAGTGTAATAAACAAACAGTAGGCTATGAGTGCGACTATTACGTAATGAAATGGATGGATTGGTGACCATTGTGCGAGCTGGAATTGATAAAGGTTGGGACAAGGTAATTCACTATGTTTGACCAATTCATCACTAAATTCATTATTTTAATTAGTTTATAAACTAATGTGAAGTTATTGTATGTTGCAGTTTTTTATGGAGACACACCCATTTGACTTTGACGCACTTGAGTTCATCAGACCTGGGTAAAATATTTTCTTGAATTTTATAACACTTTAGGGTAGTTTACATCAGAAAAGTTTTTACATTTTATAGTTGATTAGTTTAACTTATTTAGAATAGTTTTGTTATGTTTTACATGCATAGTTGATTGGATTTTTTATTTAGAAAACTTTTATATATTGGCTTCATAAAGATCTCCAATTCAAATGGAACCGATTCTAGTGCAGCAGGTCGACCCGAGCGCGTCATTCTTCGACGGAGAACCATCTTAGGCCTAGTCATTTGCGGCAAGCGTCAATGATCATCCTCTATCGCAGGAGTGCTCTACAACTGCATTCTTATCAGCATTGGTATGTTAACATGAGTGTAATGGAGGATGCAACATTGTAAACTGCATCCGTGGAGGTGGACCCATCTTCACAAAAGAAAACGTTAAAGGAGGTCAAAATATAAATCTCTCAAATTAATTTTACTATTTTATTACCTCACGAATCCAAGTCGTTCAATAAACAAATATTAAATATAAGGTTCATAAAGAGTGGTCTATAGTAGACCATAAAAATGAAGGGTCTATCCCAAAAGTTGCCTCCTTGACTACAAAGGATAAAGTATTAGTGGAAGATTAAGAAGGTGAAGTAGTAGTAACAAATTTATATGGTGACACCCAGGATAAAATCTTGACATGACAAAAATACTGAACAAGTGGCAATACCATAACTCATGACCCTATTTTAATACATTATAGATAGATAGATTATTTAATGAAAGTTTTCACCCTACAACCTATCCACCCTACAAAACAAATTAATCTAAGAAACAAAATCTTGAAAATTGAAACCCTATCGTAGTTCTTTCTTTGCCTTCGAATTCGAGCTTCCATATCTTTATATCTCCGAGACATATTCTTCATCACATCATGCCCTCAACCTCAGGAGACACCTTGATAGTCCTACACAATTGTCAATGATGCTAATAAGTCTCAAATCCCCTTTTATCTTTTCATCCCCCCTCTCCCTCCTTCCCTCTCCCACTCTCTTTCTTGTTCTTAAGTCCCATTTTCCTACACCCATGTCTCTCTCAATTGATGAGTTCAGGAAGAAAAGTATCTATTTTGCGATTGTTTTATTCCTCCTCTCATAGGTAACTCCATCCTTTTTTTCCCTATTTGGAAATTGGGTTATGCAGTGAAATTATGTGATTGAGTTATTTTTTACTACTATAAGAGGGTCAGAAAATAGTCGATATTAATGGGAGTTTCATAGTATTGTGAATGTTGTTGTTGTCTGCTTGTTTATTGGTTGAACTCCAAGAGGAGGGGAGTTGTTGATATTGCTTTGTGGATTATATTTAAGCTCTTATTTTCAAATTGGTGTTAGTTTTATTTTAAGGGTGGGAAAACTGTTGATGAGTTTTCGTATCACCATGTAATGATGTTCCATTTGACTTGACCTTATTAGGGAAATTTATAAATATGTAGGAAGAGAGAATACAAGTCTACTATTGTGATATGAGGTTCCTAAAGTGTTGTTTCCTCATGTTGCTCAGTACACAAGTATGCATTATTGTTGATATGAGTTGTATTGATATAATTTTTTTGTAGCAATTTTTTGTTGTCATTTAAAAATTTTCATCACCTTATCAAGTTTTCCATCACAAATGGAACCCTTGGAGAACATTTAGATTGTGAGTATCTCCCTCTGGCCTTTTAGCTATTTTGTGCATTTGTGTTTTGCCCTTGCCTTAAGCCTTGGCCTTTTGTGCCTATAACATGACCTGATGATTATTACATGTATTCATGCAAATATTCTGAACCTCGCTTCTCATATAGACATTACAATTGATGTGGCTCACGTTGTCACCTATCTTTATATGTATATAGGCATATAACTTTTTTAAGCAACTCATTTTTTATTCGATCATTACAATATAAACATTTAATGACTTTATTCAACTTATACATTAGGTTAACTTGATTTGTCCTAGTTCTACCCAATCTTTATTAGATTTGTACATTGAAGGGTTTCTTTGTATTTATGAATGAGTTTGGGTTTAAGAAAATGGCCCGATAAAAAAGTGAAGTCGGGGTAAGGTGTAACATCCAAAAATTTGAGATCATTTTCATAAGTGAAATTAGGAGTTTAAAAGGTTTTCATAAAAAGGAACTAGGTGAAAGAGGGTTAAAAGCAAAGAAAAAGGGCATAACATTGTCCCTTTCTCACTTAAGCGAAAACTGGCTCAGTTGAGCAAGAGGGAATGAAAATTGAGAGTTTCCATTCCTTCGTGTAGTTAGCAAAGTCTCAAGAAGGGGGGTTGAATTGAGACGCGTCTAATCTTGTCTAAAAATTTAAAACTCTTTTCTGACTTTGATTCTCAAGTCTTTCAACTTGGAATTCAGAGTTTTAGTTACGGTCAGAAGCAAATGTGTCTAACAGAATAAAATACTTGTTTTATTAAAAATAGCTTATGATCTTTTCACCAACAAGGTTTTAAATGGACACAATTATTATTATAGTGGAGCTTAATTTTAATAGAGGTAAACTTGGATTGTTATAGAATAATTTTTTTTAAAATCAATGTATTAATAGAGGTAAACTTGAATTATATTATATATAGAACCAGAGAGAGTACTAAATAATATTGTTATATGTGCGTTTTTTTCTTGTTTGAGTCTATAGGCATCTAAAAGCCACATAAAATCAAGCCACGTGGATCCATTTAAAGGGATAAAAAAATACATTTTGTTCATTTACAAGACTCAAAATTGAGATTTTTTTTTAAAAAAAATAAAACCAAAGTATAGTTTGGTAATAAATGTTACCTTTAATTGAACTTTTAGTCTATTAATTATAGTTAATGTGTGGTTTTAGTCCCCCAATAATTCTTTTGGATGAATTTAGTCTCTCAATCTATTTTTGTTTTTACAATCAACTAATCAAGTCCTTCCATCACTTCAATTGTACTTAAATGACGAAATTCTTATTTTTTATTCAAATTTTTATATATATTAAATTGATTGAATTTCTTGAAGCATTTTTTACTAAACTCATGAACCAAAATATCAAATTTCACCCAAAATAAAAAAAATCCAATTTTTTCTAATTTTCAAACCCTAACTTCACAATCTACAAAGCCTTTTCAAAATTATTTAAATTCTTATATATTTTGTATAAAAATGTGGATTTGAAAATTTTATGCTAAAAAATAATGGAAAGGCCAAATTTATTGAAGTTCAAAAAATCAAAAGATAATTAGTTAAAAACTTAAAAAACAAAATTATATACAATCTAATTAAAAGAATTAAAAATGCAATTAAATATAAAAATATTATATACAATATTTTAGAGGCTAAAAAATTATATTTCCTCCATCAAGGTGGAATGGGAAACATCCATTTTGATTAGTGTCGGGAAAATAGGTCAACTCGTTCGGGTCAATAAAAAGCCCGTAAAAATATTGTGTTGGGGCTTTGTTTTAAAAGTCAGAATAACTTACTACTTTTTAGCCAATTTAATAAAGTCCACTATCCACATTTGGCTAGGTTGGGTAACCCGAATAAACAACTCTAATTAGGCATGACAATCAAACTCGAACCCGCAGGTACCAACCCGACCCGACTTTGACGGGGAAAACTCGCTTTGATTGGGTTTAAATAAAACCCGACCCGAATCTGCCCCTTTAACGGGGGCAGGGCGGGTTTGGGGATTTAAGAACCCGCCCCGAACCCGCCTCGATATACTAATTAAATATTTTTTTGTTTAACCACAGGCATCCTCCACAGGAGGCAATCCTGTTCGAGCCGGGAACATCCACATCATGGTGAGGCTATCTCTCCCAGTGGGGATTTTTTCTGTAAAAGTGGAGAATAGGATTGTTGAATTGCTTGAGGAAAATACCTCAGCAGCTGGATATTTATATACATGGTGTACACCCACTAATAAAGGAAACATAGGAAATACAATCTGTACAAAATAAGGAAACATAGACCTATACAAAATAAGGAAATACAGCTATACAAATCAACACCTAATGTAGTTTCCTAGTTACCTTAAATACAATTTTCTATTCTAATTTCCCTAAATAGGAGATATTCTCTAACACTCCCCCTCAAGCTGGAGCATACAAATCATATGCGCCAAGCTTGCCACAAAGAAATTGTATTCGAGGACCTCGAAGGGACTTTGTCAGAATGTCTGCTAGTTGATCTTTAGAATTAACAAACTCAATGACAACATCCTTGGAGAGAACCTTTTCCCTGATAAAGTGACAATCAATCTCTATATGCTTGGTTCTTTCATGAAAGACTGGGTTGGACGCAATGTGGAGTGCAGCTTGGTTATCACAATATAACTTCATCTCGTTAATGTTACCAAACTTCAACTCACCAAGCAACTGTTTTACCCAGATGAGTTCACAAGTAACCAATGCCATAACACGATATCCAGCCTCAACACTTGATCGAGCAACTGCTTGTTGTTTCTTACTCTTCCAAGATATGAGGTTTCCACCTACAAAGATACAATAACTTAAAGTGGAGCGTCTATCAATGGGAGAACCAGCCCAGTCTGCATCTGAATATCCGACAACATGAGTGTTTCCTTTGTCTTCATAAACCAACCCTTGACCAGGAGCATTTTTAATGTATCTCAGAATTCGAGTCACTGCATTCCAGTGATCAATGTAACATCCCAGAAATTGGAACTTAGGAAACAAAAGGAAAACCTTAGGTGGTGAACCCAGCCAAGAGAGGGAAGTTAGAAGTAGGGTGAGAATTCAGCGGTTAAGTGTGATTTCAGACAAGAAATTAGGGAATTAATTTATCAAGAATTAGAGTGGGGAAGGGTTTGGATGAGAAGAACTAAGTTAGAATAAGGTTTTCATGGAGAGGAATTAGGTTTGAGAAGGATAAAAATGAATTGGAACCAAGAGGGGCACAAACCGAGGTTATTGCTTAATTTTGGGAGTTAGGCCTAATGACCTTGGTTCACTAATTCGCAAATATCTAGAGCCAAGGGTGTCCAATTAAGGTGATTCCACTTTCATTAGAAAGTTAATTTCTGGGGCTTCAGTTTGATATGCTACATGATAGTATTCCGTGTAACATCCCGCATATTAAGACTTTATAAGTCATAAGATTTTAACTAAGGATACTAGTGAATAATTAAGGAATCACAATGTAAGTTTAGTAAAAAAAACTAAGTTAATATTTTCACTTAAGCAAATCTAAGAAATTTTGTCACTGGTAATCGATTACAACCCTGTTGGTAATCGATTACCAGAGAGCTGAACCTGTAGTAATCGATTACGCCAACGATTACCTGAGAGCAGTTTTCGTGTAATCGATTACGCCATCGATTACCTGAGAGCAGTTTTTGTGTAATCGATTACAGGATGCTAACAGACGATTACCTGAGAGTTGTTTTTATAGTAATCGATTACAAGGTTAGGTAATCGATTACCAGAGAGCTGGGTATTCAGTAATCGATTACAAGTAGTTGTAATCGATTACCAGATTCCCAGAAGGGGGTTCTCAGGTGTCATTTTAGCCGTGGGTAATCGATTACAGTACTTTGGTAATCGATTACCGAACGAAAATATATATACCCCAGGAGCGTTTTTAAAAACAGAAATTAGGGAAATTCATAACCTAGAGAGAGAGAGCGGGGTTCTAGAGAGAGAAAGTAAAATTGAAGCTTGAAGAAGGGATTTTGGGCAAGGAAACATCAATTGATCGCCTCCAAACTCCATTTCTCATCTTGAGTTGCTTAGATTGGTGAGTATAACTCACATTTATGGTAGAATCTTTTGGTCTCAATGCATGCTCCCACCCCTTTCTCTTCCCTTTCTTGATGCTGGCGTTGATTTATAGATTGATGAATGGTTGTTTGTTTGGAGTGTTTATTGATAGATTGAGCATAGGTGTTTAGAATCGAGCATTGAATTCTTTAGTTACGAAACTATCGAAACCCTTGATTCCGTTGAATTCTTTAGTTACGAAACTATCGAAACCCTTGATTTTAACTCATATGAACATTCTAATCAATTATATCCCTTTATTTAGTACTATTATAGGAGTCGAAACGTCGAAATAGTCTAAACTAGTTTAATTATTTGTAATTGCTAGGAATGAGACATAGTGTGATTATGATATCAAAATTGTATGATTAAAGTGAATTCAAGGCGGCTTAATGTCGTAAGTAAAAGATCAATGTTCTTGAAAACATGGCTTCGACCCAGTTTGGGTGGGATTTGTCCCCGGGAAAGCCGATTCCCGTAGTCTGAGCTCAGGTCTAACTCTAGAAAGTGATAATATCATGCCTGCTGGGCACAGCAGTGAGTGCATCATGTTGCATATTACCCATTTGATAAATGTGTTGAATTTCTATAGTTGTTGAATTGACATAACTATCTTCTCCCTGTATACATGCATATGAGTTATATTCACTGAGATTTTTATCTCACCACGCGTTATGTGGATTTGTTTTAGCTGAACAGGTACCTCCATTGCCAGACACCCAGTCCGGGAAGTAAAGAGCTTTGGGATAGACATTAGTTTCCTTTATGTTCGTTCTAAGATGATTAATATGTATATATGTATATAACTTAGTATATCTGAAGCTTTCTTAGGAAGTTTGTTTTGTATCCTTAATGGCTTGATAAACTAAGGACTTATGTTTATGAATATGTGAATTTAGTTTGGATTCATGTGTTATTACTTAGAATTTTTCATTGAATTGTTGGATTTTCGTTGGATTTCTTACAATTTCGTGATTAAGATGATATTCAAAACGTTACACTCCAAATTCTAAGTTAAGAACTTGGTTTCCAACGGGCTAGGTTCTTAACTAGAAATTTAAGGTGTTACATTCCGAGCTCATTTGCACCTCCAAACAGCAAGTTTACGCGCTACAGCGCGCAGAGTGCGCTGGAGCACGCAGAAGTGTGCTGAAGCGCGCGCGGGACAGCAGCCTCTGTTTGGAGTGCGCCCCAGCGCGCGCGGACAGCAGAAGCGTTTTAAAAATGCGTTTTTTCCCTTTCTTCTTCCATTTTTCTTCATTCCTCCAAGTTCCTAGAGAGAGGGGGAGAGGGTTTTAGTGAGAGAAAGCTTAAGGGAAGGAGGAAGGAAGCAAAGCTTGAGGATTTCATCACCTTTGAAGGGCTTGGGATCATCTCCATCCTTCTCTTTCACCTCCATTCTCCCACTTCTCCTCCATTATGGCTTCCTTTGAGGTGAGTGTGGTTCTCACTCACTTAATTCTTAGTTATTCTCCTATGTATGCTCCCTATTCTTCCTCCCCTTGCTATTATAGTTGATTATGTATGAGTTTATGCAAAACCTAGGGTTGATTGCTAGATTAATTGAATTTATGAATTGTTGGCCAAACCCTAGGTTAGGAAATTGGGGTTTTGAGGATCTTCTTGCATGATGGATGATTAAGCCTTGATTATGTGATTATTGGAGGTTAAAAATAGGATTTATGTATGGATTTCCTTGGATTGCTTGATTTTGGGATAAAACCCTAGGTTAGAGGATTTGGGGGTTTTCATAAAATTGAAGGTTTGTGGTGTGATTATGCTTATAATTGCTCATGTTTATGTATTCCATCATGTTGGTGCATAATATGAATGTTTGTACATGTTTTTACCCCCATCATGTTCATGGAAAGTGTTTTGGGTCTTTGACCTCATGAAAATGGTAAAAGAAATGTTAAAGGAAATGGTAAAGGGGTCTTCAGACCAATGGTAAAGGAAATGGTTATGGGTCTTCGGACCTCTTGGTGATGGTTTTGGATCCTTGATCTCATGTTTAATGTGCATTTACTTAGTGTTATGAATCCTGTTGCATGTAATTTGTTTCGTTTATTTTCACTTCACAATTATGTATGCTGGATATTTAGCGTCTGTGCTTTCCCCCACACCATACACACTATTATCACACTCACTGGGACGTAGTCTCACCCCACACTATGGGGAATTACCTTCAAAATTCTCTGTAATAAAGTAGTTTAACTAACCAAACTAAGAAAGATGATAGGGTTTTGTGATTAATTCCATAATTAGTTAGGTTTAGGATACTTCTCAGTAGAACCTATCAGGATAGTTAATTAAAACCAGTAAGTGCTTTATCAAGGAATTTTAGCCAATAACTGGTGAGCTGTGAGCCCATACACTGAAATTGAGAGCTTTTCACCGCTGCTTGTCAACTGTTATTGCTTGAGTTTCTGAATTTTGTCTTGCTAGTGGAAGATATGGAAGTGACAAAGGCATGTTTTGTGATTATAATATTTTGCTCAGTGCCAAATAGCCAACCTTGATTAAATGTTTCCATTTATTGATTGCCCATTTGAGCCTTTGATATTTCTTTTTGAATGCACCCTAGCCATACTTAATGATTATATCCTGTCCCTTCACACTTGGTGTAGAGAGCAAGGTGCAACACAACAAAATGGGACAAGAGGTTGGTGAATTGAAAGGTCAAAGAGATTCAAAGAGCAGACACAAGAAATCAAAAAGAAGAGTACTCCCTCATAAATAAATTCTTTATGTTATTGTTTATAAAAAAAATCTGCACAAATGTGTGGAAATTGAATAAGTTGGGGGGAGTACTTCTTCAAACAAAGAGGCCAGCTGAAAAAGGGTGACAATTCAAGAATAACTTGGTGAATTGAGAGAAGTTCCAAAGCACAACCACAAGATGCTCTCTATTCAAAGTGTTCATTGCATATCTAGAAAAACCATGATTTCTTGATAGCCCAGCCTCATTACAACCAAAGAAAAGACCTTTTGATCCATATTAACTACTTGCAGGTTCAAATGTTGGAAACGACTATCAATTCTAGTTGTTCAACGGTGGTGAAAAAGATTGAGGGAAACACTTACCCGTGAGAATGAGAGATTTCCTTGGTTTATCACTTATTGCTTTAATTGCTATTTTTGAGAAGTTTGACTGATGTTTGTGTTCTATTCTGATTGAGGATTGGTAACATCTCCTAATCCTGATTTTTTTCTTATGTTTGGAAAGTGACTGCTGCTTAACAAGGAGATGATGAAGAGTTCCTTGAATTTGTTTTTGAATTGTTTGAATTACACAGGGGATATAATTGATTTTTTGGATTGCAAAGAGGTCTCTTGCTTGAGGACAAGCAAGAAGTTAAGTTGAGAGGTATTTTGATAAGTGAAAATCATATGATAAATCAGAGCACTTTTTAGTTCACTTATCAAGGATAAAATTGTATTTTTGCCCCAAATTAATCCCTTTTTATTTAATATTAGATAAATTGTATTTATTACTCTTGGATTTGAATTTGATGCTATTTTGATATAAATTGTGTTGATTTGTGCAGGATATTGCAAAGATTTGATATGAAGGAAAGATAACATTAAATAAGGGAGATATCTGCAAGATTTGAAGTTTAATTGAAGACATTTAATGAAGATTGGAGATTATTTGAGAGCAATTAATGAAGATATCACTTCCAATTAAACAAGGATTCTGCAGACATCCTTCCCAATTAAATCCAGGATTCTCAATAAATGCAAGATCCCATCAAGAAAAGGGAAACAAGGAAAGACAAATCAACCAAAACCAGTCTCGGGGAGAGATCAAGTTAAAAAGAGAAAGATTGAAGCTGTGCAGAACGCGTTGCGCGCTTCAACCTGCACTGTAACGCAGGGTGAAGCGCAACTCTCTGGTTTCTGCGCTGCAACCTACGTTGTAGCGCAGAACACGTGATTCTTGCCCTGTTGCCATTTTTAGTAGATTTCTCCCCAATTTTCTTTGTCTTTCCTTAGCCTATAAATAGGACCCTCTTGCACCAGATTAGGTGTGCACGATTATTGTAATTCAGTTATATTTCAGTGATAATGCACCAGTTCTAATTTTAGAATAGGAGAGGCAGAGCGCTGCACGAGGATTGAAGATGGTGACAGCATCTTCGGTGGTTTGTATGGATACCATGAGTGGTTAACTCTCCAGTAGGATTGAATGTAGTTGATTATATCCCCAAGTGTATGTAAACTCTATCTTATTATTTATGAGTCCCCTATCTATAATATTGGTAATCTTATTCTGTGCTTAATTCCTAACTTCTGTGCTTGCGCCGGAGTTATATGCTAGTTTCGACTAGGATTGAGGATGGGGGAGCGGATACTGAAGAAACTCATTCTCTGAGTGAATAAGAGTACTCGGTAATCAGTGACTGAAACATGAGCGTTACTAATGAGTGATGGGTTGTGTGAGTACCATAATGAAGGGCGTTCACAGGATTAGGCCTGTTTATCGATAGCAAATGTTAGTTGATAGTAATTCCAGATTCTGACACATGGTCGTATCTAGGGATTGATGGGTAGTGTGAGTATCCTAATGAAGATGCGTCTACAGGATTAGGCCTGGTTTATTAATGAGTTCCTTTACAAACGGAATAATAAAAGCAAAATAAGCTGAGGGTAAGTTTGTCGCTTGGGAGAGCCCGCACGGATTACCTTTGAGTGATGAGGCTGCTGGTAACTCGGGGTCTTAGAAAATTAGTTTGTCTAAAGTATTATAGAGTAAACCTAAAATAATAAATAGTTTTTACATACACAAAGGGTGTGATGATACGAAGTTCAATCCTAATCCAAGTAAAGTGTCTCTAACTCTTCCTTTATATTTTTATTGATTATTAGTTTGCTATTTACAATTTCCAAACAACAATATTCTCACAAAACCTGTTGTTTTCTCTTGATAATTAGATCACGATTATACGTGAATTGACCGTTCCCTGTGGATACGATAACTCTTCTTACTATTATATTACTGGATTTTTTGTTCGCTTGCCAGAAACCCAACACTTACACACCAAGCTAGACTCCCCCTGAGCAATAAACCCATGTGGTTGCTCCATATAGATTTCTTCTGCAAGGTCTCCATGAAGGAATGCATTCTTGATGTCAAGTTGAAGTAACGGCCAATGGTGAATGGCAGCCATGGCAAGAAGAAGTCGAATAGAAGCCATTTTAGCGACAGGAGAGAATGTGTCGCTATAATTAAGGCCATATGTTTGAGTGTATCCCTTAGCAACCAAGCGAGCTTTAAGATGATCAATACAGCAATTTGAATCAACTTTCACAGCATATACCCATTTGGATCCTACAACTTTCTTCCCTGGAGGAAGGTGAACGAGATCCCATGTGCCACTATGCTCAAGAGTAGTCATTTCATCAATCATAGCTTGCCTCTATCCCGAATGAGAAAGCGCCTCACTGTCACTTTTAGGAATAGGAACAGAGGACAAAGAAGATACAAAGGCATAATATGATGGTGATAAACGATGAAAACTTAGAAAGTTGTAGATGGGATGAGGATTTTGAGTGGATCAAGTACCTTTCCGGAGAGCAATGGGAAGATCATCACTTGATTGTGATGACTTTGGCAGGTTCGTGATAGGAGAAGCCGTTGGAGTTGGACATGAATCACTAGGACCTTCTATTATGTCTTTTGTTGATGGAAGAACTTGTTGTGTTCTTTGTTGATATGTGATGAGAGGGTGCTGTGAGGGAACTGACTGAGTCTCTCCGGGCTGGACGGGTGAAGAACTGGGTGACAAAACCTGCAAAGGAGACAGAGGTAGACCAAAATAGGGAATCGGTAATACATCAGAGATTGTATATTAGGCTCAACGGAAGAGGTGAAGTATGGTGTTCCTTCAAAGAATGTTACATCTGCAGAAATATACCAACGACGGGAGGAAGGACAATAACACGGATATCCTTTTTGTAGCCTGGAATAACCTACAAAGACACATTTGATAACACGAGGAGACAATTTATCTGTACCAGGAGAGAGGTTATGAACAAAACAAGTACAACCAAACACATGAGAAGGGACAACATATAGAGACTTTGTAGGAAACAATAATTTGTGAGTTACTTGGTTATTAATAACAGAAGAAGGCATACGATTAATGAGATAACAATCTATTAAAACAACATCCCCCCAAAAATGTAGAGGCATATTTGTATGTAATAACAAAGTTCTGGCAGTCTCAATAAGATGACGATTTTTTCTTTCAGCCACACCATTTTGTTGTGGTGTGTGGGAACATGTAGACTGATGTAGAATACCATGAGATGACATAAATGATGAAAATTCATGAGAGAAATATTCTTTGGCATTGTCACTCCTTAAGATCTTAATTGATTTTCCAAATTGATTTTGTATTTTAATATAGAATGACTTGAAGATAGAAAATAATCCAGACCGTTCTTTCATAAAAACAACCAAGTAAACCTAGAAAAGTCATCTATAAAGGTGACAAAATACCTGAATCCTAATGAACTAGAGACACGACTTGGACCCCATATATCAGAATGAATAACAGCAAAAGGTTCTATTTGATTCTGAACCTGAGTAGGAAAGGAAGAACGAGTATGCTTCCCGAGTTGACATGACTCACAATTTAGGGACTTTAATTTTGCAAGACATGGAACCATTAATTGAAATTTCTACAGACTGGGATGACCTAGACGTTCATGAAGAAGATGGGGAGACTCAGTAGCAACACATATTGTTGGAGACGTGGTCTTTAAATAGTAGAGTCCTTGTGATTCACGTCCTACACCAATCGTCTTCCCCGTACTGCGATCCTGAATAATGAAAGAGTTAGAATCAAAGGTGACTGAGCAATTAAGTGAATGGGTGAGTTGACTCAAGGAAATCAAATTAAAGGGACATCCAAGCATGAATAAGACAGATTTTAATGAGATAGATTTAGTGGGAGAAACATGACCAATGCCTTGGACTGGTACTTTAGAACCGTTAGCAAGAGTAATAGAGCGAGGAATCTCAAGTAAAGGAGAAGAAAATAGTGACCAGATTACCAGACACATGGTCGGAAGCACCGGAATCAATAACCCAAGATGTCGGATTATGATTGGTATGAGATAAACTGTAGGATTACCGGTATGAGCAATTGTAGTTGTGGCTGACTGATTTTGTTTGGCTGCCTTCCACTGCATATACTCCTGGATTTCAACTTTGGACAAAAAGATAGGTTGCTTTCATGTCACAACTTCAGGAAAGGATGTGGATGATGCCATTATAGCAACTACAAAGAGGAAGACCGAAGAACTGAGTTCTGAGGAAGACCGACGGACTGTGACCGGCGGAATGAGTTCTGACTTTTAGGGTATTTGACCCCAAAACGGACAGAAGAGGCCTGGAGACAAACCTGACGAGACCGGCGGCGAAGCAAATGGAGGTATGGAAGGCGGCGTGCGGAAGCGGACGACAATGTTGTTTTTGGGGATCAATAGATCGACACCTTCTGTGTCTATTGGAGACGTTACGGTGGCCGGACGGTGACTGTACGGTGGTCGGACGGTGTTGGACGGTGGGAGAGGGACTGTGGACAGCGGACTGCGGACAAGGATTCAGACTTTTATCAGGCCCACAGGAAGTGAGCTTTGATACCATGTAAAAGTGGAGAATAGGATTGCTTAATTGCTTGAGGAAAATACCTCAGCAGCTGAATATTTATATACATGGTGTACACCCACTAATAAAGGAAACATAGGAAATACAATCTATACAAAATAAGGAAACATGGACCTATACAAAATAAGGAAATACAGCTATACAAATCAACACCTAATGTAGTTTCCTAGTTACCTTAAATACAATTTTCTATTCTAATTTCCCTATATAGGAGATATTCTCTAACATTTTCCATCCACAAGACTCGAACTCGAGACCTTGCTTAAGGGGAATCAAGTATGTACCACTTGAACCAACCCCCGTTTTATACTAATAGTTAAATAAAAAAAGTAAACTGATATATTTCCCTTAAAATTTAATATAGTTCTTGAGTTTCTTGTTTTTTTAGGATTATAAATGTCAATAATTACATATGATTTGAATTAGAATATATTAGATATATGATTTATTTAAAAATAAATATTTAAGTTATAAAAAACAAAGAAAAAAAAATGAAAAATAGAGAAGGCGAAATCCCCGCGGATTTCCCTGAACCCAACGGGACCCACGGGGATGGGGCTTGGTTTCACAATTTCATATCCACCATCTTTAAACCCAAACCTTCCCCGACTTTTACGGGTGTGGGGACGGGGAGAGCAAAATTTCCCCGTCGCCATGCCTAACTCTAATTCAGATATAGTATACTGATATTCTTGACTGGCAAGTAATGCACTTCTACCTATAGAACGAATTTTCAATACTCCTTGAATATCCATTACTCAATACCCCTTTTAATATTTGACATTTTTCTTGTTTTAATTCTTAACAAATAATTAAAATTAGCAACGTATAACTAACCATGAGAGGTATTTGATTTTAAATGGAAGGAGTACATATTCTTAAAGTATCCTAGATTTTTCCTTACCTAGGGTGCTCATGAATCAAGACACAATGAGTTTTGCTAATTCCTTACCACAACCCTAATTTTTTACTAGACTAATTCTTAATACTTTAATTCATCCATAGACCCAACATAAACTTGAACTTGTCTACATACAAAAATATGATGATAAAATGAGTTTAAATAGAAAAAAACTGAGTTGAATTGATATATAAGGTTTAGGATAAATAAAATTAGGAAATTATCATATAAATAACGCTTGAAAAGAAAATAATTCATATTAGTAAATATATCACGTGTATTAAATTTTTCTAAATATTACAATTTTTTTAATTTTTTTGTTAATAACGGGCTTATGCCTAAAAGAAAAACCACTACAAATATATTTTTGAAATTTTAGAATATTATTAAAGAAAATAATAATATATTATTATACAATTTTAGGATGTGATAGATGAAATTTATCACTTATTTATCATTTAAGCTAGGTGTAAACAACCCAAAGCAACAGATTGATTGTGACACGACAAGAGTATTTAATGCAATTGCTATATATTTCGGAAAAAGTTAAAATTTCCAATTTTTATTTTTTTGAAGTATTTGATTTGTTTGATCTCAAAAGTTGCGTCAGACACCTTAACTTTGATGGAATTGCACAAAATAGAAAAATTGATTAATCAAGTTTACAAGAATAAAAACTAAAACAAAAGTAGTATTCCTTGCCCACAAAATCTATCTTCTATCTGGAACCGCGCCTGGGCTTTCAAGTGTAGGAGGCTTTAGGTCCATGGGCCGCCAATGCATGCTTTATGACCATATTTGCAAATCAATTGTAACCCTTCATACTCTAGGTTATAAACATGGTCAAAAACCTGTATACTTTGCACTAATTGTTTACTCAGATCCACCTCTACACAAATACGAGCAAACTTTTGAGACTCAACACATGTCTCTCTCAATTGATGAGTTCAGGAAGAAAAGTATCTATTCTGCGATTGTTCTATTCCTCCTCTCATAGGTAACTCCATCCTTTTTTCCCTCTTTGGAAATTGGGTTATGCAGTGAAGTTATGTGATTGAGTTATTTTTTACTACTATAAGAGGGTGAGAAAATAGTCGATAATGCGAGTTTCATATTATTTTGAATGTTGTTGTTGTCTGCTTGTTTATTGGTTGAACTCCAAGAGGAGGGGAGTTGTTGATATTGCTTTGGTGGATTATATTTAGAGCTCATATTTTCAAATTGGTGCTAATTTTATTTTATGGTTGGGAAAACTGTTGATGAGTTTTTGTATCACCATGTAATGATGTTCCAATTGACTTGACCTTATTAGGGAAATTTAGAAATATGTAGGGAGAGAGAATACAAGTATACTATTGTGATATGAGGTCCTAAAGTGTTGTTTCCTCATGTTGCTCAGTACACAAGTATGCATTATTGTTGATATGAGTTGTATCGATATATTTTTTTGTGGCATTTTTTTTATTGTCATTTAAAAATTTCCATCACCTTATCAAATTTTCCATCACAAATGGAACCCTTGGAGAACATTTAGATTGTGAGTATCTCCCTCTGGCCTTTTACCTATTTTGTGCATTTGTGTTTTGCCCTTGCCTTAAGCATTGTCCTTTTGTGCCTATAACATGACAAGATGATTATTACATGCATTCATGCAAATATTCTAATCCTCGCTTCTCATGTAGACATTACAATTGATGTGGCTCATGTTGTCACCTATCTTCATATGTATATAGGCATATAACTTTTTTAAGCAACTCATTTTTTGTTCGATCATTTCAATATAAACATTTAATGACTTTATTCAACTTATACATCGGGTTAACCTGATTTGTCCTAGTCCAACGCAATCTTTATTAGATTTGTACACTGAAGGGTTTCTTTGTATTTATGAATGAGTTTGGGTTTAAAAAAATGGCCCGATAAAAAAATTGAAGTCGGGGCAAGGTGTAACATCCAAAAAATTGAAATCATTTTCATAAGTGAAATTAAGAGTATAAAAGGTTTTCATAAAAGGAACTAGGTGAAGGGTTAAAAGCAAAGAAAAAGGGCATAACATTGTCCCTTTCTCGCTCAAACGAAAACTGACTCACTTGAGCGAGAGGGAATGGAAATTGGGAGTTTCCATTCTGTGAGATTTTCGTGTAGTTAGAAAGGTCTCAAGAAGGGGGGTTGAAGTGAGACGCATCTATACCTGTCTAAAAATTTAAAACTCTTTTCTGACTTTGATTCTCAAGTCTTTCAACTTGGACTTCAGAGTTTTAGTTACGGTCAGAAGCAAATGTGTCTAACTGAACTGTTCTATTAAAAATAGCCTCTGATCTTTTCACCAACAAGGTTTTAAATGGACACAATTACCATTGTAGTGGAATTTAATTTTAATAGGGATAAACATGGATTGTTATAGAATAATTTTTTTAAAATCAATGTATTAATTACTTTTCATAATACGTGTGATTTGGTCTGAATTATATTATATATAAAACCAGAGAGAGTACTAAATAATATTGTTATATATGTGCATTTTTTTCTTGTCTGAGTCTACGGGCATCTAAAAGCCACATAAAATCAAACCATGTGGATCCATTTAAAGGGATAAAAAATCCAATTTGTTAATTTACAAGACTCAAAATTGAGATTTTTTTAAAAAATAAGACTAAAGTATAGTTTGGTAATAAATGTTACCTTTAATTGCACTTTTAGTCTATTAATTATAGTTAATGTGTGGTTTTAGTCCCCCAATAATTCTTTTGGATAAATTTAGTCTCTTAATCTATTTTTGTTTTTACAATCAAGTCCTTCCATCACTTCAATTGTACTTAAATCACTAAATTCTTATTTTTTTTATTCAAATTTTCACATATTAAATTGATTGAATTTCTTTAAGCATTTTTACTCAACTCATGAACCAAAATATCTAATTTCACCCAAAATAAAAAATTCAATTTTTTTCTAATTTTCAAACCCTAACTTCACAATCTACAATGCCATTTCAATTTTATTGAATTTTAATTGAATTTTATATTTCTAAACTTTCAAAATTATTTAAACTCTTATATATTTTGTATAAAAATGTGGATTTATTTTATGTTAAAAAAATAATGGAAAGTCCAAATTTATTGAAGTTCAAAAATAAAAAGTTAATTAGTTAAAAAAACTTAAAAAATAAAATTATATACAATCTAATTAAAATAATTAAAAGTGCAATTAAATATAAAATATTATATACAATATTTTAGAGGCTAAAAAATTATATTCCCTCCACCAAGGTGGCATGGGCAACATCCATTCTGAATAAAGCTAGAAAAATATGTCAGCTCGTTCGGGTCAATTCATAAAATCCCGTAAAAATATTGAGTTGTGGCTTTATTTTAGAAGTCAGAATAACTTACTATTTTTTAGCCAATTTAATAAAGTCCATTATCCACATTTCGATGGGCTGGGTAACCAGAATTGACAACTCTAGGGGTTTGTTTGATTTGTTAAAAATTAAGGGACTGGACAAGACAAAATTATTTATCTCGCGTTTGATTTAAAAGTTGATCATGGTATAGTACAAAACAGAGAATTAATCACTGGACAAAATTCTAAAAAATTGTTACCCAGTAAAGTGGAGGACAACTTTTTGTCCCATGACCAAACATTTTAAAAGTCAAAATTATCCTTAAGTTTTCTTCCCACAAATCCTTTTCCACACTCGGAACTCAAATTGAGCAAATCTTCTTCCATGCTTTTCACCGTTGCCGGCAAGATATTCCCAATCTCGTCGGACGATTGTTTATTCTCCAATAAATTCGTTGAGACTTTGATTGTGGATTCAGTGAATTGGTGTAGCACATCGATAGATTGTGGATTCTGAACCTTGCGACACAGGTGGAAGGAGGTCGTTCTCCTCATCAATGGTTCTGAATGACTACAGATACTACATGACGACCCACATATTGGAAATCGGTTGAATTATGAAAAAGGATTTAGGGAAAAGGAACCTAGTTAGAAAGGAATATGTAGAACAAAAAACTGAAAAAGACTGTAAAGGAGCAGGAGAGTCTTGAACTGCAATAATGGAAAGTTTTTTTTAAGTGGGTATTATAGTAATTTTAAAATAAAATTATTTGTTCTGTACATGGATCACCAAATAATATAGAGGACAAATAATTGTCCAGTAACTAAATTATTTGTCCTGTCTTGTTCTCTTTATATTGTCCTTTGTTGTGTATCAAACGCACCCTAATTAGTCATGACAATCAATCTCGAACCCGCGGGTACCACTCGTCCCAACCCGACTTTAATCGGGTTTAAGTAAAACCCGCCCCTGAACCCGTCCCGATATACTAATTAAATAATTTTAGTTATTAGTTATTAGTTAAATAATAAAGGTAAACTTATATATTTTCCTTAAAATTTAATATAGTTCTTAAGTTTCTTATTTTTTTATGATTATAAATGTCTATATTTACATATTATTTGAATTAGAATATATTAGATATATATGACTTATTTAAAAACAAGTATTTAAGTTATAAAAAACAGAGAAAAAAAATGAAAAATAAAGAAGACGAAATCCTTGCGGGTTTCCCCGAACCTGACAGGGACCCGTGGAGATGAGGTTGAGTTTCATAATTTCATATGTGCCCTTATTAAACCCGAACTCGCCCTGACTTTTACGAGGGTGGGGACAGGGGGAGAGCAAAGCATGCCCGTTGTCATGCCTAGCTCTAATTCAAATGTAGTATAGTGATATTCTTGACTGGCAAGTGATGCACTTCTACTTATGGAACGAATTTTCAATACTCCTCGAATATCCATTATTCAATACCCCTTTTAATATTTGAAATTTTTTCTTATTTTAATTCTTAAAAAATAATTAAAATTAGGAACGTGTAACTAACCATGCTGAGGTATTTAATTTTAAATAGAAGGAGTACATATTCTTAGAGTATCCTAGACTTTTTCCTACCTAGGGTGCTCATGAATCAAGTCACAATGAGTTTTGTTAATTCCTTACCACAACCCTAATTTTTGAGTAGGGTAATTCTTAATACTTTAGTTCATCCATAGAACTAACTTAAACTTGAGTTTGTCTACATACAAAAATATGATGATAAAATGAGTTTAAATAGAAAAAAACTGAGTTGAATTGATATATAAGGTTTAGGATAAATAAAATTAGGAAATTATCATATAAATAACGCTTGAAAAGAAAATAATTCATATTAGTAAATATATCACGTATGTTAAAATTTTCTAAATATTACAATTTTTTTTAATTTTTTTGTTAATAACGGGCTTATGCCTAAAAGAAAAACCACTACAAATAGGGGTGGGAATAGGCCAGTCGGCCTGTCAGGGGCCTGCGGCCTGGCCTGTTTATGGTCTGGCCTGGCCTGGCTCGTTTATTAAAAAGGTCAGGCTAAGGCTTCTTAAAAGGCCTGTTTAGTTAAATAGGCCAGGCTTCAGACCTATGAAAAAGCCTATTAGGCTTAACATGCCGGCCTGTTTAATATAATAATATATAATATATTAAATTAATTATATAAATAACTATAAATATAATTAAAAAAATTATAATATAGTAAAAATTAGAATATATTAAATTAATTATATAAAAAAGCCTACTTAAAAGGGTTGCTGGCCTGCATAGGCTTATAGGCCTGTTGGCCTGTTGGTAGGCCTTGTTATAAAACAGGCTTCTAAACAGGCTTACAGGTCAGGCCAGGCCAGGCTTTTTTGCAGGCTAGGCCAGACCTTACAAAAAGGCCTGTAACAGGTAACAGGCCAGACTCGGGCTTAAGAATTATGAGTCAGGCCAGGGTCAGGCCTGCCAAAGCCTGGCCTGGCCTGGCCTGTTTCCAACCCTAACTACAAATATATTTTTGAAATTTTAGAATATTATTAAAGAAAATAATAATAATATATTATTATACAATTTTAGGATGTGATAGAGGAAATTTATCAGTTATTTATCATTTAAGCTAGGTGTGAACAACCCAAAGCAACAGATTGATTGTGACACGACAAGAGTATTTAATGCAATTGTATATATTTTGGAAAAAGTTAAAATTTCTAATTTTTATTTTTTTGAAGTATTTGATTTGTATGATCTCAAAAGTTGGGTGTTGTCTAGGGTGGATGAGGAAAAAACTCTTCCACCGGTGAGAGAGGCCTTATACATCATTGGATAAATTATTAAAGTAATGAACGGTTCTGATTTTTCACCTGCAACCGTTCAAGTGGGGTTTTATATTTTGCAAACAAGTCCAACAGCCTTCTTCTTTTTTTTTAATTCAACGTTTTTACTTTTTTCTATTTTATTTTTTATCACATTTTTTATTATTATATTAAAACATTTTATTTCATTATCTATTATTTATTTTTTTTATTATATAAAAGTACATATTAAGAAATATAATAAATATGTTAATTTACATTGAATTTAAAGTATTTTTTCTAATATATCATTTATCTCCCTAACTTAGTCATTAATATTTTCACGTATCATCTTTCTTATCTACTTTACTCTTTATCTTGAAATTGTTCCCCCCAATACACGTGTTACATTTTCTCCCTTGTGTTCTATTAGTTTTTTATTCTCACCTAACTAAAGTCATTTTTTTATGAATCACAAGTATCCTTTACAAGGAATTTTTTTTCAATGCTACAGTAGTACGTAAGTACTCCCTCCATTAAAATTTTGACACCTACTTATGCATGGTAAGTTTTTACTAATTTAAAAATTATTCTAAATTAAAAAAAATTCTGACCACGCAATGAGTAAGAGAGTGCTTAGCCTTCAGTGCTACTAAATTTACTCCTTTACGAAATGTTGTATTGCTCCTGCCATTTTTTTCCTTTTGCTTTTTAATCATGTTTTCTATTATTATTATTATTATTATTATTATTATTATTATTATTATATTAAAATATTTTCTCTCATAATTTTTTTATATTAATTTGTTTCATTGCAAAAGTGAACTTTTTTAATAGACCGCGAGTAGGTATACTTTACGGGAGGCGGTCGTGTTATTGTCATTTTATTTTATTTTTCACTTTTTTTTTCTTTTTTATTATTCCTATATTAAAACAATTTCTCTCATTATCCATTTCTATTTAATTATATGTTTCATTACATAAAAACACACATTAATAAATACAATAAATGTATTGATTTACTTTAAATTAAATATGTTTTATCCAATATATCATTTAATTCTCTATTTTATTCATTAATATTTTCATTTATCATCTCTCTTATCTATTCTATTTATCTTTTTACTCTATATTAAAATTGTTCCCACAGTACCCGTATCATGTTTTCTCACTTTTATATTTTATTTTATTTTGTTAATTATTCTCACTTCAGTAAAGTGATTTTTTAATGAATAACATGTATCCTCCACGGGAGCTAGCCCTGCTTCTGCTGTTTTATTTTTTTTATCACACTTTCATTTTTGTTATTATCATATTAAAATATTTCTCTCATTATCCATTCCTATTAATTTTTTTCATCACAAAAATAATTTTTTTATGAACAACGGGAGACAGTCCTTCTCCCTGCTCCTTCTCCATGTCATTTCCTTTTTTCCCTTTTTTTATCACAATTTATTTTTCTTTATTATTATTATTATATTAAAACAGTTTATCTTATTCCATCTTTGTTTATCTGTTTAATTATATAAAAACACACATTAAGAAATACAATAAATGTGTTGATTTATATTAAATTTAATGCATTTTTCCAATATATTAATCTCTATATTTTATGCATTAATTTTTAACTAATTATCTCTTTTATCTATTTACTATATATTAAAATCATGTCCCTAGTACATGTCTCATGTTTTTTTACTTGTATTTTTTTTTTGTTTTTCATTCTTGCTTCAGTAAAATGATTTTCTTATGACCCATGGATATCCTCTACAGGAGGCAGTCTTGCTCCTACCATTTTTTTCTTTTTTCCAACAAACTTTCATTTTCTTTATTATTATTATCATTGTTGTTACTATTATTATTATTATTATATTAAGACATTTTTTCTCATTATTCGTTCCTATAAATTTGTTTCATTACATAAAAACACAAATTAAAAAATCTAATAAATGTGTTGATTTATATTAAATTTAATGTGTTTTCCAATATACCATTTATCTCTCTATATTTTGTTTATCAATGTTTACACTTATTATCTCTCTTATCTATTTTATTTATACCAAAAAAATTGTTCGACCACTACACATGTCACATCCACATGTACCCTCCACAAGAGGCAGTCATGCTCCTGTCGTGAACATCAACATCATGTTGGGACTCACTCTCCCATCACGGATTTTTTCCATACACTTTATATAGATTTAAAGTGATTGAGTTGTGAAATCTCAAATCTCAATATAATTTAAATTTACAATTATATTTATAATGTTTTGGTTATTATTTTCTATAAACATGTTTTATAATTATAATTATAAAATTTATAAGTATGTTATTTTCATGTTCTTCAATAAAAATATTATTTTGTATTTTTGTGATTTATCTGATTTATTCCTATTTATGGTGAATTTTGTTCACTTTAATGTAAATAATTCACTATAATTTGTAGAAATTATGAAAAAAACTGAAAAAAAATCACATAATGCTCTTTTTTTGTGTGAGAAAACTTTGGTGAGAGTTTGGGGTGATTTTGAGATGGTGAAAAAATACTTTTGAAAGGTCACATCCACCGAAAGTACAAGTACATTAACCATACCCCTAATCTTGTGCATAACCCCATCCAATTCATGAAAACATGATTTTTACCTTGATACTACCTCAAACAAGTCATGTCCACATTTCAGGTCATCTAAGGAGGTTTTGAGTAAATTTTGGTGATTTTCTGATTTATCCTTATTTGTGGTGAATTTTATGACTACTAAAATCACTTTAATAAATTAGCGGAAATTATGAAAAAATATGAAAAAAAATTGTGGAATGCTCATTTTTGTGTGGGGATAATGTGGTTTGAGTTTTAAGTAGTTTTGAGTTTGTGACATTAATGAACCAAACACACGCACAATCAGTTAGTCACACGATAAAAGAAATTTAAAACTCTTCACTCAATAAACATCATGTATAGAAGGATGATAAAAAAGAGCTAGATTCAAACGGGTAGAGTGCTCTCTTTATTATAATGATGATATTGAAAATAAATACAATTAATCATAAATGAAACATTGAATGCAAGCTACAAAATATGTTTATAAAAAATAGTAACAAATACATCACAAATATAATTATAAATTTAAATTATAATGAGATTTGAGACCCCACAACTCAATCACTTTAAGTATATATATATATATATATATAGTATGGAAAAATCACTTGTTTGGAGAGTTAGCGCCACAATGATATGGATGTTTGTTGCATGAGCAGGACTGCCTCCTATGGAAGATACTCGTGGTTAATAAAAAATCATTTTAAACCTATAATTGAAAAAAGTGTTTAATTTATATACACCGTCAGTGTAAAGAAATTTTACACAGACATCCAATGATGTGCTGCCACATCAATTATTGAATTTAATAACACATGAGGTGTCACATTCATTAAATGATGTGGCGGCACACCATTGGATGTCTGTGTAAAATTTCTTTACACTGACAATGTATATAAATTAAACTCTTGAAAAATTGGCTTAACTTTTAAACTTACCATAATAAATATATAATCAATCAAAATACAAAATAATATTTTTATTCAAGTATATGAAAATAGCATAATTATAAATTTTATAATTCTAATTAAAAAATTAATAGGGAACACTAATCAATACATCATAAAAAATTACAAATATAAATTATATTGTGAGTTGAAATCTCACAAACCAATCACTTTAAACTATATCTATGGAACATTCCCTTTTTGGTAGATTTATTTTCATCATGATATGGAAGTTAATGGCATGATTAGAATAGCTTCCCGGAGGATACATGTGGTTCATAATAAAAATTACTTTAAATCTATAATTGAAAAATTGGCTTAACTTTTAAATTTATATTAATAAATATATAATGAATCAAAATTAAAAGTAATAATTTGTATTTAAGTAGGTGAAAATAACATAGTTATAAATTTTATATTTTTAATTAAAAATTAAATTCATAGAAAATAGTAACCAATACATCATAAAATATAATTATAATTTTAAATTATATTAAGATTTAAGATCCCACAATGTAATCTCTTTACACCTATATAAAGTGTATGGAAAAAGAGAATTAGCTCCATCATGATGTGAATGTTCAGGACAAGAGCAAGACTGACTCCTGTGGAGGGATACCTATGGTTCATAAAAAAATCACTTTATAACTGAAAAATTGGGTTAACTTTTAAACTTTCTCTAATAAATATATAATGATTAAAAATAAAAAAATAATTTTTATTCAATTTGATGAAAATAAAATAATTATAAATTTTATAATTCTAATTAAAAAATAAGTTGATAAATAATAGTAACTGATACATCATAAATGTAGTAATAAAATTTATATTCCAATTTATAATGTAAAATCATAACCACTATATCATGAATAAAATAATTAAATTTTAGAAAATAATTTATTTACGTTAAAAAATATATAAGATTCTTTCTCATAAAATTTTTATCACTGTAAATTCATAATGGTCGTCAATTCAAGTAATACTAGTTAATGATATTTAATAATAATACAAAGAACATTTTGGTGTCTAAAATCACAAAGTATTACAAATACCAATTGATGTTAATAATTAATAATGAGAGAAAAATGATGGTTTACTTACAGTGTAAAAAATTTTACATTAACAGTTAATTGCAACCCTTGATTTAAGGTAGGTTTGTTGACTTTACTATTCATATTTTAAAAGTCATATAAATGAAGAATCATGATTAAATGTCAGTGTAAAACTCTTTTACACTGTCAGTACATACTAATTTAAGTCAATAATAAATGTAGTAACACACAAAGGTGTTCAATTGTTCTAAAATTATTACAACCCCAGTCTTTTTTTATAGAAAATGAAAGTAAAATAACTTATATAAATAAAAAGAGTGGGAGTAAATTGCTAGAAATGTTGTTAATTTCTAAAATAAACAAGAGTTTTGTTGTAAGTAAGTACAATGTAGTGTTTGTTTTTCGTAAAAAATTTAAATAAACTTCTAAAATAAATGAGAGTGCCATTATAAGTACAAAATAAATAAAGAGATAAAAGAGATAAATAAAGAGATAAATGAGAGTGTTTGTTTATCTCTTTATTTTATCTCTTTATCTCTCCCTAATAAATAAAATAAAGAGATAAAGGATATGTTAAAAAATACAATAAATTTAATGTAAATCAACATATTTATTATTTTTCGTGATTTAAATTTAATATAAAGAGACATAAATAAAAACCGGAATATAAATGTATAATAATAGATAAAAAATATAAATATAAAATTATTGCTATTTACAATATAATAAAAAAAGAAAAAGAAAAAAGGAAAAATAACGTGTCTCATGAAAATATTTTTCATATATGATTGTATAAATAATAAAAAATAGAAAAGAAATAATAAAAAGAAAACCTTGATGTCGTGAATCGTGAATGTGTATGCACTGTGCAATGCATATAATAAAAACAGAAAGAAAAAAAAAAGTGCAATGCATATAATAAAAACAGAAAGAAAAAAAAAAGTGACGCGTGTCTACTGTCATTCTGTCAATATAGTATAACATATAGAGGACTAAATAGCAATATTTAAAAACGATTGCCAAACCGGCTGCAGCAAGTTAAATACAAGTCTCTCACGTGAGAAACTTGTATTGCTATTCCACCCTAGAAGCCGCCCAAAAGTTGCCTCAGACACCTTAACTTTGATGGAATTGCACAAAATAGAAAAATTGATTAATCAAGTTTACAAGAATAAAAACTAAAACAAAAGTAGTATTTCACAAGAAAAAATACTTTCCTGGAAAGGCCAGTAAATATTCCTTGCCCACAAAATCTATCTTCTATCTGGAACCGCGCCTGGGCTTTCAAGTATAGGAGGCTTTAGGCCCAGCTTGAGTGCTACATGGGCCGCCAACATCCCTTTGATCAGTTATCCCGTTTCTTACGTCCCGATTTTTTCGCAACAGAAGGCTCGGAATGTTGTTTGTTTCAATAACCAATCACACATTGGTCAAAGGCTTGCTCCCACCATTATAGCAAATACCAGTACTATTGCCCAGCTCTCGGGGATTAGGCGCCCCAACCACCAGCCGCGGGTACGATGGAATACGTGGATATGCCCAGGAAGTGGTGAGGTAGCTCTAAATGTGGATGGTAGCTCACTTGGCAACCCGGGACCAGCTGGCTTTGGGGGAGTGTTTCGTGATGGCACAGGGGAATGGTTATATGGATTCTATGGAAATATTGGAATCTCTGAGATTCTCCAAGCTAAGTTGGCAGATATTCTTCATGGCCTTCATATAGCATGGAGAAGGGGCTACAAGGTGGTAATATGTTATTCTGACTCTCGGTTGGCATTATCTTTGATTACGAATTCAGTAAACCCATTTCACAAGTATGCTTCAATTGTTGCGGAAGTAAAGGAGTTGGTGGCTAGAGATTGGAGAATTTCCTTTCATCACTTACATAGTCAAGGAAATCAATGCGCTGATCTGTTGGCCAAAAAAGGTGCAAACTCGGCTGATGCTATGATTGAGCTTCCTATGCCTCCTCAAGACCTCTCCACCATGCTGCTGGCGGATGCAATAGGGATAGCTTTTAGTAGGGACTAGTGTTGTCTTTGTCTTTTTTCTTTTTCTGTCCTTTTCTTTTTCCTTTGTATGCTCCAAATCACCAAAAAAATCTTAGATTCATTTCCTTCCCTAACCTTTATGACCATATTTGCAAATCAATTGTAACCCTTCATACTCCAGGTTATAAACTTGGTTAAAAACTTGTATACTATGCACTAATTGTTTACTAAGATCCACCTCTACACAAATACGAGCAAACTTACCCGTTAAATAAAGCATCAATCTTCAACATGACACCTAACGTCGTTCCTACCCTTGAGAGGAATCTTTGGTTATAAAATTCAATGGGGAGATTGGGAATCCTAATCCAAATTGGTACCTTTTGAACCTCTTTACCATTGAACTGGAAGAAAGGCCTCCACCTTTGAATGACAAGATAATGGTCACCTGTCATCCAAGGACCCTCATAAAGAACGTGGCTATAATCCTCCTGTCCTCAAAGTGGACAAGGAAATAGTGTTGTGGCATAGCAAAGATGTGGAATTTGCCTTTAGTCTTCCACATGAGGGTCAACCTACTCTCAAGAATTCCAAAAGGAATCTTCTTTCCCATAAGCTTGACAGTGAGAGAATCTTGATATGGCTTACACCATTCCTCAAATTCATCTTTGGAGATCGGAATCTCAAGAGCCGATGGGCTATTCTTTTCCACCTTTTCCTCTTCCTCTGGGAGATTTTGATCAATGAAGTTATTATCTCCTTGTGTAAGGCCAGAAAAGGTGGACTCCAACTCTCCCGTCTCAGCGTCCTTAGTCCTGACTTTCATCACACTTTGTTGGCAACGATCATCCACTTGCTTGAGTTTGAGCGGAGAAATCCTACCAGAGCCCTCCATCACTATTTTATCACTTTCCACCCACACACATATATATTAACCCTAAACCCTAAATTTATAATAAAACAATATCTTTAAAATAAAAAAATAAAATGATAATAATTTTGGATAATTATTCAATTTTAAAATATATAATAGTAATTATATTTTATTATTAAAATCTAATTTACATTATTATTTGATAATATGATATATTAAATAAATTAAAATTATAATGATAATAATAAAAATTGATATTATAATGATAAGAATAGAAAAATATATTACAATTAAGGAATGGAATATAAAATGATATGATAAGATTTTGAATTTTAATAAATTTTAAAATTTACGATTAGCATTTAAATTTTCAAATAGTAAGAGAGAGAAGATTAATATTAAGGATATTTTAGAGGGATAATACCACTATCACAAGTAGTATGTGGAATTCACAACTAAATGAGAGAAAATAAAGAAAACTAGAAATTATTGAGAGGGAGAGTAGGGTGAATGAGTCTCTCACTCTCCAAGTTGAGGTCTAAAAAATTATAATATAGAGTTGATATATAGTATTTTACAATCACCTACATATATATTTAAACATTGAAAATTTTGAAATCATAAACATTGCATATTTAAATATTCAAATATAATTGATAAGATTACATATTTTCTATAAAATAACTAAAAGAATTAGATTATTGAAAAATATTTCAAAAAGAAATAAAGACTAAACTCTATTAATTCTGAAATCTCACTTTCTATATTCTCTTAACTAGAAAGTCACCGGCAACATTTTTTTTCTGTTTTCTCATTGTTTTTTCTTGGAGTATGATTCACATGGATTTGGATCCTCTCAAGTGAAAATTTCACATGACAATTTAATATAAAAATTTTGTGTACCTATCTCTCTTCTTGTAAATGCTGAGAGAAACATTTATAGAGAAATAGACATAAAATTTCCACATGACATAATCATATGAAATTTTCATTTGAGAGGATCCAAATCCTTCACACGCCTCCTTTATAATTTTTTAACATTTCCTCAAATTTTTATTAATCACTTAAAAAAATTGATATTGTGAAATCTACACATTTATGATCAAATAAGTTTAAAGTACTTCATCAAATAATATTTAACAATTCTAAAAACAAATGATTAAATTTAAAAATTTGAATGATAAGATAACTGATTAATTAGTATCTGAAAATTTAATCTATATAGAAAAATATGATAATTTTTAAATTATATAAAATATCACCAATTGAATAATATGGTTTAAATAAATTATTTTTATGAATTTATAATTCAAATTTAAAATAATTATCTTTTAATATAAACAACCATATTTAAATTCCTAATACAAATTAATTAGCTACAATAATATTTATATATAAAATTCAAATTATTCAGTTAAAATCAAACATATATTTCGTATTTTAATTAACTTGTTTATTTTTCAAAATAGGTATACATTTAATATATATATATATATATATATATATATTCCATGTATTGCTAGTAGATATAATTTTTATAAAATAATCTAACATTAAATATATATATTTCATCTAATGTGCTGTTTATAGTATATAATTGAAATTTATCACAAAGATTCCAATAAAAAAATCCAAAAAACACTTACTTTAAAGACTTTGATATATACACAACTCACCTTAATTATCACTTCAATATCCGTGAAATTTATTTCAAATTGATGTATTTCTCTTTCTCCATTTTTATTAGTTTTAATTCAATTGCAGAATTTAGACTTTTATTTTAATAGTAGTTATATAACCAATCCAATCACGTAACTCAAGTTAATCTTTTCAGGGTTTATAACAATGTTTCAAAAAAAAAAAAAAAGGCGGTGGTTGGTCGCATAAGAAATGGACTGTGATCATCCCAGACAGACTTTACCTACAAGGTCAAAAATTCAAATTATTGAGTCGCCATATTTTGGAGGGTTTTACCTAACCACCATCCCCGACTCGAGTATTAAATCCACAGCTATGCCCGTGGGAAATTCTTGAACAAAGACAAAAAAAATCGCAATGTTTCAAAAATAATAATAAAAATATATATTGAAATCATAATCTCTTTGATTGATAATAAGTTAAAATAAATAATTTTTTTAATAATTGCGGGGGCATAAAGCCCAAGGAAAACAACAAGATTACACTAGAGGGATCATTCTATGGAAACAAATACCTCTAGTATCTTCTACGAGAAGAGGCTTCAAATAAAGACTTTGGACTATGACTATATACAATGGATCCCAAATTTATATGATGGCCTAAGTCTGCGATTGATCAACACATAGATTCCCTAAATGCATGATTCAGTAAAAAATCCTGATTCTCATGAAGGATCTTTGTAATTTCTCGCACCAAATCGAAACAATGACGAGAGGCTTTACAACAACCTTTAATAAGCTGAAGAGCAGTATGTGAATCTGTATTAATCACCATATTTGTTATCCCTTTTTCCGTAGCTAGGCGTAAACCAACTAGCAAGCCCCAATATTATGCTTTAACAATAGTGCAGACACCTAAACATATCCAACAGGAACATGCCATCACTGTCACGCAAAATGCCACCACAGCTAGCATCTCTTCGTGGGGTCAATTATTGATCCATCAACATTCAGCTTAACATATATATCCAACAGGATCGGAGGATGGATCCAACCAATCAACGATTCTCTTCTAGCTATTCTGTGTGTTATAGGTCCATGTTTTGCAATGGTAGAAGCAATTCTTCTTACATAACTAACAATATGAAAATATAGGTTACCAGGAAGATCAGATTTGCGATGAAAGACTAATGAGTTGCGGTCATTCCAGATATACCATAAAGCCACCGGGAAAATAAAGTTTCAGGGGGTACCATAATTCCAGATATACCATAATTCTGTATTTATTTGACAGTATCCTTACCCAGAATGCATCAGGATGAGCAATGATGCCCCAGGCCAAGTTCATCATATAAGCCTTATTTAGTACACTTAAAGAGCGAAATCCCAAACCCCCTTAGTCTTTGGGTTTACATATCTTCTCCCAAGAGACCAGGTGGCATTTCCTTTGGCTCTTTGTAGTTCTCCAAATAAAATTACGACAAATTCTAATTTCAATCTCCTTATAAATTGATTGTGGTAGCACAGTAGCTTGCATAATGTAGTTAGGAATGCTTAAAATGGATGATTGAACAAGGGTTACACGCCCCGCAAAAGACAAGAAGTTAGCTCTCCAGCCAGTGAGTTTTTTTGCGAACTTTATCTACCAATGAAGCATAAGTAGCCTGTGTAGGGCGAGCATGTAAAGAAGGGAAGCCAAGGTATGATCCAAGGTCATCAATTTGGTTAATCTGTAATACCTCAACTAATTGAGCTACAAGATGTGGAGGAACGTTAGTAGAAAAGAATACTCTTGATTTATGTAAGTTGACATTTTGTCCAGAAGCTTGGGAGAAAATGTCCATCACTTGTTTAATTAAGATAGCTTGCTCCAGGGAGCCTTCTCCGAAAAGAACTATATCTGTTAGTAATAATTCTGATTTTGTAACTAACAAATAACTGAATTAGGTAGTTTACCGGTTTGAGAAAGTTAGTTTTAGTTGTTGGTAGTTATATTAACATACTTGTATAAATAGCAGTTAATGATTCAATGAGAGTAATTCTTTTGTTTTTCTTATCATGTATCAAATTATTCTTCCCTGAGCAAGTATTTGTAAGAAATCAATCTTGACCTAACAGCGGTATCACAGAGCTTTGGTTCGATCAAGAAGGGATCTTACTTATCCAATTATGGCTTCCAATGGTCACTTTCCCGCGAATCTCCCTGTGCTTACTGGGAAAAATTACAGCAGATCATGGAATGTTCAAATGAAGGCACTTCTTGGATTTCAAGATTTGATGGATGTGGTCGAGAAGGGCATAGAAGTCCCCAAGGAATGAGCTTCAAAAACTCAGAAAGTAGGTGCCAAGGAATTAAAGAAAAAGGACTGCAAAGCCTTAGTTATCTTGCATCAATGTGTTGATGATCCTCACTTTGAGAAGATCGCAGCAGCAGCTTCTACAAAAGAGGCATGGGACATCCTGAACAAAGCTTACTCTGGCGATGAAAAGGTGAAGAGAGTGAGGCTGCAAACCCTTAGAAGACAGTTTGAGCCGTTACAGATGGAAGAAAGTGAAAATGTAGGTGTCTATCTCAATAGAATGCAGGTTCTTGTGAATTCAATGAAGGGCTGTGGTGAGAAAATTTCAGATTTGATGCTAATTGAAAAGATTTTGAGAACCCTGACACCAAAATTTGATCATATCATGGTTGCAATTGAGGAGTCCAAGAACCTTGAGTCCTTAACTGTTGATGAATTACAAAGCTCACTTGAGGCACATGAGCAAGGACTTCAAGAAAGGGTAGCAGATAAAGGTTCTGAGCAATCTCTTCAGGTTCAGAATAATCCAAGAAATGGTTCTGCTGAAAGCAATCAATCCAAAAGAGGTAGAGGCAGATTCAAGAACTCAAGAGGGAGAGGAGGAAATCAATCTAAAGGGAACTGGAAATCACAATCTGAGCAGAAGAATGGCGGTTCAGTACAGAAAAGAGGTGGTTTTACAGGCACAAGAGGAAAAAGAGGAAAGAAGAATTGGGATAAGAAGAGTGTTGAGTGTTATTGTTGTGGAAAGAAGGGGCATTATTCTACTGAATGCTGGTATAGAGACAAGGAACAAGATGATGAGGCACAACTTGCTGCTGAAGGAGACTCAGATACAGAACCTGTATTGTTGATGGTTACAACCAAGTCCAATGGTGATAATGATGATCATTGGTACTTGGATACAGGCTGTTCAACTCACATGACTGGTCACAAAGACTGGTTTCTTGATCTTGATGAAAAAAGAAGGAATAAGGTCAGGTTTGCAGATGGAAGCACACTTGTCACTGGAGGTATTGGGAGAGTTTTGATAAAAAAGGAAGGATGACAAAGAATCCTGTATTGATGAAGTACTATATGTCCCTGGAATGGAATGCAACTTACTATGTCTAGGTCAACTCCTGGAAAAAGGTTACAAAATGTCAATGGCAAATAAGATGATGAAAGTCTATGACCAAAAGGAGAGATTGGTACTGAAAGCACCTTTGTCCAGAAACAGAACTTTTAAAGTTGGCATACAAGTGTTGGAACACAACTGTCTACTTACAACAGCAAGCAAGGCTGAATGGTTATGACATTATATGCTTGGTCACTTGAATTTCAAGGACCTAAGTCACATGCATGAGATTGCTAAAGGGATTCCAAAACTGAAAACAACTACTGACAAGTGCAGGGATTGTTTAGAAGGCAAGCAAGCTCGAAATACTTTCAAAACCTTTGTCCTAGTGAAGTCAAAACAGAAGCTTGAAATCATCTACTCAGATGTATGTGGGCCTTTGAAAGTTGAATCACTTGGTGGCAGCAGGTATTTCGTAACATTTATTGATGATTTGAGTAGAAAAACTTGGATTTATATGATCAAAAGAAAAAGTGAAGTGTTTAGCACATTTAAGAAGTTTAAGGCTATGGTTGAAAAACAGTGTGGAAGTTTTATCAAAACTTTGAGAACTGATGGAGGTGGTGAATACACCTCAAGAGAATTTGTTGATTTTTGTATTGCAGCAGGTATAACTCATGAGCACACACCACCATACACCCCACAACACAATGGTGCTGCCAAAAGAAGGAACAGGACCATAATGAATATGGTTGGGTGCATGCTGAAGTCAAAGAATCTTCCTCATTCTTTATGGAGTGAAGTTGCCTCTACAGCAGTCTATGTACTCAACAGGTGCCCCACCAGTAGATTGAAGGGCATCACACCTGAAGAAGCCTGGACAAACACCAAGCCTGATGTTACTCACCTTAGAATTTTTGGATCCTTGTGCTACAAGCATGTACCTGATCAACTCAGGCAGAAACTTGATGATAAAGCTGAGTTGATGATTCTCCTTGGTTATCATTCAACTGGTGGCTGCAGGCTGTTTAATCCCAAAAATAAACAAGTGGTTATGAGCAGGGATGTCATATTTGATGAGCTGAAGAGTTATGAGTGGAAGAATGAGCCAGTAACTGAGACAACCAAAATGTAAATTAACTCAGGTGATCTCAATAACCTGAGTACTGATGATGAAGAATCTAATGAATTACCTTCAGCTGAACTTGGCCAGAGGAGATCACAGAGGGTTAAACAACTTCCACATACTCTAAGGGACTTTGAAGTCTACACAGATCAGCAAATCACTGATGAAGGTGACCTTGTACACCTAGCATTGCTTGCAGGAACTGAACCTATAAGTTGTCATGAGGCCTTGCAGAATCCTAATTGGATTACTTCTATGAAAGAAGAATTATGTTCTATAGAAAAGAATGAAACTTGGGAGCTGGTGCCACTACCAAAGAAGAAAAAGCCTATAGCAGTGAAATGGGTGTATATGCTCAAGAAAAATCCAAAGGGAGAGATAATCAAGCACAAGGTCAGATTAGTTGCAAAGGGGTTTTTACAAAATGAAGGAGTTGATTATGGTGAAATCTTTGCCCCAGTAGCAAGGATAGAAACAGTAAGATTTGTGGCAGCCATTGCATGCTTGAGAAGTTGGTCAATGTACCAATTAGATGTAAAGTCAACTTTCTTGAATGGACCACTTGAAGAGAAGGTCTATGTTGAGCAACCACAAGGGTTCAAGGTCACTGGTCAGGAATCAAAAGTTTACAGATTGAGAAAGGCCTTATATGGCCTAAAACAAGCCCCCTGAGCCTGGAACAAGAAGATTGATAGTGTTTTAACAGAAATTGGTTTTTTTAAATGTCCCTCAGAACATAGAGTCTATGTGAAGTCAAAATCTGAAGCTGAATTGACTATTCTATGTCTCTATGTTGATGATTTGTTAATTACTGGCAGCAATGTAACTGAAATAGAATGAGTGAAGAAATTATTGATGAAGCAGTTTGAGATGATTGACTTGGGACTCTTATCATATTTTCTTGGCATAGAGTTTAAAGAAACTGAAGATGGGATCATCATGCATCAATCTAAGTATGCAGAAGATGTATTGAAGAAGTTTAAGATGGTTGATTGCAATGTTGCAGCTACTCCAGCAGAAGCAGGCTTGATATTAAGTCTGAAAGATGAAGGTGAACTGGTTGATGCTACTATGTTCAGACAGATAGTGGGCTCATTAAGGTACTTGTGCAATACAAGACCTGATTTGGCTTATAGTGTTGGCATTATCAGTAGATTCATGAAGGCACCAAAAACACCTCATTTGATGGCTGCTAAAAGAATTTTGAGGTACATAAAAGGCACTATGAACCTTGGAGTTTTGCTTCCCTATGGCCGAGGTAAAATTGAAGCTGAATTAATAGGCTATACTGATTCTGATTGGAGAAGGGACAATGATGATAGGAAGAGCACTGCCGCATATCTTTTCATGTACCTATTTCATGGTGTTCAAAGAAGGAAGATCCAGTTTCATTGTCCACATGTGAAGCAGAGTATATAGCTGCTTCCATGGGATCCTGTCAAGGTTTGTGGCTAAGAAAATTACTGAAAGAAATGGAGATTTAAAAGGAGGAACCAGTGACACTGCTTGTTGACAACAAATCTGCAGTTAACCTTGCCAAACATCCAATTGATAATGGGAACAACAAACACATTGAGACCAGATATCACTTCATCAGAGATAAAGTGAGTATAGGGAAGATCAAACTTGTTTACTGCAGATCAGAAGACAACCTTGCAGATTTGATGACAAAGCCACTAAGGAAGAACATATTTGAAGAACTGAGAAATATATTGTTGGTCAGTGCAGAATAGGAATCAGAATTATGGGGGGATGTTAGTAATAATTCTGATTTTGTAAATAACAAATAACTAAATTAGGTAGTTTACCGGTTTGAGAAAGTTAGTTTTAGCGGTTGGTAGTTATATTGACATACTTGTATAAATAGCAGTTAATGATTCAATGAGAGTAATTCTTCTGTTTTTCTTATCCTGTATCAAATTCTTCTTCCCTGAGCAAGTATTTGTAAGAAATCAATCTTGGCCTAACAATATCATCAGCAAACAAGAGGTGAGAAACAGGCAAGTCACCTTTAGAAAATACCAGTGATTTCCAATTGGATTGGTTAACTTCGTGAAGGATGAGATGACTTAAACGCTCAATGCATAGCACAAATAGGAAGGGTGAAATCAGATCACCTTATCTAATACCTCGGGATGGGAAAAAAGAAGAAGCAGATCCATTCCAGTTAATGCTCATGGACAAGGATGAGACACATTTCATTATAAGATTGGAGATATGAGGACTAAAGCATGCCAAGTTTATAGTCTCCTTGATAAATGACCAGGACAACCTATCATAAGCCTTTGCTAGATCAAGTTTTAAGGCCATGTATCCAACTTTTCCTTTAAAATTTCTCATTGAGTGTAGAGCTTCTTGAAAGACTATCACGTTATGAATGACATGTCTATCTAGAACAAAATTACTCTAATGATATGATATAATTGAGGTTAAAGCTGGATGCATACGGTTAGCCAGGATTTAAGTGATGACTTTGTAAGTAACATTGCATAGCGAGATTGGTCGAAGTTGCGCAGAGTCTCTGGAGCTGTACATTTATTAAAATGATGAGGGTTTGGTTTATCTCAATCACTTTATGTGGAGAGGTAAAAATACCTTGGATTAAGCCAATAAACACATCCTTTAGTAAATCCCACTGATTTTTGAAAAACATTGCACGTAATCCATCAGGGCCAGGAGCCTTAAGGTTACCAATGGAGAACAAAATATGTCTTATTTCCAGCTCATCAGGGATATTATCCACGGGAACCACGTCAAGAGGAATTGTGGGAAAAGCTCGGATTGATGGAAACACGGACAAGGGGCCTGTGTGTATAAATTCGTAAAATAGTCTAACACCATTTGTTCAATCTCTTGATCAACATAAGTCCATTGACCATCACTTTTCATCGAGGCATTAACTCTATTGTTTGCTTTCTTACGAATTGTGGATTGGTGAAAGAATTTTGTATTTCTATAACCATAAGTTATCCACTTGCTCCGAGAAAGGTGGAACTAATAAGCTTATTCATGTTCTAAGACTTGGGTATACTCCTCCCAAAGGAACTTGCCAAAAGATACCAAGAAGGAGGCTCAATTGTAGACATTTTGGGAGGAGTATTAGAACTCCAAATACTCCTCCCCTTGCTTCAACTCTGAATGCACCTTGAAGACCAATTCGTTGGATTACTTTTTCTGCTTGATCACCACTAATTCTGGTTTCAAGAAGAGCAACAAAAGCTAGAGAGTAAGAACGGATAATATCCTTTAGAAGTCTACTAGGAAATTTTTTACCTGTACCTTTGCAATTCCAAATTAAAAAGTTAGTCATAAAAAGTATGAGTAAAAATAATAATAAAAAATTGATAACCACGCTAAGAAAAGCAATCAGGTAAAGTTGTCCTCCTCCATGCCAGTGGGAGGTTCATCAGGAGGACCATCTTGGGGTTTCACCACGCTATGATGAAGGATCTGTTGTTGTGAATTTTGGGGGAATCTTTATTGAGAAATGTTAGTTATACAACATGTATAACATACAACTTAGAGAGAGAAAGAGAGAAAGAGAAAAAAAGAGAGAGAAATATGAGATGTGATATGTGATGTGATGGAGAGAGATAGAGAGAAAAGTATGTTGTATGAGTTGTTGTATGACTTTTGTTGTATGAATATGATATCTCATCTTTATTAGGTTTAGGACCAACGCTTGGTTGCTTTTACAGAATCCGGACAAACTGTAGGTTTAGGTGGTTGTTGTGGTTGCTTTTGGGCCAAAACTTTACCAGGTTTGCTACTGGCAGGAGTTTTGGTTTGGGCCCAAGTTTCTTTTTCCAATTGTATGGCTTTTTGACGGGCTGCTTTTTACTGGGTTATTAGTTGCCACGTCAAATTTGGTCTCTGGAAGATGGGTCGAGGGGGATTCCACTGCTGGTTGGGCTGGGGAGTCATTATTACCTAAGAGTTCATATCTAAAACCCAAGGCTAGATTTTCTATCTTATTTGGTCGTTTAACTTCAGCATTAGGACATATTTAATATAAATAATGTTTTCATTTGACAATTCGTTATCTTTTATATATTTAAATTTAGGGTTAATTTTTTTGTCTTTGAAAAAATAGTGAAAAATGATTTTGATTCATTTGTAATATTTCTATGGTTTTGATCCCCTAATCTTAAAATTACATGCTATTATTCATTGTCATTTAGTTATGTTCCATTAAATGATTACGTAGTAATGTTTTGTACAAAATTTCATAAGGATTTTTCTTCAGATTTTCTTGTGAATTTCAAAATTTTATGGAAATTTCTTACATTTATAAAATTTGTAGGGCATTGTCCGCTCAAAAAATTCACAAAAACTTTATTCATAAAAGAATTAAGGTTTTTTTTTTTGGAAAATTTATTATGAATTCTTCAATAAAAAATATTGCAAATTTTATTCAGAAAAGACATAGGAAATATGTAAATATGACTCAATGAAATATAATTAACGATGATGATTAAAAGCATTTGTATTTTTTTTTTCAAAATAGTGGATCAAAATTAAAAAAAAAAGAAAAGAGGGATCAAAACCAAATTCGACTGTATTTTTAGATACTAAAAACATATTTAAATTTTAAATTCACTTAATATGATATGATCACAAATATTGAACACAATACAAAAATAAGGTGTATGACTCAATAAAATTATTTGAGAATGAGAGCGTGTTTGGTAAAATTAGCTGAAAAGGTAGCTGAAAACTTAAAGCTTAAAGCTAGCTGAAAACTGAAAAGTTAACTGAAAGCTTAAAGCTAGCTGAAAGCTGAAAAGCTAGTTGATTTGGGAATGATTTTGTAATTGTTGATAATCAAATTGTATGAAATTTTAAATATTGATGTCTATTTTTTATTTTGAAAATGATTTTACAACCGTTGACAAGAGAAATCTTTATAGTTAAAAAATTGTTGCCCGTATTATGTTTTAAGAACAATTAAAAGGATATGGTATGTTAGAAAAAGACTTAATCATAGTCTGAAATATCTAAGTTTTGATGAATAACAAACTGAATATTTTTTATTAGTCTTAATATCTAATAGAATCATAAGTGTATAATTATAGGCCCTGAAATAGTCTTAAGTCAAGGACAAGTTCTGTTTTATGTCAGTCTGAAGGGATCAAAGTCTGAAGCATCCTGACACAATCCTAAGTTTGTTATACAAACCTAGAGTCTGAAGCTATGTCAAGTACTGTACCCTTATCAAACTCAGAGAAGCAGCTCAAGCTTATGTAAACCTATGTGCTTCAAAATTCAAATACTCTTGTCTCAGTCTACAAGCTGCTGAAAAGAAGAAGTTATCAGAAGATATTTGTAAGAGCAAAAATCATATCAACGCAAAAGCAGAAAGAATGTAAGAAAAAAAGACAATAGAGGTCTGCGCAGAAAACTTTCTAGCCTGCTCTCTATCACATTGCTGCTGCAAGAAGGACAACCAACGACTCCATGCATTAAATGTTAAGAGACAAACGTAAATCTGCCCACACTCAATGTCTCTGTCTCTTGGAGACTATAAATAGAAGGAGGAGGAATGAAGAAAGTAGTGAACTTTTGAATAAGTGTAAAAACGCTACCATGTTCTTCTCTAATTCTTTTATTGTTTCATTTCTTCATTCTTTGAGAAAGTCATTTCAAACAAGTTTTGATTTGAGCTTTGTCTTGATAAATCTTCGTTTCATCTTCTTATCCATATTGTGTGTAAATCTAGGGTTTTATCTTATCTTTGGCATTGATGGAGTGTTTTAATAAGAAGATGTTGTGAGTTTTATCTCTGGGAAAGTGTATCCGTCGATTAAAGTAAAATGGAGTATTTAAAACCCCAAGTATCGTTCCACATAAATTAATTAATAATATTAAATTAAATAAATTCCTTAATAATGAGATAATAGAGAAAGATTACGATTGCATTTGTTGGTTGAGATTAAATGGGGAAAGAGAGAGAAAGCTAAACAAGGAAGCAAGCAAATACAATCATGATTCAATTATGAAAGTGCCTAGGGCATCTAGTTTCACTTAAATGCTTACAAGATTTTCTCCCAATTTCCCTTATAAATTATGCCAAGCTAATTTCTAATCACTTATTCTAATACTATCAATACTCAATGATCATGTAATATTGATAATATTCTTAAAACACTATCTCCAATGGTTATGCAAGATAATAGATTAAGAAAAACATATAGAACCAATAAGTTTGTTAATCTAATAACTGATTGGAAACTGTCGCAATCGGGGTCACGACGGGTCGGCGAGCCGAATTGGAAAAAATTAGGTTTCCAATGGAGTTGCCACCAAAATTTATTTTAAGGGAAAATTTCGGAAAAAAAAAACCTTTAAATAAAATAAAACATGTGGAATCAAAATTGGATTCGGAAGTCGATTACGCATAGGGAAGGTATTAGCACCCTACGACGTCCGTCTTAAGACGATTACCTCTAATTAATTATGCAAAATTAATTAACTTTAAAAGTCATTTATTTTACCTTAATTTGTAAAATTATACATAGTGAAAAAATAACAAGAAATTAGCGTCGGCTAAGCCAACACTAACTCTACGAAGGCCGACGTTAAATAAATTTTATTTTAACTTTTTTGCCTTTTAGTGTCGGCCTTTAGCGTCGGCGTGGCCACGCTAAATAAAAAATTAAAAAAAAATAATTTTACCATTAGCGTTGGTCAGGCTGACATTATTTAATAAAGTTAGTGTTGGTATGGCCGACGCTACATAAAAAAAATGAAAAAAAAAAATCAACGTTAGCGTCGGCCTTGTGACGGTCTGGTCGAAGCTACTAGTGATGGTGTCGTGACTAATGCTACCCGTTCACATCTAAATTACTGATTTGTTATAGTGATATGGCTTTATTTTCATTTTATATTTATAGTGCCACTCAATTTTTAGTTTATTTTTCATAATTTTCTTAACTTAGAGAGGATTCTATTATGGGGACCTCTAGGAAAATGAAGAATAAGGATGGAGAGGGGAATACCTTTCTTGAGATGGTGATTAGTAATAGGGATAGAAGATAATCAAAATATATGGATGGGTTCTGGGGAGGTACTATTTGTTCCCTCTCCGCACAAGGTGCCCTTTTTAGGAGTAAATTTTTAGTATTTTCAGTAGTACTAAAGACTTGGTCCTCTCTTATTCATTGTGTGGTTAAAATTTTTTATTTTAATTTAAAATAAATTTTAAATAAAAAAATACCATATATGAGTAAATATTAAAATTTTAACAGAGGGAATAACTACTGTTGTAGCCGTGGAAAAATTTTCCCTTACTAGATGTTGGCCACTCTTAGATTGCCTCGAACACTTCACAAGATTTTAATTCGATGACTGTCCAGTTATTCGGCTATTATTTGCTCTTGTTTTTATGATTGTCTTTAGCTTTTAACAAAAAAAAATTATATTGGCAAATTAGTCTTTGAGAGATTTTTTATCGTGCAATTTAGTTTCTGAGAGAGTCAAAATTCCAAAATAGTCCCTGAGAGATTTCTCCATCATGCAAAATGGTCCTTGTCGTGCAAAATGGTCCCTGAAAAACAAGCAAAAACAAGCAAATTAGTTCTTGAGACATTAAAAAATCATGTAAATTAGTCCTTGAAAAATGACCTTTTAACCATTTTGCATGACAGAGCAATCTCTCAGGGACCATTTTGGAATTTTGACTCTCTCAGGGACTAAATTGCACGATCAGAAATCTCTCAGGGACTAATTTGCTAGTATAGTAAAAAAAAGGGGTAAAATATGTTTTTGGTCCCTGTAAAATTAGCGAGTTTTGCTTTTAGTCCCTTTAAAATTTGTTTTGTTAAAGCGTCCTCCCAAATTTTTTTTGTAATTAGTCCCTCCCTTCAAATGACGTGTATCATGTGCTGATGCGGCACAATTTCTCTTTTATAGGTGTCAATTCTTGTATTTTTTGCGCTCTAAGACCGCTAGAAAATTATATTTACCCCGCCACAATCTTCCCCACCATTTCCTCCTCCTCCTTCTAGCTCCCCCACCCCCAGTAACTCATCCCCTTCTCCCCCACTCCCTCTTTTTGTTGAAGCACCCACTGTCAACCAAATACAACCTTCTTGTCTATGACAAAAGGCAAAGGTTACAGTTCTATCTGGTGAGATAAGAATGAAAAATATACCAAGTCCCTTCCTGAAATTCAAAAACTCAATCAAGAAACCTTGGCCGGTGAGATAAGCAATGCTTCCTCCGAAAGATCTCACTGAAAACAAGCTCAACCTAAATCATTTTATACTCTCACTTCAAATTCCATTCAGAATCAAATTTCATAGCACACAATTACTAATGGTTCAAAGGTGCAGTACAAATCCAAAACAATGTAATTTCAGAGCACACAGTTACTAATGGTTTAAAGACTCTAGCTTATTATTGAGTGGTTTATATGTGTTGTAATGATTCATAAATAAAATGATTCATAGATAAAATTAGAATCTTATTACTGCATTTAAGTAGAATATTACGGGCTAAATGATAATATGATTGCGGCAATATGATTTGGTTTAAATGGGTTAAATGGGGACAATGATTGCTTTGTGATATTATACCTCGAGAAATGATAATTGAACTTTAATAGTTACGTTAAGTAGCTACATATTTCTTTCTCTCTAAAGGATCTCAATTTTCATGTGCACACGAACTCCACCGTTAATCAAATTTATTTTATAAAAAGTTTAAAACATCACTGTATAAACAATTTCATGCAAATTAAATTGCTATGCTTATGTAAGTGTCCAGAGTCTACTCTCCAGACCAGAGTCAGATTTATAGCAGGGTGTCGAATTTTTATTAATTCTCCCACTATATATCCTCTGTTTTCCTTTTTCAAGTTCCAATGAACGTATATCAGTTATCTACCGAGTTGAGTTAGATTCTTTGAACTGATCATATATATATATATACCATAGCGAGGAGTATGCCGTGGGAGAGAATAAGAAGGAGGAAGCTGAGGGGGACGCATGAAAGCTATAGGTGTAGCTAGCTACACATTGACTATAAGAAGTTATTAATGATGTTGAATTAATATATATTCACAAGGTTGGGTCAATAATTTTGGGTTAGTCAACAAGGAAATGCAATGGCAATTAAATTTATAGCCTCTCTGTATGTATATATACTAGTTTATCAGTTCCCCTATTTTACTACGTAGTGTGGGTTGTAAGTTTGTAGAGCTTTCATGCGGATATCAAGCGTTCCTTCCCCACCTACCCTGCTATCATTTGCTTGTTGAGGGAAGGTGCTTCATGTGAGGGAAATGGTGAGTGGGGTGGGTTAAAGGAGTGAGGGACAATGGTGGGTGGGTATAGGGGGAGAGGAGAAGGGAGTAGAAAAGCTGAATTTTGTGGCAGTCGTGTAAGTAATTTTCTGGTGGTTTTAAACCGCCAGAAACACACCATTGGACACCTAGGAGAGAGAAATTGTGCCACATCAGCACCTGACACACGCCAATTGAGGGGAGAGACTAATTCCAAAAAAAAAAATTTGAGGGACTAAAAACAAAACTCGCTAATTTTATAGGGACCAAAAATATATTTTACCCTAAAAAAAAAAAGCAAGCCTCCCATGCAATTCACCTTAAATATAAATAGGGAAAAATATGTTTTTCATCCCTATAGTTTCGATCAACTTTGGTCTTTGTCTCTGTACTTTAAATCATTTGTTTTTTTTCCCTAAACTTTCTAAACCCCCAATCCATAGTCCCTGGCCGTATTAACTCGATGAGTTGGGTAACAAAAGTTACATCTTAGCCTCAACAGTGAGCCCCAAATAGCTGACTCATTTAATTAATCTTCTTTTATTAATTTTTTAATTATTAAAATAACCATAATTATGAAATTAGGTTTTTTTATCGGGGTAAAATTGCTCAGGTGAAAACCCTAATTTAGTAATTTGGGTTATTTTAATAATTAAAAATTAATAAAAAAGTTAATTAGATGATCACCCAGTTATTTGTGACTCACTATTGAGGCTGACATGTAACTTTTGTTAACCAGCTCATCTTATCAGGTTAACAGATCTCACTGATGGACAGGGACCATGGTTGAGGGTTTAGAAAGTTCGGGGACAAAAAATACTGAATTTAAAGTACAGGGACGAAGACTAAAGTTGACTGAAACTATAGGGACGAAATACATATTCATCCCATATAAATAAGTAAATAAACAATTTAATCTTACTATGAATACCTTTAAATAAATTATTTTTCTCAACAAAAAACTTTTTACTAACATTTTGTTAGGAAAATACTCTATATTTTTTAAAAGGGTCATTTAAAATAATTATAAAAAATAAGAAATATAAACAATGTTTTATTTTTGTTAAAATTAATGTTTAAATTTTTAATATATCCACTATAAGAAATATAAATAATGTTTTATTTTTGTTAAAATTAATGTTTAAATTTTTAATATATCCGATCCACTATATCTTAAGTAAATTATTTTTATAGAACTTTTATTGATTAATTATGTGATATAAAGGTATAAGTCGTAACAAAATAATCAGGGGAGAAGCCAAGATTTTAAGTTAGGGGCCAAATAAAGTTGAAGTGTGAGTCAGACTATAAATATCATTGCTAAATAAATAAAGTTGTTAAAAAGATAAAATGACTATATAAATAAAACCAAAGAAAAAACAAATAAATTCAAAGTAATTAAAAGGTTAGACTATAAAAGAGCTCTACGTTCCTTCATGTCACGAAATCTATCTATAATTAAATCCACACTAAGCTTCTTGGCAATTTCTCTCTCAATAAAGATGATGAGACAATGCTCTAGAAAGTCATCGTCCATTTTGTTTTGAAGCTTAGTTTTGATGATGTTCATAGCAGAAAAGGAACGTTCAGTAGTTGCTGTAGAAATTGGCAAAGTCAACACAAGTTTTATCAACCTGTAGAAAAGTGAATAAAGTCTACTTTCATTGTTTCCACTAACCACTGACACAACTCGAAAGTGCTAGATAATTTGTAAAATTCTTTGTTATTGGCTATCTCAATCTCAAGGTGACGATTGCATTCTCAATTCTTCTTTCTCAACTTCTGTAAAGTCTTCAGGATAGAATTTTATGGGCAAGTTTGCATATGTCATCAATTTGAAAACATCTGAAGGCTTCTCTTGGATCAAGAGTGCAACTAAGATTCAACACTCAATTGCCTTCTTATTAACTCAATTTCAATACCCTAATTAACTATATTTTATTGATTTTTTTTTTACAATTCAAATTCAAATCCTAATTGATTCTATTTTTTCCTATTCTAATTTTAATCCCTATTTCTTAATTTAAATTTAAAATATTATCCTTATCATTTAAGTCGTAAATGTTTAAAGTAATTTTGAAAAGTATAGATTAATAATTCAAATTCAAATCCTTCTTTAAATTTGGATCATATACTAAATTCTATTTTTTTAATGATAACTTTTTTTAACACTAATCCTTATATTTACAATTCAAATTCAAATCCTGATTGATTCTATTTTTTCTTATTCTAATTTTAATCCCTATTTCTTAATTTAAATTTAAAATATATTTCTTAATTTAAATTTAAAATATTATTCATATCATTTAAGTCGTGAATTTTTAAACTAATTTTAAAATAAATTAGGAATATAATTGGAAACAAAATATGGACACCAATTAACTATATTTTATTGGGTTCAATCAACAAGGTTTAAATTAGGCCTTTTTTATTATACAACTCTTATATAATTATTCAAATATATTCATTTATATATATATATATATATATATATATATATATATATATATATATATACCCCTAGTCCCTATAACCCTCCGCCCTGAAAATAATTAATGTTACTTTAAACTTTTACAACAACATTTATAAATAAAATATCTTTTTTTATAAAAAATCATAATTAAAAAAATGTAGTTAATATTTGTAAAAACTCATGTCATGGGCGTGAATACATTCTATCATGTAGGAAATATTCGCACAAGAACCTTTCATATAAAATGATATATAGTACATGGGGTGTAAATATGTAGAGAAAGATAATAAAAGAATTGAGAAATATAGTAGATTTGATAAATGATATCATGTGATGAAAAGATAAAGATAGATAATGGATGCTAAATGGGTGATGGGTGTTTATGAGTAAATTAGCAAATTTTTCCTTAATTTTTTTTAATGTCATGTAGTTTGGCCTCTAAGAAATAGAATACTTTAATATAGTCACTTCTTACTTTTTTGTTACTATAGTCCAATTATGTGTTTCTCGTTAATTTTTTTATGACGTGGTACATTTCGTGATACTGTGTCACACTATTTGTCATCGGCGCACAAAAATAACGTCATTGGGGTTGAAACCTTTCAATAAAGAAGGGGGAAGAGAGAAAAAAAAATGGAGAATAGGGAAACTCACGATTATTGGAGTTGAAGCCTTTTAAGCTATAAATTTGATAAAAATCATATTATTTTTGTGCCACAGTTTGACACTTTAGTAACAAACAGTGTAACAGACTGTCACTAAATGTAACACGTTGTAAAAAAATTAACGAGAAATATATAGTTGGATTATAATAATAAAAAAATTAAAGACTATATTAAGGTTTTAGGTTAAACTGCATGATAAAAAAATAAAAAAATAAAGATCAATTTACTAGTTTATTCGGGTGTTTATATATAATTAAAGTGTCTATTATTATTAAATAAAAAAAATGAACCATTGCAGTTAGAGACTCACGTGGTTGATAAGAGACAGCGTTTTATTTCTCGTGTCTTCCCCAACCATACACATACACTGCACACATCACAATGCGCCTCTTTATAATTACAGCGATAGTAACCGACACATCCTTTGTTTTAATTTAATTCATTCCAATCCATAATGTGCAGCATTTTCGACACATCAATTATTTATTTTCTCTGGAACAACCCTCACAGGTTGTGCCTTTGCTAAGGTTATCCCAAAATTGTCCTCCATGTTCATATCCTCAATTTTCATCCCATCTTCAAGCTTCCAATTAAAACAGTTAATTAGTGAACCCAACATCAAATACAACATCCTCATAGCTAAGGGCAAGCCAGGACACATTCTACGCCCACCACCAAATGGTGTAAGCTCATAATTGTGACCTTTGACATCAATTTCTGAGTTCAAGAACCTCTCTGGTGAAAACAAATCTGCATTTTCCCATATACTTGGATTTCTTCCAATAGCCCACACATTGACTAACACATGTGCATCTTTTGGGATTGTGTAGCCACAAATCTCCACATTTGCATTGGCTTTCCGAGGGATTAGAAATGGAACTGGAGGGTGCAATCTGAATGTCTCTTTTATCACTGCTTGTAAATAAGGAAGCCTAGCAATATCTGATTCCTCAACAGGTTTACCTTTGCCAATAATTTGCTCAAGCTCTTGTTTTGTTTTTGACATAGCTTTTTCATTTTTAAGTAACTCTGCCATTGCCCATTCCAGAGTAGATGTAATTGTATCCGTTCCAGCAACAAATATAGTCTATTAAACCACAATTAATCAGCAATTAATGGTATCAAAACTAGAGAAAAATACTTGATCTATTTCTATTTGGATCTTGTTAGAACTGGTTAATGAATGTTTTGATTAGCGTGTGGCATTTAATATTAGAGATACAATTAAGACCTGATTTCCAATAAAAATCTTCTGTCAATTGATCCACAGTTTTTAACATTTCTCTTCCTATATTGGAAACTAAATTAGTTTATTTTATTGAGTTTTAAAAATTAGTTAATTTTATTATTTTTTAATATTATTAACTAATTTCACTGTTATTTAAAAGTTAAAAAGACTTTAAAATTAATAAGCATAAATAAAAAAAATGGTTATGAATGTTTTTTTAAAATTGTAAAGCGAATTATAAAAAAAAATATAAAAATTTCTAAATGATTTCATATAAATAGAAATGAAGGGAGTATAAAGTAAAAGGAGAACTAATGAATTAATTAATACTCCCTCAATTTCATTTTATTAATCATTTAGGAAAAAAGTTTCTTTTCATATTATGAGTAGTCTTGTTTCTAGGTAAGCAATTATGTCTGTTTCCCATTAAAAGAAGTATGGAAGATTGTGCACTAAGTTAATATACTAACTACTCATTAATGTATTCATGTAAAATGAGACAAAGAGTGTGTTTGACAAGACCAATAAGTTAGTTACTAGCTTATTTTACTACCTTATAAGCTAGTTTGACCAACACAAAAATGTTTGGTAATTAGGTACTCCTCCGGTCCTATTTATAAGACAATTAAGACAAAAACACACATATTAAGAAAAGTAATTAATGCGTTGATTTTCAAGAAATTACTCTATGAGATTACAAGTTTAACCATATTTAAAATTGGACTCTACTATAATAGTAAATGTGTCACCTTAAAACCTTTAATGGTCAATAAGGGCAAAAATGAGAAAAAAAAACAATAAATGCTTCTATATTAGTGCACTTTGTCTTATAAATAGGACCATGAAAATATTTCAAACGTTGTCTTATAAATAGGACCGGAGGGAGTACCTCAAAGTAGCTTATTTTAGGAACTTTTAGTTTATAAGCTACAAGTTACTTTACCTAGCTCCTAGCATCTAGCTTGTAGCTTATTTAATTTTCTTTTATCACTATCCCTTATATTTTAATACATTTCTCTTATTATCCTTAATTTTTTTTACCTATTATCATCTATTTTTAATTTTAATGACAAAAAACCTTTCAATTTTTTACATATTATTATCTATATAATAAGTAATTTAAAAATTACGAATTAATTAAATTGTTATTTTCTTTTCACTATTTTATGAAATTATTTTATATTGTACTATTTATTTTAATTTTTAATTTAATGTTTTATCATTAAAAGGTTTAATAAGAATTTAATTATTTTTTTTAAAAAAATCTAAAATTATAATTGCATAATAATATATTTTTGTCTAGAAAAATACAAATAGAATTTATATAATAAAACTTATGTAGTTAGTCCTTTTATCAGTTAGCGGTTAACTTATCAGCTAGAAACTAACTTATGAGCTACAAACTAGTTTATCGGCTAGTTTTATCAAACACAGCCAAAGAATATGGTAAGTTAATAAAGATAATTTAATAAGATTATTATATCTTTAAGTCATTTATTTATTGTTATTCTTGTTCAGTGTGAAAAAAGGGCAAATAAAATGAAATGGAGTGAGTAATACCAGAGATAAATGTTCAATTTTGGACTTGTTCATCACTTGGCTATTCTCTTGAGCAATGTTGAGCAAGGTATTTAGCATGTCATTGTTTGTGTCAAAGCCTTGGACTTCCCTGAGCTTCAATCTTTGATCAACCAAACGGGTGAAGATGTCTATGACCTTTCCAGCATAACTAGTGGTTCGACTTTTGATGCCTTGTGGATCAACCATATTCAGAGCTGGAAAGAAATCAGCCAAGTTTGGTTTCCCACATTCTTCCATGATATTCAACACTAAGTCCTTGAAATCTCCAGCTGAACCTGCAGAGTGAACCAAATCCACAGAGAACATAGTGTTTGATAACAAATTAATTGCAGTCTTGAAAGCTGCCTTTCCAATATCCACTGCTTCACCTACCAAGCTGCTTTGATGCATATCATTGAGGAATTGTTGCAGTTTCTTATGCCTCAGGTCTTCACTTGTATCCAGAGACTTGTGGGAGAATAATTGATTATTGCACATTTTTCTTAGGTCTCTCCAGAGAGGTGAGATGGGCAAGAATGTGATGCTATGTTTGTGGTGATTGTGAACTTGCACAGCTTGGGGAATGGCTCTGTTTGATAAGAATTGATCATGGGTTAGGAGCACCTCTTTGGCCATTTCAGCTGAAGAGACTACTATGGTGGTTACTTGGCCTAGCTTGAGACTCATGATTGGGCCATGAATGTTAGCTAGATTGGCTAAGGACTGATGGGGCTTTTTGCCCAATGAAAGGAGGTTTCCCATGATGGGAAGTGGGGAAGGTCCTGGTGGCAGATTGTATTTGGGTTTGTTGCTTTTTGAAAGCAGAGAATACAGAGTGAATGTGAATGCAAGGAGGAGCATACAACTTAGGAAATCCATCTCAGCTGGGACAAGGGAGCTTGGTTCAGCTAAGGGATATTAATTGAGTTGGTGTTTACTATTAGTAGAGTTTCATATCTAAATGGCCGGCTATTTAAAGCACTATGACAGAAGCAGAAGTTATTAAAATATGCATGGGTGTTAGTACTTGTGAACGCTAGCTGTCTCTTTCTGCAACTTGGAGAAGTTAATTAGGTCTGGATCCAATATGGTGAAGGACGTACACGAAAAAGATATATAAAAAAAAGGGAAAAATATATACTTAGTCTTCCTCCTTATATTTTAAATGCTTTATTTTTTTACCTGAAATTTCTAAATCCCCAATCCATGATCCCGGACAGTTAGTGAGATCTATTAACATGATGAACGGGGGTAACAAAAGTTATATGTTAGCCTCAATAGTAGAGATAACCATAATTATAAATTAGGTTTTTTACCGGATAAAATTGTTCAGGTGAAAACCCTAATTTAGTAATTAGGGTTATTTTAATAATTAAAAATTAATAGAAAAGTTAATTAGATGATCAGTCAGTTATTTGGGACTCACTATTGAGGCAAATATATAACTTTTGTTAGCTAGTTCATCATGTTAACAGATTTCACTGACGGGCAGGGACCACAGTTTGGGGGTTTAGAAAGTTTAGAGAAAAAGAAACACAGGATTTAAAATACAAGGACGAAGATTAAAGTTGACCGAAACTATAGGGACGAAAAACATATTTTTCCCTAAAAAAATAAATAAAGAGAGAGAGAAAATGAAAAAAATGATAATTGATATAATATAAAAAGAAAGAGAAAAATAGAAATAAAAGTAAGTATTGAGGTGAGGGTATAAAATTTAACATGAAAAAATCATAATTGAAAAAAGAAAAGAGAAATACCAAAAAAAAGTCCTAAAATTAAAGAACCTACCAAACTTGTAAAGTTTTTATTGAATCAAACAACTTTAATATAACACAACACATGTAATCAATGTTATAATTCTTTGATAAAGTGTATTGCTTAACCAGTGCCCTTATATATATATAGACACTTGTTATCTTAAAAAAAAATAAAAATAAAAATGTGATAATTAATATGTTAATAAAAATTAAAGATAAAAAATTAAATGTAAAAGAGATTGTATAAGATGCGGGTGTAAAAAAATTATGATCGATATTCAAATTAGTTTCCAAACTCCATTGATGGAGGAACAAAGCGATGAGTTAACGGATGCTCCGGTAGCTCAAGGTGGTGGACAATAATCGCGTTCCATTTGTGCCAAATGCCATAAAGCACTGTGACAGAAGAAGACACTCCCCATTAATTTGTGCAAACTGAATTAACATTTCAATCAAATCAGTGTGTGGACAAAGGAGAAACAACTTGACCATTTTTTTTATCTATAATTGCTAGTGAACTCGTGGAACACAGTACTGTATATTATATTGATCTAATAATTAAATAAGACTTTGGAAGATTAGTTCATAAATTAATCACTCTGATACCGGTATATATAGCACAGGGCCGGTCAAATACTTCCGTAGGGTTAAAGCAAATTATAAATTGGGACATATTCATAAGAGATAAGAGACCTCACATATAATATAATATATATATATTAAAAAATATAAATATATTTTTAACAAATAAAAGTTAATAATATTTTTTATATTTGATATAATTTTTTTATCAATTTTAATATATAAGATATATATACTTATACAAGATTTGAGGTCTTATAATGAGTAAGGCCTAAAGACATTGTTTTAACAGCCTCCCCTTGTCCGGCCATAGCATGTGCCTGAAACGCTGGAAAATGGGTTAAACAACTTGATGGCTTGATGCCTATTTCCACTTTGTAGATATAATAAGACTTTATAATATAGTTATACAACAATAATTCCTCTTAATCAAGAGTACTGTATTCGACTAGTTATTTAACCTAGTTTATAACTTATCTGATTAGTTTATATATTTATTATTTAAGTAAAATAAAAGTGTTTGATAGTATTTAATAACAAATCACAGCGTAGAATAAGAAAATAATAAATAGAATTTTTTTATTAGAAATCACATCATTTGTAACATTAAATTCCACATCATTTAGTTAAAAAAAAAATTCACTTTTGATTTTTCATTCCATACCATGTTGAATAGGTTAGAAAATATATAGTAAAAATATTGTCCGTATTCATAAAGACTAAAGAGACAAAAACGCTAACAATACACTCTCAATCTCATATTCCTCAACACGTTAATTATGGTTGATTTATTTTTCAATAGTACATTTTTAAAATACGATTAATTTACAAAATAAGTGTTGATTTTATTAAAAATGAATTAATAATAAAAAGTACATTGAAAGTAGTACATGTTAAATGATAAATCCATTTTATTAGTATATTTTTAGGATAATTTTAGGGAGTTTTTAGTTGTATAGTATGATAATTTTGTAAATTTGTAGTTAAAATTATACATAATTGAGTTTGTTTGTATTTTAGGTGATTGTAGTAAATAATAGTAATTTTGTTCTAATTTTTTCATTAATTTGGTGTTTTTATAGGTACTGTTTGAAAAAGAAGAAAAAGAGTTTGAAAGTACATTGAAAGTATTAATAAAAATGAATTAATAATAAAAAGTACATTGAAAGTAGTACATGTTAAATGATAAATCCATTTTATTAGTATATTTTTAGGATAATTTTAGGGAGTTTTTAGTTGTTTAGTATGATAATTTTGTAAATTTGTAGTTAAAATTATACATAATTGAGTTTGTTTGTATTTTAGGTGATTGTAGTAAATAATAGTAATTTTGTTCTAATTTTTTCATTGATTTGGTGTTTTTATAGGTATTGTTTGAAAAAGAAGAAAAAGAGTTTGAAGAAAAGCATTTATGAAGTCTTTGGAAGAAACAAACACTGAATTTTAAGGCAAAAGAGGTACCAAATTGAAGAAATTACTTTCTGCCATACTTGTGTGGGAACATGGCAAGGCTTGTGTGGGGACACGAATTCTGCAGAAACATTATAAATAGATTTGTTTTAATTTTTAGCGGGGATCTTTTCCATTCTTTAAGTTTTCTCATTTCTTTTACTCGAATTCTCTCTCTTTTTCTCTCTTTCTCCTAAAGATCAAAACCAAGTGGAAGCTAGGGTTCTTGATTCAATGGAGTTTCTCATTGAGTTTGCAAATCTCTTCTCCTTTATCTTCTCTTTTGTAATGGATTGCTAGATTTTCTTAGGTTAGGAGTTGATGGAACTTGATTTGTATTTTGTGTAAGGAATTCACTCATTCAATTCAATTTTCGTTTGCAATTCAATTGCTTCCTTCTGCTTTTAATGCTTCATTTGAATTGGCCACTCAATTGCATGAACTAAAAGCTCTTCGCACAATTGGAAAATTGGGGAAAAGCTTGGATTTGAAGCAAGCAACATAGAAGATTGATTGCCTAGGAATAGGAATCATTTTTTATGTGATCTTTAGCAATTCTTGATGATAATGCATGTCTCAATTAGGTTCACCTAAGGAATTAGGGTATTTAGTTAAAGACATAGGGTTAATCTACCAAGGAATTGGATTTTAACTAGATTTGTGAATTGGATCATTGAATCATCTTTAATAATTGAATTGAATGATGTGAATACTTGCATGAAAGGAAGATTGAGTGAAATCAATCCTAACCATTTTGTCATAATTCGTATTCCAAATTTGCTGAATTCTTGTTAATTGTTCAACACTTAATATAGCTTTCTAGTTTAGTTTCTGGCTTAATTTTCTACACTAGTCTTTAGGTCATTAAACACAATTGATTTCTCCTTATTCAACTAGTTAAATTCTCTGTTAATTGGTACTTGATCCGTCAATCTCTGTGGGATGATACTCTATTCTCATTATATTACTTGTTCCGATTCGGTACACTTGCCAAAAGTGCATCAAGTTTTTGGCGCCGTTGCCGGGGATAATTTAGGATAGGAGAATTTAGCAACCCCAAACTTAATTTCAAAAACTCATCCTTGCATTGTTTGTAAATATGATCTGCAACTGTTGTTCCCTTTCAGAGAGCATTCTTTCAATTTTTCACAGAGATATTGCACCACATTTTTTGCCTCACACACCATGACTCATTGTTTGGCACTCGATTTTCATAAGGCTTCATAGAGATGTTCTATACATATTTTTAGGATGTAATTTTTGCTAGTCATTGTATAATTTAGGATGTAAATATTAGTTTGTTTTGTTTCCTTTTTAGTTTGTTTTTTTAAGTGTAATTTTGTTATCTTTTTTTCTTAGGAAAACTTGTTTTTGTCTAATGTATCCCATGACTCTTCCATTTTAATTCTACATTAGTCTCTTTGATGATAATCTCCTTCCTTAGCAAATTCCATAAGTGTGCATAAATATTCAATTTCAAATTCTGAACATCTTGGTTGATTGGAAATTCTTGATCTCTGCTTGATAATTGTGTAGAAGTCGATCATTGAATTAGTTGGATTGTAGTCACAACATTACCCTATGAGGATTTTGGACCATACACTCTAATTAATTCTTTGTTGTGTGATTGGCTACTCCTTGAGATTTCATTTTAGAACTTGACCTTTGTTCTTAATTGAAATTGTTTCTTATTTGCATCCACATGCATGATTGAGACATTCTTTTCTTAACTATTGGGCTAGATAAACCACCCTGAAAAAAAATATATTTCCCTTTATTTAGCCTCTTTGAGCCTTTTTTCCCATTCTTCTTTCTAAGATCATTACAAGCCTAAAGTGAAAAACCATTAATGTCATTCCCCTTTAGGATTAAAGGATATATGGCACATTCAAGGATGAGTTTTTGAAATTAAGTGTTGGGGTTGCTTTATATTTCTACTTGAGGGCAAGCAAATACTTTAAGTTTGGGGTGGGAAAGCAATTTGCTTTAATAATAATAAAAAAAAGAAACTGGATGTAAAAAAAAAAGGAAGAAAGAAGTAAAGCAAAGCAATTAAAAAAAAAAGCAAGTGCATTGATATATAAAAAAAGTTACAGTAGAAAAAAAAGTTCAAAAAAAAAAAGGAAAAGAAAAGATTGATGAAAAAAAAAAGAAAAGTTCAGAAAAAAATAAAAGGGGGAAGTGAAATGAAATCAAAGGAAGGAAGAGTTAACTTCATACTTAATTCTTGAGTCCATCACATATATCCTTTAATTCTTTTGGGGTTAACTAGATCCTAAATTTTCCTACCTTGTCCCAAGCCCCATTACAACCCAAATAAAAGTCCTCGTGATTTGTGGTTGCACTTATGTTTGTAGTGGAAGTTTTAGAGCATTGTCAAGCCTATGGTAATGAATCTTGAGTGGGTAGCAATTATGAGAGAAAACAGTACCCTTAAACACTAAGAGTGATGAGGGAAATACTACCTTGTGAGGGTTATGAATGCAATTCATACTTTTCTTTGTGAAACTTTTGCATATTCTATCTTGCATTGTTTCAAGTTGGACTGAGATATCATGATGGTAGGTACTGCACTTGTTTGATTTGTGATAACACTTATGCTAATTGTTTGAGGAATGGATTAGAATTGAATGATTAGTTGTGGAAAATTGTGAAGAATTGGGATGTTCACTTGTGGATTTCACCCCTTGTTTTGTCTAGAAATACTCTTGATTGAGCTTTAATTGTTTCCTTGGGGACAAGCAAAATTTTAAGTTTGGGGTTGAAATAATTGAAATGGTGATAGGCTATTTGTATTGGATTGTGACTCGCTTGGTTAAATTGTTGTTCAATTATGCGAGTTAATGGCTTGTGTATTCACTGAAAAATATTGTTTTTGAAATGAAATTGAGTTGCTGAGTTTAAATTCAATGCTTAGAATATGCTTGATAAAATGCTCATGAGAATTTTGTACCTCCTTGCATTGCTGTAAAGATATTCTCCAACTATTTGTCCCCTCTCTGAGAGTATTATTCCAAATTTTTGACCAGAGAAATTGCATCACATTGTTCAACACTTAATATAGCTTTCTGGTTTAGTTTCTGGCTTAATTTTCTGCACTAGTCTTTAGGTCATTAAACACAATTGATTTCTCCTTATTCAACTAGTTAAATTCTCTGTTAATTGGTACTTGATCCGTCAATCTCTGTGGGACGATACTCTACTCTCATTATATTACTTGTTCCGATTCGGTACACTTGCCAAAAGTGCATCAAGTTTTTGGCGCCGTTGTCGGGGATTGATAGTTTCAATATCAATAGTTCAGTGGATTTTCTAGATTGGATTCTGTTTCTATTTTTAATTCCAGTTCTAATTTGTTTTAGTTGTTCTTTTGTATGCGAGACAAAAATAAAAACAAGGTTACAGTGGAATTTGATCCAGAGCTTGAACTCCCTATAGCTCATTTGAAGAGGAAGTCTAAAAAGGGACTGCATATTGCATCAAGACAACCAAGCATTCAAGTTTCTACCACACCTTTATCTTCACCAAAGAGAGAAAGATCAAGACAACCAATCATGACTGATATGGGAAATGAAGGTAGAAGAACATTGGAGGATTACTCACAACCTCGTCCTAGAAATTCTACACCTATAGTGAGATCTCCAATTCAAGCAAACAACTTCGAGATCAAGCCAACTCTTCTCCACTTGATTCAACAAGATCAATTTAATGGACATGCATCCGAAGATCGTAATGATCATTTACATAATTTTCTATCATATTGTGAGATGTTCAAAACAAATGGAGTTAGCGATGAGGCGTTAAAGTTGAGGCTCTTTCCTTTATCATTGAGAGACAAGACAAAGAGTTGGATACTCTCACTACCACATGGAAGCATCTCAACATGGGATGATCTTGAGGCTAAATTTTTGGCCAAATATTTTCCACCTTCAAAGACAACTAAGTTGAGGCAAGAGATACTTTCCTTTGCACAAAGAGATGCTGAATCTTTACATGAAGCTTGGGAAAGATTTAAGGAATTACAAAGAAAGTGTCCACATAATGAAATACCTGAATGGCTGCAAATAAGGACTTTTTGTGATGGTCTTAATGCAGATACAAGATTTACAGTGGATGCAGCAGCTGGAGGTGCTTTGAGGAAAAAGACCCCTGAAGAAGGGAAACAATGATTGAAGGGAAACAATTGGAGGCAATGAAACAAGTTCAACTTGTGTGTGATTTCCATCAAGGGAATCATCCCAATGGAGCTTGTGATGTTCAAGATTACTTCCCACAACAAGATTCTGAACAAGTAAATTTCATGGGGAATTATCAAAGGCAACAGAATTTTCCAACAAGACAACAATTTCAGCAAAACAGTAGATTCAATCAGAATGTTGGAACAAGGCAACCTGCTACACAACAGAATAATATGCAGTTTCAACAAGGAGGATCAAGCATCCAACCATCTCAAAAGCCTGATAAAATTTCTATTTTAGAAGATGCTCTTATTCAATTGACACAACAAAATGCATCTCTAACTCAACAAACCTCTACTCTAACTTAACAAACCTCTACTCTAACACAACAACATTCTTCTTTTATGCAGGAAACAAGATCAAATTTCAAGAATCAAGAAGCATCTATCAAGAATTTGGAAAATCAAATTGGGCAATTGTCAAAGCAATTAGCAGAGAGAACAATTGGAAATTTTCTAGGAGATACAATTGTCAACCCAAAACAACAATGTAATGCTATTATTACAAGAAGTGGGAAGATTGTAGCTCCTCAACAATCAAATGTACATAAAGATGCAATTAAAGAGGATGGAAAAGAAGAAAAAGTTGATGGTGTAGTGGAAGATTGTTCACATTCAGAAAATAATGAAAGGAAAATTGAAGAATCCTTGAATAAAAGTCCATGTACATCTTAAAAAATGGAGATAGAGACTGATCAAGATACACCAAAGAGGAAATCCAAGAAACAATTATTTGAAGAAGCCGTAAAGCAAAAACCAATTTCCTCATATGCTCATGTTCCTTTTCCACAAAGGCTGTAAAAACAAGGAGATGAAAAGAAGTTTTCAAAGTTTCTGGATGTATTCAAAAGCTACAGATCAACATTCCATTTGTTGAAACATTAGAAGAAATGTCATCTTATGCAAAATTTATGAAAGAACTCCTTTCAAAGAAGAGAAAAATTAAGGAGGATGAAACTGTTGCATTAACAGAAGAATGCAGTGCAATTTTGCAGCGGAAGTTACCTCAAAAGCTTAAGGATCCAGGATCATTCATCATACCATGTGCTATTGGAAATGTACAGATTGGAAAGGCTCTTTGTGATTTAGGTGCAAGTATCAACCTAATGCCATTGTCTATGATGAAGAAACTTGGGATTAAGGAAGTCAAGCCAACCATGATGTCACTACAACTTGCAGACCGATCTATCAAATATCCATATGGTGTGGTTGAAGATTTGTTGATAAAAGTATACAAATTCATTTTTCCAGTTGATTTTGTGGTTCTGGATATGGAAGAAGATGCTGCAATACCTCTCATTTTGGGCAGACATTTTCTTGCAACAGGAAGAGCTTTAATTGATGTTCAACAAGGTGAACTCATGTTGAGAGTTCAAGATGAGAAGGTGATATTCAACGTCTTTGAAGCTATGAAACATCCAACTGAAGATTCTCATTGTATGAGAGTGGATATCATTGATTCTTTGCTTCCAAAATTTCTCAAGAAGCATGATCTTGATTCTACCTTGGAGCATGTGTTGATCACTTCTAAACAAGCAAGATCTAATGATAATGAGAAAGAAGTGAATGATTGCCTAGCACATTTGGATGCTAATTCTCCTTTGCTTATCAATGTTCCCCCTAAGGAAGAGTTAAAAACTAAAAATAAAGAAGTGACTCCAAAAGTAGAGTTGAAGCAATTGCCATCTCATCTTCGCTATGCTTTCTTGGTGAGAATAACACTTATCCAATGATAATAAGCAGTGCACTAAATGAACAAGAAGAAGAGAAGTTGCTGTGTATTTTGAGAGCTCACAAATCAGCTATAGGGTGGACAATTTTATATTTGAAGGGTATAAGTCCTGCATTCTGCATGCATAAAATTCTTTTAGAAGAAAATTTCAAACCTGTTGTGCAGCCACAAAGAAGACTAAACCCAACCATGAAGGAGGTTGTTCGAAAAGAAGTCATCAAGCTACTGGATGCCGGTATCATCTACCCAATTTCAGACAGCAAATGGGTTAGTCCAGTGCAAGTAGTACCAAAAAAGGGAGGTATGACAGTAATTGTGAACGAAAAGAATGAGTTGATCCCTATAAGGACAGTTACGGGATGGAGGATGTGCATCGATTATCGTAAACTTAATGATTCTACCCGTAAGGATCATTTTCCACTGCCCTTTGTGGATCAAATGTTGGAAAGACTTGAAGGTCGTGCTTACTACTGTTTTCTTGATGGATACTCCGGCTACAATCAAATTGTAGTTGATCCTAAGGACCAAGGAAAAACAACTTTTACTTGTCCTTATGGAATCTTTGCTTATTGCCAGATGTCGTTTGGTTTGTGTAATGCGCCTGCAACATTTCAAAGGTGCATGCTAGCCATTTTCTCTGATATGGTAGAAAGATTCATTGAAATATTCATGGATGATTTTTCTGTATTTGGTTCATCTTATGATAATTGCTTGTCTAACCTCTCTTATGTTTTGAAAAGATGCCAAGAGATCAATCTTGTATTGAATTGGGAAAAATGTCACTTCATGGTGCAGGAAGGTATTGTTCTAGGACATAGAGTTTCTTCAAAAGGCATTGAGGTAGACAAGGCAAAGATTGAAGTGATAGAAAAACTTCCTCCTCCAATAAATGTTAAAGGAGTGAGAAGTTTCCTTGGACATGTTGGGTTTTACAGAAGATTCATTAAGGATTTTGCTAAGATCTCTAAACCCATGTGTGATCTTTTAGAAAAAGATGCAGTATTTGATTTTAATGATTCATGCTTAACTGTATTTAAAACATTAAAAGATAAATTGATTTCTGCACCTATAATCACTGCACCTGATTGGAATTTGCCATTTGAATTAATTTGTGATGCTAGTGATTCTGTTTTAGGACAAAGGAAAGACAAACTTTTGCATGTAATATATTATGCTAGTAAAGTTCTCAATAGTGCTCAATTGAATTATGCAACAACTGAGAAAGAACTTTTAGTAATTGTCTTTGCCTTTGACAAATTTCGTTCATATCTGATTGGTGCTAAGGTCACAGTTTATACTGACCATTCGGCTTTGAAATATCTTTTGTCTAAACAGGAAACAAAGCCAAGATTGTTGAGATGGATCTTACTCCTACAAGAAGTTGACTTGGAAATTAAAGACAAGCAAGGCAAGGAGAATCAAGTTGCTGATCATTTGTCAAGACTTGATATAGAAGGAGTAAACAATGATGGAGTGCCTATCAAAGAAGAATTTCCAGATGAAAGACTGTTTTCTGTGTCTCTCACTCCATGGTATGCAGATATGGCTAACTTCAAGGCTGCATATATCATTCCAGAAGGTTGGACATGGCAGCAGAAAAAGAAGCTTTTTCATGATAACAAATTTTACCTTTGGGAAGAGCCATTTATTTTCAAGATTGGAGTTGATGGGCTGATTAGAAGATGTGTTCCTCAAGAAGAACAACAACAAATATTGTGGCATTGTCATAATTCAGATTATGATGGACATTTTGGTGGAAAAAGAACTGCTGCAAAAGTTCTTCAATCAGGTTTTTTCTGGCCTACTCTTTTTAAGGATTCCAAATATGTAGAGAGATGTGATAAATGTCAGAGGAGTGGTAACATTTCTAAAAGACTTGAATTGCCCCTTACTAATATTTTGGAAGTAGAACTTTTTGATGTGTGGGGTATTGACTTTATGGGACCATTCCCATCATCCTACTCCAATGAATACATATTAGTGGCAGTAGATTATGTTTCTAAGTAGGTGGAAGCCACTCCAACAAGAACCAATGATGCCAAAGTTGTCATTGCATTTATTAAGAAACACATCTTCTCAAGATTTGGTGTACCAAGAGTTCTCATAAGTGATGGGGGCTCTCATTTTTGTAACAAACAACTTGAAAGTGTGTTAAGTAAGTACAATGTCAAGCATAAAGTGGCCACACCTTACCATCCACAAACTAGTGGCCAGGTGGAAGTTTCAAACAGAGAATTGAAGAGAATCCTAGAGAAAGTTGTTAGTAGTTCAAGAAAAGATTGGGCAAAGAAAATGGATGATACTCTTTGGGCTTATAGAACAACTTTTAAAACACCTATTGGTATGTCTCCATATCAGTTAGTGTTTGGAAAAGCTTGTCACTTACCTTTGGAATTGGAATACAAAGCTTATTGGGCAACAAGGATTCTGAATTGTGATTTCAAAGAAGCTGGTGAAAAAAGAATCTTGCAATTACATGGGCTAGAAGAATTTCGTCAGTCAACTTATGAAAATGCTACCATTTATAAGCAAAGGACCAAGACTTTTCATGATAAACAAATTCTGCAGAGAAGCTTTTATCCAGGACAACAAGCACTTTTGTTCAATTCTAAATTGAAATTCTTTCCTGGAAAATTGAAATCTAGATGGTCTGGTCCCTTTATTGTGAAAGAAGTATCACCTTTTGGAGCTATTGAAGTCCAAGATCCTTCATCTGGAAGGACATTTAAAGTGAATGGTCAAAGGCTTAAAATATATCTTGGAGGTGAAGTTGAAAAAGGGAATTCAATTGTCACTTTAAATGATCCTCCATGAATTGAGCATTAATGCAAAACCAGTAGTTGTAGCAATAATTTTCTGTTTTTCTTTAATAGATTAGGAACTTAGTGTTAATTCATAGGATTTGTTTTGTTAGAAATAGTTCAATTTTAGAGAATTAAAAGTACTGTGATAGTTTGCTACTTGTTTGATTGTAATTACATGACTAACAAGTGGTATTGTATTGCAGGAAATTGAAGAAATTATGCAGATGCCTTGAAATGTTTCTGTCAGGATCGTGTCTTCACAAGCTTGCACTCATGTGGGGACACGAAAAATTTAAAAGCAAATTTGAAGAAACTCGTGACAGTAGGTGCTCTCTGTGTAAGTTTGGTGAGGACACCCTTTATTCATGTGCAAACACGATTTTTGCACTCCAAAATGGCACTCAAAGCTGACATCAGCCATCACCTCTATTAAAAAAAACAAACAAAAATAAAAAAAATTTAAAGAAAATAAATTAGTTTTCTTTTTCTTTTTTGTGTGGAAAATTAAAATAAAATTGAAAATTTTCCCTATTATTTATTTTCCTTCTCCTATACGCTACCCCCACTCCCTGAAGCCACCGTCTCTATTTCATTTTCCCTTTTCTCATTCCAAAACCCACTGTCTTCTTCTTCCTTTTTGTGCATCTTCATTCAAATTAAATCATCTTCATCTTCCCATTCGATAACGCTTTGTCCATTGCTTCGAGTTCATCATTTCTCATTGTACATTTCGCGTTGTGCATCGTCATTTTGCAACCTGTTCATCCATTCTCTGTTCTACGCGCTGTTCATTCGGTTCCTGCTTTGTGCACAATTTATCCCTTACCCAGCATTTCTCTTCTCACATTCTTCTCTGTTTGCGCTTAGAGCGAGTCTTAATCCATTTTTCAATCCATTCGTTGTTCATTGCACCGTTCATTCTCGCAATTCCGTTCCTATTCCTTGCTCGCGGTTTGGTGTTTACTGTAGGGGGTTGTTCACAAGTTTAGTGTGTTCACAGTTTTAGGGCCTCACAGGTACATTTTTTCTTTCCTTTTTCATTTTAATAATTGAAATGGTGATAGGCTATTTGTATTGGATTGTGACTCGCTTGGTTAAATTGTTGTTGAATTATGCAAGTTAATGGCTTGTGTATTCACTGAAAAATATTGTTTTTGAAATGAAATTGAGCGAGTTTAAATTTAATGCTTAGAATATGCTTGATAAAATTCTCATGAGAATTGTGTACCTCCTTGCATTGCTGTAAAGATATTCTCCAACTGTTTGTCCCATCTCTGAGAGTATTATTCCAAATTTTTGACCAGAGAAATTGCATCACATTGTTCAACACTTAATATAGCTTTCTGGCTTAATTTTCTGCACTAGTCTTTAGGTCATTAAACACAATTGATTTCTCCTTATTCAACTAGTTAAATTCTCTGTTAATTGGTACTTGATCCGTCAATCTCTGTGGGACGATACTCTACTCTCACTATATTACTTATTCTGATTCGATACACTTGCCGAAAGTGCATCATTAAAGAGAATATTTTATAAGAAAAAAAAAACCAAGGCTTTTGGTTTTGTTCTCTTCATTAAGTAAAAAAACTTTTTTTTTAGTGATGTGAGTTTTCTTAATTATAGTCGGTGATGCGTGCAGTTTTTGTCTTCAAAACAAAATATACCTCGATTTAAGAATGCTTTGCTTTTCAGGTGACGGTGCAAGGACCCATTTTGCCCACTATGGCTCCCTCCGTCTAGCACGGGGATCAATGTTTGTTAAATAAAAATGGCACGATTAATGTTAGATTTGGAAATAATAATAAAAAAAGAAATAGTGCACATGAAGCATTTTCAACTTAAATTAATATATGGTTGTTGACTTGTTGTGTAAATTATCAGTATTTATTTATATAACACTTTTTTTCAAAAATTTGTTTTCTTGAATAGCATATATATAGAAAATTGAGGTTGCTCATCAGATTTGATTGATCCAATGAACTCAAAAATATATACAAATCAAATTAATCAAATTGATTCGAATTAGTTCGATCAATTGGTTCTCACTTCACTCTAGCTAAACTTAAACCAAATAAATTATAATCGACTTAGGTTTCAAATTTGTTTTTCAACTCAAACCAATTTGATCAATGGATCAACTAATTAATTTTTTTTAATTTTAAATTTATATATTTTGAATTTTAGTATTTAAAATTATCTTCTACTTTTCTCTTTCTTTCTTCATTTATTTCGATCTTTTTATGATCTTATTTAATAAAATTTTTTAATTAATCATACTTTATTATCACATTTTAGATAAAGAGTTAACTATGTGTTGGTGGTGGAAATTTCATTAAGTATTACTATCAGCAGAATCCATTTGAAAGTTTTACATTTATTTTTCGAATCATAAAAGAATTTTTTCCTAATAAAAGAAGGATTAAGTTTGAATTTCCAATTGTTTTTTAATAGTATAAAAGATTTCAAATGATAGGTGAATTCACAGAAGTGTTAGACAATATTGAAGGGAAAATTCTAATCACAGTTATGAAAGGAAATTCGAAAATAAGCATTCATTCAAAATTGGGATTATAATTGAAGACAAAAGTCATTCGAAAAAGTAAAGAACATATTAAGCCTATTTGGGTGGAACTTCTGCAGAAGCACTTCTAGGTGAAAAAAAAATAGCATAAATCAAAGAGGTAAAATGCATTTAACTTCTCCATAAGTTAAAATTAGTTACTTTTGGAGAAGTTAAATGGGAGCTTTTGGAGTAGGTGGTCTACAAAGATTAATTTTAACTTATGGAGAAGTTAAATGCATTTGACCTCTTTAATTCATGCTATTTTTTTCACCTAAAAGTAATTCTACATAAGTTCCACCCAAACAGGCTCATAATTTAGTATTGCTTGAACTACAAGGGATGTTCTTTTGAATTACAAAGGAAAGGATAAAAATACAAGTAAAGGGATTCCTCCTAACTAAAAGTCTTCATCACCGGTTCTTTCGATAAAATAGTAACCAATTCTTCTCTTCTCCTCGACTGTGGGCTTCAACAAAAGACAAACATCCCCCACAGTCTGCAAAAGAGGAAAACACCCCCATGGTCTTCTTCCTCCTTCCTCATCTTCCTCCTTGTAACATCCTGAATTTCATTAAGTAAAATAAAATAAAATAAAATAAATAAAGTAGATGAAATAAATGATAAATAATAGAATTAATATTATGAGTAGTCTTATCCATAAAGCTAGTTTAAATTTAAAAAGAAGATAAGGGGGGTTGAGGATGGGCCCAAGCCCATATAGGCATTTTAGTAAGGAGGGGTTATCAGTTCACCCTAATCCTTATTCTTCAAATCGTGAGAGAGCGAAACGCGAAGGAGGGGAGAAACCAAGTCTCAAGAGGAGGTTGTTGCAGAGTGATCATCAAGAATCAAGAAAGAGTCTTCCTTGCTATTCGATCTTCACTTCAAGGTACGGTGGGGGAGAGGGTGCTACTTGTATGTGCATGTGAGAGTGCTTGGATAGTGAGGGCAACCATAAGACCCTCTAAGACTTTAAATTCGAAATTGATATATGTGTTTTGAGTATTGTATGATGAGAATCTGTCGTTTGGTAATTAAATGTATTGTTCTTGATGAGTCTTGATTGAATTGAAGAAGGGTAGCGAGAATAGCGAAAAGGGGCAAATAAGGGTTTAATGATTTGGGATTTTGATGGAATAACTGTATAATCATTTTAAAGATTGGTGTTTTTACCGAGTTTAGTTGATATGAACATATATGATTAAAGTATAAACAATGAGGATTGAGTCGGGATTGAATAAAAGGGTTCAAATGGGGGTGCATGATGATACATATAACCATTCAAGTTTCAACCAAGTATCAGTGGTAACATAACCAGATTACTAATAACATTCAAACATGAAAATTACAAACCAGCATAAATGCATAACACATTAACACATTGACCAAATTACTAATTAAAGATCATAGGAAAATTAGTCCTAAAATTTCTTGATATCATGAAAATCATAAACACTATCAGTAAAAAAAATCGCGTTTTTTATATATATATATGGGTTTGGTTTGGTTCGGTTCGGGTAACGAGTTTGGATCTCCTAACCCATTACCCGAACCAATAGTCCTCGATTCTAATTGGTTCGGACCCGAATGAGAAAAAAAAATCCGAACCAATTTGAATGGTTCGATTTGGTTCGTCGGGCTCATCGGATCGATCCGAACCAATGAACACCTTTAGTCCTTACCAAATTCTCAAAAGAGTCGGCAATGTTGCCTATCAGATTGCTTTACCTCCACACTAGTCAACCCTTCATAATGTTTTTCATGTTTCTCAACTCTGGAAATACATTCATGATCCTTTGCATGTAATTGAGTCGAATCATCTTGAGATTAAGGAAAACCTGACGATGGAAACCATGCCAATGAGAGTTGAGGATCGGAGGGTGAAACAACTTCGAGGTAAAGAAATTCCTTTAGTTAAGGTAATCTGGGGAGGACCTACACCCGAGAGTGCTACTTGGGAACTTGAAGAGAAGATGAAGGAGTCCTATCCAGAGTTATTCGCTTCAGGTAAAATTCGAGGACGAATTATCTTTTAGGAGGGGAGAGTTGTAACATCCTGAATTTTATTAAGTAAAATAAAATTAATAAAGTAGATGAACTAAATGATAAATAATGGAATTAATATTATGAGTAGTCTTATCCATAAAGCTAGTTCAAATTTAAAAAGAAGATAAGGGGGTTGAGGATGGGCCTAAGCCCATATAGGCATTTTAGTAAGGAGGGGTTATCAGTTCACCCTAATCCTTATTCTTCAAATCGTCAGAGAGCGAAACGCGAAGGAGGGGAGAAACCAAGTCTCAAGAGGAGGTTGCTGCAGAGTGATCATCAAGAATCAAGAAAGAGTCTTCCTTGCTGTTTGATCTTCACTTCAAGGTACGGTGGGGGAGAGGGTGCTGCTTGTATGTGCATGTGGGAGTGCTTGGGTAGTGAGGGCAACCATAAGACCCGCTAAGACTTTAAATTCGAAATTGATATGTGTTTTAAGTATTGTATCATGAGAATCTATCGTTTAATAATTAAATGTTTTGTTCTTGATGAGTCTTGATTGAATTGAAGAGGGGTAGCGAGAATAGCGAAAAGGGGCAAATAAGGGTTTGATGATTTGGGATTTTGATGGAATAACTTTATAATCAGTGTAAAGATTGGTGTTTTTACTGAGTTTAGTTGATATAAACATATATGATTGAAGTATAAACAATGAGGATTGAGTAGGGATTGAAGAAAATGGTTTAAAAGGGGGCAAAAACGCAGTACAGTCGCGTTCTGCGACACTTGCGCTGCAGCGCAAAGTGAAGCGTGGCCCTCTGGAATCTGCGCTGCAACTTGCGCTGAAGCGCAAGGTGAAGCGCGGATCATAGATTTCTATTTTGATGTAATTTTGATGAGTTCTTTTCAGGTGGAGGATGATCTTCCTTAACACATGGAATTAAGATTAATATGTATTTAATATAAGTGTTATTTTGTGGAATTGATGATATTAAGTTGAAAGTTTAAAGTGTGTTGATTGTGGTATGAATATGATGATATGAATATCCCATGTGATGTTAGATGTTTATAATATTGAGATGTATGATGGTGACGTATTGATGTATTGAGTTTATGATGATGATGTATTGATGTATTGATGTATTGAGTTCATGATGATGATGTATTGAGGTATTGAGTTTATGATGATGAGGTATGAGATGTGTGATGATGATATATTGATGTATCGAGTGTATGAGGTATGAGGTGTATAATTATTATATATTGATGAGTTGAGCATATAATGTGTGTTGTGATAATGATGATATAATGATGCATTGAGCATGCGATGAGTATTATGATCATGATGATGGTGATTAATGATGTTTATGATGATTTATGATGAGGATGACTGATGATGATTTTATGATGATGATAATGATGATGATGTACTTGTTATTATCATGTTGATTATGCATTGAGCATAGGAGTTGTTGTACTTGAGATACACAAGCCCAGTTAGGGGTGGAGTGTAACTCAGGGATGTGATTATACTTGAGATACACAAGCCCAGTGAGGGGTGGGGTGTAGCTCAGGGAGGTGATTGTACTTGAGATAAACAGGCCCAGTGAGGGGTGGGGTGTAGCTCAGGGAGGTGATTGTACTTGAGATATACAAGCCCAGTGAGGGGTGGAGTGTAACTCAGGGAGGTGATTGTACTCGAGATGCACAAGCCTAGAGAGGGGTGAAGTGCAACTTAGGGAGGTGATCTGTTTTGGGTGTGCATGATGATAGATGAACATGCAATGTATTTAATGATGTTGTTGATGATGTTTTGGTGTGCATGATGATAGATGAACATGCAATGTATTTCATGATGATGATTGATGATGTTTGGGTGTGCATGATGATTGATGAACATGCAATATGATTAATGATGCTGTTAAATTATATTATATTGTTATAAGAATTATTGATGAGATGAGTATTAAGTATTGAGGATGTGCTTGATGATTTATAAAGTGTGATTCATATAATTGTGATGAGATATGATGTTTTGTAATAAAGGTGTAAGATGTTCTGTGTATATTATTACTTGATGAGTGTGAGGAAAATATGTGGGTGAGGATAGGGTAGTCTCCTATGTGTATGTATGAGTTGGTATTCTTTTCCTCACCGTTACATTGTGGTTAATTTTACAGGTGTTGATGATGACACGACTGGTGTCGAGTAGTAATTGAAGGGAATATCGCTCTGATACTTGTGACATCAGGGCATACCGTTGGGGTTTTTACTTTATGTTTTTAGTTAGGAAGAGATTTTGTAAACTGCTTGAGTGCTTTACATGGCCAGTAGGTTATTTTGATGTTGATTCCGCTGCTTAAAATATTTTGAAACATCTGGCTGCTATTTCTATTTTAAATGAGTTTACTTTTGAAATAAATGACGTTTTATACAGTGAGAGTTGTGAACCTTCTTACCCGATGTGGAACATTACTTCTCTTATATTTCAATTTATTAATTATATAAGAGTTTGGGGTAGAAGGGTGTCACACTCCTTCCTAAGCTTGGATGTTGTATTAGGATATGGAAGATGTTAGAAGTGCCACAAAGGACATAGGCACTCCTAACTGAAGGAGAAATCAAGAGCATTATTAGGTAAGAATGCTTAATAAATTCCCTATTTTGACTATAACATTTGACCCAAAGGATCATTAGGAAGAGTTTGAAAATCTTCTAACATTGGCCATTACGTCGACCTAATCAAACAATGAAGTCACTCGAGATTAGGTCGAACGTAATAGCCAATATCAGAAACTTCTCTATATTTGAAGTAGGGGATAAGGAGAAGAAGAGTGGTTTAATCGAAAGAAGCCTATTTGAAAAGGAGAAGAAAGAAAGAAGATTAAACTTCTTCAAAGATGAATAGGGGAAGATGAAAGAAGAATGGAGTAAAGGTTCTGCTATGAGAAGGGATGAAGAAAGAATGAGGAATGTAACTCCATTTATAATGAGTGACCATGGACGGTGAAATAAATGCACAGTTGAATGGTCCAATAACTGAAAAGGAGTAAAAATGTAAGATGATTGGACCTCTATAAATACAAGAAACGTATAGGATATGAACAGAGACAAGAATAAAAAACATGGGGAAAAAGGATGACCTATGATAATCTGCCACGTGGTATGTATTGAAATAGGCGCATATAACATCAAAATTGTGAATATATGAGAATGTGTATATCAGGGGCGAATTTCGAATTCAACAAAAAGATAATTTGAAATAAGTTTTAATAAAATTTTTTAAGGTCTGGAGGCATAGAAAAAGCTCTTTGTTTTCGAATAGCTCCAAGCAGATAATGGGACTAGATTTCTAGTAAAGGAAGATTTCGAATAAAGACTTTTACACTTGGTTTTTCTTGAAGTTTTTGAAGAAAGTTCGAAGACTCAATGAAGAGAAGCAAGCACGTGGAAGACATCTGATGGAATGAAGACACCTGTTCGGCCAAAGATTAGGCAGATAGAAATTTTTTATACGTGTCTGTTGTAAGTTAGTTTTCCGTTAGAGGTAAAAGTTTATAAATAGGACAAATTAGCAAGTCATAGGGATGAAACATTTTTTACTCTGCATACTACGATGGTACTCGAAAAAAGCATATTGTCTACACATATTTACAGACTACTTGCTATCCCGAGAAGATTCTAAAAGTATGTCAGTATGAGATTCATCATTTTATGTATTGTTCATTGTTATGTTCTAATTTACTTATTTAATTTACTGTCAAACCATTTTTTCTTTTCCTACTTTTACTTCTTAGTGCACTTAATTTTATTGAAGCTACCAAAAGGACTTGATTTCAATCCCAGTTTGATTCATAGGAATCTTTAACTAAAAATCACCACAAACACTATATAAAATTATATTTGAAGAAAATGTTAAATATTAATCAAAAGCAATATTAATATTTGAAATTATTTTAAGTAATGTTTAAAATAATTAAGAACATGAAATCTTTTTTATCTTATAATAATATAAAATTTAAAATTTTAATTAAAAATAATGTGAAGATGAAATTTTAAAAACTCATAATAATATACGTTTTGTTTTAATTTAATGACTTGAATCAAACTAATATGATTTTAATTGAATTGGTTTAGTTTGGATTAACTAGAAAAAGAATTCAAGAATCTAATCAATTTAAACAAATCAAATAAATAAATAAAATCTGTATTGATTTTTTTATCTTAAATTTGAATCAAGCCACCCATAACATTAAGTAAACCCCCATATATGTGACTGATTTTATTAGCTCCATGCTCTTTAGTCCCTGAGATTTCAAAATGTATTCGTTAATTATTGAATTTTATTTTTATCATTTACTTTAGTCCAAAATGATTGACGGTGTTAATTGAGTGCTGATTGTCACATTGAATGACATAATGGATTCAAATTAGTCCCTATAATATTAAGATTAATTCACATTAGTCCCTAAAATTATCTTGTCTATAGGAAGACAAGTTCTTAGTAACATTATAGAGAATAGAAAGTCTTGGCTTCTGTTAACTGTATCCAACATAGAAATGTTTAGTTCTAAGTTGGTTATTTACCAATATTCCTTGAAAATTAATTTAAATCGTCCTTACTAAATCCAATGCTTTAAGTAATATATATGCTCATTTAGAAAACAAGGTTATATAAAATTCTATATATCTCAATAATCAACAAATTTAACACGGTAACAACTTAAAGATGGTAAAATATAGCTCTAGTTCATTTTCTCTAAGTGTAATTTCTCAAATGTGACAATCAACATCAAATCTAGAAAACTTGCATAACAATCACATTTGAGAAATTGCATTTAGAGAAAAGGAACTAGATCAAATTTTACCATCTTCAAGTTGTGTAAGTGTTAAATTTGTTACATACTGAGATATGTAGAAATTATATAACCTCGTTTTCTAGATGAGCATTTAAAGTATTGTATTTGGTAAGGACGATATCAACTAGTTCTCAAGGAATATTGGTAAACTAGTGTCCAACCCGTGTGATGCACAAATTTATTATTCAAATAGATTATATACTTTAATAAGATATTTAACCTGTTCAATATATGAAAATATTAACTAATAAGAAAAAAATAATATTTAATTTTATACTTGTTTGTAATTTAATGTTATAATGAAATAAAGAAATAAAATGGAATTGGAAACATGAAATAGTCAAAACTAATAATTACAAATAAACACTATCAACAATATTGTTTCATTTAAATCTTTTGAAACACTTCCTTGTAGACTATATTTTTTTGTAACATTACAATACTTAAAGTTCTAATCATATATAAGAATTCTAAGTCCTTGTCGAGATTTAACCATAGATATAGCTATAATTGACCATGCGAAAATATGGGCCTTGGTAAATACACACCAACATGTGACAATGTTTGACCTTGACTTTTATTTATGGTCATAGCAAAGTAAAGACACAATGGAAACTATATTCGTTGAAACTTTAATGGGGGTGAGATTATCATATGGAATTAAATTCATTTAAGGAATGAAAACCTTTGTTCCCAAATGTGTTCCTGTAATGACAATTGCTCTAATAACATTAGAACGTAACTGATCAACTATTAATTTTGTTCCATTGCATGTTTGTTGTGATTTTTAGTAAAAAATTCCTATGAATCAATATAGGACTAGAATTAAGTCCTCTTGGTTGGTTCTATAAAAATTAAATGCATTAAGAAGTAGAAGTATGAAAAAGAAAACGTTTCAACATTAAAGTAAATAAGAAACTGGAAAATTAAGAATGAAAAAAGTATATTAAATTACGAATCTGAGACTGACATACTTTTGAAATCTTCTCAAGATAGCAAGTAGTTTGTGAATGTTCCTTCTTCGAACTTTTGCTTCAATTTGAACCTTGGAGGTAATGTCTTCAGAAAACTTTGTAAAAAATGACTAAGTTTTAATCCCTTACTCTTCTCTTCTCTTCGAATTCATCTTGGATTGATCAGAATGTCCATCTTTCGAATTTCAACCTTCAATTGTAGATTCGAATTTTCATAACTATCTTCGCATTTCTTTTTAGTCTTCACACGAAAAATCTCTTCTGTTTTCTCTTGTCATGTTCTTCTGAACTTATTCTCTCAAACTCCTTTTTTGAATTTCTCTTTAATTCGAAAATCTCCTCTAATTTATCCTGTCATGATCTTCTGAATTCACTCTTTCGAATTCTTCTTCGAATTCCTCTTATGAATTTGCCTTTGGTTTTTTACCTCAACGGCTTTTATTTTGCTTCTGCCATATGTCACACTTTTCTTGATCACCTTGCATGTACTCTGCATTTATGAATGTCTACTCATTTCAGTTTTGACTTGTAATAACCGCAGGAAACACTAGAAGGGGGGTTGAATAGTGTTTTAAAATTTTTAAGCTAATTTATGAAAACCTTTTCGCAAATGTTATCAATTGAACTTTAACAAGTTATTGTGAAAAACTTAGTTGGGTGATTAAAAGATTATCAGAGTTATGCGGTAGTTAAAAACATTCGTTTTTCATAAAACTTACTGACTTTGATAGAACACGTGAGCGTTCTATCAACACTTCAGATGGTTTAATAAAACATCTCTTAATACTTAGTTTAAATATTGATTTTGGTTACTTCCTGAAAAATTATGTTAATAGAGAACTTGTTGAACCTTATCAGAAGGTTCAGTAGATACTCCCTTTTTCAAAAATAATTTTGCTTAAACAAATTAAGTTTTGCTGTGTAAAATATAAATTCACTTTTCAGACCATTCCTTAGTTAGTAATAAACAAGTAATAACAGAATGTAAAGAGTTAAGAAAAGAGAGAAATTTACATAGAGAATTTATACTGGTTCACCACTAACTCAGTGAGTTACATCCAGTCCCAGGGCAAACCACCACTAGATTTTCCACTATCTGAACACAAATACAAGTATTCTTTTATCCCAGCCTATTCAGGCTTACCAAGTATTCTTTGTTATCAACTGCCTCTCTAGGCAACTTAGTGCAGTATTCTTTCATCCAAGCCTTTCCAAGCTTAACGAGTATTCTTTGTTATCAACTGCCTCTTCAGGCAACTCAGTGCAATATTCTTTGTCAACCAAGCCTTTCCAGGCTCTGACCGATTATTCTTTTCTATCAAGCCTCTCCAGGCTCTACTCAAGTATTCTTTTCTATCAAGCCTCTCCAGACTCTACCCGAGTATTTTTTTCTATCAAGCCTCTCCAGGCTCTACCAAAGTATTCTTTCTTCCTCCAAGCCTCTCCAGGCTCTCAAGAGTATTCTTTCTTCCACCAAGCCTCTCTAGGCTCTCCAGAGTATTATTTCTTCCACCGAGCCTCTCCAGGCTCTCATACACTTAACGTGTTTACAATTAGGAATAGAATTTAAGTTTCAGCGAAACTTAAAATTCAGTTTTATTGTACATAGGGATTACTAAGCAAGACTCAGAATACAAAGATTGAGTGCTAAGTACAAGGAATGACATAGATACAAGTGTATAAATTTAGCTCTTATTCATCTCGGTAGGTTCAGAAGGTTGGCAGTATATGATCTGTATTGAGCTTGGCCAATTTCTTCTGTGAGCTTGATGTATGCCATGATATAAGTATAGATGATTTAATATCCATGGTTGCCTCCTTGTTGCCAATGCCTTATGAATATATCATCTTCATGTTAAGGCTGACTTCCTTCTTTCTTCCTCTCTTGAGGTATCTATGGGATCTCTCCCAGTTCTTATCTGTGTTCTGTCTTCCTTCAAGGTCAGAGGCTTGAGGCAAAAGCTCTTTTTCTTCCCCCAAAGGGGCGACTCTCCTCAAATTCATATTTTTTAGGCTATTTATATGTCTTGACAAAATATAGCCGTTGAGAAGTATTTTGACTTTACCGTTGAGAAGGTATGAATGATGGTCTTCAAGTCGTTGTGAAATAGCTTCTCATTTGGTAGCTTCTTTCTTAAACAGATTAGGTGTGCAGATGAATTAGTTCTGACACATTGCAGATAAGCTCTTTTATTCTTGAGAGATTTTCCTTGATCTTCAGTGAGTTGATGTTTCTCTCTCTTGGTCTTTCTCCTTTCCTTCTTTCTTCTTTATCTTTTCTCCGAGAGTGAAATTTCCACTATAGCAAGTTGGCTTAGCCTCTCTCTCTTTTCTTTTCAGTATGTGAAGTCTGTGGATAAAATAGAGATGATTTTTAGCCGTTGTGCTTCTTCTTTATCCATAATGAAGTTAGATTTTCTTCCCGAAAAGACTTCGGACTTCTGATGGCATGTTGCAGAGTTTGTTCAGAAGTAGGTGTACAGCAGCGCTGACCTATCTCTGATCACTATTAGCTTTTCTACCTTTTTGTCCTTTTTCTTTCTCGAACAGAGTTTCTTGAAATAAAGAAAATAGCTTTTATTTCTATTTCCTTTATGGATGAAGGCACAAGAAATTTAGATAATTTTCTAGTTGTTAATCAACCGGTCTTTGCCTTTGTTGAGACTTCTCGATGTTCAAGATTTATCCACGTAGTCAGAGAGTTGAGAGTCTTCATATCTTCAGAATGTTATATGACATGTTTGTCTTCTTCTTCTTCTTCAGATAGTTTGAAATGCCACATCATTGCATTCATAGAGTATGTGTTTGGTATATTCACTTTGATCATGCACATACTTTCAGAGAGTTGAGTTACTTCAACATAGATTGATTCTCCTTCTGATTGCTTCTTCTAGATTTGCTTTCTCTATTCTTCATATTGTTTCTTCGTTGTTTTTCCTTATTATTGATGATCTTCCATGAGCCTGATTCTGATGTTCATTGGTTGATTCAGCATGTTGATCTTTTCTCAGTTTCCCTTGATTATCTTCAGATAGTTGCTATGATGGAGGATTTCTTTCCTTCTGAATGAATTTCTGTATTGCCACTTAAGAGTGTTGAGAATCAGAGAGTTGTGTTCTTTCTAATTTGCGATCTTCTTGAAGAAGGTCTTCATTTCATCTTGCAGATGTATTTCTTTCTTCTGTTTATATGCTTTCAGCAGGTTGATCAATTCTTCAGATAGCTTGCTGCGTTGTTCTTCTTTTTAGCTTGCTACTTCTTTCTTCTTGTAGCTCATGCTTCTTTCTTATTGTTCTTCTTTCCGGTCCTAGTTCTTTTCTTCTAGTCTTTGGTTGGACATCTTCAGAGAGTGCTCCAATGCTTTCTTCTTCTTCTTGATCTCCTTCAGTAGGTTTCTCCTTTAAGCAGGTTGCTTCTATTCAGTTCCTGAAACACACAGACAAATACTTTTCTTAGTAGCACCTGTTTTCTTATAGTCTAATCTAATTTTTTACTCATTAAAACCAAAGATAATAAGTCTTGAATCTAATTTAAATATTTAAATTAATTCTGAGACTCAACATTCTCCCCCTTTTTAATGATGACAAATTAGATATGACTAAACAAATATAGTGAGAGATTTAAATTAAAGAAGGTTTATATAAGTTTTCAGATAAATTTTATTAAGAGTGAAAACTTGTGAAAGCTCCCCCTAAACTAGACGATTTTTCTTCTGAGACAAGTTTAGTTATATTTCTCCCCTTTTTATCAAACCTTTATCTTTTACCGGATAACTTTCTGGAAGGATTTTCCTTTCTTATTACCCATTTTTCTTTCTGGAATTTTATACCAACTATGGAGCTGCGTTTCTTATTACCAACCATTATCTAACTGTGAAGATATGTTTCTTATTAACAAACTTTTATCCAAGCACTTAAGTTGTTTTCAAATCAGATTCAGATTTTGCAGTTAAGTTTGTTAGTTGTTTAGTTATATATTTTCTCCCCATTGTGTCATTATTTAAAAAGGTGGATTAATGCTGACTCTTTTAGTATCTTATCAGATTAAGCAGATATATTAAACACATTTACTATCGAACCAAGCAGCCTATGTTATTAAAAGAGATATCTAGGGAGTTTAGGTTGACGAGACATATCTGATAAGACTCGACTTATCTTCAAAAACAGTTTTGTCCCTTGCATTTTCTAAGATTGTTTTTTGTACATCGGCAGTATAATCTTGATCTTTGTGCTTTCCAGCTTTTCTGGCTTCTTTTCAATCAGGAATAGTGATCATCATATCTAGTCTCTCAAGAGTAGAGACTGGCTTAGTAACTCAAGCAACAGCCACCTCAGCAGTTCTGACTCACAATTTCAGCAAGTTCATTGAGAACTTTATTGAACAGGTTCAGAAGCTAGGAGTGATTCCACCTGATCCACTTTTATGGATAGAATTGCCTTTTGATGATCGGCTTTAGGTTTTCTTTATGATCTGTTTGCTGAAGACATACAAAGAAAATACCTTTCTCAAACCAATTTGTTAATAGTCAGAAAAATAAATATTAAGTATATTCTTATTAAGTTTTCTTTCTTTGAATACGTTATTTATCTTTGATAGGGGCTCCCCTCAATTTGATATTTCTTTATGAAAACCACTAGACTTGAAAATTTTGATTAAGAAAATATTTCTTTCTTTTAACATTGGTTTTTAAAAACAATATTAAGATAGTTATCTTTTGATAGATTAAAGATTTGTCTTATTAACAGCTTAATCTATTTTAAGGGTTATATAAGTTATGACATAGACACATATAAAGTTAATATCACACACATGAAATCAGAGAGTATAAGACACACATAAAGTGAACTGTGACAGACATTTTGATTAAACACAGGAAATTATCAAAGGAATAAACACAAAAGACAAGGTTCTTTCGAATAAATTAAGAACTATCAACACGCAAGGTCTCAGCAGCATTGATACTCTCCCTTTCTGCCTTCAGCTTCAGTAACTCCTTTTGAGTTTCTTTCAGCTTCTTGGTTAGTCGATTCACGCGCGCATGCTGCCTTTTTACATTATATGCAGCAAACACCTTACGAATTCTTCCCTGAACACTTAAATGAGCAAAGGCTCCTGTCCTTCTTTCTTTGACCTGAGATGCCACAAGAGAAATTTTAGTTTCCCTGTTCTCCAAGGCTTCTTCTTTGTCAAATAGAGCTTGATCTATCTGTACGTACATAGCCGGAGTGAGAAATGAGGGAGGTGCTTGATCAAAGAGATTGTTCATTGGATAGCCTTTGTGAATCAGGATTTTCATGATTAAGGTGTTGTGAGGGAAAAGGTCTTTGATACCCAACTCTTCTCTAAACATCATCTGGTACAATATAATCCATGGAAGGCTGATTTTTCTTTTTGTTAACAAGTGTCCCAACACAAACCTTTCCAGTTCGTTGATGTAAGAGACATCTCTTCCTTTCGGAAGGTGATAAGTGAAAATCATGTGATAAATCAAAGCACTTTTTAGTTCACTTATCAAGGATAAAATGATATTTTTGCCCCAAATTAATCCTTTTTTATTTAATATTAGATAAATTGTATTTATTAATCTTGAATTTGAATTTGATGCTATTTTGATATAAATTGTGTTGATTTTTGCAGAATATTGCAAAGATTTGATATAAAGGAAATATAACATTAGATAAGGGAGATATCTGCAAGATTTGAAGTGTATTTGAAGGCAATTAATGAAGATTGGAAGATTATTTGTGAGCAATAATGAAGATTTGAAGATTATTTGAGAGCAATTAATGGAGATATCACTGCCAATTAAAGAAGGATTCTGCAGACAACCTTCCCAATTAAATCCAAGATGCTCAATAAATGCAAGATCTCAACAAGGAAAAGGGAAACAAGGAAAGACAATCAACTAAAACCAGTCTCGGGGAGAAATCAAGTTAAAAAGAGAAAGATTGAAGATGTGCAACTCGTGTCGCGCGCTTCACCCTTCGCTGCAGCGCAGATGAAGCGCAACCATTTTGACTTCTACGCTACCACCTGCAGCGCAGGTGAAGTGCAGAACGCATGATTGCTTGCCAAGGTTCCATTTTTAGATAGATTTCTCCCCAATCTTCTTTGTCTTTCCTTAACCTACAAATAGGACCTCATTGCACCAAATCAAGGTGTGCACGATTATTGCAATTCAGTTATATTCCAGTGATAATGCACCAGTTCTAATTTTAGAGTAGGAGAGGAGGAGCGCTTCACAAGGATATAAGATGGTGACAACATCTTCGGTGGTTTGTATGACTACCTTGTGTAGTTAACTCTCCATTAGGATTGAATGTAATCGATTTCATTCCCAAGTGTATGTTGAACTCTATCTATTTATTTATGCAGTTCCCTAGCTATAATATTGGTAATCTTGTTCTGTGCTTAATTCCTAACTTCCACGCTTGTGCCGGAGTTATAGGCTAGTTTGTAATTAACGTTACAACTATGACTGAGTTTGGGGGAGCCTAGACATAGGAAACTCAACCTCTGAGTGAATGAGAATACTCGGTTAACCAGTGACTGAAACATGGGTGTTGTTAATGATTGATGGGTAGTGTGAGTATCCTAATTAAGGGCATCTAAAGGATTGGCATGGTCTAATGGATCGATAGCAAAGGATTAGTTGATTGTCAATCCAGGAAGCGAAACATGGATGTATTCTAATGAGTGATGGGTAGTTATATTACTCTAGCGAAGGTGCGTACAGAGGAGTAGGCCTCGTTTATCAATTAGTTCTTTTACAAACAGAATAAAGAAAGCAAAATAAGTCGAGGGTAAGTCTGTTGCTTGGGAGAACCCGCATGGATTACCTTTGAGTGTGAGTGGTGCTTGGTAACTCGGGGTCTTAGCAATATAGTTTGTCTACAGTGTTATAGTTCAAAGTCTATAAATAATAGGTAGTCTCGACATACATGAGGGGTGTGATGAGATGAAGTTCAATCCTAATCCACGTAAAGCGTCTCTAACTCTTCCTTTCTATTTTTGTTACTTATTAATTTGCAATTTATAATTTCCACGCACAATATTGTCACAAATCTGTTATTTGTCTCTTGATAAATTGACCACGAATATACGCGAATTGACCGTTTCCTGTGGATACGATAACTCTTCTTACTATTGTACTACTGGATTTTTTGTTCGCTTGCCAGAAACCCACCAAGTACTTTTGGCGCCGTTGCCGGGGAACAGTTTCCAATTCGTGTAGACCTTGGCGGTCTAATTATCAAGTCATATCTATCTTAGGATTTCATTTATTTATTCTTATTATTATTTTAGAAAAAAATTATTATTTAGGAAATTTATAGTATTATTAAAATTCTCTTCCACACTTACCCTTTTCAAGTTTTCTTGTTTATTTTTTTGAGAGGTCAGGTGTCCCCCAATCAATTACAACTTGATCCAGAAACAGAAAGGACATCAAGGAAGAACAGAAGTAGAAACAAGAGAAAGAGACGAGGGAGAAGTCGAGAAGAAAACAAAAATATTTTATTATTTTATTTTAATTATTTTTTTTAATTAAAAAATTATTATTATTATTATTATTATTATTTTATTCTTATATAAAAAAATTATTATTTTTTGTTATTTTGTTCTTCTCATCTGAGCTAACATTTGTATGAGTTTCTTGATTATTTCTCTTGAGAAGACAGGTAACAAAAGAAAAAGGGGCAAGGATAAGCTTAAGGAGACAATCTCAATACTCTCTGTTCAACTACCCCAAGTGAAGTAAATGTTGAATGGCTTCTGAATGGCAAAATCCACCAAGAAGAACACTTGGAGATTATAAAAATCCATCAAGAAGAACCTTTGGAGATTATGTTAGACAACAAGAACCAGAGTATTTCTCCCATACACCGACTCAAGGTAACTTCTCTAATTACAACAATTATTCTAACAATTTTTCACAAGATTGGGGAAGTTACCAGAATTAGAATTTTGGATGGCACCAAGATGATGTTTCACTCCGCATGCAACCTTCTTTTCAACAACAGCAAAGTTACTCAAAATATGATGAGTTTTTGGAAGAACTCAATCGATACAATATACAATTTCAGAAGGAGAGAGAAGAAGCAAGAAGAAAAAATGATGCTTTGATAGCGCAGCTAGCAGAACAAAGGGAGTTAAGACTTCAGAAGGAAAGAGAAGAAGCAAGAAGAAACACTGACACCTTGCTGGAGCAATTAACAGAAACAGAAGCCAACCAACAGTCAGAACAAATCTAAGCAAGGCATTCAGATAGTGACAATTTTATTAAAGAAAAGTGGGATGAATTTATACAATTTCAGCTGTATTGTGAAAGAGAAGGACTATTTGCTGACCTCGTACTAGATGAGATAGACAGTATGATCAACTGTTGGAACAAGCAATTTTCAGCAAATGCACTACCCAACCCTGAAGAACAGTGTGACGACATTGTTCAGCTGATAGGGAAGGAAATCAATGACAATTTGGCTAATGAAGAAAGTGGAGCAGAAGTAGAAGAAGAAAGAGAGGATGAAACAGAAAAGATGGTGCTTGAAGTAGAGATTGACTGTGAAAGGGAGAAAGAGAACAACACATATGAGGGTGTACATGAAAAAGATCAAGAAAATGAAGAAAAGATTGAACAGGGAAATGGTGAGACAAAGCCCGAGGAAGAAAGGGAAGTAGTACCAAGACCAAAGACCTTGCCTTATCCAACCAGTCCTCCAGAGGAAGATCAAGAAAGGCATGGTACAAGTGATAAAACTTCCAGACCTCACAAAAGAAAGGCCTGCAATCACACTAACCAGGACAAGGCAAAGAGAAGAAAAGTCAAGCTAGAATCAAATTTAGAGCCTAGATCCAGATTGAAGATCAAGTGGTCAGGTGTGTTCCATATCAAAGACCCCCCTGAAGCAAAGAAATTGAGAGAAATCAATTGTAAATCATCAAAGCTTCACAGTATAGGTTGTTCCAAAGCAAGATTATGGGGAGGTATATGGGCCAAAGAAAGGAAGGGTGCAGCTCACAAGCTCATCAAAATATTTCAGTTTTAGCCACCTTTAGAGAACAGGCGTCGAGCTAGAAGACGTTAAACAAGCGCTTCCTGGGAGGGAACCCGGAGATTTTTAAGTTTTTAATTGTTTCCAGTTTTATTTTGTTTTTGTTAGGATTTTTCATTTTTTAGGATTTAGGAAATTTTCAAAATTGATTGGAATAAGTTTGTGAAAAATAAAATTTTTAAATAATAGGAAGTATTAGAAAACGTGACTGAAAATTGTAAAATTACATTCTGTTTTCTGCGCTTCACCTGCGCTGTAGCGTAGGTAAAGCGCATGAATGCAATTTTAGTCACTGTCTTCTGCGCTTCACTTGCGCCGTAGCGCAGGTGAAGCGCAACAGTACGAAATAAAAAAAATCTTTTGTTTTCTCATGTACTGTTTCTCTACTTCCTAAGCTTTTCTTTTCACTTGTTCCACTCACAAATCTCCATCAATTTTGAAACTTTCAAGTTTGATTTTTACCAATTGAAATCTTCATATACTCTATGATTTGAATTTTAGGATAGCAACTTTAGGATTATGAATGTGTATAATGTTGATAATTGCTATCTTGAATATGATTATGATTGTGTGGAACATGAAGAACAATTTGCTGAATTAAAATGCTTTTTGTTTTGTAAGTTATTAAATTTGAAAGTGTTATGCTCTGTTTCTTTCAAAAATTTTAAATTTTCACTTTCCATGGATTAATTGAATGCTTGCAAAACAAATGAGTATATTCTGTTTTTAGGAAGTCATTACCAAGTGCACTGAAATTTTGTTGTGAAAATATTAATTCTTTGAATTATGCATGCGAATTGGTTAATGATAGGCTTCCATGTTCTTCATGAATTGATATTTGCAATAAGGCATCATTGAATTAAATGTGTTGTTATTTGACTTTTCAGATGTCAGAATTAAATTGTTGGTCTTTCCCGTGGCTTTAACTCACGAGGAGAAGGCATTGTGAAGAGGATCAAAGAATATGGTCCCATGAGAATCAAAAGTTCACAGACTGCTGCAAAGTATAAAGACTAGTTGACCTCAAACCAATCAGGAGTACTAGACCCATACCCAAGCATGTTGCTTGAAGAGTTCCGGATATTCTTGCAGTGGCCTGGGGACAGGCCTATTCATCCAGGGGGAGGTGGAGCAACAACAGGACAAGGACTTACAGGATACAGAGGATGAAGATTGATACTAGTGTTTTCTTTCTTTTAATATTTCTTTTATTTTCTATTATTTTATAGAAACTTTTTTTAATTAGGATTTTTTGTATGTCATTTTTTTAAAATTTTTAGAATTTTTAAAATTTTTAGGACCTTAGGAATTAGGATTTAAGGTAACCTTTTCAAAATTCTTTGTAATTAAGTAGTTTAACTAACCAGACTAGGAAATATGATAGGATTTTGTGATTAATTCCATAATTAGTTAAGTTTAGGATACTTCTCAGGAGAACATATCAGGATAGTTAATTAAAACCAGGAAGTGCTTTATCAAGGAATTTTAGCCAATAACCGGTGAGCTGTGAGCCCAAACACTGAAATTGAGAGCTTTTCATCGTTGCTTGTCAACTGTTATTGCTTGAGTTTCTGAATTTTGTCTTGTTAGTGGAAGATATGGAAGTAACAAAGACATGTTTTGTGATTATAATATTTTGCTCGGTGCCAAATAGCCAACCTTGATTAAATGTTTCCATTTATTGATTGCCCAATTGAGCCTTTAATATTTCTTTTGATGCACCCTAGCCATACTCAATGATTATATCTTGTCCCTTAACACTTGGGATAGAGAGCAAGGTGCACCACAACAACATGGGACAAGAGGTTGGTGAAATGAAAGGTCAAAGAGATTCAAAGAGCAGGCACAAGAAATCACAAAGAAGAATACTCCCCCACAAATAAATTATCTATGTTATTGTTTATATCTAAAAAAAATCTGCACAAAAAGTGTGGAAATTGAATAAGTTGGGGAGTACTTCTTCAAACAAAGAGGCCAGCTGAAAAAAGGTGACAATTCAAGAATGACATGGTAGATGGAGAGAAGTCCCAAGCACAATCACAAGATGCTCTCTATCCAAAGTGTTCATTGCATATCTAGAAAAACCATAATTTCTTGATAGCCCAACCTCATTACAACCAAAGAAAAGACATTTTGATCCATGTTAACTACTTGCAGGTTCAGATGTTGGAAACGACTATCAATTCTAGTTGTTCAACGGTGGTGAAAAAGATTGAGGGAAACACTTACCCGTGAGAATGAGAGATTTTATTGGTTTATCACTTATTGCTTTAATTTCTATTTTTGAGAAGTTTGACTGATGTTTGTGTTCTATTCTGATTAAGGATTGATAACATCCCTTAATCCTGAATTTTTCTTATGTTTGAAAGGTGACTGTTACTTAACAAGGAGATGATGAAAAGTTTCTTGAATTTGTTTTTGAATTGTTTGAATTACACAGGGGATATAATTGATTTGTTGATTACAAAGAGGTCTCTTACTTGAGGACAAGCAAGAAGTTAAGTTGGGGGGTATTTTGATAAGTGAAAATCATATGATAAATTAGAGCACTTTTTAGTTCACTTATCAAGGATAAAATGGTATTTTTGCCCCAAATTAATCCTTTTTTATTTAATATTAGATAAATTGTATTTATTAATCTTGAATTTGAATTTGATGCTATTTTGATATAAAGTTTTGATATGAAGGAAAGATAGCATTAAATAAGGGAGATATCTGCAAGATTTGAAGTTTATTTGAAGGCAATTAATGAAGATTGGAAGATTATTTGTGAGCAATAATGAAGATTTGAAGATTATTTGAGAGCAATTAATGGAGATATCACTGCCAATTAAAGAAGGATTCTGCAGACAACCTTCCCAATTAAATCCAAGATGCTCAATAAATGCAAGATCTCAGTAAGGAAAAGGGAAACAAGGAAAGACAATCAACTAAAACCAGTCTTGGGGAGAAATCAAGTTAAAAAGAGAAAGATTGAAGTTGTGCAACTCGTGTCGCGCGCTTCACCCTGCTCTGCAGCGCAGGTGAAGCGTAGCCATTCTGACTTCTGCGCTGTAGCGCAGGTGAAGTGCAGAACGCGTGATTACTTTTCCAAGTTGCCATTTTTAGATAGATTTCTCCCCAATCTTCTTTGTCTTTCCTTAGCCTATAAATAGGACCTCATTGCACCAAATCAAGGTATGCACGATTATTGTAATTCAGTTATATTCCAGTTATAATGCACCAGTTCTAATTTTAGAGTAGGAGAGGAGGAGCGCTTCACAAGGATTGAAGATGGTGACAATATCTTCGGTGGTTTGTATGGCTACCTTGTGTAGTTAACTCTCCATTGGGATTGAATGTAATCTATTCCATTCCCAAGTGTATGTTGAACTCTATCTATTTATTTATGCAGATCCCTAGCTATAATATTGGTAATCTTGTTCTGTGCTTAATTCCTAACTTCCGCGCTTGCGCAGGAGTTATAGGCTAGTTTGTAATTAACGTTACGACTGGAATTGAGTTTGGGGGAGCCTAGACATAGGAAACTCAACCTCTGAGTGAATGAGAATACTCGGTTAATCAGTGACTGAAACATGGGTGTTTCTAATGATTGATGGGTAGTGTGAGTATCCTAATGAAGGGCATCTAAAGGATAGACATGGTCTAATGGATCAATAGCAAAGGATTAGTTGATTGTCAATCCAGGAAGCGAAACATGGATGTATTCTAATGAGTGATGGGTAGTGGCAGTGCTCTTGCGAAGGTTCGTCCAGAGGAGGAGGCCTCGTTTATCAATTAGTTCTTTCACAAACGGAATAAAGAAAGCAAAATAAGTCGAGGGTAAGTCTGTCGCTTGGGAGAACCCGCATGGATTACCTTTGAGTGTGAGTGACGCCTGGTAAATCGGGGTCTTAGCAATATAGTTTGTCTACAGTGTTATAGTTCAAAGCCTATAAATAATAGGTAGTCTCGACATACATGAGGGGTGTGATGAGATGAAGTTCAATCCTAATCCACGTAAAGTGTCTCTAACTCTTCCTTTCTATTTTTATTACTTATTAATTTGCAATTTATAATTTCCTCGCGCAATATTCTCACAAATCTATTATTTGTCTGTTGATAAATAGACCACGAATATACGTGAGTTGACTGTTCCCTGTGGATACGATAACTCTTCTTACTATAATACTACTGGATTTTTGGTTCGCTTGCCAGAAACCCATCAGAAGGATGCAACAATTTAGCACAGAGAGAAGAACTCTAGGAACATCCAATAGATGAGAGTCCTTAGAGGGACCACAACGCCTTTCACCAAACAGCAGATTATCATATTCCATTACTTTTCCACGATAGGTTTCCCAGTGTCGGCAGAACTTATCTCCTTTTGAGGAAACACCAATCACATCAGCCAGCATATTGCAGTCCATAAATAGTGATTTCCTCATGACCATAGTTTTAATTCCGTAATGTCCTGGTGTGGAAACAACTCCTGAGTTGTTCCAGAATTCCAGAACACTTTCCTCGTGCAATGAAGAGGAGATAGTGTTAAAGAATGGGATCTAGCCAACTGCATCAAAATACTCTGAGATATGGTGTCCTGCATCTTCAAACTCAGAGAGACAAACCATTCTTGAAGGAATGATTTTCTCATTGATCCTTGATGAATCAGAACCTTGTGAAGTAGTGGAAACAGTAGCCATTTGATTTGAGTTTTGAACTGAGAGATCTAAGGTTTATGAAAAATTCAGCTTAGAGAATTAAAGTGAAATTCTTACGATAGTCCCCTTAGTCTCTATAAGTAGGCATGCTTGAAGCATAGATGAAGGTGGTTACATAAACTGAACGGTTAGGAGAGATATGCATCGTGCTGCTTTGAGGAGACGATTGATATTCCATTAATTCACAAAGATCCAGATCAAAATAGAAACTATTTTATTTTACAAAAATCAATTAAAAAAATTTTTGATAACCAATTTTCAGCAAGTAATTATATAGCACATACAAAAAAAGTTCATTTTTCAAACATAAGAGATTTCATGCTATTCATATATAACACATATAGGTTGAGATAAGAAGGATGTTACCGCGAGGGAATTTTAATTTGAACATGCTATCCTTATTCTCGTCATGCCCTTCTGAATGTTGCTTCAGCAGCTTCAATAATGAGCTTTAAGAGAGTATTCTCTTTTCTCATTCATTTGATCTCAGAGTTGCTTCAGCTTGATGAGGTTTCCAACTTCTTAGGATCTACTCCTTCAGCATTGTTAGATGCTCAACCCGAAGGTGAGCTCTGATACTAACTGTAATAACCACAGGAAACACTAGAAGAGGGTTGAATAGTGTTTTAAAAATTTTAAGCTAATTTATGAAAACCTTTTCACAAATGTTATCAATTGAACTTTAGAAAGTTATTGTGAAAAACTTAGTTGGGTGATTAAAATATTATCAGAGTTATGAGAAAGTTAAAAACATTCATTTTTCATAAACTTGCTGACTTTGATAGAACACGTGAGCATTCTATCAACACTTCAGATGGTTTTATAAAACATCTCTTAATACTTAGTTTAAATATTGATTTTGGTTACTTCTTGAAAAATTATGTTAATAGAGAACTTGCTGAACCTTATCAGAAGGTTCAGTAGATACTCCCTTTTTCAAAAATAATTTTGTTTAAACAAATTAAGTTTTGTTGTGTAAAATATAAATGCACTTTTCAGACCCTTCCTTAGTTAGTAATAAACAAGTAATAATAGAATGTAAAGAATTAAGGAAAGTGAGAAATTTACAAAGATAATTTATACTGGTTCACCACTAACTCAGTGAGTTACATCCAGTCCTAGGGCAAACCACCACTGGATTTTCCACTATCTGAACACAGATACAAGTATTCTTTTATCCCAGCCTCTTTAGGCTCACCAAGTATTCTTTGTTATCAACTGCCTATCTAGGCAACTCAGTGCAATATTATTTCATCCAAGCCTCTCCAGGCTTAACAAGTATTCTTTGTTATGAATTTCCTCTTCAGGCAACTCAGTGCAGTATTCTTTGTCAACCAAGCCACTCCAGGCTCTAACCGAGTATTCTTTTCTATCAAGCCTCTCCAGGCTCTACTCAAGTATTCTTTTCTATCAAGCCTCTTCAGACTCTACCCGAGTATTCTTTTCTATCAAGCCTCTCCAGGCTCTACCAGAGTATTCTTTCTTCCTCCAAGCCTCTCCAGACTCTCAAGAGTATTCTTTCTTCCACCAAGCCTCTCCAGGTTCTCAAGAGTATTCTTTCTTCCACCAAGCCTCTCCAGGCTCTCCAGAGTATTATTTCTTCCACCAAGCCTCTCCAAGATCTCATACACTTAACGTGTTTACAATTAAATAGAATTTAAGTTTCAGCGAAACTTAAATTTCAGTTTTCTTGTACATAGGGATTACTGAGTAAGACTCAGAATACAAAGATTGAGTGCTAAGTACAAGGAATGACAGAGATACAAGTGCTAGAACCAAAGGAAACACTAGAAGGGGGTTGAATAGTGTTTTAAGCTTTTTGATTGTTTTTGGAAATCTTTAATTTAATTCATGAAGATGAGCAACGTTCAAAACAAGTCTTAAGATCAGAGATAGTTAAAACGTGCGGAAGATAAGAAAAACAAAGTTTCTTCTAAAGCTTAAGATTGTTTTAAACAGAGGCTTCTCAAAGTATCTTCTGAAGATTATTACAAAGAGTATTTTCAGAACGGTTTCTGAAATACTTTAGACGACTAGAGGTTGTCTGAAGTCTTTTTCCGATTTCTGAACTGATCTCTTTCCAGACTCACTTCAGAGAATTTATATCAGAAGTTCTTCAAGAAACATTCTTTGTATTGCTTCAAATGATATAAGAGACATCTCATGTTTTGTTCATATGATTGATCATTTTATTGAAATAGTTGTGTTAAGTTTATTATGAAAAATACTTTTCAATCCCCAACATAAATATGAAAACTGGAAATAAAGAGATTAAAGGAAAGAGAACTTAGGCACAGAATTTATCCTGGTTCACCCACAAACCCGTGAGCTACATCCAGTCCCAGAGGCAAACCACCACTGGATTTTCCACTTTCTGAATTCACAGATACAAGTATTATTCACAGTCTCTTCAGTCCAACACAAGTATTACTTTGTTTTCAACTGCCTCTCCAGGCAACTCAATGAGTACAATCTCTCCAGACATCACGAGTACAGTCTCTCCAGACATCACGAGTACAGTCTCTCTAGACATCACGAGTACAGTCTCTCCAGACACAAGTATTCTTTGTTCCACCAAGCCTCTCCAGGCTCTCAGACACATAAAGTGTTGAGTAGTTTTACTACTCAATCCAAGTTAGATGTTCGCCAGAACCTCTAAACTTAGATTCTACTTGTACATAGAGATTACTGAGTACACACTCAGGATACAGACATTACAAACTAAGTACAACGATAGACAGTGATACAAGTGTTTGAATTAAGTACAATCCCTGTCTTTCTATGAGGAATGCATCCTCTGAGAGTATGCTAACTAAGATGTGAAATGATATTCCAACCTTGTTCTCAAACCATTAGTTTCCATGGGCTACATTCTCACCCATATCATAGGAACACCAAGGTATATCAAAGCTTCAAACCGTACCCAATTTGATAGTCATTTGTTCAGCATGATTGCCTTTCTAACAATACTCTCACTTGATCAAATAGACCAACTGAACAACCTAACTAACTGACCAGCTAGTCAGTAGCCTGATTGAGAACCAACTCTCTGATCAAACTTCGTTGACATCTTCATCATCCACATAAGCTCAAGTCAACTCTTGTTAATCATAAGGCATTCAGCCTGATTAACTAGTTTGATTCTGTTGATCAACAATTTTGTCTGACTGACCAATAGGTCGGCAGCATCTTCAAATTCAATCATGAGGCTATTTATATGTTCTGATGAAATATAGCCGTTTGAAGATGATTCATAATACCGTTGAGATGTTGATGATGTGGCTCATATAGCCGTTGTGTAATAGCTTCTCAAACGATTGCTTCTCCTTAAGCGAATGAGTGTTCAGACGATCTCGTTCTGACACTTGATATTTTCTTCTTCATGAGAGATGTTTCTTGATATAGTTCTGTGAATACTCTCTTTTGAATCTTCTTCTTTCTGCTTTCATCTGTTTTCTTTTAGGAGTGTCTCTTTAGGAGATATCCGTTGAATTTGTCCTTTTGCCGATTTTGTATATACTCCTTTTTCATTTGCTCCTGACATCATATCTTCTTTCGGTGTGATGTCTTGTTCAATGGTCGTTGCTTGCAGATGATAAAATATGTTTGAATTAAAATATTTCATTCAAACATTTTTCTTTGTTGCTTCTGCTTAGTCTCCTTAGCTTTTCTTCTACTTTCTTTCGGATTGGTGATGATGATATTTCTGTTGTGATATCACCGTTTAGAGATAGCATTGAATGGTATTCAATCCGTTGTGAGACACGCTTCTGGGTGTTCTGACAATTCTGACAAAGTACAACGTTGGTGCTGCTATAAAGCTGCCACCGTTGTTGCTGCAATTTCTGCTTTGCAGAGATTTCCTCAGTGGTGTATGAATTTCAAAGGTACCAAGAAAGGTCTCTGTGACTTTGCCAATTTAAGCTTTGAAAGTGTTGCGTGTTTGTAGAGAACGACTTTTCTTCAGCATACTTCAGAGAGCAAAAGTCTTCGTTGTCTTCAGTGAGTGTGCCACGTCGGATCTCAGACGACTTCAATATTTCAGACGAATATTGACACTTCAGATAGCTTCTAGTCTTTCAGACAGCTCCGTTGCTTCAGACAGCTTCTTTGCTTCAGACAACTTCTTTGCTTCAGACAGTTTCTTTGCTTCAGACAGCTTCTTTGCTTCAGACAGCTTTTTGCTTTAGATAAGAAGATTGTAGTTTCATTCTTCTTAGTATTTCTTCTTCTTCTTTCTTCTCCATCTTCTTCTTCTTCTTGTATCTTGTATCTTCTTCTTCTTTCATGTAGATAAAGATGTTGAATTGTATGTACTTTAGTCAATCATCTTTCTTGCTTACTTTTGTTCGGTCTTCTATGATTTTCTGATTGGCAGCAGGTGTGGATGCAGTAGGTCTGCTTATACAAATCCTTTTGTTGCAGGCATTGTGGAAAGTCTTTGCAATATTTCCTTATTTATGCAAGACTTTAATCGAGGCAAAAAAGCATGTCTAGCTTTATCTACTGAGTGAGTGATCTTCATGTGCTTTACACTTTGCAATGTCTTCAAGAAGTCATTTCTTGATTCTGATATGTTCAATCTTGAGACTACTTCATGTTGTCTTCATTTCTTCAGATGATGGTTGCACTTCAGATAGGTGTATCTTTGAGTCTTCACTTCTTCGAGTTTTTAAGTAGTCTTCTATTCTTCAACTCTTTTCAGATAGCCTTCGAGTCTTCAACTTGGTTGTGGATTACTCTTCTTCGGATTCTGCACTTTGTTCTTCTGATCCTTATCTTCTGATTCTGATCAAATCTTCTTCTTCTTCTAATGAATATTTCAACCTGAAACACAATCAACAAACCAATACCTTTCTCAGTAGAATCTGTTTATATAATATAATCTTATTTGTTAATCATTAATATAATCTTATAATCTTATTTGTTAATCATTAAAACTTAAGGATGCTAAGTCTTGTAATCATGTTTAAATACTTAAACCTATTTATAGACTTCACAACAAGTGTATAAATTTAGCTCTTATTCATCTCTGTAGGTTCAGAAGGTTGGAGGTATATGATCTGTATTGAGCTTGGCCAATTTCTTCTGTGAGCTTGATGTATGCCATGGTATAAGGATATATGATTTAATATCCATGGCTGCCTCCTTGTTGTCAATGTCGTATGAATATATCATCTTCATGTTAAGGTTGACTTCCTTCTTTCTTCCTCTCTTGAGGTATCTCTGGGATCTCTCCCAGTTCTTATTTGTGCTCTCTCTTCCTTCAAGGTCAGAGGCTTGAGGCAAAAGCTCTTGTTCTTTTTCTCCCGAGCTCTCTTTCTTCCCTCAAAGGGGAGACTATCCTCAATTTCATATATTTTAGGCTATTTATATGTCTTGACAAAATATAGCCATTGAGAAGTATTTTGACTTTACCGTTGAGAAGGTATGAATGATGGACTTCAAGTCGTTGTGAAATAGCTTCTCATTCGGTAGCTTCTTTCTTAAGCAGATTAGGTGTGCAGATGAATTAGTTCTGACACATTGCAGATAAGCTCTTTTAATCTTGAGAGATTTTCCTTGATCTTCAGTGAGTTGATGTTTCTCTCTCTCGGTCTTTCTCCTTTTCTCTTTTTTCTTCTTTATCTTTTCTCCGAGAGTGAAATTTCCACTTTAGCAAGTTGGCTTAGCCTCTCTCTCTTTTCTTTTCACTGTGTGAAATCTGTGGATAAAATGAGATGATTTTTATTCATTGTGCTTCTTCTTTATCCATAGTGAAGTTAGCTTTTCTTCACGAAAAGTCTTCCAACTTCTGATGGCATGTTGCAGAGTTTGTACAGAAGTAGGTGTACAACAGCGTTGACCTATCTCTGATCACTATTTGCTTTTCTGCCTTTTTCTCCTTTTTCTTTCTCGAACAGAGTTTATTGAAATAAAGAAAATAACTTTTATTTCTATTTCCTTTCTGGATGAAGGCACAAGACATTTAGACAATTTTCTAGTTGTTAATCAACCGGGCTTTGCCTTTGTTGAGACTTTTCGACGTTCAAGATTTGTCCACGTAGTCAGAGAGTTGAGAGTCTTCATATCTTCAGAATGTTGTATGACATGTTTGTCTTCTTCTTCAAATGCCATGTCATTGCATTCGTAGAGTATGTGTTTGGTAGATTCACTTTTATCATGCACATACTTTCAGAGAGTTGAGTTACTTTAACGTAGATTGATTCTCCTTCTGATTGCTTCTTCTAGATTTGCTTTCTCTATTCTTCGTATTGTTGCTTTGTTGTTCTTCCTTGTTATTGATGATATTCCATGAGCCTGATTCTGGTGTTCATTGGTTGATTCAGCATGTTGATCTTTTCTCAGTTTCCCTTGATTATCCTCAGATAGTTGCTATGATGGAGGGTTATTTTCCTTCTGAATGAATTTCTGTATCGCCACTTAAGAGTGTTGAGAATCAGAGAGTTGTGTTCTTTCTGATTTGCGATCTTCTTGAAGAAGGTCTTCATTTCATCTTGTAGATGTGTTTCTTTCTTCTGTTTATATGCTTTCAGCGGGTTGATCAATTCTTCAGATAGCTTGCTGTGTTGTTCTTCTTTTTAGCTTGCTACTTCTTTCTTCTTGTAGCTCGTTGTTTCTTTCTTATTGTTCTTCTTTCTGGTCCTAGTTCTTTTCTTCTAGTCTTTGGTTGGACATCTTCAGAGAGTTGCTCCAATGCTTTCTTCTTCTTCTTGATCTCCTTCAGCATGTTTCTCCTTTCAGCAAGTTGCTTCTATTCAGTTCCCGAAACACACAGACAAATACCTTTCTTAGTAGCACCTATTTTCTTATAGTCCAATCTAATTTGTCACTCATTAAAACCAAGGATAATAAGTCTTGAATCTAATTTAAATACTTAAATTAATTATGAGACTCAACATGACTCTCTTCAGTTATTGGGCTATTTTGTAGGTGCATTTATTTTACCGTCCACCATCACTTCTTATAAATGGAGCTTCATTCCTCATTATCTCTTCATCCCTTCTTCTCAGAATAGAAGAACATTTCTCTAATCTTCCATCATCTTCTTCCATCTCTGGAGAAGTTTAAACTTCTCAACCTCCTTTTTCTTTTTCCTTCAAATTATTTTTCTTCCTCTTCTCATTTTTATATTTCGAATAGAGAGGTTTCTGATATTGGCTATTACGTTCAACCTAATCTCTACTGGCTCCATTGTTTGATTTGGTCGACGTAATGGTCAATGTTAGAAGTTTTTCTAACTTTGCATAATGATCCTTTGGGTCGAAAGTTATAGCCAAAATGGGGCATTTATTAGGCATTCTTACCTAATAATATCTCTTGATTTTTCCTTTAGTTGGGAGTGCCCATATGCTTCATGGAACTTCTAACATCCTACATATCCTAGTTTAGCATCCAAGCATGGGGAGGAGGAAGAATACCATGGGGGATGTTTGTCTTTTTGTTGAAGACCTGTTGAAGACCATAGCTAAGAAGAAAAGAAGAACTGGAGACTATTTTATCAAAATAACCACAAACTATTTTATCGAAGACTTATACCTAGGAGAGGCTCTTTTCTTTGTATCTTTTATATTTTTCCTTTTGTAGTTCGAAAGAACATCTCTTGTAAATCGAACAATACTGATTATGAATATAATGTCCTTTATTTCTTCGAGTGGCTTTGTATCTTTAAGTTCGATCTTAACTTCGAATGCATATCTGTAAATGATTCTTTTTTAATTTCCTTCAAGAATATGATTCGAAATCTTTCAAAGATATTACCCAAAACCTCTCAATTAAAACATGCTTATCATGTATCTATGATCTTAGCATTCGAACAAGCTTGTGCTTTTCAGACAAGTGAAGAATTCGAAATCATCATCCTTTTAATTAGATAAAATTCTAAGACATATCTCTTTCATATCCAAGATTCAAATTTTTTATTTATTAATCTGCAAAAATTTTTGAATTGGTTCTTCTAAGAAGACTCTATTGATGAAAATACTTAGTAAAATTTCCACCGCCAACATATAGTCCAGTAGATATATTAAGATTCCTCATGAGCATAACAGGGACTCCAATCCTTAACACCAACTTATGATCAAGGATTATACCAACTTCCGCAACTGTTGAGTTTCAAAATGTTATTAAAAGGTTAATAATGTTTTAAGTCTCGTAACCCTGAGTTTTAACGAATAACAAATTTGGTTAACGTTCTTATGAGAAAGAACAGTTTCTGTTGAAGGTAGTTTTCTGTATTTCAGAAGGTATCAACTGAAGAAATCCAACACTCTGAAATGACGGAACCTTCCGAAGCAAAGAAACCTGCTGAGAGATCATGACCTGTTGAAGGTGTGAACCTCCCGAAGTCGTGAGACAACATACTAAAGCCTGTTCGTCTTCAATACAATATTCTCTAATATTCCTTTTGAAGACTCAAGACAACCGTAGCTGCCTCAGTTACTTATGCATCTCATCCTTCTGGAAAGTCAGAGAAAGTGCTTTTTGGCATATTTCAAATTTCTCTCGCCAAAAAGGCAAAGTCTACTGTGAAGTACAAGCTGCTCAGAAAAGTGAAGCCTGCACTGTTGACTCTACTACCTGCTACTGCAGAGGTTTCAGGCTGTGTCACAATGGGAGCATTTGCATTAAATGCTATCTCTCAACGGGAAATCAAATGGAGCTCAACGGGCTGAAGTTTCTCACTCTATAAATACCAAGACTCCATGAAGAAATGAGAGAGAGAATAGAACACTGAGAAAACAACTTGCTGAAACGCTGCTTAAATTCAAACTCTTCTGTTTCATTGTTCCATCTTTGTACAACACTTCTATACCCTGAGTCTTACTCAGTTATTTGTACATGTTTCCCAGTTCGAGCTCTAAACTTGGGTAGTTTAAGAGTTTGAGCAATCTTACATTCAATCAGTTTTTCTGGTTTAGCCTGAAGAGGCCGTTTTCAAAGAATACTTGGGTTTTTAGCCTGGAGAGGCTACGTGTGCAAACAATACTTGGGTGTTGAGCCTGGAGAGGCTAGGTGTGCAAACAATACTTGGGTGTTGAGCCTAGAGAGACTAAGTGTGCAAATAATACTTGTAATCTTGCGGGATTAGTGAAAATCTAGTGGTGGTTTGCCCTGGGACTGGACGTAGCTCACTGAGTTGGTGGGTGAACCAGGATAAATTTCTGTGGCTAAGTTCTCTCTACCCTTAACTCTTTATATTCTATTTTAACTAACCAAGGAGGATTAAGAAAAGTGATTTTATTAATCTACGCTGCAATACAAACTCTTTATCACGATAAAATATCTCATAATCAAGTTTGCTCAACATTCTGAGTTACATTAGCAAGTTACTGAAAGTTCCAGTTTCGGAAGGTTGAGTGAATATCTTTTCAATCTGCTTGCTTGTTTTAAAAGGTTTTCAAAAATCTGCAAAGGTTTATGAAACACTATTCAACCCCTCTTCTAGTGTTTCCTGTGGTTCTAACAGTTGGTATCAGAGCTTAACTTCGAGTTGAGCATCTAACCAGTGCTGAAGGAGAAGATCCTGTTGGAAACATCTACAAGCAACTCTCATTACATCGCTAAAGGTGCCTCAGTCTCTAGGCCCCCTGCTTTCAATGGTGCTGACTACCATTATTGGAGAGATCGCATGAAGCTCTTTATTGAAAGCAGCAATATAGATCTTTGGGATGTAGTCACTGATGGTGATTATATTCCTGCAAACAATGGTGTATCCATTCCCGAGTCAGAATGGACTGGCGATCAGAAGGCACCTGTAAAACTCAATGCCAAAGCGAAACTTGTTAGGAATATGCACTAGAGACTTATATGTTTTTGAAACATCCATCACATGTATCATATTATTTTATAAAGGCAATTCATTCTTTTAGAATTTAATTAATGTCCTTAGAATAGTAAGCTCAAATTTCATAAGAAATCAAGTAGATGACTTGATCGTGAGATCTTATGAAGAACTATGCTTAAATAGTCCCTAGTCAAGTATCATCTTAGGACAAAGATGCATTTAGACTAGTATGTGAGTTCATTGATGATCACATCTCACAAATCATGGATATGAGATATCATGTGCTCACATAGGTACACATTAACAGTAATGGTGTACTGGACAGACCCACCTTAAGAACGTTGCATGGATTGTTACATAAGTGTCATGAACGTTTCTTAAATTGATAAGTGTTATATGAAGTCCTTCGACCTGAAATCACTATGATTCCTACATAAGGAATTATATGTTTTAATTATCATCAAACGTTACCTGTAACAGGGTAATCATAAAGTTGGTTTTCGGACATTTAATAAATTATGTGGTGGAATATGACTACCTTAGATGGGATATGTCCCTCCTATGTATTAGGAGTTATATTTGTAGGCCTCTTGATAAAGTGAGACTGCAAAATACATGGCCATGCTCAGGAGGATAGACATGAGATGTTTATTTTCTGTACAGTCTACTTGGGGATCAAGAAAACATAAATTGAACTATACAAGGTTGACACAATCCATGTCCTTGTGTTCAATTAGATATTTGGACAAAGGGACAGATCATATAAATTATCATAAAATAGGATTCGTCAAGGTTGCTGATAATCTCAATATTTGGATAGTGATGTATTGCTAGATACCGCTCACTATTTATGATATTAAATATAAAAGAGTTTTATTTTAATATCATAACCAAATATTAAAAGCCTATTGGGTCACACGCATACAACAAGCCACTAGGAAAGATAATAATTCTAATTTGATTAGAATTATAACATAATGGGCTAGGCCCATATATGTTAGGGTTAATAGAGTGAGGGATAAAACCCTAGCCACCACTCTAAAAATAGAGCATAAGATGCACTACCCTATAAAGCACGATTGGTGGCTAAGGGTTTCACGCAAATTCATTGTGTAGACTACGATGAAACCTTTTCCCCAGTTGCCATGCTCAAATCTGTTCAGATCTTGCTTGCTATTTGCAACTTACCATGATTATGAAATCTGGCAAGTTGATGTCAAGACAACCTTCCTAAATGGAAGCCTTTTTGAAGATGTGTATGTGATACAACCTAAAGGTTTTGTTATACCTAAAGGTATGTAAGTTGCAACGATCCATTTATGGATTAAAGCAAGCTTCTAGAAGCTGGAATCTTCGTTTTGATGAAGCTGTTAAAATAGTTTGGTTTCATTAAAAATGAAGATGAACCTTGTGACTACAAAATGGTTAGTGATAACATAGTGATTTTTCTGGTTTTTGACATACTCCTCATAGGAAATGACATTCCCACCCTTCAGTCTGTAAAGACTTGGTTAGGAAATTGTTTTACTATGAAAGATTTGGGCAAAGCAACCCATGTGTTAGGTATCAGGATCTATAGAGATAGATCTTGAAGATTACTTGGCCTAAGTCAAAGTACATACATAGACAAAGTGTTAAAACGGTTTAACATGCAAGATTCTAAGAAGGGAATTTTGCCTATGTCACATGGTATAAGCCTATCTAAGGCTCGATCACCTTCCAATAAAGAAGAGAGAGAGGTCGCATGAGTGAGATTCCTTATGCATCCACTATAGGGTCTATCATTTATGTCATGTTATGTACTCGACCAGAAATATCTTATGCTTTAAGCATGACTAGAAGATACCAGTCTGATCCCGGTGAAGGTCACTGGATAGCAGTCAAGAACATCCTTAAGTACTTGAGAAGAACTAAGGATTCATTCTTGATATATGGAGGAGAGGAAGAGCTACTTGTAAAGGGTTACACTGATGCTAGCTTCCAAACCAACAAAGATGATTCAAAGATCTCAATTAGGTTATATGTTTTGTTTAAATGGTGGCATTGTGACCTGAAAAGTTTGAAGCAGGAAACAGTCGCTGATTCTACCACATTAACAGAGCCCCTTGTGTAGCATAATCATGAAGGGCGCACTAGATCATTAGGCATAAGAGTTATGTCTGTATGTCTCTAGTACAAGTGGGAGATTGTTAGGAATATGCACTAGAGACTTATATGTTTTTGGAACATCCATCACATGTATCATATTATTTTATAAAGGCAATTCATTCTTTTAAAGAATACAATTAATGTCCTTAGAATAGTAAGCTTAAACTTCATAAGAAATCAAGTAGATGACTTGAGTGTGAGATCTTATGAAGAACTATTCTTAAATAGTTCCTAGTCAAGTATCATCTTAGGACAAAGATGCATTTAGACTTGTATGTGAGTTCATTGATGATCACACTTCATGGATCATGGATATGAGATATCATGTGCTCACATAGGTACACATTAAGAGTAATGGTGTACTGGACAGACCCACCTTAAGAACGTTGCATGGATTGTTACATAAGTGTCATGAACGTTTCTTAAATTGATAAGTGTCATATGAAGTCCTTCGACCTGAAATCACTACGATTCCTACGTAAGGAATTATATGTTTTAATTATCATCAAACGTTACCTGTAACAGGGTAATCATAAAGTTAGTTTTTGGACATATAATAAATTATGTGGTGGAATGTGAGTGCCCTAGATGGGATTTGTCCCTCCTATGTAACAGGAGTTATATTTGTAGGCCTCTTGATAAAGTGAGACTGCAAAATGCATTTCCATGCTCAGGAGGATAGGCATGAGATGTTTATTTTCTGTACAGTCTACTTGGGGATCAAGAAAACATAAATTGAAGTATACAAGGTTGACACAATCCATGCCCTTGTGTTCAATTAGATATTTGGTCAAAGGGACAGATCATATAAATTATTATCATAAAATAGGATTTATCAAAGTTATTGATAATCTCAATATTTGGATAGTGATGAATTGCTAGATACCACTCACTATTTATGATATTAAATATAAAAGGATTTTATTTAATATCATAACCAAATATTAAAAACCTATTGGGTCACACGCATACAACATGCCACTAGGAAAGAATAATAATTCTAATTTGATTTAATTAGAATTATAACATAATGGGTCAGGCCCATAAGTGTGAGGGTTAAGTTAGTAAGGGGGTAAAACCCTAGCCACCACTTTATAAATAGAGCATGAGATACACTATCCTATACATATGAGCAATCTTTTTTTACTCTCTAAGGCTACTAGCAAAGTTGAGGAGGGTTTCCTAGTTCGGCTGTTGGCGTGGAGACCACTAGAGACGTGGCTGCTATTGGCTCGTTCATAATCCTAATAAGGTACGACCTTTCGTTTTAATACCTTTTACGCCTTGATTCCTGTTTTCGCAAAACGATTATAACAAGGGAGGGAATCCATTTATTTCCGCTGCACCCTGACCACATGCTTGATTCCCTTTCAATTGGTATCAGAGCTTTGGTTTGTGATAAACACGTTTTAGGCTTTAATCTTGTGAAGATTATGTTTTTCTGTTGTTTTTCTGCTAAAAAAATGTAGCGCTGATATCTGGGCTGCAACCTGCGCTGCAGCGCACGATGAAGCGCAGATCTGGGCTTCACTTTAGCTGAAGCCCAGACTGCAGCACAGATCTACGCTTCAGCTAGGCTGCAACGCAGACTGGAGCGTAGTTTATGTATTTTCGATTCTGATACTTGCGCTTCACCTACGCTGTAGCGCAGGTGAAGCGCATGTAAAGCGCAAGCGAAGCGTAGCTTTCAGAATCAGTTTATTTTGTTCCCTTTATTGATTGTTTCATGTGCGATGTATATGTTTATATGTTCTAATGTTGGAGGGTCCTATGGAACATGAAAGAGTTCATGTCTTGGGCGTCAAAGGGTTCAATTGTTGAAACCTTGTCTCGACTCAAATATTGTCTGCGATAAACATGCCTCTTATCAATTTGCTGACAAGAGCGTATTCAAATGATATGAGGGACTTACTCGTTTATCAGTTCGTGAAGTATTCGTTTGATACGAGACACTTATTGATGATTGGTTAAATGTTTATCAAATCAAATTTTGTTTCGAGACACTGCGTAGCATGATATTTTGTTAACGCATAATCAAACCTCACTTAATATATAAATTTCATTATATCACTCGTTTTATAATCAATGGATGTTGAGTTTGCATGATGACTGGTTATGGCCTTAGTTGTTTTAATTTAAATATGACCTGTGTGTCGTGCCTTACCTCTTAACATTCCTCTTGTAATTCTCTTCTCATCTCTATCCCCTCGTATGTTAAACGAGGTTTCTTCTTGTTATGTAATGTAACCGGGAGGACATGGACCATGGATTCAGTGGGAGATTTGGAGAGCTCAAGATTATATACAAGATTATATAGTTGATGTAATTTTGTATTTGTTTTTTAGGAGGCCATAACCATATCATGTATTTGTATGAGATGCATGCTTGTATGTTAAATGGTTTAAAAACGAATAAAATTAAAACGATCAAATCCCTCAATGCTCATGTGCCTTCCAATGAATGACACTCGTCAAGACTAGAATCGATTAAGTGTGGGTCTGCCAAAGCAGGGTACATTTATCTATTCTAGTAAGACACGATAGGATAAAAGTAATATCCAATTGTCAACTGTTGGTCTTTGATTGGGTATATTCAATAGGATTGAAAAACCCAAAGGCACTAATATTAAGTCATGTTTTGCCTTCCAATGTATGGCACTCGTCTAGACTCGAACCGATTAAATGTGGGTCTGCCAAAGCAGGGTACATTATCTATTTTAGTGAGGCGCGATAGGATAAAAGTAATATCTGACTGTCATGCCATTGGGTTTTGACTTAACTAGGTATATTCAATATGATTCAAGAACCTAGAGGCACTAAGTTAGGCATTCATTCATAAGATGAATAAGAATAAGAGTTATTCACCTAACTATCCAAGATTTGTATGAGAAACAATTGGAAAGCGTGTTCCTACCTAAATAACTTTTTCTTAACCGATCAGCCAAAACTGACTTAAAATTAGGTGAAATATGGATCTTGGCCCACTAGAAAATTTAGTGATGGGATTTTCTGATTCTTTATATTGAGGGTACTTGTTTTGAATCAAAATAGTGGGAGCCATATTTATTTAAAGACCTTATTAAATATGTTTGTTATATGATACTTACGTGCATAATTACCTTTGTAACGAACACAACAATTAACTTTTATTGCGATCTGTCCTTGAAAAGGACAAACTGTCTGGAATTAATTTTCTAGACTGGTATAAGACCTAAGGATTGTCCTTAGGAAAGGCTGTATGTCCTGGAAGAGCCTGTTCCTGAAACACCCGTTGCAAATGCTTCGAAAGCTGACGAGGATACTTTTAGAAAGCATCTGGATGATGCTCTCGATGTAGGTTGCCTTATGCTTGCTACCATGAATGCTGAAATAGCATGAGAACATGGAGGCGTACAATATGATCGTACATTTAAGGAGATCTTATCAAGGCCAGGCTAGGCATGAACGATTTGAAGTCTCATAGGTACTTTATAAATGTAGATTGGCAGAGGGAAGCCTTGTAGGTGCTCATGTACTCAAGATGATTGGGTACATTAAAAACCTAGAAAGACTTGGATTCCTATTAGGCCAAGGGTTGGCCACTGATCTTGTCCCGCAATCGTTGTCGGACAGCTATAGTCAATTCGTCATGAACTACAACATGAGTGAATTTGACAAATCACTGCCAGAATTGCTAAGCATGTTAAGAACAGCTGAGTAAAACATTAATAAAGTAAAAGGGAAGGCCATATTGATGGTCCAACCTTGAAAAGGCAAGGGCAAGAAGAAGTTCTTGAAACCTATGAGCGGGATTGCTAAGGAAAGAAAATGTTTCCACTGTGGCCAACCAGGACATTGGAAACTGTGTAAAGTACCTGGAGGAGATCAAGAAGAAGGGAAGTGAGACTTCCGCTTCAGGTATCTATGTTATAGAAGTCAATTTACCTACTTCTGCATCATGGGTATTAGATACCGGATGTGGATCTCACATTTGTGTGAATGTGTAGGATCTAAAAGGAGTAGGTCATTGGCTAAAGGAGAAGTCGACCTACGTGTGGAAATGGAGCAAGAGTTGCTGCATTAGCCGTAGGAACATATTAATTAACTTTGCCAACTGGACTAGTTTTTTAACTAAATAAATGTTATTTTGTGCCTGCCGTTAGTAGGAATATTAATTCCATTTTCTTGTTTAGTCAAGAATGATTTTTCATTCGTAATAAAGAACAATAGTTGTTTAATTTATTTGAATGATATCTTTTATGCAAAGTTGAACAATATGCTCTTGAATTTGAAGTGCCTACCTATAACTTAAGTGTTAAGAGGGTAAAAAACAAATGATTTGAACCCAACTTATCTTTGGCATTGTCACTTGGGCCACATAAATGAGAAACACATATCCAAACTCCATAAAGATGGCTATTTGGAATCTTTTGATTTTGAATCAATTGAGGCATGTGAATCTTGTTTATTAGGGAAGATGACCAAAACCCCATTCATCAGAAAAGGTGAAAGGGTCGGTGATCTTCTTGGTCTCATACATAATGATGTGTGTGGGCCCATGGGCACAATGGCTAGAGGAGGTTTTCAGTGCTTCATCACTTTTGCTGATGATTTCAGTATATATGGATTTGTGTATCTAATGAAACACAAATTTGAGTCCTTTGAAGAGTTCAAGGAATTTAAGAATGAAGTACAAAACCAACTTGGCAAGACTATTAAAACACTTTGATGAGATCGAGGTGGAGAATATTTAAGCCAACAATTTATGACTATCTAAGAGAATATGGGATAATATCTCAACTCACTCCTCCTGGAACACCTCACTGATATAAAGTTTCAGAAAGGAGAAATCGAACTCTATTAGATATGGTTCGATCTATGATGAGTCATACTAATCTCCCGGACTCCCTTTTGGGGTCATGCTTTGTTAACAGCAACCTTCACACTAAACCGTGTTCCATCTAAGGCTGTCATAAAGACACCATATGCGATATGGACTGGGAAGCGACCTAGTATGTCTTTTATGAAGATTTGTGATTGTGAAGCTTATGTGAAACGCCAAGTTTCACATAAACTAGGACCCAAATCAGATAAGTTCTTATTTTGTGGGATACCCAAAAGAAACTAAAGGTTACTACTTCTATAATCCTAGCGAAGGCAAAATGTTTTTCGTTGGGACTACTGTATTCTTAGAGAAGGAATCTGTCTCTGAGAAAATGAGTGGGAGGAAAGTAGAACTTAAAGAAATTCAAGTACCACAGAGTAACAATGAGCCAATAATGGAACAAGAGCAGATACCACAAAGTGTTGTGGAGCCACCTACTCAAGTAGCGCAAGACTTGCATAAGTCAAACAGGGTATGTCACCAACCTAAGAGATATGGGTTCCATGTGTCTCAAGAAGGCGATGTATTGCTAATGGATCAAGATGACCCAGTGACTTACCAAGAAACTCTTTTGAGTCCTGAATCTGAAAAATGGCTTGAAGCCATGAGATCTTAAATGAATTCCATGTACACTAACAAGGTATGGACCTTGATTGAGCTACCCAAAGGGATAAACCCATAGGGTGCAAGTGGGTTTTCGAAAGGAAACTGACATGGATGGTAATGTAAGTACCTGTAAAGCACGATTGGTGGCTAAGGGTTTCACGCAAATTCATTGTGTAGACTACGATGAAACCTTTTCCCCAGTTTCCATGCTTAAATCTGTTTGGATCTTGCTTGCTATTTGCAACTTACCATGATTATGAAATCTGGCAAGTGGATGTCAAGACAGCATTCCTAAATGGAAGCCTTTTTGAAGATGTGTATGTGATACAACCTAAAGGTTTTGTTATACCTAAAGGTATGTAAGTTGCAACGATCCATTTATGGATTAAAGCAAGCTTCTAGAAGCTGGAATCTTCATTTTGATGAAGCTGTTAAAGCAGTTTGGTTTCATTAAAAATGAAGATGAACCTTGTGACTACAAAATGGTTAGTGATAACATAGTGATTTTTCTGGTTTTTGACATACTCCTCATAGGAAATGACATTCCCACCCTTCAGTCTGTAAAGACTTGGTTAGGAAATTGTTTTACTATGAAAGATTTGGGAAAATCAACCCATGTGTTAGGTATCAGGATCTATAGAGATAGATCTTGAAGATTACTTGACCTAAGTCAAAGTACATACATAGACAAATGTGTTAAAACGGTTTAACATGCAAGATTCTAAGAAGGGAATTTTGCCTATGTCACATGGTATAAGCCTATCTAAGGCTCGATCACCTTCCAGTAAAGAAGAGAGAGGTCTCATGAGTGAGATTCCTTATGCATCCGCTATGGGGTCTATCATGTATGTCATGTTATGTACTCGACCAGAAATATCACATGCTTTAAGCATGACTAGCAGATACCAGTCTGATCCCGGTAAGGTCACTGGATAGCAGTCGAGAACATCCTTAAGTATTTGAGAAGAACTAAGGATTCATTCTTGATATATGGAGGAGAGGAATAGCTACTTGTAAAGGGTTACACTGATGCTAGCTTCCAAACCAACAAAGATGATTCAAAGATCTCAATTAGGTTATATGTTTTGTTTAAATGGTGGCACTGTGACCTGAAAAGTTTGAAGCAGGAAATAGTCGCTGATTCTACCACATTAATAGAGCCCCTTGTGCAGCAGAAGCATGAAGGGCTCACTAGATCATTAGGCATAAGAGTTATGTTTGTATGTCTCTAGTACAAGTGGGAGATTGTTAGGAATATGCACTAGAGACTTATATGTTTTTGGAACATCCATCACATGTATCATATTATTTTATAAAGGCAATTCATTCTTTTAAAGAATACAATTAATGTCCTTAGAATAGTAAGCTTAAACTTCATAAGAAATCAAGTAGATGACTTGAGTGTGAGATCTTATGAAGAACTATTCTTAAATAGTCCCTAGTCAAGTATCATCTTAGGACAAAGATGCATTTAGACTTGTATGTGAGTTCATTGATGATCACACCTCACGGATCATGGATATGAGATATCATGTGCTCACATAGGTACACGTTAAGAGTAATGGTGTACTGGACAGACCCACCTTAAGAACGTTGCATGGATTGTTACATAAGTGTCATGAACGTTTCTTAAATTGATAAGTGTCATATGAAGTCCTTCGACCTGAAATCACTATGATTCCTACATAAGGAATTATATGTTTTAATTATCATCAAACGTTACTTGTAACAGGGTAATCATAAAGTTAGTTTTTGGACATATAATAAATTATGTTGTGGAATGTGAGTGCCCTAGATGGGATTTGTCCCTCCTATGTAACATGAGTTATATCTGTAGGCCTCTTCATAAAGTGAGACTACAAAATACATGGCCATGCTCATGAGGATAGGCATGAGATGTTTATTTTCTGTACAGTCTACTTGGGGATCAAGAAAACATAAATTGAAGTATACAAGGTTGACACAATCCATGCCCTTGTGTTCAATTAGATATTTAGACAAAGGGACAAATCATATAAATTATTATCATAAAATAGGATTTATCAAAGTTATTGATAATCTCAATATTTGGATAGTGATGTATTGCTAGATACCACTCACTATTTATGATATTAAATATAAAAAGGATTTTATTTAATATCATATCCAAATATTAAAAGCCTATTGGGTCACACGCATACAACATGCCACTAGGAAAGAATAATAATTCTAATTTGATTTAATTAGAATTATAACATAATGGGCTATGCCCATAAGTGTGAGGGTTAAGTGAGTGAGGGGGTAAAACCCTAGCCACCACTTTATAAATAGAGCATGAGATGCACTACCCTATACATATGAGCAATCATTTTTTACTCTCTAAGGCTACTGGCAGAGTTGAGGAGGGTTTCCTAGTTCGGCTGTTGGCGTGGACACCACTAGAGATGTGGCTGCTATTGCCTCGTTCATAATCCTAATAAGGTACGACCTTTCGTTTTAATACCTTTTATGCCTTGATTCGTGTTTTCGCAAAACGATTATAACAAGGGAGGGAGTCCATTTATTTTTGCTGCACCCTGACCACATGCTTGATTCCCTTTCAACCACTAGAGACGTGACTTCTATTGCCTCGTTCGCAATCCTTAAAAGGTATGACCTTTTGTTTTATACCATTTTATGCCTTGATTCGTGTTTTTCGCATAAAGATCATAACAAGGGAGGGAATCCATTTATTTTCGCTGCACCCTGACCACATACTTGATTCCTTTTCAAAACTCTACCTGATTTGTTCCTTGAACAAGTCAGAATATGAGAAGGTGCATGGCTGCTCTTCTGCCAAGGAAATCTGGGATACATTGGTTGCAGCCCATGAGGGAACAGACAATGTAAAACAATCCAAAATCAGCATGCAGGTGCATCAATATGAGATGTTCAAGATGCATGAATCTGAATCGATTAATCAAATGTTTGGAAGATTTCAGACCATTACAAATATACTTAAATCCTTGGGAAAGACCTATGATTCAGGCGATAACAATCGCAAAATCCTTAGAAGTCTACCAAAGATTTGGAGGCCTAAGGTGACTGCCATTCAAGAGGCAAAAGACCTCAACTCTCTGAGAATGGAGGAACTTCTGGGATCCCTCAAGGTCTATGAGTTGGAGCTTGGAGAAGATGCCCCCAAGAAGAAGTCACTTGCCTTGAACGCCAAATCCAAACTGGCTAGGTGTGGTGCACAGAAGGCCTTGAGAGTGGAGGAGTCCTTAGAAGGTTCTGAAGACTTAGAAAGTGGCTCTGATGATGAAGATGACCTTGCTCTTCTGATCAGGAGGATAAAGAGGATGTTTCAGAAGAATGCAAAATTTAGAAAGCCATCCCCATCTGACAACAAAATAGATAAGTCACGTAAAGAAACATTTTCTTCTGACAAAATAATCTGCTATGAGTGTAAACAACCTGGCCACATGAAAGCCGAGTGCCCAAAGTTGAAGAAGCTTTCTTCAAAGAAGAAGAGATTTCCAAGAAAGAATAAAAGCTTCATGACTACATGGGAAGACCTTGATGACTCAACCTCTGAGGAGGAGGATGAAGCTGTTGAAGAAGCAAATCTGTGTTTGATGGCTAGCCTTCCTCCTTTAGATAGTTCTGAATTAGAGGTAAAGGAGTTATTGATATACAATTCATTGACACAGAACATCAATGGGCTGATATATTCACTAAACCACTTGCTGAAGATAGATTCAGATTTATCAGAGAGAATTTGAACATTCTCACACTTTCTGAAAATTGATTTTCACTAAAAATTGCTTTAACATAGAAAGTGTTGATATGCACAAGTGGTATCCTGAATCTATTTCCTACTTATCTTTCACTTCTTCAGTAAGTTCTACTTGCTCTTTTGATTGATGACAAAAGGGGGAGTATTAAGAAACTAACCAAAATCCTGAAGTTAAGTGTGTTTCAGAAGAATTCTTAGATTCAGGGGGAGTAAGTGAAGAAAATGAAACAAATGAGGAACAAATGAAGTAAAGCTCTTAAGCAAGTTGCAAACAAGTTGTAGCAAAGAAGCTCTGCATCAGTATCTGAAATAGGGGAGAAATACTCAATTTTTTTACTATCTTTTTCCCTTCAGATATTTGATTTAGTTCTTAAACAAAATTTTCATCACTAAAAAGGGGGAGAATGTTGAGTCTCAAAATGTTATTAAAAGGTTAATAATGTTTTAAGTCTCGTAACCCCGAGTTTTAACGAATAACAAAATTGGTTAACGTTCTTATGAGAAAGAACAGTTTCTGTTGAAGGTAGTTTTCTATATTTTAGAAGGTATCAACTGAAGAAATCCAACACCTTGAAATGACGGAACCTTCCGATGCAAAGAAACCTGTTGAGAGATCATGACCTGTTGAAGGTGTGAACCTCCCGAAGTCGTGAGACAACATACTAAAGCCTATTCATCTTCAATAAAATATTCTTTGATATTCCTTTTGAAGACTCAAAACAACCGTAGCTGCCTCAGTTACTTATGCCTCTCATCCTTGTGGAAAGTCAGAGAAAGTGCTTTTTGGCATATTTCAAATTTCTCTCACCAAAAAGGCAAAGTCTGCTGTGAAGTACAAGCTACTTAGAAAAAGTGAAGCCTGCACTATTGACTCTACTACCTGCTACTGCAGAGGTTTCAGTGGTTCTTGCAGCTTGTACTTCACATCATACTTTGCCTTTATAAAACACTATTCAACCCCCCTTCTAGTGTTTCCTGTGGTTCTAACAACATCCACCTTCCATATTGTATCAGAACTCAAGTACACCCTTTCTTCACCAGGAAATAATGTCATGACATATTCATTGATGGAATGAACAAAATCCAATGTAGGAACAAGAATTGCTTTATCTTGAAAGAAATATACGTTTTCAAAATTTGATAGCAAATTAGGATATGCAAAGGAAACAATATCTCCAATTGTATTACCTGTAGACTTCATTAGTAAGTCATATGGTATTTCAATATCAGTTTGACCATCACCATAAGTGTCTAAATCACCGTCTCCTAATGCAAGAATCCAGTCAACTTCTTTAATCTCACGTTTAGTTAAAGCACTTCCACAACCTTGCAACCTCATGTTTTCTGATAGTGTTAATACTTTGCAATGTTTCCACAATTTTGATGAATTTAAAGTAGCCATGACAGTATCAGCTCGACTTGCTCTTGGAATAACAGGTAATATCTGCTTAAAATCATCACCAAGAACAACTACTTTTCCACCAAACGGTTTATCAACAAGTAATGACTCCAATGCTGTAGTGCACGAATAATGGCGTAGAAATCCTTGTCTTAAGTGGAATACTTGAGTTTTCCATGGTTTAGTTTCTCACCAAAAAAGGCTAGGGGATGTTCTTCTTGGCTTAGAATAGAACCAATCACAGTATTGGAAACGTCACAACTAACTTCGAACACTTGGTCAAAGTTTGGAAGAGCTAGCACATGTGCTTCAGTCAAACGTTTCTTCAGCTCCTCAAAACCTTTCTGAGCTTGCCCTGTCCATTGGAACTTGTCTCCTTTGATGCAATCTGTGAGTAAGGCAGCAATGGAGCTAAAGTTCCTAATAAACCTCCTGTAAAAGGAAGCTGATCCATGGAAACTCCCCACATCATGGATAGATCTTGGAATGGGCCAGTTGTTAATAGCTTCAATTTTGCTTGGGTCAACTCGAATGCCTTCAGCAATAATGATGTACCTAAGAAAAATAACTTCATCGGTCAATAAAGAGCATTTCTTCAGGTTGACATAGAGTTTTCGTTCACGAAGAGTCTGTAGCACTTGTTGGAGGTGCTCTAAGTGTTCTTCTTTGCCTTTGTTGTAGATCAAAATATCGTCAAAGTAAACAACAACAAATTTACCAATGAAGGGTCGAAGTACCTGATTCATCAGGCGCATGAATGTGCTAGGGGCATTTGATAACCCGAAGGGCATCACAGTTCGCTCATTTAGGCCATCTCTGGTTTTGAAAGCGGTCTTCCATTCATCTCCTAGCCTAATCCTGATCTAATGATATCCTTTATGAAAATCAATCATGGAAGAGATTGCACCTCCATTTAACTGATCAAGCAGATCATCGAGTCTTGGTATCGGAAACCGATACTTAATGGTGATCTTGTTAACAGCTTGACTATCGACGCACATTTGCTGACTTCTATCCTTCTTCGGTACTAAAATAGCAGGCACAACACAAGGGCTAATACTTTCTTGGATCGGCTCTTTCCTCAACAACTTTTCAACTTGACGTTAGATCTTAGCATGTTCTCATTGACTCATCCTATAAATTGGTCTGTTAGGAATTACAGCTCTGGGAATGAAGTCGATGGCATGTTGGACGTCTCGCATCGAAGGAAGGCCATGCAGAATCTCTTATAGTATCACGTCTGGATATTTAGCGAGCAATCGTTCAATCTATGGTTGAAGGATAGTACCCTCAATTTATTCAAGTAGTAGTATGAGGCTCATGGCTTGTGCTTCCTCTTTCGTCACCTTGAATTGTTCCTTGGTGACTAAATACACCAATGGCTTTGTTTCCTTCTTGCCTTGGTTGAATTCACTAGGCGGCAGAGGTGCTAACATGATCTTCACTCCATCTTTCACAAAGGATTAAGTATTTGCATGACCATCATATAAGGCAAGACGATCATATTGCTAGGGTCTCCCAAGAAGAAGATGACATGCATCCATAGGAATAACATCACACCATACTTCATCTTGATATTTCTTTCGTATTGAAAAAGACACAAGGCAACGTTTAGAAACTTTTACCTCGCTTCCTTTGTTGAGCAATTGTAACTTATAAGGGTGTGGATGGCTTTGCGTGGTAACTTCAACTTCTCTACCATGTAGTTTGGTATTACATTCTCACAACTTCCACTATCTATAATAACATCACTCACTTTTCCTTAAGTAGTGCAACAAGTGTGGAAGATGTTATGCCTCAGCCAAGGTTCTTCTTTTGTTGGTGCGGTGTGTAGGCTTCGTCTAATCACCAATGATTCACCATGATCAGCAATGGTGAATTCTTCATCATATATTGGTTCTTTTTCATCAAACACCAACTCTTCATCTTCTTCAGATGCTTCATGGACTTATTCTTCAATAATAATGGCAATTTTATGATTTGGACAATTAGAAGCTATATGGTCAAATCCTTGACATATAAAACACTTGGTTGCTTTTTGGTTGATCTTTTGGTGGGCTTATGAGGGGTTTTGTTGAATGGGATAGGTTGTTGGCTTTGTGGCTAACGGGTGTTTGTAGGGTTTCAGGAGGAGGAAGGTTTGTATGAGGATTTCTTGGTTAATTATTTTTCAATTCAAATGGACAGATGAATAACATCATCTAAAGTCCAATATTGCTAAAGTTGGACTTGGTGGGCAATGTCTATGTTCAATCCTCCATGGTAACGAGTTATTGTTTGCTCTTTCTTTTCTTGGATATCACACTTCATCACGAGCTTTTCAAATTCCCTGGTATATTCTTCTACAGGCCGATTCTTTTACCGCAAGTTCTGCAATTGAATAAAACTATCTTGATAATAATGCTCAGGTAAGAACTTACGTGTAAGCTCGTGACGAATTTTCTCTCATGACTTGATTTTACTCTTCCATTCATACTCACGCTTCTTCTTAAAAATTTTCCACCATATGAAAGCATGCTTCTTCAGCTTGACTGCAACAATCTTGACCTTTTCATCCTTAGGGACGTCTCGCACAGTCGTTCAACAGTTTGAGGCCAATCAACAAACTCATCAGATTGGAGCTTGCCTTCAAAATATGGAATCTCCACCTTAATATCACTACTCCGGAATTGTTGTTTTCGAGATTGATGATTGTCAGTGTATGGGGAATCACTTTCACCTGATTCTCCTTCTAAACGTTTTTTTTTGTTCTTCAATTTGGGCTTATTGAATTTCAACAATAGTTTGAAGTTGTTGAAGTCGCTTCAATTCTTCCATCTCAATTTCCTGGTAAGGTCTTTGTCTTGGTGGCATTTTGTAGGTTAAAAGTAGGCTATGTATGTATTTGAGGTTTAAAGGGCAAGATAAAATTTTGGGGCAAAATGGAAATTTTCAAAAATTTAGGGGCTAAAAGGTATTTTCGAAAAGTTTCGGTGCATTTTTGTAATTTTCAAAAAAATTATAGGGTAAAATTGAAATTACAAAAAGTGTAGCAGCCAAATTGCAATTTCAAAAAAGTTATGTGCTAAAACTGAAATTATTGGAAATACGGGGTAGAATTGAAATTACCAAGAGTTTGGATGATGTGGCAAGTGTGAAAAATGGCAAGATTTGATAGGGCTGACGTGTCAATATTGATACCTCAGTGTTGACGTGGCAGCTGACGTTGTCGTCTTCAACCTCCGATTTGTCGGTGATCGGAAAGTGGTTTTCCAGCGATAGTATGGTGGTTTTCCGGCGAAGGCGAAAATCACCAGTCCAAGGTTTTTCGACTTTCTGAACACGATGGTTGTGTCAGTTTTTATAGAAAATGACCGGAAACTCGACTTTTAAGGATGACAGCTATGAACACCTCTTAAAAACTCCAAACTCACACCAATTCTGGACACTCTTTCTCACTTAAACTCAATACCGAAATTTGGAACCTTGCTCTGATTACCAAAATGGCTCTGAAGTCTAAGGAAAAGAGAGAAAACTCTCACTTTGTTTAAGAAAAACTCAATTGTATTTGATGCTTCAACACACTACACATGGTCTCAATTTATAGGAGTAGCATATATGGTGGTTTGCACAATAGTCAGATTGATAAGAGTGCTCCGCAAGGCTATTTTATGTTTAGCTCACTCTTTTTGACTTTCACCGAAAGGTTATGCATGCTTTGTTTTACCATGCGTTGAGCAACCACTATTTTTATTAGGTTGTGATTGCGGATCTGTTTCATTGATAAAACTAACTGTTTAAGTAGTTGATCAATGTAAAATAATATAAAAAGATATATTTAAATAATTTTTTTTGTTATCTAGATAAAAATATATTATTAGATAATTATAATTATAATTTTTTTTATAAATTTTAAATTCATATTAATTTTTTAGTGAAAAAGGAATAATAATTAAAATAATTCATAAACTTTTTAATACTTACATTACATATACAAGTGTTTATTTTAATTCGGTATATTAATGAATTAAATTTAGTTTAGTCATGATACATAATTAATCGATATTTTTTTTACATTAAGAAGATAATGTTGTTAATATACTTACCTTTGTGTGATGTGTAATATGCTTTTATTTTTTTTTTAAAAAAAATTAAAAATTAAGGGTAAATTAAAAAGTATATTAAAATAAAGTTACATGCTAGAAATCAACTAAAATAACTTGTAGCTTATAATTTAGAAGTTACTAAAATAAATTAATTTATTACAAAGACTTAATCATAACCTAGTAAAATTGACTATAAACTATCTTATTTGATCTCACCAAGCACATTCTCAGTAGTTAACTTTTTTTTCTTATATCTAGTTGGAGTATTGTAAGTGAATAAACCCTCAAATTTATTCCTAAACTTTTCATCTCTTTCCTTTGTCTTCAAACCAAAATAATTATATAAGTAATCTTTAAATTTTCAAATATTCATTAGGTTACTCTTCACATTGGTCCGACAGATGCTACGAAAGTTAGGCCATGACTAACATGAAGCACCGGATAGATGGTTTACACATAAGGCAATAAAAATAACCGTCAGATATATTATTAAACAAATCAATGGCTATGATTGATGACCGATTACCTGTTGAGTGAGAAATTAAAAGCTTTGCATTGAAGTCTCTACAAACCTTTTCAATCTTAAAAGCAACCATCTAGTACAAATTTGCCAAATTCGAAACGTCTCTTCTAACCTCTGAAGCTCAACCAAGCAAAGAACCATTTTTCAACCTTAGAACCTTGTTGGGCATCATGTCCCTGAACTTGCCTCAAAATCACAAAGTCGATTTTGGACGGATGCGAAGACTTGCTGTGCAGCAATAGGGAGGGATATGGACTTTGGTTCGGTGACGACAAGGCTTGCTTTAGGCAATGCAACGACAATGATGGCTGGACTTTAGCCAAGGGGTGGTTCTGTTACGTGAGTGGCAACGAGATGATGGTTCGTGATCGGCAGGAGATGGAGGTGCGGTGGGTGGTCTGGCTGGAGATGGAGGGACGGCCGCCGCGGTTTCTGGTAAAGGTGGTCCAGCCATTGTCGGCGGTTTGGGAGAGGGAGAGCTCACAATGGTAAGGAACAGGGGAGTTTTGTGGCTTCATGGGTTGCATCAATGGGGTGTTTTGACACTAATGATGGAGAAGGCATGAGAAACTTGATGGGGAAGAAGGGGGTGTTCAACTTCAATCTGGTCAAAGAAAGTAAGAAACAAAAAAAAAAGGGACTATCTTATAATTTTAAACAACTTTAGGGCACATTTTAAATATCAATTTATTGGAGGCTTCCGATCAATACAACCTGCTAGTACAGGTCTTTTTGTTGCCTAAAAAATAAACCACCCAGCTTGGTACTTCACCATAGTCGTCACCCGAAAGTTAAGAGACTACTTATACAATTAATTTAATTTAAGAACTAATGAGAAGAGAGGTGTGAAAACCAAATTAAGGATATATTCGGTGTAAGTTGACCCGAATGTATTACCCCCTCTTATCTTATTTATAAGATAATTTAGATCACATTACACGTATTAAGAAAACATTCTACAAGTAATTAATACATTACTCTATAATAAAATCTTTAATGATGAAAAAAATGAAAAAATATTAAATATTTTGCAGTAAACGGAATGTTTTGAGTTTTGACGATTTATCCTTGTTTTATCTTTCATGGGACGTAATGTACGAGGAAGGAATTGGAATTGGAGTTTGAGTTGAGGCGAGATGGATATTGATATCTCCAGAACACAAGACTTGGACTTTTGAAGTGACTGAGACTCCAAGGAACTTCCAATAATTCTTTACTCTGTCTTTGCGCGTCCTATTCCTCTTCTCCCTGCACCAACAAACAAGTTGAATTGAAATGTGCTCTTCTCATATTCCTCAACCCTTTTTTCCATTCTGGGTTAATCTCCTTTTCTTTCCATCCAAACTTTTTCATTTCAGCATTCCAAAATGTATATAAAATAAAATAAAGTGCAGTACTTTCTCTTCTGCAGAAATTAAGGCCATTAGGATTTGTGGGGTCAAACTCAAAGGGTATAGATAGGAAGATGAGTGACAATTTGATGGAGAAAGTAAACGCCTTTGGAGAGCGCCTCAAAATTGGTGGTGCTGAGGTGGGTCGAAAGATGAGTGCTGGCTTGAGTTCTGTTAGCTTCAAGGTAAAAGAGTTTTTCCATGATCCAAATGAGGCTGATAAACTTGTTGGTGATGCTACCTCTGAGTCCCTTGATGACCCTGACTGGGCCATCATTCTTCATCTCTGTGACTTGGTCAATGCTGAAAAGCTTAACACTGCTGAAGTGGTGCGTGCAATAAAGAAAAGGGTCATGACAAAGAGTCCTAAAGGACAGTACCTGGCTTTGGTTTTGGTTGAAGCATTAGTCAAGAACTGTGATAAGGCTTTCTTTGAGGTGGCAGCTGAGAGAGTCCTTGATGAGATGGTCAAGCTCATTGATGACCCTCAAACTGTTGTTCATAACAGAAACAAGGCTTTGATGATGATTGAGGCTTGGGGAGAATCAAACATTGAGCTTCGTTATCTGCCTGTTTATGAAGAAACTTACAAGGTACTTTTACAGCTTTTTCTGCTAAATAGTATGAAACCAAATCTGAATGTGTGCTGTTATCCTGTTTTTAATCAGAGAGAATGTTTTATTACATTTTACCATTGATATATGGTACAAAAGTTGTGACTGGTTAATTTTGAATTAGTCAAAATTTGTGCAAAAATTATTATACTAAATAGCAATGTTGAGGACAATAATATAAAATCAATATTTGTTTGGAGTTTGGATCATTATGCCAAAATACTTTGGAGATAAAGTTTAACCAACCTTAATAAGTTGAATTATTTAGGTAAGTTTCTGGTTAATAAATTTATCTGAATAGGATTCCTGATCTTGTTAATTATATTAGTGTAATATTTTTATTTTTGAACTTTCCCTCTCCATCACCTTTTGGCTTTTGTCATAAACTAAGGCCCAGTTTGGATAAACTTGTCCATAAGAACTTGGAGAAAAATATAGAGTCTGTTTGGGTGGAACTTATGTAGAAGTACTTCTAGGTGAAAAAAATAGCATGAATCAAAGGGGTCAAATGTAGATTTAAATTAGTCTTTGTAGACCACCTACTCCAAAAGCTCTCTCATTTAACTTCTCCAAAAGTAACTAATTTTAACTTATGGAGAAGTTAAATACATTTGACCTCTTTGAATTATGCTATTTTTTCTACCTAGAAGTACTTTTGCAGAAGTTCCACCCAAACAGGCTCATACAATGAATAAATAAGGTGAAATGAATTCAACTTCTTCCAGAAGTTGAAATACTGCAACTCAACTTCTCCAGAAGCTTTCCCATTTAACTTCTGCATAAGTAATTAATTTTAACTTTTTTCCTTCTAGAAGTACTTCTACATAAGTGTATCCAAACTGGGCATAAGTAACTAACTCCCCTGTATAAGCTTAAGGCCTTAAGCTGTTAGGCAGAGATAAGAATGGAAGCAGCAATCTTTGCATTCTAGATTACTTGCTTAGTCATAAAAGCTTAGATACATATTGCATGAACCAACAACTTTCTGTACCAGAGTTTGAATGGTTTTATGGCACTTTTCTGTTCCAGAGTTTGAAATCAAGGGGTATTCGGTTCCCTGGTCGTGACAATGAAAGCTTAGCTCCTATTTTCACTCCTCCTCGTTCTGCTTCTGCTCCAGAGGCTGATATCACTCTTGCACATCTTATTCAGCATGATGTTCCTGTGCAAGCTTCTGATCCAGAGGCTAATGTCAGTCTTGGACATCTTATTCAGCATAATATTCCTGTGCAAAGTTTTACTTCTGAACAAACAAAGGAAGCTTTTGATATTGCAAGAAATAGCACTGAGCTTCTTTCAACCGTGTTATCTTCTTCACCTCAGCAAGACATTCTAAAGGTAATTTTGTTTTTTTTTTGGTTGTTTTATACTACTAGTTGCATTTTTTATGTTCCTTTTTGGATGCTCTGATTTGAGTTTACATCAATATATTTTGGACTAATGTAAACCCAAATCTTGATGTTCCTTCAGTGAACCATAATTCTAAAGGTAAATTTTGGACTAATGCTCTGATTTGAGTTTACATTAAAAGTTATAAAAGTAATGCAATAATTCTTTTCTTCCAAAGTATGAGAGCACACCCAATGCTCATAAGAAGGAAGCTGCCTTATAGTGAAGGTACAATTCTCCACTTGTTTCAGAGCTCATAACACATAGGTAAGAGCAGTGTGAGGATTACAAACTTGCAAGCAACAAATCATTTGCATTAATCTTGATGGGTGTTAACAGACTACCATGTATAGTATCTGATTTAGGGCTAATAATATTTCATTAACCAAGAAAACAGAACTGAACCATAGTCCATGAATACAGACCCTACCCAACTTACAAACCATCTTTGAAATTTGAAAAGAGCAAGGGACTAAGTGTTTGTTTGGTTACCGGCTAGGCATAATGCAGAATCAATTTCAATTTCAGGGAATGGATTTTAAATCACTTCCGTCCAAAGTGCTTTATAAAACGTGTAGTACTCATTTTCAATTATTAATTCTAGAATTAATTCTACTAAACTGTAAACCAAACTGACAATGGGGCTTCAAACTGCTGGCAAAACATGCACATCTTATCTTATTCATTCATATATTTCCTTTCATCTGCAGGATGATTTGACCACCACATTAGTACAACAGTGCCATCAGTCCCAATCTACTGTCCATAGAATCATTGAGACTGCTGGGAATAATGAAGCAGTGCTTTTTGAGGCCTTGCATGTTAATGAAGAGATTCAGAATGTACTTTCCAAATATGAAGAGTTGAAGAAGCCTAAAGTTCTTGGTCCACTTAAATCTCAACCGGCTATGATACCTGTTGCTATTGAGCCTGATGAGTCACCCCATTTTAGAGAAGAAAATGCCTTGATTAGAAAGCCATCTGGTTCAAGAGGAGTTGGAGTGAGCCATGAAGACATGATGGATGATCTTGATGAGATGATTTTTGGCAAAAAGGGTGGGGATACATCTGAATGGGTACAATATCCAAAGAAACAACAATCATCAAAAGATGATCTCATCTCTCTCTAAGTTACCAACAATATAAACATACACTGAATATATATAGGAAAGTGCCTTTGACTTGATGGCTGTATACTTTCATTTCTATATGCTGATTATGAACTATGTCTTCGGATTCCACATTCCATTATTATTCTTTTTTTTTTTTTGACACATTCCGTGCAACTTATGTTTGAAAACATGGTATATAATTTATTGACAAAGCATAGATGGGATGCTTTCTGTTTCTGAAGAATTTCAGTGTGTTATTCATGTCAACTTAAGGTGCTTTTCTGGTTTCTTACATTTAGATAAACTGCTAATCACAATTCTCATGGATGATGCAAGGTAGCATCAAACTAATTATTAATTAACTTACATAAGGGGGCGGTTCGGTGATCGTGGTCGAATTTAACGCTTCCTTTATGAAATGCACAAGTAAATTACCTGTGACAAGGTTCCAATTTTGAACTTTCCAAAGACTTGTAGCTGTTTTGAAACATGCTTATCATACTTGAAAAATTATTTTAATTAGTATTTGACTAAGAAAATCTAACGGGAGGGTTAATTTGACTAACATTAATTTATTTCTTTTATGAACTTATTTGTCCGGACCCTAATCTTTTAGAGACTGAAACGACATTTTAGTCGGTAAAAGAACCCTCTCATTCAACTAATCTAAATCTAAATAAGGGATGTACATAGAACTTTACATATAAATAATAGTATGAATAGCCAATTAGCCCATCATTTTTTTTTCCCCGAAAATCATGAGTAGGTGGTTGAAAATTATAGAAGGATAAGTGTTGTCACTTTGATTCATATATGAATTCATGTAAACTATATGACATACACAAGCATTTTCCTTTTATTTTTTTCTTCCCCTTTTTCCAACTTCTTCCCCTTCTTTGTTCTCATTTACAAATTCCTCCCCTACTCCCTCTCTATGTTTTTTATTTGAATCACATATATTTTTCATGGGAGACATGATAAAATACCTTATTTAAGGGGAATCAAGTATGTACTACTTAAATCAACCCCTCCACTTTTTCATTTTGTTCAAGCATACCAAAAAAGAAAATCATCATTTCATTGTTTGATTTGGTTAAAATATTTGTATTTAATATCCAAATCGAGACTCAATATTTTTATCCCCACACAAGAAATAATAACACCATAGTTTAATTCAGGATAATACTGGTTGTATATCTCCTAAGAGATATATCTACCAAATCCACAAAAATAGAAAAATATGAGAAATGATAGCTGAGAAGATGATATGAGGAAAAAAAAACGTGAGAAAAGAGTTATACCAGACAAAATATGTATAAAAATAATTGATATTTAGTTTAATTATATGGTTGTCGCTATGAAACATCATGTCACCAATGACAATTTTGAATTTAGATACATTCTATAAGTAAATAATACAAAAACATAGATGTTGTAATAAAATTTTAAACAGTAGTAGTTTGTTAAAATGTTGATTGTATTTGGTGATCATAGACTTGTCTTTGTATATTTGAAATCACTTGGGCATTTTTGTGAGCATGCATTAACTTGTTTTTAAGAAATAAATTACATTACATAAAGTTAAATTTACTTTTTTCTCTTGTGATCTTGTCTATCAGAGCAAATCCAAAAGCATCTATGTATGTATGTATGATGTATCTTCTTCCTTGACAGTCCCATTCCATTCCACTCGAATTGTTGCTTGAAAGAAAAGAATGGCAGGAAAACACATCCCTTCAAGATCCAAATCGCGAGTGATCCTCATCGCTCTCTCACTCCTCGGTTTCTCACTCCTCGTCTTCCTCTCCTCTCTCTCTCCTCTCCGCACTCCCTCTCCTTCTCCTTCTTCTCCCTCTAATTTCCACCTTCCCAATGCCGAAACCTCATTCGTGGCCTCTCTCGAGCACTTCCTCACCCACCACGCAACTCACTCTTCACCCGACGACACTGTGCGCGAAGGTGTCACCGAAGAACAAGTTAAGAGCCTCGACGACGCCGTTTATGACTCCGAGATGGATAGGCTCTATTCGGATCCTTACTACCCTCTCACTCTTCCTCTTAGGGTTTACGTCTACAACATGCCCTCCAAATTCACCTACGATTTGCTTTGGCTCTTTAGGAACACTTACAGGGACACCTCCAATCTCACCTCTAATGGCAGCCCCGTTCACCGTCTCATCGAACAGGTATTCTCTATTCTATTCCTCCCTTAGTTAGTTAGTTTTCTCCTATGAATGATAGGTTTCGTTCGTGATCTGTGAAATTTGATTTTCTTTTTTGTTTGTGAATGCAGCATTCCATTGATTATTGGCTCTGGGCTGATCTCATTGCTCCTGAATCGGAGAGGCTGTTGAAAAGCGTTGTTAGGGTTCATCGACAGGAGGATGCGGACTTGTTCTACGTACCCTTCTTCACCACTATAAGCTTCTTCCTCTTGGAGAAACAACAATGCAAGGCCCTTTATAGGGTGTGAGTGCTCTTCTAACGCTCGTATTTATGAATTATCCACTTGTTTGTCTCTATTAGATTAAATTACTCATAATGCAAATGCAGGTGTCGGTTAATTAGTTATGACAGTTACATAAATTAGTTAATTAGATCAAAACTTGTATATAAGCAATGTAAGTTCTGAAGTTTCAATGAGATACTTTAATTTCTCCATTTAAAAAATCTTACAGTCTCTGTTTCCTGCTTTTGATTATCAACACCACTTGAGGCTTCGTTTTTCTGTTTTTTGATTATTCCTCTAGTGTGAATGGATACGTACTATACTATACTATACTTATAAATAATTGTTGTGTATGTAGGAAGCTTTGAAGTGGATCACAGATCAACCTGCATGGAAGCGTTCTGGTGGAAGAGATCACATAATTCCTGTACATCATCCATGGTCTTTTAAGTCTGTTCGGAGATCCGTGAAGAATGCAATATGGGTGTTGCCTGATATGGATTCCACGGGGAACTGGTTAATTTCTAACTTGCACATGAGTTTGTAAATACAATGCTATTGTTCATTGAAAATGGCATTGGGTGATCTTTTTCATCTTTCAGGTACAAGCCAGGACAGGTTTTTCTTGAGAAAGACCTGATTCTTCCGTATGTTCCAAATGTTGATTTATGTGGTGCCAGATGTTTATCTGAGACAAATCAGAAGAGAAGCACACTGCTTTTCTTTCGTGGCAGGCTCAAAAGAAATGCGGTAAGCAGATTGTGTGCTTGCTTAATTGGTTGATTGATTCATAGGTGAACTTTGAAAGTTCTATCTGCTTATGATGTCACTTTAAGTCCAGAAATATGCTTTTTATTAACTTTTCTGTTCAATCTCTTGTTGGAGTTGTAATTGTTGTCACTGCTGGAGAATATCTATTCACTCATATAATTTTGTGATTATGTAATATTTGGATTTCTCCTTGATCTCCATAGCTATATAAGGAAGGCCTTGGATCATTTGGTGTAAAATCATGACTGGCTAATGTTTGGGTTGTCTGTTCATATAGTATATGATCTGGAAGTCTTTTATCATGTTTTGCAGTAACTTGTCTATTTGGCATTCCCTTAATTTGTGCCACCTGCATGTCCATATATTCTGGGGTTTAGTTGTTTTGTTCATTCACTTCCTATTTCAGGGAGGAAAGATACGCTCTAAACTTGTGGCTGAATTAAGTGGAGTGGATGGTGTAATTATAGAGGAGGGAACAGCTGGAGATGGGGGAAAAGAAGCAGCTCAAAATGGCATGCGCAAGTAATATAAGTTCAGCACTTGAATATATGTATCCTGGTTACTTATTCAGTAGTAATTATTTGCTTTCCTTCCATATTATCAGGTCTCTATTTTGCTTAAGCCCAGCTGGTGACACTCCATCCTCTGCTAGATTATTTGATGCTATTGTTAGTGGATGCATTCCAGTTATAATAAGTGATGAGTTGGAGCTGCCTTTCGAAGGAATACTAGATTACAGGAAGGTGTGTATTCATTTATATCCAGTAAATGATTTAATTTAAATTATTATTAAAAGTTAATGGTAAGATTGCAATAAAATAATAGTAAAAACAACTTGCTAACTTTGTTATGCAGCAAATCAAGCTAGCAGATAAGATGGTATTTATTTTGGTGTGGACAGTGTGGGCAAGATGTTGTGTGATGATATGTCGGTTTATAAATCTGTTGCAGAATATGTTTACAGGAGTATATAACATCATACTTGCTATTTCAGATAATTAATATTGAACACTGGTGTATCTAGATTGTTTTTTTTTTTGAGAGGGAGGGGGGATACAATATTCATATCAATATTCAGATATGAATATTGTCTTGGATTCTTGGCTATTTTCTTATTTCTTCATTTGGTTACATAAGCAGGTACAAATTAAGAAATTCCGATATGCATAGCATCTTAAGGCCATTGACTATTATTGTTTTAATGACTCAATTGTCTGAAAATGGAGCAGATCTTATAGGAAAAGAATTTTTTTCTGTAGTGAAGAAAAAATACAGAAACTGTGTAATAGATATCCTCAGATGATTTTCTTTTTAGACAAAAAAAACGCAAAAGGACGGAAGGAAACCAAAATAAATCAGCAGGGCTATCTTGTCTCTCTCTCTCTCTCTCTCTCTCTCTCTCTCTCTCTCTTGTGTATTGAAGATGACAATACCCTTGAGATAGCCATGGTTGTAACACCATGCATTAATACATAATCCTATCCCCAAGTTTAGGGATACACCCTCAAAGGTGCATGAATTCTCTTTCAATCAAATGCACCAAAGAATAGCATAGACTGCAAACTGCTCTATTAGGTAGGATACACCCATTGACCAAAAACTGCATTGTCCAGTGTGCTAACTGATAAGTCAAAGCTTTATGATTTGTTATTTTTTATTTTTCAGTGGGAAGTTGCTAATTTAACTTTTTGCCATCCATGCAGATAGCCTTGTTTATTTCTTCCAATGATGCTCTGAAACCAGGTTGGCTTTTGAAATTTTTAAAAGATGTTAGGCCAGCTCATATAAAAGAATTGCAACAAAATCTTGGCAAGGTTTGTAATCAGGGTCATCTGCAATTTTACTTCACTATTTTCTTTCTATTGTGTTGTTATTTTTATTCTTTTATTGTCAATCTTGCAAGAACTTTCTACCATACCCAATATCAAGCTGCAAGTATTTTGTGCCCTGCAAATGTTTGTAGCAATAATTAACTTAGATATTCTTCATTTTCTAAATTTGGTATTTTGTGCATTGTATTGCCTGCCTATTTGTTGGTATTTATTGTGTTTTTTTTTCCTTTCAGTACTCGAGGCATTTCCTGTATTCCCATCCAGCTCAACCATTGGGTCCTGAAGACTTGGTTTGGAAAATGGTTTGTTACTGTCTGTTTTGTTATTTAAATTTCTGTTTCTAATATTCTTTTAGACAGTGCGTTCTCATAGTGAACTTGAGGTCAGGCTTGGCAGGTTATGCCCATTGATATTTTCTTCCATTGTAGTTTTGTATAGTTTTGGGAAATGAAATGCAATTATTCCTGTTTAGATGCAATGTACTGTTGATATCTTTTTTGGTCCATTAGTAGTGGTAGCTGGTGAGTTTATTTCTAGAGGCCACATGATAAAGTTAAAAGATCATTAAAATAAAGGTGGAGATGAGAATATAGTAATGGTTAATATTGATGACAAGCCTAAAAGCAACGTTTCACTTTCACAAGCTTTGTTACTTCAGAATAAGTTTTGGCTTTACTGGTATTTTGGAGAATTTTAAGTTTGCTTGGAAACTGTAACTAGATCCTTTGATTTTGGCTTTGTGATTTGGTAAGTTTACAAATTTGAGTAATACAACTAGTTCTGCACCAATGAGACGTTAAAAAGTATAGAAGGCTGAAGTATCATACTGCTAGTGACTTGGACTTTAAGCATATGATGCCACACTACTTTGTAGAAAGGAGGAAGACAGCTTGGCTGTTAGCTAGCAATAAGGTTTTAGCTAGTAACTTGGGCTTAAGCATATTATGCTATTTACTTACGCTTCTACACATCCTTATATATGCTTTGTGAACAGCAAATAGTTTTCTGGTTTTGGTTTACTTGGTTAACTGGAGGTTTTGTCAGAGATTGGATGGTATGTTCTAAATATTTTTTTCTGAAAAATTTGGTATTATGTGTAGATTGAATTTGTGTTGGAAACCACCAGAAATATTGGTTGGGGGTTGTAGAAACTTACATTCTAATTCTATTATGATACCAATAATTCTTCTGAAGATTCTTAACTATTCTAAGATGGTTTGGGAGGCGTTTTATATTGTTTGTGATATTTCCTTGCTCTTTCTTTGTGTTTTTTTTTTTAGAGTAATGATGACAGGCGCCTTCTCCACTAATTATGTTTTTCTCTGTCATGGTGCTTCAGATGGCTGGCAAGGTGGTGAACATCAAGCTTCATTCCCGGAGATCTCAACGTGTAGTACAAGGATCTCGGAATCTGTGCACTTGTGAATGCAAGCCTACAAACATCACTAATACTGGTTCAATCATCTCTTAAATCACGTTGTTTTCTTTATAAATGTATACGTAGTATCCGCGGTCTTGCTCAATATTTTTTAATGTAATTGTCTAATGCGAATTTTGTATTCTTTAGTGGGCTATTTTGTTGTGTTACCAAGTATTTGACAGGAGAAGTAATTTAAATGTTATCTTCTGTAATATGATCAGCTTTAACTGAAAGAAAATGGAAAAGATCATAATTGCCTAACATCAACCGGGTTCTATTACTTTGTGGCGGAAATCATGTTGATATGAGATAAAATGAATGTAAACCAGATTTTGAGGCAAAAAGCCTACCGGTTACATTACATCTTATATTTTTATTTAGGGTATATTTGTGAGTTGAATTTTGGAGGGGAAGGGAAGAAAGGGAATGGTTTATTGGAAGCCCTTTCCCCCTTTGTGTTTGTGAGTTTGAGTATTTTACAAAGTCTTTCCCTCTTCTTCTCCCTCCAATCCTTTCTTTTCCCTCCTCTCAAAATTCACAAACACACCCTAATAGTAAAAGAAAAGAAATTTAATCATAAATAACTATTATAAATCTTAATTTTCAATTCTTTATGGTGATTGAGGTTAATATAGTTGGAGACTTTGTCACTAAGCTTGGTGAGCATAGTGCTGCGAATGTGTCAGCTTTTTTTTTTTTTGGTCATACGAATGTGTCAGCTTGAATTCTTGATCTTCTCCATATGGCTTGGGCTGCCTTTTGCTTGCTAATTTCATGGACATTTCTATTGTTAGACTAGGCCTAAGTTTTTTTTTTGTGACTCAGGCTTAGTCTTGTGCACCAAAAAGAAAAAAATTCATCCTTTTTTTTTTAATTTTCCTGTCAGTTTGAGAACAGGAAAGCAATGGTTCGAAATTGTGGATGATTTTTGTCGTGTGCAAAGTTGGCTCATCGCCATCTGAATCTTGAGTTTTATCTCTACTCTCATGCTAAAGAACAAAAAAAAAAAAAACTTTTCATTGATGTTTTTAGTGAAAGTTAATATTTTTTTTGGTAACTGGTGAATATGCTTGAGTCATGTGAGTATTTTGAGAGCAGGAAAGCAATAGTTCAAAATTTGGGATGAATTTAATAGTGTGGCCAAAAAAATAATATGTTGGCTCATTTCATCGCTACCTCACGAGTTTTGTTTCTATTATCATGTCACCATCTCTCCCCTCAATTTGGTTCATAAACAGCTGAATTGATGGGGGAATGGGTGAGGTTTTGATTGAAAATAACAGCAGTAAGACCATCAAAATCGGCGAGATTTGAGACCATTACTGGAGGTGAGATATGATTGGAATGAGAACTGAGAAGAATTAACTATATATATGACATCAAAGTCATAGAGTGGAGCCAGAGGGCAATATAGACAGCATATTCCCATCCTTGAATAGTATTCAACTATTCATTATTCAAACTTTTCGATGAGTGGAGTGGATCACGCTTCTGTAGCCATGGAAAAGTGCTTAGCGGTATTCGTGTATATATTATGAATCTTTCCTTTATTATTTGTACATCTTTTTCCAATTTCCTTTCTTGAAACAAATAAACTGTAATTTGTCCTATATTGTAATTGGCAAAAATAGCATTTTATTTAAACAAATGTTATTCCTTGATAAAATTGGGATAGCAAGTAAATTTATTACAAAACTATATATTTAATAAAATATTATATGCCATAATTTGTCTTCAAAATATACTTTTTAAGCATCAATAGCGTGTTGCGTCTTATCTTAAGCAAAGATAGAAGTTTAATGTAAAGCATATGATAACAATAAATAAAAAAAATTAAGAAGAAACGCGTTCGCATCCCATTAAAATAGTATGGTGACAACGCATTTTGAGGAGCGTATACATTGTGTTGTGTTGGTATTTTCGGAATCAATATATCCTACGGCTACAAGGGAAAGACAAGTTTGAACTTTGAACTTTGAGGTTTCCCTAAAAAAAAAAAAAGAATCTGAAAATAAAAAGCACGTTAAATTGAATATCAATATGAATAGCATGAAATATGAATGGAGAGAGAAGACGGCATTCACATGTTACAGCATCATGACAGCCGATCATGGTTTAACGTGTCAACAACATGCTTCCTATTCCTAAATCTACATAAAAAATATTTGTTTTGATCCATCAAATTCTTAGGTAACCATTACCGATAGGGTTGATTCAAGTGGTACATGTTTGGATTCCCTTAAGCAAGTCTCGGGTTCGAGTCTTGTGAATGGAATAAATCCCGCTGGGAGAGCTAGCCCCATCATGATGTGGATGTTCCCGGCTCGAAAGATTTGCCTCCCGTGGAGAATACATGTGGTTAAACCAAAAAAATTCTCGCCATTGAGTTTAATTTTTTAATATTACTTATTACTCGTTTATTTATAAATAATTAAATATACCAACACTTCGCACAGTAATACAATAGCAGTGATAATGTGAAAATTTTTTGTTGTTATAACTTATAATACAATACCTATTAGGTAGGAATGTAGGATACCGTTAATCAGCTTGGTAATAGGGTGTTCCAACAAATGATTTTGAGTTCAAATATATAGCTGCCCTAATGTGGGAGGGAGAGTGTGTTGTTCATCATACGGATGTGAACAGTATTGTATTCCGTAACAAATATATGTGACCTTGCAAAACAAAATATTGCCATTAAATAAAAGGTAAAAAAATTGAGAATGAATCCAAGGAATACCCATCATCAACCCCACTTCTTCCTCAAATCCAAGAACCTTCGGACAATTCTGTATTTTCAAGTATATAATAAGATATGAAAACGCAACAAGTTAAAAAAAATATATTAGTTTAGTAAGAAGATCTAGTATAAGAATATTATGATAGGCTTGAATCATGGGCGGGTAGTGCTTCACGACTACTAACTACTTCTCCTCTGCGTATGTGTGTGTCTAAAAGGTGACAGTTGGAGAGCATATCTCACACTCTTTGAAGCTTTCCATTAGTTTCAAACACTTTGTTCTTGTCATGAGCAATGTTTTCTTATAAGATCAGACTCAGACACACCAATGACAGATCTTAAACAAAGTGCCATTTAGTTTTTCATACATCAGGTATGCTTGCTTTTTTGAGAGTAATGTCTGCAAACTTATCCCTTTTTCTGATATATGCATTCATGGGGTTTGTGTGTTTTTATTTTTTTCTAGTTAAGGTTTAAGCTTTATGTGATTGTGGTGGCTTTCTTGCATATGTAACGGGCTGATTGATTGCCGAGAATAAAGGCAAGAATTGGGCAAGAATTTTTATTATTATTATATATTGGATTTTTTCTGGGATTTTAGTTTTTTTTTTTTTTTAATGATTTTGAAGGTTAAGCAATGCAGGGAAGTCAAAGGGGTTTTCCAACTCAGTCTGACTTGACATGATTGTGGTTTATGGTTAGGCACTCAGGCACAAACACTAGTGTCACCTCTATTTCTTTCTCTACTTTCTTCTTCTCACAGACCAAGAATCATCTTAAAAATGATTGAATCTATTTTTAGCTCTTTGAGCTGTTTGGTTTCTCAGAAATTGTGAGAATGGAAAAGAAGAGGTTTGGATCTTGTACTATGGGTTTAAGAAACAAATTGTCCATGAGTTGAGTTGAGTGTCTGCACTGCATCTGTTTCCTTTAGATTCAAGTGAATGAATCTGTTGCCTTTGAATTTGATCTAAGATCTAGTACTCTGCTCTACTCTGTGTAGCTGTCAGAAAGGTGTGGAGGAATCACTAATTATATTTTCATTTTGAATTGTTGAATAATCCTTCTTTATTGTTAGTTATAGTTCTCTTAAATATTTCTTTCTTTTATCATACTACTTTGATTTGAGGTATTGATTAACACTTAATTTAAGATTCACCTTTGAACTTTGGTTTCAATCTTTTAACTTCATGCCAGTTTGTTTCTGACAGGTGGAATGGAATTAATCACAATGGTGATCAAGATCTGATTTGCTATAAAATTCTGAATTTCAGGATATTAGGATAAATTAATTAATCTCTCTTTGTCTTCAACTATGGCATCAAAATCATTCAAGGCTAGCAGATCATCTCTATCAACAACTTCTGATGCACAAGAAGCCCATAAGCCTCCATTACCTCCAACTGTGACATTTGGCAGAAGAACTTCCTCAGGTCGCTACATCAGTTACTCCAGAGATGATCTTGACAGTGAGCTAGGAAACAATGACTTCATGAATTACACAGTGCATTTACCACCAACCCCAGATAACCAACCTATGGATTCAACAATCACACAAAAAGTTGAGGAGCAATATGTGTCAAGTTCACTTTTCACAGGAGGATTCAACAGTATCACTCGTGCACATCTAATGGACAAGGTGATAGAATCTGAGGCAAACCATCCACAAATGGCTGGTGCAAAAGGATCTTCATGTGCAATTCCTGGTTGTGATTCTAAGGTGATGAGTGATGAACGTGGTGTGGATATTCTTCCTTGTGAGTGTGATTTTAAGATATGTAGAGACTGCTATATAGATGCAGTGAAAACAGGAGATGGAATGTGTCCAGGATGCAAAGAGCCATATAAGAACACAGAATTGGATGAAGTGGCTGTGGATAATGGAAGGCCACTTCCACTTCTTCCACCAAATGGTGGGTCTAAAATGGAGAGGAGATTGTCCTTGATGAAGTCAACAAAGTCAGCTCTTATGAGGAGTCAAACTGGAGATTTTGATCACAATAGGTGGCTCTTTGAAACAAGGGGTACCTATGGCTATGGCAATGCTATTTGGCCAAAAGAAGGGAATTTTGGAAATGGAAAAGATGATGATATTGTTGAGCCAACTGAATTGATGAGCAGACCCTGGAGGCCACTTACTCGGAAATTGAAGATACCTGCTGCTGTTCTGAGTCCATATCGGTACAAAGTCTTTTGTCTTTGATACTTTTTCATTTTTAATAAAAAAAAAAAAAAAGACTTCATTTTTTGGTTTATAACCATAAAGGCATTTTTTGTTTTTAAATTTTTTCTACTAATCAACACCATGCACTTCCCCTTTGTTTCATTATGTCTGAGTTTGACCCTATTTGAATGCAATATATCATGGTTGGTGGATTTCTATAATATGTTTGGGACCCTTAGAGATGATGACCTCTATTTTGTAATCATTGCCATAAGGTGATGATTAAGATTTTACCCCTCAAAGCTTTTGTCAATTTTACAATGATGATTGGCTTTGATAGAAGCGTGCTATGGACTCTATTGGAATGAAAAATATATAAGAAAAAAATACATTATGGAATATTTCATAATTACATTAAATAAAAGATGCATTTAGATGATTTCTGATTGTGGGATGAATCCTATAGGAGGGCTGGAGGAAATTGAATAATAAATGTCTTTTCTTCTACTATCTTTTTTTTCAATGCTTTTGTCATTATGTGTTGGATAGAATACAAGAATGGAAATTGACTTAAAATGTTTTGGAGAACCACTATGGTCTCTATTTGTGTATGTTGTACAGTCCTTAACAGTGCCAAACTTAAAATAATATGGTAGCTTGCTTTTGAATATCAATTTTGCCTTTAGTTCTATAATAATGTAATCTAGTCATGAAGTTGAAAACTAATGTGCATTAGACCAATCATATCTATGTCTTCTTCTGACAATTGCCTTTCTTTCTGTTGTATCTGATTTTACAGTCTTATCATATTCATTCGTATGGTTGTCCTGGTATTGTTCCTGGCATGGAGGGTGAGGCACAAAAATACTGATGCAATCTGGCTATGGGGCATGTCTGTGGTTTGTGAGATATGGTTTGCATTTTCTTGGCTTCTGGATCAGTTACCTAAGCTATGTCCAGTAAATCGTTCCACAGATCTTAATGTTCTAAAGGAAAAATTTGAAACACCAAGTCCTAACAATCCAACTGGAAAGTCTGATCTCCCTGGCATTGATGTCTTTGTTTCCACTGCTGATCCTGAGAAAGAACCACCTCTTGTCACTGCAAACACCATCTTGTCCATTTTAGCTGCTGAGTATCCTGTTGAGAAGCTTTCTTGCTATGTTTCTGATGATGGAGGTGCACTTTTAACTTTTGAGGCAATGGCTGAAGCGGCTAGCTTTGCTAATGTATGGGTTCCATTCTGCCGTAAACATGATATAGAGCCTAGAAATCCTGAATCATATTTCAGCTTAAAGAGAGATCCCTACAAAAACAAAGTGAAACCAGATTTTGTGAAGGACCGGAGGAGGGTGAAGCGTGAGTATGATGAGTTCAAGGTCAGGATCAATAGTTTGCCTGACTCTATCAGGCGCAGGTCAGATGCCTTTCATGCAAGAGAGGAAATCAAGGCCATGAAACTTCAGAGGCAAAACAAGGAAGATGAACCTATAGAACCTGTCAAGATTCCAAAAGCAACTTGGATGGCTGATGGAACTCATTGGCCAGGGACTTGGTTAAACCCTTCACCTGAGCACTCTAGAGGTGATCATGCTGGTATAATTCAGGTACTAAAGCCCCTTTTGTTTTAGAGTTGGAACAGTGCAGAATCAGAATCAGAATCAATTCCACGTAATTAATTTTAATGTGCTTCTTAAATTGAGCATAATTTATTTTCTGTCATTGATTATATAATTTTACTAGAATCAATTTTATCAGACTGTAAACCAGACAAGCATTAAATAGTTGCTTGAGGATTTGTACTTATATGATCCAATTGTCAAAATGAGAATGAATGATTCAGACTTGATGAATGATCCAGGTGATGTTGAAACCTCCAAGTGATGAACCTCTTCTTGGAAGTGCTGATGACACAAAGCTCATTGACTTGACTGATGTTGATATCCGTCTTCCCCTTCTTGTATATGTTTCTAGAGAGAAACGTCCTGGCTATGATCACAACAAAAAAGCAGGTGCCATGAATGCCTTGGTTAGAGCCTCAGCCATCATGTCCAATGGTCCTTTTATACTCAATCTTGATTGTGATCACTATATCTACAACTCCAAGGCAATGAGGGAAGGTATGTGCTTTATGATGGATCGTGGTGGTGACCGCATTTGCTATGTCCAGTTTCCTCAGAGATTTGAAGGGATTGATCCATCTGATAGATATGCTAACCACAACACTGTCTTCTTTGATGTCAACATGAGAGCACTTGATGGACTTCAAGGTCCAGTCTATGTAGGAACAGGTTGTCTTTTCAGAAGGGTAGCCCTTTATGGTTTTGACCCTCCACGCTCTAAAGAACACCATCCAGGTTGTTGTAGTTGTTGCTTTGGGCATCATAAGAGGAATGCTAAAACTTGTGAAGAGAACCGGGCACTAAGAATGGGTGATTCTGATGAAGAAGAAGAAGAAATGAACCTATCATTGTTCCCTAAAAAGTTTGGAAACTCAACTTTCCTTATTGACTCAATCCCAGTGGCAGAATTCCAAGGTAGGCCACTTGCTGATCACCCTGCTGTGAAAAATGGACGCCCTCCTGGTGCTCTCACCATACCACGCGAGCTTCTTGATGCATCAACTGTGGCAGAAGCCATCAGTGTGATCTCATGTTGGTATGAGGACAAAACTGAGTGGGGACAGCGTGTTGGATGGATCTATGGATCAGTTACTGAGGATGTGGTTACTGGTTATAGGATGCACAATAGAGGATGGAAATCAGTTTATTGTGTCACCAAGCGTGATGCCTTCCGTGGAACTGCTCCAATTAATCTCACTGATAGGTTGCATCAAGTCCTTAGATGGGCTACTGGCTCAGTTGAGATATTCTTCTCAAGGAACAATGCACTTCTGGCTAGCCCAAAAATGAAATTTCTTCAAAGAGTTGCATACCTTAATGTTGGAATTTATCCATTCACTTCTATATTCCTTATTGTCTACTGCTTCCTTCCTGCACTCTCCCTCTTCTCTGGCCAGTTCATTGTTCAGACCCTCAACGTCACATTTCTTGCTTATCTCTTGATCTTCACTGTGACTTTGTGCATGCTTGCTGTGCTTGAGATTAAGTGGTCAGGAATTCAGCTGGAAGAATGGTGGAGAAATGAGCAGTTTTGGTTGATTGGAGGGACTAGTGCTCATTTAGCTGCTGTGCTTCAAGGTTTGCTCAAAGTCATAGCAGGCATTGAAATCTCCTTCACCTTGACTTCAAAATCTGCTGGTGATGATGTAGATGATGAGTTTGCTGATCTATATATTTTCAAATGGACATCACTTATGATACCACCTATCACAATTATGATGGTTAACATGATAGCAATAGCTGTTGGAGTTAGCAGGACCATATATAGTGTCATACCACAGTGGAGCCGTCTACTAGGTGGTGTTTTCTTCAGCTTTTGGGTCTTGACTCATCTCTACCCTTTTGCAAAAGGTTTGATGGGAAGAAGAGGGAGGACACCTACCATTGTTTTTGTATGGTCAGGCCTTATAGCAATCACAATATCACTCCTTTGGGTGGCTATCAATCCCCCAGCTGGTACCAACCAAATTGGTGGTTCATTCCAGTTCCCATGATTACTCATTCTTTTTTGTAAGATGATAATTTCTTTTCTCTTTTTGGGTTTAAAATTCTTTTTCCCTCTCAAGTCAACAACTCAATGATAATACTGAATGGACTTAAATTATTCTGTTTATTGTGCTAATGTTTATAAAGGAATCAGAAATGTTTGATGGGAACGGAGACTACTGTCCAAGGCTTTTTATTAACATTCTCACTAACTCATGTTCTGTATTCTCTTACATAAACCTGTCTCTGCGCATACTGTCTCAATTGAGAGATATTACATGAAATTATTAAACTCTAGGTTCTAAATTCTAACAACACTTACTATGTAACCTCATATTTGCCCTAAACCCTTTTCATCTTGCATTTCCAACATGAAAAAGGGTGGGGGATGCACGATTCCTAGTAAGGAAACGAAAACTTATAGATATATCAAGGGCCGGTCCAAGGGGAGGTCATTAAACCAATTGCTTTAGGCCCCACCTATTATAAGGCCTCAAATTTTTCTATAGAAATATGACTTATATATATTAAAATTAATAAAATTGTTATATTCAAATATAAAAATATTATAGCAACAAAAAATGCAATTGGATAATGAAAGATTTCATTGTTAAGCCTATTTAGAAGAGAATAAACTTATAGTAAAAGATTGGAATCTATAAGATTGACAAGTTCACATTTAGAAGCAGAATTCAGCTGCTTTCTGCATTTTTTCCAAAAGCACCAATCTTATCCAGAAGCACGAAAATGACATAGAAATCATTCTAGAAGATTGCAAATATTTTTTTAATGTTCTAGAAGAAAAAATCGCCTTGGAAGCAAAGGAACAACTCAGCTAGTCAAAAGTGCATCAATAAAGAAAGAGAAAAGTCATATGTGATAGTGACTCATCACTAAAAGACAAGACTCTCTTTTGACCAGCCTTCGAGCCTTTTTAACGGCTAGTAGGACTTCAAGGCACTATAAATAAGTGATGGGTAATGAAGAAACATATAGAAAAGTAGCTTTAGTAAAAAGCCCACGGAATTCTGCTGCAACATACTTCTCATTATGGAGAAATTTTCCTCTGCAGTTTGCTTCTGCAAAATACTCAATCATTTTTCTGCATTAGAAATGATTCATTTAGCTTTGTACTATCTTAGAATATTCACCTTTGAGTGTTGAGAGAGCTATACACCCAAAATTCTTCATATTAATTTCAAGAGTGTGCTTTCAAGCTAGAAAGGAGTGTTAGTGTTGGAAAACAGGTTGTGGTAACTTGTGAAAATTGTGGAAAAGCCTAGAGAGGCTTGGAAGATTGATTGTATAAGCCTGTGGAGATTATGGGAAAATAATACCTTGTATCAAGCTTGATGATTAGTGAAAAATCCTACTCAAGTAAGTACTGGACATAGGCCAAGAAGAAATTAAGGGTGAACCAATATAAAAACATATTTGCAATATCTCTTCCTTATCTTCTTATTTAAATTCTGCATTTTAGCTATTTAAATTACCATGATTGTTTGTGAAAACTATTTTAATTAAGAGCTCAAATCAGTCTGAGGAAATATAAATCATGATTTTTTTATTAAGCCTACATTTGATAGTTTAAATAATTGTAACAGAGCTGCATGATTTTATTAATAACCTCAATCTATTTTATCATTTCATTTTATAAAGATTAAAAATTTGTTCAGAATCATTAATTCTCAGCTTTTGCTATTCTCCCAAAGCATAACTATTTCAAACCAAGATTAGTAAAGTTTAAGCTTTTCATAAACGCACGAGTATACTGATGGTATGACCTAAGTTGTTTGTGCTTCACTCGGGATAAAATATTAGTTATAATGAATACTTAAAAATTAAAGTAAATCAATAGTATCTGTTATGGAGGAGATTTGTGGGAGCCCATCCACACCGGCATCCCATGTCGACATGAATCTCGGCGTCGTCATGCGTGTCAACAACGGCTCTCTGGCGTTTGACTATACGATGTCAGTTAGGCGTCACCTGTATCAGCTTCGTCGGGATTCATCGTCGACGAAAGATATCCGACATCGGTACTTAGTAAGCAGCAAAGCCATCAGGAATACTTCCATGAGTTGACAAAGACGCATCCCCTTGACCCCAACGAGATTGCTATTCATTCCGAGACGTCGACATCATAAAGCGCGTGGCTAGACACTCTCTTCAGCGCGTCACCTCGTTGACCCCGAAAACGGTTGCGCACCGTAACAGATTTTCCCGCCTAATTTCCCCTATATATATCCCGGATTTTACGTTCCAGGTACGCATTCATATTTGAAATATTGTTACTCTGTTGGATCCATATCTTACGTTGAGAGTCGGAGTCCCTGCAGGTACACCCTGCCCCGCCGTGGATTCGCCGTCACAGTTGTCTGAGAGCCGTCGTCTCCTCCTCATTGATCAACCCAGAAGTTTCCCAAGGATCATTGGCGCCGTCTGTGGGAAACCGCAAAATCTTAGTCAAGATTCCCGTTCTTGGATCTTTGGAAATCTTCAAGTTTTAACCTTCGACGCTCTTCGAAGAACTCAGCCATGGTAGGAACCAGAAGCACCTCCTCGATCCCAACCGCTGCTGCTGACAACTCAGCTCCTGTAGTAACCTCAGCAGCGGGTCCAGCTCTCGTCTCCGCTACCACTAGGGTTGTTTCCGCCACAACAGGAATGCCTCCTCCGCACCCAAGGACAACGCGTGCCAGGACAACTATCCCAACGCCACCTTTGGGAACAACCTCGCCTTCATCTCCTCAGGACCCCCCGGCTCGTGGAGATCTCTTGGAAATCATCCGCCGTCAGGAGGAGCTTCTTGGTCAATACGCACATCGCCTTCAAGCGATTGAAACTGACCGCCACGCCGAGGCGATGCACCGGAGAGTTCTAGCTAAGCGCCGTCAGTCGCCGTGTCGCGCTGTCAATGGCCCACAGAATCAAGAAAACCGCACTTCACCACAGCGCAACCAACATCCGCCATCTGCTCGCCATGCACCGCCGTCACCTCAAGCCTCGGCTCAATCCGTACATTCGAACTCCCGGCCCAGGGACATAACCCATCACGCAGGAGAGGAATCTCGAAACGCCACGGATGACGAAGTAATACAAGTTGTGTTACCGTTCTCAGAGCGAATTATGCTCTTCCCCGTCGACAAGCGATTTGAGAAGATCCCTGTTCCGGAGCTTTATGACGGGATGGGCGACCCGTTAGAGCATCTCGACATCTACGAGTCGGCTATGTCCATCTGCAACGCTTCCGGGCCCATTATGTGTAGGGTGTTTCCGCTTTCCCTAAAGAAAACGGCCCTAAGGTGGTTCCAGACCCTGCCACCTCGCTCCATCAATACATGGGCAGACTTGAGGAACAAATTTATCACCAGTTTCACCACCAGCAAAGTCCAACCGAAAACGGAGGCTTCGCTGAAGCAGATTCGACAAGGAACCTCGGAATCCCTTCGGGACTACATCAGCAGATTCACCAAAGAAGCCCTCTTGGTGCAAGGACTTCAGCCTGGGGTACAACTCATGCTGGCCAAGGACGGTCTCATTGCTCATTCTCCATTTTGGGTCGACTTATCCAAAAAGAAGCCCAATAGCATGGAAGAGTTACTCCAACGTGCTGAAGAATACATAAGTCTGGAAGACGAGGAGCTTGCTCTCAAGGCGAAAGAACCAAATGCCGGACAGACGCAGAAGGACCCCGGGCAGAAAAACAAGGGATCGCGACAAGACAGGGGCGACAAGGAACCCCTGGGACGCTACACGTCATACACACCGTTAAATTTGTCCAGAGGAAAGATACTTAACGAGATCTTGAATGTCGAGCTATTTGAGGCCGGCATGAGAAGACCACGGCCTATGAAGGCAGGCCCTGACACTGATAAATCAAAGTACTGTCGGTATCATAAATCTCAGGGGCATGACACTGACCACTGTCTAAGTTTGAAAGACGCCATTGAGGAACTAATCCGGCGTGGGAAGCTCGAAAGGTTCAAAAAAGATCAACAAGTGACATCCCGTCGCGGTGAGGACTACAAGAGAAGTTACCGAAATGAAGAGCCCCGGCATGAGTCTAGCCGACGTGAGCGCAGCAGGTCGTGGACACGATCTCCCCGGCGAGGAAGGTCGACATCTCGCAGACCTCCGCGAGACCATTCCCCCCCTCGTCATCGCGTAAGGACCGCCGAGAACAACCATCCTCATCAAGACATAGGTCTCCGCCATAAGAGCCTTCATCGCCAAAGCACCCCGTCATTTACGTTATCACCAGAGGTTTTGCTGGCGGAGGGGAGTCTAGTAACTCTCGGAGAAAGCACATGCAGGAAGTGTTGTCGGCCTCAACCTCCTCATCCCGCAGAGTTCATCTCGGCAAAAAGAGGAAGCTACCCCCACTGACATTTTCAGATGATGACTATGGCCCGGTGATCCCGGGTCATGATGATCCCCTCCTTATCACAGTGTTCATGGCTAACCACGAAGTTCGGAGGATTTTCGTAGATCAAGGAAGCTCCGTTGACGTCTTATTCCTCAAAACCATCCATCTCCTACACATCCCAGAATTAGACCTCTTGCCGTATAGGGGTGCCGACTTGATTGGCTTTACAGGGGACAAGATTCACTCCTATGGATACGTAGAGCTCCTCGTTACCTTTGGTCAACCGCCTCTGTCCAAACTTGAAAAGGTTCGCTTTCTCGTGGTGGACTGTCCCACGACCTACAATGCCATCCTTGGCCGGCCCACTCTGAATGCTATCGGGGTCATCATCTCCACAAATCACTTAGTGATGAAATTTTGGAGCGAGCAGGGCGAAGTCATCAATCTTCGTGGCGATCAAGTGATGGCGAGATCTTGTTACAAGGAATCCCTGAAGATCACCAAGCCGGACAAAGGCAATGGAAGCCAACAGAAAACAGAAGACAATCCAGCATCGGCAGGGGTGATGTTGGCAGATCTTAACGTTCGACAAGACTTCGCCGGGATGCGACCCATTCCAGAAGGAGACTTAAAACCCCTGCAGATTGGATCCTCCCTGGATCAGGTCGTTATGGTGGGCTCCGGGATGGCCCCCCATGATGAAGAAGCCCTCTGCGCACTCATCCGCCAAAACTCAGATCTATTCACATGGACCGCAGCCGACGTGCCAGGTCTCGACCCCGACATCATATGCCACTGTCTCTCGGTGGATCCCAGAATTAAGCCTGTGGAGCAGAGACGCCGCAAGATGTCAGCAGATAGAGCTGAAGCAGCCACGCAACAGGTCTCCGAGCTACTGGATGCGGATTCATTAGGGAAGTTAAATATACCACTTGGCTGTCCAATATAGTGCTTGTAAAGAAGCCTAATGGAAAATGGCGTATGTGTGTAGATTATACAAATTTGAATAAAGCTTGCCCTAAAGATTCGTATCCGCTGCCTAATATCGACCGATTGGTCGACCAATCTTCTGGTTATCGCCTTTTGTCATTTATGGATGCATATTCCGGCTACAATCAAATTCCCATGTATTCCCCCGATCAAGAGAAAATGACATTCATGACCGACAAGGTGAACTACTGTTATTGGATGATGCCCTTCGGCCTGAAGAACGTCGGTGCCACGTAGCAACGAATGATGAATACTGTCTTCCGTGACCAGATTGGGAAAATTGTCGAGGTATATGTCGAAGACATGATCACAAAGAGCACCACAGATAGCGACCATCTTCATGACCTCGGTGAAATCTTCGGCCAGCTTCGAAAGTACAACATGCACCTCAACCTAAAGAAATGCACCTTCGGGGTCCGGGCCGGCAAGAAGGGGGTTGAATAGTGTTTCTTAACAATTTATGAAAGCCTTTCGCAAACAATTAAGTTTATAACAGTTTCAGACAGGTTTAAGATGTTGTCTGAAGTTTCTTAAGAAGGCTTCTAAAAAGATCTTTGAAAAAGGTTTCTTGTTTTTTAAAAATATCATAAAAGTTTTCAACACCCTTTGGTCAGTATAATTAAATAGACAAGAGATAAGGGATAGAAAACTTAGCCAAAGAATTTATCCTGGTTCACTCACCACCACTGTGAGCTACGTCCAGTCCCAATGCCAACTAGCACTTGGATTTTCTCTTAATCTTGACCAAGATTACAAGTATTCTTTTACAGTCAAGCCTCTTCAGGCTCTACAACCAAGTATTCTTTTACAGTCAAGCCTCTTCAGGCTCTACAACCAAGTATTCTTTTACAGACAAGCCTCTCCAGGCTCAAAGACAATTTTTACAAGATAGAAATGTCTAAGCTTTTAAACTACACAAGTTAGAAGCTTAAACAGAGACGATGTACAAAGAGAACTGAGGTATACTCAGGATATGCAAATGATGTACAAAGAGTATGAAATCAGAGTGTTTTTACGGAGAAAAACTTGCAGCGTAATGTCTCTTAGACTTTCTTGTATATGCTTCTACCTCTTGATGGTCTTCATGAAGGGTTATTTATAACCAATCTTCAATTCGTTGAAATACCACCGTTTAGAGATAGCATTAAATGCTATTTAATCCGTTGTGAGACATGCTTCTGAGAGTTCTGAATATTTCTGACATAAGTACCAGGTTGTTGCTGCCGTAAAGCTGCCACTGTTGTTGCTGCAAAGGTTGCGTTGCAGGGATTTCCTCGGTGGTGTATGAAATTCAAATATACCAGGAAAGGTCTCTGTGTTCCTTGCCATAAATATGTTTGAAAAAGGTACGTGCAGCAGAGAACGCTTGACTTAGCAAAATTTCAGAGATGTCTTCACATACTTCAGCAAAGAGTGTCACGTCATTAATGAGACTTCAGACGGCTTCAACACTTCAGACGGGTTGCGCACTTCAGACAGCTTCAAAACTTCAGACGAGTTGAGCACTTCAGACGGCTTCAACACTTCAGACAGGCTGAACACTTCAGAAGGCTTTTCCATTTTAGTCAGGCTGAAAGAACTTTAGATAGTCTTTATAAGTTCAGAGTGGCTTGTTGAAATCATAGATAAGTTATTACATATTTATGTATCTATCAAAAATATTTTAACCCAAATTGGTTAAACATTAAAACTTGAGAGGTGAGCTATCTAAAAACATCATAATTTCCCTTATGATATTTTTGAGACTCAACATTCTCCTCCTTTTTAATGATGACAAATTTGTTTAAAATAAAGAAATCTGAAACTTAAAAAAATAACTCCCCCTAAGATAAAGATCTCTTAGGATATAAACGCTTATCAAATATTCCTCCTGAGACCTGTAATTACTTCAGATTTTGTTAGTTTTAATACTCCCCCTTTTGTCATCAATCAAAAGGGAATTTCAGAGCACAACAACAAAACATTCAAAGTAATATAGTCACAATAATCACAGTAGTATAATCACAACATTGAGATACTAGCATTCATGAGAACAATCAGAATATATTATCAATCAAACAGAGTTCAAATTAAACACCAAACACGAAGTTCACATAAAAGAAATTTAATGCTCAAAAGGAAGGTAACACTAAGCATGGCTAAACATCATAGACTATCCATCTTTCTTCAGCAAGGCCTCTTTCAGAAGGGAGAGCAATTCTTCCTTGGCCTTGTCAATCTGAGAAATGACAGCAGTCTTCAGTTCTTCTTGCCCATTTCTGATGTGTTGTTGCTCTTGAAGGATTTGATCTTGCTTAGCAACAAGAGTAGCATTTCTTTTCTCTAAGCTCTTCACTTGATGCCTCAGCTTCTTGTTCTCTTCCTCAAGATTCAGTTCTACTTCATATAAAATGATCTGAATGTCCCTGCAGACGAATCTGAGCTGATTGAATCCTGGATGCAACCCATAGTCTTCTGGATGACTCACAGGAAAGAAGAAAGTTCTAATAGGACAGATTAGCTTCCAGTTCTCATTAAAAGGTTCAGACATGGGGAATCTGCCTCTGATATACTGATACTGCACATTGGTGGAGATACCACATCCTATGGTGGAGTCATCATCTAGTCCTGCAGATCCAGAAGAGGATCCAACATCCTCTCTGATCTTCCAGTAGGACAACCATACCCTGTCCCTGTAACAGTGATCTAAACCTTCACCCTGTCTGTTGATCCGAGCAGGTAGCTCCTTCCATTCTGTTAAAGTAAAAGGTTTCTGAGGAACTAGATAAGCTTTAGGTTCCTTGAACTTGTCAGCAGGGCCTTCTTCCAAAGGGTACCTAGGAACTATCCTGTCAGGTTGCACCAGAATTTTTGTGGTTGGCCTTATGGAGATTGTTCTAGGTGGCTTATAGCTTCACATGCCTACTGACTTCAAGTAGTCCCTCTCGAAGAGTTCAGCTTCCGTAGACAGTTGCCTAACAAAACACCATTCATCATTAGACAACTTGAGAGAGTCACCAGAGAAGGGATTAAGTGGAGCCCACTTATGAGCAGGTGAAACTGCACCCTTTCTGATCTTTTCTATCTGGCCTGAGTAGTACTGATCTGAACTTCCTTGATATTTTGCCCTTTCTTCATCAGCAGTGTGCTTAATAAGGCCATGGTTAAGAGATATGGGGGAGTATTTCTGAAAAACTGCAGCTCTTCAAATAAGTTGGGGAACCTGGGGACTCTGACCCTCTCACTGAAAGGTTCCTCATACTTTTTGTGTGGTACTTCAGCAGCTACATCAAGTTGGTGCTGAGTGAAAGGAAAGGCATAAGGATCAAATGTAGGTTCTGTGAAGAAGTCCCTACTTTTGGGTCCTAGCCTTAGTTGAGCAGGCAGCATGCTTCCTTTCCATACCGCAGAGCTGTTACCATGCTGATTTGGATCTGAGGGATCTTCAGACTGAGTGGATTCTGAAGATGATGAAGGTGATGAAGGAGGTGAAGATGGTGATGAGGGAGGTGGAGGAAGTGCTTCTTCTTCTTTCTCTTCTTCGGTTTTCTTCTCAGGTGATGAAGGTGGTGATGGGGTCACATTGTCAAACTTTACCCTGAGCCTTTTCTGGGGAGGTTTGGTAGTTTCAGGTTCCTTCTCCTTTTCTTTTTCAGCTTGCTTTTCTTCTCTTCTTTTTTTGAAAAACAAGTTTACTTTGACAAAATTTTGGTACTTGCCAGCCTCATCCATTTCCTCCAGCTGGCTTGCAATGCTCCTTGTGATCCTAACAGATGGTTCGGGAGCTTGCTGAAATAACTTAGTTTTTATTCTCCTTCTCTGCTGTGCACTGGATCTTTTTCTTTTCTTTGGCTCTTGAGCAATGGAAGTTAGCCTTTCATCTTCAGCAAGAGCTAGCTGAGAGGCTACTGTAAGAGCATAATCAGTCTTTTCTTGCTCAGCCTTCTTCTCCATTTCTTCATTTTCCAGTGTTGTAGCAAGGGCTGCTACCTGAATAAGCTCAGGATCAGAAGGGCATGCAGCCAGGGGTGCTGCTGCTAAAGCTTCAGAATCAGCAATCTCAACTACCTCTTCCTCATGAGCCTTTCCTTCTGTATCAGAAGTAGGCTTAGGAGTAGGGGTTCTTACACCTTCAGAACCCTGACCCACAATTTCAGATGGCTTTTGCAAAGCCTTCTGAACAGGTTCAGATGTCTGAGTGTGCAAGTCCATAGCTTTTAGAGACACCTTTGCTGAACTCCTGACAGGGAGCTTCTTCCTTTTCAGATGAGGGGATGGCTTGGAAGGCTTGAACTCATCTTTTCTGATATCCCCCTGAAGCTCCTTCTCAAGAATCTCAAGAGTGGTTCCTCTTCTTGAGGCCTTCTCCAAAAGAACACTCTCCTTTAAAGTAGGAGATGGAGGTCGTGGAGTGAGCTTGATTCCCATGCTCTTCAAGTTGGATTCACCAAAAAACACGGGAGACTTATGGTTACATAATCTTTCAACAGGTACCTTAAAATGCATAAATACCTTCATGATGAGAGTGTTGTGGGGAAGATTTCCAGCAGAGTCTCGAATCTTCTTCTGCATGTGGAACATGAAAATGCTTGGGAGATTGACTTTCTTCTTCTGCAGTAGGTGAATCAGATAGAACCTTTCCAATTCAGATACATGGTTTCTGCTTCCACTCTTAGGGATTATAGCACACCCTAAGATAGCATGAAGAACTCTGACCTTCTCTAGCAAGAACTTGGAATCCATGCTTTCAGGTTCTTCAGTTCCATATAGCATCTTCGTAAACATCCTGTGCCCACCATTCTTCATCTCCCACCCAGGAGTGAAGGTTGCACCTTCAGCCCTAACATAAGTGATGGTGGAGAGAATGTCTTGATCAACAAAAACTGAAACCCCTAGAACAGAGGCTTTGATGCTTTCATACACTCCCTTAGAGTTAGGAATTCCCCGAGCGGAGTACCAGAAATCCACCACGCTTTGTTCATGCCATTGACAGTTAATGTGGTTGAAGAAAGAAGTTCATCCAGCTGCATCAAATTCCTCAACCAAATCCATGCCAATGTTGCGAAGCTCGTCAAGATCCACCTCCTTTGATCTAACCACATTTCCACCAGAACTAGCAGTCTTCTTGGGTGCCATTGATGAGTTGCAAAGAAACTTTGAGAGAATAAGGTTGCTTGAGTAGTGCAGAAGATCAAACTGAGTATTGAGGAAAGAGAGTGTAAGGCTTCCTCGACACACTTACTCCTGCATTTATAGACCCATGATGCAATGATGTCCTGTACCAGCTGCACAGACTTCGGGTAACGTGCGAAGTGGAAGAGACAAAAATTTTAAAAGAAGGAATTCAACCGTCTCAGATAGCCACGTCAGCCAGTTACTTCAGATAGGAGAAAATTTTCAGACACATAAATAAAACTTCAGATAACCTAAAGTTTCAGACAAGTCACTGTTTCGAACACACTGAAACTTCAGATAACATAATGACATCAGACACAGTTATTTTAAGAGAATGCATGTATATTCAAGTTGTTGCGAATGAACTTAAATCTATCTTCAGCCAGGGGTTTTGTGAATATATCTGCCCATTGATGCTCTGTGTCAATGAACTGAATATCAAAAACACCTTTCTGAACATAGTCTCTAATGAAATGATGTTTGATTTCTATATGCTTTGCCCTAGAATGTTGAATGGGATTTTTGGATAAATTAATTGCACTGGTATTATCACAAAGAACAAGTATAGCAGAGATAGGAATATTAAAATCCTCAAGCTGATACTTCACCCATAGCAGTTGTGAACAACAACTGGCTACTGATATATACTCTGCTTCTGCTGTTGATAAAGCAATGGTGCTTTGTCTTTTGCTTGACCAGCTGATCATGTTATTTCCAAAGAAATGACATCCTCCACTTGTGCTCTTTCTTTCCATTCTATCTCTAGCAAAGTCAGCATCACAGTATCCTATTAACCTGCAATCTTTGATCCTCTTATAGCATAGACCAAGATTAGTAGTATCTTTCAGATATCTAAAGATTCTTTTAACATCTTTGTAATGAGTAATTCTTGGATCTGATTGAAATCTAGCACAGAGACAAACACTGAACATTATGTCAGGTCTACTTGTTGTTAGTTACAACAAAGAGCCAATCATTCCTCTATACAAAGTTTGATTCACTGGTTCTTCTTTGTCATCTTTGCTCAAAGATGCAGAGGGATGCATGGGAGTTGACATGGGTTTGTAATCACTCATGTTGAACTTCTTAAGCATTTCTTTTGTATATTTTTCTTGATGGATCCATATACAATCAGAATCTTGCTTAATTTGAAGTCCCAAGAAAAACTTTAGTTCTCCCATTAAACTCATTTCAAATTCTGATTGCATCAACTCAGAAAATTTCTTGCACAGAGAAGAATTAGTTGAACCAAATATAATGTCATCAACATATATCTGAACAAGTATAAAATCTTTGTTAGACTATTTTCTGAAAAGGGTGGTATCTACTTTTCCTCTTTCAAAACCATTTTTGATAAGAAAACTGCTCAGTCTGCCATACCATGCTCTTGGAGCTTGTTTCAGACCATAAAGAGCCTTTTTCAATTTAAAAACATGATCAGGAAAAGCAGTGTCTTCAAAACCAGGAGGTTGTCTAACAAAAACTTCTTCTTCAATGAAACCATTGAGGAAGGCACTTTTGACATCCATTTGATATAGTTTGATGCCATTATTTATAGCATAAGAGAGAAGAATCCTAATTGCTTCTAATCTAGCAACAGGGGCAAAGGTTTCAGTGAAGTCAATACCTTCTTGTTGATTGTACCCTTGAGCCACCAATTTTGCTTTGTTTCTGACCACTTTTCCTTCTTCAGACAGCTTGTTTATGAACACCCATTTGGTTCCAATAATTGTTTTCCCATGGGGTTTAGGAACAAGTGTCCAGACATCACTCCTAGCAAATTGATTCAGCTCCTCTTGCATGGCTAGAATCCATCCTTCACCACGCAGAGCTTCATCAATGTTCTTTGGCTCAATTTCAGATAGGAGAGCAAGAGAATTCAGATTCTTGAATTTTGATCTTGTCTTAACTCCTTCTAAAGAGTTGCCAATGATTTGCGCTTTTGGATGATGTGATTTGTATCTCCAGTCAGGTTTCTGAGGTGATATCAAATCAGTCTGAGACTCAACATTGGTCTGAAGAGGTTCAGTGACAGATGGTACTTCAGACACCTGTTCATCCTTGATGTTGTCATGATTATTCAGCTCCATTCCTGCAAAGTCATCTTCTAGATCTGATAGTTCCCTATCAGTCTCTTTTTTGTCATTAAATTTAACATGGATTGATTCCTCTACAGTTAAAGTTCTAGAGTTATATACTCTATAGGCTTTAGATGTTTCAGAATATCCTATGAAAATTCCATTGTCAGATTTTGCATCAAATTTTCCAAGATCATCCTTGGTGTTGAGTATAAAACACTCACAACCAAAGGTGTGGAAATATGATATGTTGGGTTTTCTTCCTTTCCATAATTCATAAGGAGTATTTTTCAGAATTGGTCTTACCAATATTCTATTTTGAAGGTAGCAAGTTGTGTTAATAGCTTCTGCCCAGAAAGATCTTGGTAGGTTGCATGTGTTGAGCATGGTTCTTCCCATTTCTTGAAGACTTCTGTTCTTTCTCTCAACAACCCCATTTTGCTGAGGTGTTCTTGCCACAGAGAAATTGTGTGAGATCTCATTCTCATCACAGAACAGTTGAAAGTTTGCATTCTCAAACTCTCCACCATGATCACTTCTGATAGCAGATATACATAACCCTTTTTCATTCTGTACCTTCTTGCAGAATGTTGTGAAATTCCTGAAAGTCTCATACTTGCTTCTTAGGAATAACACCCATGTGAATCTGGAATAGTCATCAACAATGACCAAACCATATTTCTTACCACTAAGGCTTTCTGTTCTAATAGGACCAAACAAGTCAATATGTAATAATTCTAAAGGTCTGTTAGTGGAAACAACATCCTTACTCTTAAAAGAGTGTCTTGTTTGTTTTCCTTTCAGACAACTTTCATATAAAATGTCAGATTTGTAAGAAAGCTTCGGCAGTCCTTTAACAAGGTTGTGTTTTGCTAACTTTGAGATCAATCTCAAGCTGGAATGCCCAAGTCTTTGGTGCCAAATAATTTTTTCGTCTTCAACAGAGAGAAAACATTTTACATTTTGACTTGCCAAATCCTCTAGATCAATTTTATACACATTGTTGTGTCTCTTAGCAATAAAAAGAATTTGATCACAAGCGTCTTTGACTATACATCCTTCTTTAGTAAAGGCAACCACATATCCACTGTCACACAATTGACTTATGCTCAGTAAATTGTGTTAAAGTCCCTCTACTAGAAGAACATTTTTAATAAGGGATAGAGGTGAGATACCTACAGTCCCTATTCATGTGATCTTCCCTTGCTGATTTCCACCAAAGGTGACCATACCTCCTGCTCTGGGCCTAAGGTTTTGGAACAAAGACCTTTCTCCTGTCATGTGTCGCGAGCACCCACTGTCCAGGTACCATTTGTGGGGTCTCCTTTGTCCTGTTAAACACATCTGCAACAGGAATGATCAAGTTCTTAGGTACCCATATTCTTTTGGGTCCTTTCTTGTTAGATTTGGGTTTTGCTTTTCTCTTGTGCTTACACTGAGCCACATTGTGTCCAGGCTTGCCACAGTGAGAACATCCAATAGCTTTCTCTTTACCTTAGTAATTTTTTTTAAAATATGAGGTTCAGAGGTATCATGATCACAAAATCCTAATCCACTTTTGTCAAGGGGATCCCTTTGATTGCCAAGCAATTTGTTAAGGTTTTCTGTTCCTTTGACAAATTTAGCTAAGTCTTTTGTTAGTTCCTCAACTTGTTTCTGAAGTTTTTTTTTTCTTCAGAGACAATTTGTGAACTGATGCTTTTAGTCACAAGAATTTTCTCCTTGAGCATAATGTTTTCTATCTCAAGAGCCTTATATTTACTGCACATTTCTGTGTGGGCCTTGGACAGATTCTTATACTCTTGGAAGAGTTCCTTGGAACTTTCCATCAGGTCATCATACATCTCTTGAAGAGTTAAGGGAAATACCTCAGATTCTGAGCTATCTGATGAGGGCAGGCTGGCCATGAGACACAGGTTGGCCTCTTCTGAAGTGTCTTCCTCTTCTTCTGAGGTAGACTCATCAAGATCCTCCCATGTTGCCATCAGACTCTTCTTCTTCTTAAAGAATTTCTTCTTTTTGAAGTTGTTCTTCCTCAGTCTTAGACATTCATCCTTCACATGACCTGGTTATTTACACTCATAGCATATAATTTTGTCATTTTGAGAATCCTTACCTGACTTACCTGATTTAGAGGTTGAGGGTTATTTCTTTCTAAACTTTCCTTTGTTCTGCAACATCCTCTTGATTTTCCTGCTGAGAAGAGCAAGATCATCATCTTCTGAGCTATCTCCAGAATCTTCATCTGCTTCTGAAGTTTCCTCAACTTGCATGGCTTTAATGCTGCCATGCCTAGGATGTTTGGCTTTGGAGTTTAATGCCAGAGATTTCTTCTTGATGTCATCTTCCCCAAGTTCAAGCTCATGAACTTTAAGAGATCCCAATAGTTCTTCCATTCTAAGAGAGTTTAAGTCTCTAGCCTCTTGAATGGCAGTAACTTTGGGTCTCCAGGACTTTGGCAAACTTCTCATAATCTTTCTATTATTGTCTCCAGATTCAAAGGTTCTACCCAAAGACCTGAGTCCATTAGTTATAGTCTGAAACCTTCCAAACATTTGATCTATGGTTTCATATTCTTCCATCTTGAACATCTCATATTGATGTATGAGCATGCTGATTTTGGATTGCTTGACAGTCTCAGTCCCTTCATGGGCGGCTGCAAGTGTATCCCAAATATCCTTGGCAGATGAACATCCATGAACCTTCTCATATTCTGATTTGTTCAGGGAACATATCAAATAGAGTTTGGCTTTAACATTTAACTGAACTCTAGACTTCTGCTCCAAGGTCCATTCAGCCTTAGGTATTGGCACTCCATTATGTATAGGCACATAGTCTCCATCAGTGACCACATCTCAGACATCAATGTTGTTGCTCTCAATGAACAACTTCATACGATCTCTCCAATAGTGGTAGTCCACTCCATTGAATGTTGGGGGTCTTGTGATAGAGGCTCCTTCAGTGATGTATTGTTTGTTGTTGGCAGCTTCCATCTGGATCTTTAATCCTCAAACACTTATAAGGTGCTCAACCCTGAGTTGAGTTCTGATACCAACTATAGAAACACAGGGAAACACTAGAAGGGGTTGAATAGTGTTTCTTAACAATTTATGAAAGCTTTTCGCAAACAGTTAAGTTTATAACAGTTTCAGACAAGTTTAAGATGCTGTCTGAAGTTTCTTAAGAAGGCTTCTGAAAAGATCTTTGAAAAAGGTTTCTTGTTTTTTAAAAATATCAGAACAGTTTTCAACACCCTTTGGTCAGTATAATTAAATAGACAAGAAATAAGGGAAAGAAAACTTAGCCAAAGAATTTATCTTGGTTCACTCACTACCACTGTGAGCTACGTCCAGTCCCAATGCTAACTAGCACTTGGATTTTCTCTTAATCTTGACCAAGATTACAAGTATTCTTTTACAGTCAAGCCTCTTCAGGCTCTACAACCAAGTATTCTTTTACAGACAAGCCTCTCCAAGCTCAAAGACAATTTTTACAAGATAGAAATGTCTAAGCTTTTAAACTACACAAGTTAGAAGCTTAAACAGAGACGATGTACAAAGAGAACTGAGGTATACTCAGGATATGCAAATGATGTACAAAGAGTATGAAATCAGAGTGTTTTTACGGAGAAAAACTTGCAGCGTAATGTCTCTTAGACTTTCTTGTATATGCTTCTACCTCTTGATGGTCTTCATGAAGGGCTATTTATAACCAATCTTTAATCCGTTGAAATACCACCGTTTAGAGATAGCATTAAATGCTATTTAATTCGTTGTGAGACATGCTTTTGAGAGTTCTGAATATTTCTGACATAAGTACCAGGTTGTTGTTGCCACTGTTGTTGCTGCAAAGGTTGCGTTGCAGGGATTTCCTCGGTGGTGTATGAAATTCAAATATATCAGGAAAGGTCTCTGTGTTCCTTGCCATAAATATGTTTGAAAAAGGTACGTGCAGCAGAGAGTGCTTGACTTAGCAGAATTTCAGAGATGTCTTCACATACTTCAGCAAAGAGTGTCACGTCATTAATGAGACTTCAGACGACTTCAACACTTCAGACGGGTTGCGCACTTCAGACAGCTTCAACACTTCAGACTAGTTGAGCACTTCAGACGGCTTCAACACTTCAGACAGGCTAAACACTTCAAAAGGCTTTTCCACTTTAGACAGGTTGAAAGCACTTTAGATATTCTTTATAAGTTCAGAGTGGCTTGCTGAAATCATAGATAAGTTATTACATATTTATGTATCTATCAAAAATATTTTAACCCAAATTTGTTAAACATTAAAACTTGAGAGGTGAGCTATCTAAAAACATCATAATTTCCCTTATGATATTTTTGAGACTCAACATCAAGGCTCAGGCCTTATTGGATTTCATTACTGAACTAACCTCGGCGCACCCAATTATGGATGAATGGTGGGAGCTGTATGTCGACGGTTCTTCAAACCCCAAAGGAAGTGGCGTTGGGATACTATTGGAGAGCCCACAGGGAGTTGTGTTGGAACACTCTCTAAGTTTCTCGTTTCCAACCTCGAACAATCAAGTCGAGTACGAGGCAGTGATTGCCGGCTTGTGAATGGCATCCGAAGTAGGAGCATCACGGGTCAGGGTCCACAGCAATTCCCAACTCGTGGTATCTCAGGTGAATGGCGACTATCAGGTCAAAGATCCCTTGCTCCTCAAATATCTTAAGGTAGTGAGACGCATCATTCCCAGCTTCTCATCAGTCGAGATCCATCATATACCGAGAGAACGGAATGCCAGGGCCGACGTTCTCTCAAAACTTGCAAGCACAAGGTCGTCTAGGAACAATAAATTCGTCATCCAAGAAGTCATACCCGCACCAACTGTAATGTTGGCCATTGGAACTAACGAATGCTGGTACTCCGACATTCAGAACTACCTGGGAAACGGCTCGCTCCCCAGTGATCCCGATAAAGCTCGTCGCGTACAAAGGCAGGCAACCAGGTATTGCCTAATCGACGGAATCCTGTATAGACAGGGACTCGCACAACCTTTGTTGAAGTGTATCTCGGGTGATACACTCGAGTACGTCATGGCAGAGGTTCACGAAGGGGTCTGTGGTCACCATCCCGGAGGATATTCCCTAGCCCGAAAGATCCTTCGCGCCGGTTATTATTGGCCCACCATGGAAGCAGACTCACTGGAGTATGTCAAGAAGTGTCCACAATGTCATAAACATGCCGACATACACCGAGCTCCCGCCGAGATGCTGACGTCGATATTGGTACTCTACTCGTTTTCCTGGTGGGGCGTAGACATTCTGGGGCCATTTCCCTCGGCCCCGGGACAGTTAAAGTACCTTGCGGTGGCAGTCGATTACTTTACCAAGTGGATCGAGGCCTTGCCACTTGCTAAGATCACAGGCAAAAATCTCTCCAAGTTCATATATCGGTTCGTGATATGTAGGTTCGGCATCCCAAACACCGTGGTTACAGATGTAACATCCCAAATTTTATAAATAAATAAAAGGAAGAAATAATAGTATTATTATTTTTAATAATATTAATTAATTAAATAAGAGGAATAAATAATAGTGTTAACATTATTAGTAGTTTTATTAATAAAGCTACTTCATTTTAAAAAGAAGATAAGGGGGTTGAGAGTGGGCCCAAGCCCAATTGGCATTCTAGTAAGGAGGGGTTATCTGTTCACCCCAATCCTTATTCGTATAATCGTCAAAAACGCTAAGGAGGGGAGAAATCGAGTCTCAAGAGGGGATTGCTGCAGAGTGAGCATCAAGAACCAAGAAAGGGACTTCCAATTGGCATTCTAGTAAGGAGGGGTTATCTGTTCACCCCAATCCTTATTCGTATAATCGTCAAAAACGCTAAGGAGGGGAGAAATCGAGTCTCAAGAGGGGATTGCTGCAGAGTGAGCATCAAGAACCAAGAAAGGGACTTCCTTGTGGTAAATCGATCTTCGCTTAAGGTACGGTGGGGGAAAGGGTGCTGCTTGTATGTGCATGTGGGAGTGCTTGGGTAGTGAGGGCAACCATAAGACCCTCTAAGACTCTAAATTCAAAATTGATATATATATATATATTGAGTATTGTATGATAAAAACATGTTGATTGATGATTAATTCTGTGAATCTTGGTGAATCTTGATTGAAATAGAAAAGGGTAGTGAGAATAGCGAAAAAGGGGTAAATAAGGGTTTGATGATTTGGGATTTTGATGGAATAACTGTGCAAATCTGTGTAAAGATTGGTGTTTTTGCTGAGTTTGTTTGATATAAACGTGCATGATTGATGTATTAACCTTAAGGATTGATTAGAGGTTGAATAAGAGGGTTTAAAATGGGTAAAAATCGCAAGAACTGCCATCTCGTGTTGCGGGTAATCGATTACAGAGGTCTGTAATCGATTACAGAGTGTTCTGGGCAGCAATGGAGTGATTTTGGCTTGCTTGTAATCGATTACAGGGGTATGTAATCGATTACCAGAGAGTTTGTTTGATGGTAATCGATTACAGAGGGTGTGTAATCGATTACCAGAGTTTTGACAGCTTTCTTGCCTGAGAAAGAATGCGTTTGTTAAGGGTGCAAACGAGCTCGAAACCCTATCATATAGCATATCAAACTGAAGCCCCGGATCTTAAATTTCTAATAGAAGTGGAATTATCTTAATTGGACACCTAGAACTCTAGATATTTACAAATTAGTGCACCAAGGTCATTAAGCTTAAAACTTGAAGACTCCAAAATTGAGGAATCGCCTTTGGTAATCGATTACAGTTGTTTGGTAATCGATTACCAGGTCAAAAATGAGTATGAGAGTGTTGTTTTTGTAATCATTGTGATCCTTTAATTATTTGGTGTTAATTATATAATTTGTTTGTGGAATTAAGAGAGTTAAGTGATTGTTTATAGAGTATTGATTGTGGATGAGTTGATGATATGAATATCCCATGTGATGTTAGATGTTTATAATATTGAGATGTATGATGATGATGTATTGAGGTACTGAGTTTATGATGATGAGGTATGAGATGTGTGATGATGATATATTGATGTATTGAGTGTATGAGGTATGAGGTGTATAATGATTATATATTGATGCATTGAGCATATAATGTGTGTTGTGATAATGATGATATAATGATGCATTGAGCATGCGATGAGTGTTATGATCATGATGATGGTGATTAATGATGTTTATGATGATTTATGATGAGGATGACTGATGATGATTTTATGATAATGATATTTGGTGATAATTATGATGATTTTTGATAATGATGATTGGTGAATATGTATGATGATGATGATTGGTTTTATTATGATGATAATGATATTTGGTGATATTTATGATGATTTTTTATGATGATGATGATGGTGAATATGTATGTTAATACATGATGATGATGAATGTGTGAATTATAATGATTGATGAGGATGATGTTAGTGTTGTACCTGAGTCTAACTCGAGGAGGTGAATAGTGTACCTGAGTATAACTCGGGGAGGTGATGATGGTGATGATGATTAACCTTATGCTGCAAATGATGCTTGAGTATATATATGATGTTGTACCTGAGATACACAAGTCTAGTGAGGGGTGGGGTGTAGCTCAGGGAGGTGATTGTACTTGAGATACACCAGCCCAGTGAGGGGTGAAGTGTAGCTCAGGGAGGTGAGTGTTGTACCTGAGTCTAACTTGGGGAGGCGAATGTTGTACCTGAGTCTAACTCGGGGAGGTGATTATGGTACCTAAGTGTAACTCAGGGAGGGTGATTATTGATTGTGTTGGAGATTATGGTACTTGAGTGTAACTCAGGGAGGTGAGTAATGATTGTGTTGGAGATTATGGTACCTGAGTGTAACTCGGGGTGGTGATTATTGATTGTGTTGGAGATTATGGTACCTGAGTGTAACTCAGGGAGATCAGTATTGATTGTGTTGGAGATTATGGTACCTGTGTATAACTCAGGGAGGTGATTATTGATTGTGTTGGTGATTATGGTACCTGAGTGTAACTCAGGGAGGTGAGTATTGATTGCGTTAGAGATTATGGAACCTGAGTGTAACTCAGGGAGGTGAGTATTGATTGTGTTGGTGATTATGGTACCTGAGTGTAACTCAGGGAGGTGAGTATTGATTATGTTATGGATGATGCTACCTGAGTGTAACTCAGGGAGGTGAGTATTGATTATGTTAATGATTATGGTACCTGAGTATAACTCAGGGAGGTGAGTAATGACTATGATAATGTTGATGATTGTACCTGAGTATAACTCAGGGAGGTGAACACTGAATATGATGAAAATGATGGTATTGATGATTGTGATGAGTATGGTGATATTGATGATAATGACGAGTATAATGATATGATTATTATGATGAAAATGGTGATATTGATGATTGTGATGAGTATGATGATGATTATGCTTTACATTTGATAAATAGAATGAGTTATATGATGATGTTGTTTACATGAGGGTGAGGATAGGGTAGTCTCCTATGTGTATGTATGAGTGCTATTCTTTTCCTCACCGTTTCTATCTGTGGTTATTATTTACAGGTGATGACGATGGCACCCCAGGTGCCGAGTATTGAGTTAATGGGTGTCGTTCTGATACATGTGACATCAGGGCATATTATTGAGGGTTCTTTTCGTTATGTTTCTAGTTAGGATTTTGTAAAACACTTGTAAATGCCTTACATGGCGATTAGGATGTTTTAATTATTGATAATTTGGAGATTCCGATGCTTGTATATTTTGAAAACCTTTGAGTTCTACTTTTATTTTAATTAAGTTGTTTTACAATGAATGGGGTTCTAAATGAAGAGATGTCAACCTTTTTACCCGTTGAGGGATACTGTTTTTGAAAAAAATATTTCGACTTATTAATTGTATAAGAGTTGGGGTAGAAGGGTGTCACAACAGACAACGGCACTCAGTTTACCGACAAAGGATTTCAAGAACTTATGTCGGATTTCCACATAACCCACAGATTCTCATGAGTTGAACACCCTCAAACTAACGGCCAAGCCGAAGCCGCGAATAAGGTAATCCTGAAAGGGCTTAAGAAACGCCTCGACACTGCCAAGGGATTCTGGGCCGAACAGCTACCCAACGTCTTGTGGGCCTATCACACAACTCCCCACTCTACAACTGGGGAGACCCCCTTCCGGCTGGCCTACGGTGTTGACGCGGTCATTCCGGTAGAAGTCGGCGAGCAAAGCCTCAGACTCCAAGTGTTTGACCCACAAACCAACGACCAAAGGCTTCGCGAGGAATTAGACTTGATCGAAGAAAATCCGTGAAAGGGCCTCAATCCGTGAAGCGGCGATTAAATCACGGTCAACAAGACGACACGACAAAACGGTTGTGCAACGAACTTTTAATGTTGGAGATCTGGTCTTGCGAAGAGCAGACGTTGGCAACAAGAACGCCGCTCAAGGAAAGCTGGCCGAAAATTGGGAAGGACCGTACCGAATCACTGCCAGCACGGGAACCGGGGCTTATCGCCTCGAAACATTTCCTGGGGAATCCATACCCCGGACCTAGAACGCGGATAAACTCCGCAGGTACTTTAGTTAACTCTGTTTGTAAGCATCTACCACCATGTAACTTTGTCTTGCAGAAATAAATCTTTAAAGCATATCAGTCCTACGATTAAGCACCTCGTATTACGACTAAGGAATGCGTTCTCGAACGAACTTTGAGTCGAGGACAACCCCGAGCTGTTCGAACCAGGATCAACTTGATTGAAACCTAAGTCGGGTACAACCCCGAGCGCTTGGAAATCGGGTACAACCCCGAACACACCTAAGTCGGGTACAACCCCGAACATACCTAAGTCGGGTACAACCCCGAAGGTACCTCGAGCGGGATACACTCCCGGATGCATTGTGAGTCGTGTACAACCGCGAATGGCATGAGGCGCGTCAGCCCCAAGCATAAACGAACAACGCACGACCTCAAAAGATAGGCCAATCAAATAAAAGCGGAATACGATCCCGAATCGAAACTACGAAATGACATGCAAATACGAAAGATAAAGTTCGAACAATAGATCATAACATCTACCAGGCCGACGAAGTGTGGCTAAAGTCAAACGAAAACAAGGGCAAAATTACAACATAAACCGGCATACCGGCCCTTCATTCTTGAAAGTTCATATTAATGTTGGGCGCCGGATCCACTTCATCTGAATTCAGTGCCCCATCTGGCCCTCTCTCGGCGTTTGCAGCCGGGTTCTCTTCATCATGGAAGGGAGGGGACTTAGGCTCTACATCCCCTGGGGCGCTTTCCACTTTCCCGGTTGGAAGTACGCCGTACAACTTGCCATCATCCACCGCACAAAGTGTCGACATCCCCTTTGTGTTCAGCGGCACTCCAGGGTTCAAGAACTTCATCTGCTTGATGGCAAGGTAAAAATAGTGATCGACAGCATCATCCCAGAGAATCTTAGTCTCCTCCATCTTCTGTTTCAGTTCCTCCACTTCCCCCTCCAGGGTCGTCTTGGAATTGTCGGCTTCTTGTAGCTTAAGCTCGACCGCCAACACTGTCTCCTCAACCTTCTTTTGAGCCGTAGTAAGAGACTGAACCTGCTTCTCCAACTTGGCGTTACTCGTTAGCAATTCATCCTTTTCCTTCTTTAAGAGCTTGACGTCGGAAAGGGCCTTCTGCATCTTTAATTCGGCGGCCTCCAGCTTGGCCGTCATCTTCTCTAACTCCGCCCTCATTGGCACGAAAGCGGCGAGATCTCGGGATGCCCCCATAAAGTACCTCATCATCATAGCAAACTTCAGCGCCCATTCCATCCCGGATGCCAGGATCTCATTAATCTCCTCCTCGGAATTTCCCTCGAACGTGGCCCAACCTTGGGCCTCCAGGTGTTTGCTCACCTCCTCGATGTTCATGACAGAGGAAGGCAGCTCAACCCCAAACAAGGGTCTCTTCCCTTTGTCACTAGAGAGCATCGAGGAAGAATTTCCCTTGGTCAGTTTATCCCCCAGCAACTTACTCTGAGGAGGCGGGACCGGTATATCCACTTTCACGCGCTTCGCCTTATGCTCGACGCCAGGGGCGTCGGATTCCGACACATCCGTGACATCGTTTTTTTTCTGAGCGTCACGGAGTGCCTTCCTGGACCGTCTTTCCGACAACTTCTCATGCTGAGTAGCCTCCATTGCAACTGCAAAATGAAACGAACAGTTAACACAAATTCACATAAAAATGGAAATGGAAATAAGCAACCAAGCCGAAGATATACCGAGAAGTTCCTTAGTGGCCAAATCGCCTTTCTTTATCATGGATTGGCAGTCCAAGACCCTGTGCTGTTCGACGAACTTTTGGATGGCGTCAGCCACCTTCTTTTCACCAGCAGATAACGACTTGTATTCCATGGTGTATGCCCTCGAAGATCTCGAGAAGTGACTAGTATTCCAGTAAGGATTGATAATCAATCTCCCGTCTTCATGGAACACTGATTCACGTCCTTCTCCCAGTGGGACAACAAAGACGTACTTGTCCTTGAAATTCCGGTAGGACTCCTGAAAGGTCTCAAAAATCTTACCACCAGCCCCGCGCGCGAAGGGCCAACCACGAATAGCGATTGGGAGGATCCTTGACCACCAGAGGTCGGAAGAAGTAGAAAAATACACTGCTGCTAAGCTTCAAGTAAAAAGCATGGCAGAATATCATGAAGCTCCTAATGAAGGCCCATGCGTTTGGGTGTAACTGTGAAGGGGCAACCTCGAGGTGCCCCAGCACCTCGAGTTCAAACCACATAAACGGCATCCACACTCCCAAGTCGTCAAACACCGCCTTATACATAGGGATAAAGAACTTCTCGTCCAGATCCCCCTGCGAACAAATCCTATCGTCCTCACCCGGTGCCACCAGTTCCCATTCTGCCTCTTTGCCTGGTTCCACCCATTCGACATCACGGAAACCCAACTCCAGCTTAGCGGCGGAACTGAACATGCTGGAAGTCCCCAGGGCTTCCCTATCTACCCAATCCATACCCTCCAAGGCTTTTGGCACAGGAAACTCGGATGCCGGCGATTTGTGCACTTTTCGTTTACCCATTTCGGACCTGTCCAAAAGTCCCGCGATAAAATTAGTAGAGTGAGATGGAGGTTCCACCCCGGGATTTCCGAGGTCAATCCCGGAGGACCCAACAGAAAGTACCTCTGGATAACCCCATTTGCGCAGAATGCAGGCGGTTCGACGCACTGATTCTTCTTGAAATTTCCCGAGGTAAACCGACTTATAATCACGCTTACGCCTCACGATCAGATCAGGAATCCCTGGATCCTCAGGCTCTTCACTCACAGTGAAACACTGCCGTCTACCCTCGACAGCAAGTGCCTTGGCCCTAGCCCTCGTCAACACCATTATTTTAAAATTACGAGACAAGGGAATCACAAAAGTACCTTCGTAAACCTTTGCGGAGACCCTCTGAAACTCTTCGAAGAAATCTGCAACACCAAAGCTCATACACAGTTGACACGTTGAATGGCGAGGATGGAAGCTTTTCAATGACCGGACGGTTGAATCAAATTTGGGCAAGGAAATAGAGAAACGCTGGTGAACAAAAAGGGGGAACACTCAGACAAGGAACGGAGAAGAAAGAAATGAGAGGGACTTCCCCTCTCCCCTTATATAAATTCGCAATACGAACGGCCACGATTGAGCCATCAATCAAAGTCCAAGGGCCCAATACCCTGGGATCATGACACGTGGCAGGAAAGTGAAGGACCAAAGACTTAAATGAATAAAATAACCGTTAGAACAGGAACGCCAAACGTCATCCCGGATCTTGCACGGGAAAATTGCGGGTTCACTACCACAATGTTGTTACCGGAGTTCCTAACTCGACCACTCCCACCTGGGGATGCTCGACTTGGGGGGCAACTGTTCTGGAGGAGATTTGTGGGAGCCCATCCACACCGGCATCCCATGTCGACATGAATCTCGGCGTCGTCATGCGTGTCAACAACGGCTCTCTGGCGTTCGACTATACAATGTCAGTTAGGCGTCACCTGTATCAGCTTCGTCGGGATTTAGCATCGACGATAGATATCCGACATCGGTACTCAGTAAGCAGCAAAGCCATCAGGAATACTTCCATGAGTTGACAAAAACGCATCCCCTTGACCCCAACGAGATTGCTATTCATTCCGAGACGTCGACATCATAAAGCGCGTGGCTAGACACTCTCTTCAGCGCGTCACCTCGTAAACCCCGAAAACGGTTTGCGCACCGTAACAGATTTTCCCGCCTAATTTCCCCTATATATATCCCAGATTTTACGTTCTAGGTATGCATTGATATTTGAAATACTATTACTCTGTTAGATCCATATCTTACGTTGAGCGTCGGAGTCCCTGCAGGTACACCCTGCCCCGCCGTGGATTCGCCGTCACAGTCGTCTGAGAGCCATCGTCTCCTCCTCATTGATCAACCCAGAAGTTTCCCAAGGATCAGTATCAATATAATAAAGTGTTAGTTATAATGAATAATTAAAGTAAATCAATAGTATCAATGTATAATTCTTTTCATGCATATATTAAAGTAATGAATCAATACATATATCCCGATTGAATTTCACGGTAGCATCTTTTTACTCACCAATTGGTTAGTAGCCATTTAACAATAAATAATATCAATTAGAAAGTGTCTTTGAGCAATATTATGGAAAGAATTAATGACATAGTAGATTATAGTTATATTTCTCCTACCAATTACTTAGCCATTATATAAAAAGAAACCTAATGACATGGTAGATTAATTAGAATAATTTTAAATCCTTTGCTTATGGTCCACCCTTTGTTATTCATGCTTCACAGGGGTAATATAGTAATTTCAGTAAAATTTAAGCATAAATAAAAATGGTATGTTTGACATATATATGTGTGTGTGAGAACATTTGTTTATTGTGAGAAATGAGAACATTTAATAATGACATTTGATTATATTTAATGGTTCAGATTATTCTCTATTTTTTTTTAAAAAAAAATCTTTCCCTTTTTCTTAGTGATTTCTTTCCATCTACATTGTTGCACCCTTTTCTTGAAGCATTATATAGCCTCTAAATCAATTAACACATTGCTCCCAAACTTTCAGTTTTCGTCATTCCTTTTCTATCGCATTTTGAACCTCTATATTATGCCTTCAAATTAATTTCATTTCATCTTTGCTGTAATTTTTTTTTTATATTCCTTCTAGATTTTTATATGGCATTATTATTATTATTATTATTATTATTATTATTATTATTATTATTATTATTATTATTATTATACATCTTTCCTTGCTGTTTCTTTAATCTTTTCTCCAAGTATCTATTGTCCAACTATATTCATGATATTTATCATCAATCATTGCAAAATCAAAGAAGCAAAAAAAATAAAATCGTTGCAAGATGAAGAAGCAGCAAAATCAAATAAGCAAAAAAAGATAAAATCGTTGCAAGATGAAGAAGCGGTTGCACAGCCATGACTACGGGAGAGGGGAGAAGAAAATTGTGAGAAAGAAAAGAGGAAAAGTGGGTATGTTTAATCCTTTATTAGGGAAAGAGATAAATGGTTTTTTTATTTTAAAGAACAATCTGAACCATTAAATATAATGGAAGGTCATTTTCATTTCTCACAATAAACAAGTGTTCTCACTTGATATGCTTGCTATATCTATATATATATATATATATATTGGTTGTGTTGAATTACTTATTTAAATTATCTTTCTACATATAATGACTATAATTTAGATATATGTGCACATGATGTTTCATATATTTATAAAAGAATATTGGCATTAATTATACACCAATATCATACATTGTGTGTAAAATATAATTCTCTTTAAAATAAAGATTAAAACAAACTTTAGAATATTTGTTTTAGGATAATTCTTTGCATGACCTAGTCCAATATGTTTTTAGCAATTGTCTGATTTAGAATTTTTTTTATCATGTAAGTGAGAGTCTAATCTCCTAATAACCTTTACATTATAGTTGGAAGAGAACACAAATTCATAATTGATATGAAGCGTTTACCTGGTAACAATAAAAATGTCACTCTGTGTAAAAAAAATTGTTTTTTAACACATGAATTAATTTTTTTCATGTAAAAATATCTAGTATTAACTAATAAATAAAAATATTTTTAACAGTTTAAAACGTGTGTAATTTTTTTTGTTCAAAAGTATTAGTCTAAGTATAAATAAAATTTAATTGAAATTTCAAGAATTAAGTATTATCAATAAGATTTCATTACATAAGGAATTCAAAATACTTCATACTAGTAATAATACCCTTCACGGGTTTATTTATATTTAATAATAATATTTTTTTATGGTAAATTTATGAGAATAAATATAATTAAATTTAATTTTGAATAATTTAAGAACATATTTATAAAAGAGGACTTTTATAATAAAAAAAATCTATATCAAATATAATGACTAATATACTATGAAGAAGTCAATTAGAGTCATAATTATATTATTTAGTTTGTCATTCATCGTATATTGAATTTTATAATTTAATTAAATGATGTAATTGGTTAAGAAAATTTAGTTTTAAGGACCTTTATTTGTATTTATTTATCCCATTTGAAGGAATAATTTAAGAAAGTAATAATTAGTTTTTTATACTTTTATATGTAATAAGATAAATAATGAGTGGTTAAAATTAATTATTATAATTAAGAGATAAATGATAATTTGTTTTAAAAAGACAAAAAAGTTAAATATAAATTACGATATTTATTGTATATTTTTAGTGCATGTGTTTTCTTCTGTAGTAATTAATTTATATTTTTTTACAATGGAATAGAAAACAAATGTTTTTGGTACTATTGTTATTTTATGTATTATTGAATGATTGTGAATAGTTTATGAATGATATTATTAATAAATAAAATATTACTTATATATGATTTCAGTTTGTTGGTATTTTATATTATGCTTAAATGTTATTGTGTTCTTTTTTGTAAAAATCAACTTATAATAATAATCCTTTTATTTTAATTTAGAATTTTAAATATAAAATGATAAATAATTCGTTTTACATTTGGAATAAAGTTTAAAAGTAAGAAATTAACTTATTAATAAATGGATTAATTTAATTTTTATTTACTTATTATTTAATAAATATAATTATTTAGAAAATAAATAAGTTATTTAAAAAAACAAATAAAGATGGAAGCAATGTGTGATTTGTAAATACTAAATCCCATTTTTTAGATAAAATAAAATAAATTTTATTTTATGCTAATTTTATACATTAATTGATATAGGGTGGAGGGGATAGATTATTGACGAAAGTGATTTTTTTTTCAACAAAAAAAGTATAAGACATATATGTATTTAATAAAAAAATAATGAATAAAAATGCATTACTTGTCAAGATAGGCATTGAGGGTGGATGTGATTATACTTTTTAATGTCAATATGCAGGCATGCGGTCAATGAGATGTTTGGTTATTGTCGTAGGATTGTTTTGATATATAGAGTTGCAATCTTTGTTTTGGACTCCAGGTTAAAGAAGATAGTTGTTGGTGACTAGGGTTGTAAATGAGATGAGTTATTCGTGAATTATTTGAGCTCGATTCATTAAATGTTCGATTAAGCTCGTTTGTTTAATTAAACAAACAAGCCCAAGCTTAAGATTGTGCTCGGTTATTTAAATGAGTCAAGCTCAACCCTTAGAAGCCCGACATTAAGAACTCATGAATAGCTTGTTTATTATATATATATATATAATAATAATTAAATAATATAAATATTTAAAGTAAAACAACATTAAGAAAAAAATATAAAAAGAAAAATACAGTTATAAATTTATTTTTAAAATAAATAATAAAGTAATAAAGTAAAATAATTACTCTATATATTTAAAAATAAGTATTGAAATATTTATTATATTAATCAAGAAGTTATGTATTGAATCTTGAAAAATATAATATTTTAGAATTCTTAACTATATATATATATATTAAGAATATATTTTGATTTTTATATTATCTTTTAATAGTACAATATTTATTAAAATACTAAATTCAAAAATTTTAAAAAATGATTTTATGAAAATTTTTATAAAGGTAAAAATAATAAAGTTATAAATGAGCTGAACAAATCAAGTTCAAGCTTTGTTTTTCTTTAACAAGTCAAACACAATAGTTTGACTCGTTTAAATAAATGAGCCAAGTTTGAGCCACCCATTTTTATGACAAGAGCTTCAAGTACTCGACTTGGCTCGACTTATTTATAGCCCTATTGGTGACTATCTAATATTGCTTATTACATTATATTAATAAATATGGTTAATATTTTTTTGAAGGATTAAATATGGTTAATTGATTGTTAAGAATATGAAAGGAATGTGATTGTGACTCAATTTGTATAGTGGTTATCATTTATTCTCAATTTTCATAACTGTCTGGTGGTTGTACATGTATTTCATTAGCCACAAATAAATAAACGTGTGGTTAATTGATTGTTATAAATTCTCAAATTTCATAACTCTCCAATGATTCCAATGATTGTGCATGTATTTCATTAGTTACAAATAAAATTGTGTACTATTTAAGATAAAATTATGTTACTTAATATTTTTCATATCATTATTGAAATTTAATTTTTATATTACGTTACTTCTATTATAATAAATTAAGGACTAAAAAATTAACGTTGTTAAAGGAAATATTTTTGTTATGATAAATTAAGGATTTAGTTTTTACAATTTTAAATCATAGCAAATATATACAATTGTGCACGGAATGTCTAACTCATGTTTTTAAACTGAATGATTATAATTAATTTTAATAATGAATTATAATATAACATAAATGCAATGGTAATTGTGGAAAGATGTCTAATTCATGTTTTTAAACAGAACAATTCTAATTAAAACTAATAATTAATTATAATCAATTATAATATAAGTAATTAGGCTATGTAATTAATGTAATAGTTCTACACCGAAAAAAAATGTAATAGTTCACGTCTATTTTACTAATGTATATTATTATTATTCATGTTTTTAAACATAACAATTCTAATTAAGACTAATAATTAATTATAATATAAGTAATTAGGTTATATGTAATTAATATAATAGTTCAAGTCTATTTTACTAATGTATATAGAAGATAGATAGATATGTTCACACATAAAATAAAATGTGGATATATTTTATTCACATGCGTGTGAAATATTAAATATATGTCATTGAAAAGAATAATTTAAGTTAAATATAATAAAAATTTAAATATAAAAATAGAAATTTTTGGATAACTTATTCAAGAAAATAAATTAAGTTATTTTAACAGTTTTATTTAATTTTATTTATGAATTTGAAATAAAATATTTAAAAATTATTATTTTTAAAATTGATAAAGAAAGTGTCTAACATCAATATGATATATACATTTAATAGGATTTTTAAATCACTACAAAATATATTCCATATGCCTACGGCCACTTCTGCCGACAGAGGCATTTTTCTGTCACCGAAAGCCTTATTTTAATATATCCACTTATCAGATTCTCTTTTGATAAACACTTTACTCTCACTAGCCCTCTGCAAAATCTATTTGTTCAAACTCATTATGCATCATCTCGAACTCTCTCTTCATCCTTTCCCATCTTTCAATTTTCAATCCTTAATCAACGAACCCTAGTTCCAAATTCTCCTTTCAATTTCAAAATTGACGACATGTAATCCACGAACCCTGTGATTCTTACTCGATTCCCCGTTCCTGATTTGCCATTCGTTCATGCGATTCCTAGATCGTTCCGAATCGGAAGCTTCCCTGTTCGTGTAGTTCGCGCTTCCACCGTTCATGGCTCTAGTTTGCGCTTCCACCATTCATGTTTATTGTTCACGGCTCACGCGTATGGTTCTCATATCTTGCGGACTCATTGCTCAGTATCATATTGCTTATATTGGATTCTCAGATTCTACTCATTCAATGTTTTGGCCTTGCTCTTTATTTGTTGGTTTTTGATCTTCCAGTGTTTTCAGGTACCGTTTGAGTGGGTGCTTAGAATCAACCAAAGTGAGAGCCTCAGAAAAGCCAGGTTCATTACTCTGCAAGACCTTCTATGTTCTGAATCAATAATACTGCATGAATTTGTAATAGAAAATGATTAAATTTTTCAGGTTAGCTCTCAAAGCTCTTGGATATATATGTACCGGGGTCATAATTGAATGGTATATATTCTATGTCATCCACCTAGTTCAATTATTTCATGCAGTCAGTGCTATAACTATGTTTCCCCTGATGCGTGGTGTGTCATTTCAACTGACATAGGATTAGGATTGAGTCACAAAATGAAGATATTTGCTGACATAGGATTAGGTTACTGAAGTAAGTTTCCTCAGATTTTTGTAATTCTAAGCAGTGGTTTACCTATATTTGTTTCACTTAATTGGTTATGAGGCTAAGTAAATTGATGTTTAATTATATTCTATAAATTGCTATTTCTGATGACACATTTAATGGTTTTCCTAGTAGCCTAACTCTGTGATTTGTAATACTTCAGTTCAGTTCAGTTTTTTTTTTTTTTTTTGGATTTGTACTACCCTCTAATGTCTGAATATCTTGTAGATTGTGACATTTAATCCTACCAGGAAGAAGAAGAAAAAGAAAATCACAATTGTAGATCTTATCTTGCTGGTGGTTTGCTTCTATTAATCTTATCTTCTAATTTAATGCTTTTAAAATGGTTGAATTGAAGCACTACATCTAATATCTTGTCAAACTTATTTTTTGTAGGAGCTTTGTTTTCTGGAAGTGGAGAACAACACACCAACCGGTAGTTTTATTTTCATCTCACTTCAATTTTGTTTTTTCTGCGGATTTTACTTGTATTATATGATGTTGAGATGATATTAGATTGGTAGTTTATATTATTATGTTCTTATGAATCTAGTTGCGTCATATAGGTTCTTGAATGTATTGACTAGTGAGCATAGGCAGGAATTAAGCTAGCTAAGAGTTTTGGCTAGTGAAAAAATGGAATCGGCATTAGTATTGTGTAAGTTCAAATTATGGTTCAAATGTTTTTCTAGAATAATATTATTTAAGCAATTTTTTATTTGTATAAATGGATAGGACAGCAAGAGATTAGTTTATGTGGAATTTGATGGGAATTATGGTGAAAGAGAAAATTGGTACTAGGAAAATTCTGAAATCATATTCAAAGTAGCTACAAAACGTTTCCTAGCTAATTTCTATTAACTACGATTAACTTCAGAATAGCTACCGATTTGCTACAACGTATTTTCATCTGTTTTTGGCTTTTGCCTACGGACAGCTGACTGTAGACAAATGTTTATCACCTTGACTGACGGGCAAAATCCCGTAGGTGAACAGCACACATAATTGACGGCCTATCTGACCGTCAGTCCATGTCAATCTCACCTCTAGTGACGGAAATTTGATTTCTAGTGACAGTTTTTGTCTGTCACTGTAGGTGACACTTCTTGTAGTGAATTGAAATTTACATTAATAGAAAGGAGATGAAAGGATGAAAATTTTTATTCTTAATTGAGTTATACCTTTAAGAAAATAATTTAATTGGTAATATGATAATTATTATAGGTATTTAATACTATGTTCAAGTTAATTTTACAATATATATTCCTTCTAGATTTTTATATGGCTTTATTTTTATTATTATTATTATTATTATTATTATTATTATTATTATTATTATTATTATTATTATTATTATTATTATACATCTTTCCTTGCTGTTTTTTTAATTTTTTCTCCAAGTATCTATTGTCCAACTATATTCATGATATTTATCATCAATCATTGCAAAATCAAAGAAGCAAAAAAAAAATAAAATCGTTGCAAGATGAAGAAGCAGCAAAATGAAAGAAGCAGAAAAAGATAAAATTGTTGCAAGATGAAGAAGCGGTTGCACGGCCATGACTACGGGAGAGGGGAGAGGGGAGAAGAAAATTGTGAAAAAGAAAAGAGGAAAAGTGGGTATGTTTAATCGTTTATTAGGGAAAGAGATAAAGGGTTTTTTTTATTTTAAAGAGTAATCCAACCATTAAATATAATTAAATGTCATTATTAAATGTTCTCATTTCTCACAATAAACAAGTGTTGTTACTTGATATGCTATATATATATATATATATGGTTGAGTTGAATTACTTATTTAAATTATCTTTCTATATATAATGACTATAATTTAGATATATGTGCACATGATGTTTCATATATTTATAAAAGAATATTGACATTAATTATACACCAATATCATACATTGTGTGTAAAATATAATTCTCTTTAAAATAAAGATTAAAACAAACTTTAGAATATTTGTTTTAGGATAATTCTTTGCATGACCTAGTCCAATATGTTTTTAGCAATTGTCTGATTTAGAATTTTTTTTATCATGTAGGTGATAGTCTAATCTCCTAATAACCTTTACATTATAGTTGGAAGAGAACATAAATTCATAATTTATGTGAAGCTTTTACCTTAGTAAAAATAAAAATGTCACTATGTAAAAAAAATTGTTTTTTTAACACATGAATTAATATTTTTCATGTAAAAATATCTAGTATTAACTATATCAACCTTGATACACTGATTTTTTGGGTGCTTCTCACCACTTGTATTATTCTGCAACTTCTTCAGGCTCAATCCAGTATTCTTCTGCAGCCTCTGTAGGCTCAACCCAATATTCTTCTGCAACCTCTGTAGGCTCTTACAACAGATTTCTGCAAATAGCAGGGCACACCACACTCTTGGAGACCCAAACTAACTATCTCTCAAAAGAATCTAACTCTTTTGAGAGTTACAGAAATTGTGTGATGAAAATACAAAAAACAAAGGCTCACAATTTACAATAAATTAAGCATAACCAGAATATTTGAGCCAACACACTTTTTCTCACTTTCCTAACTATTTCAACTCAGAACAAAAAGATTTGTAGAAAGTGAAAATTCTACAGAAGGTATAATTGTAATTTCACAGATTTTTGGTGTTTCTTCTGCTTGTTCTGTTGTGTGTAAAAAATGAAGGAGAGAGCTCCTTTTTATAGCCAAGGGGATAGAATATAGCCGTTGGAAATGCCTTGGAGAGTAAGTAAGCAACCAGCTGGAAGTGCAGTAGTTGTCATTGTCATGTGCAACTTTTTCTCTTTCCTTGGTTTGATTGGTCCTTTCTTCTGATAAGCATTTCTTCTGAAGCAAGTATCTTCTCCAGTAGGAAACCCATTCTGTAGTTGGTTTCCTCATTGATTTGCATTTTGATTTTGTGTAATAATTATTAGTTCTTTATGTAATTATTTTAAATGAGGAGTATACCTAGTAAATAATTAAATATTCTTCTTAAGTCAGATTCTGCTTCTTCTGATGTTGTTGAAAGCTTTTCTTCTTGGAGTTCTAAATATAATGACATCAATATTTTCTCCTTTCTTCTCAGAGAATTTCCTTTTTATTTTTTATGATGGAATATCCTTAGAGGTCAGAAGATGTTCTTTCTGAATGCTTTGAGTTTTTCTGACTTGAATGTATCTTCTGAGGATTTCCTGACAGACTGTTTCTTCTAAAGTTATTCAGAGATATCTTCTTGTGATTCTTCTCAACAACTTTCTTGCTTTCACCTTACTTAATTCTTTTGTTTCTTTAATGTAAGGTGATACTCATTGAATGATTGTTTCTTCTTGATTAATTTACTTAAATTTTACTTGAAACAGAATCTATATCATCCTTTGCTTCTTCTGATATGTTTTTGCAGTGGATCTTCTTATCCTTTTACCCGTTTCTTCTTGAACCAACTCAATTTGAAACATGAGTCCTTATACTCAGAATTATAGTAAGTATATTTTGATAGTTTTGTTGAGTCTCAAAAATATTATTAAGTAATTAATAATGTTTTAAGTCTCATAATCCTAAGTTTTAATGAATAACAAATTTGGTTAAAGCACTCTGAAAGATAGTACAAATTCTCTTAAAGGTATTTTCTGTGTTTCAGCAACTCTCCGAAGTAATGCAACCCTCTGAAGTGGTGTTACCTTCTGAAGGAGAGGAACCCTCTGAAGTATCAGAACCTGCTGAAGCAAGAGAACTTGCTGAAGTTTGGAGATGTCATACTTTTCGTTGTGTCTGAGAAGCAAATCATATTTGGAGTGAGACTCTCTAAAGAACCTTTGAAGACTCAAGTCTTTTCAACGCTTTCTGCTAGCTGTCTGCATCTCACTCTTTCTAGCATGGCAAATCAGAACCTTGTTGGCATATTTCAAATTTTGTTCACCAAAAAGGAAGTCTCTTCTATGAAAGTACACCGTGTTCAGAAAAGTAGAATCACTGTTGTTGTACTTCTACTTCTACTTTGTCTGCTGTAGAAAGCTATCAGAAGCTTGTGTCTCAACGGGAGAAAAGCTATCTCACAACGGGATTAAAGAGAAGTCTAACGGATCTCAAAGTCTCTCTCTCTATAAATACCAAACTTCATGCAGAGAAGAAGAGAAGAGAACGAACGCAACTTGCTGAAGTGCTGCAAAAATATTCTCTAAGAATTTTACACTCTGTATCATTTGTACTCAACTTTCATATCCTAAGTTTAATTCAGAAGATTGTACATTTTACCTAGTTTAGGATTTAAACTCGTGCAGTTTCAAGCTTAGGCTATCTTTCTTCTTAAACAGTTTGCTCTTGAGCCTGGAGAGGCTTGAGTATGTGCTCAGACTGAGAAAAGCCTTATATGGACTCAAGCAAGCGCCAAGAGCTTGGTACGACAGACTGAGCTCATTCCTTATTGAAAATGGGTTCTCCAGAGGTCAGATTGATACAACTTTGTTTAAAAGGGAGTATAATAAGGATTTATTAATTGTTCAAATATATGTAGATAATATCATTTTTGGATCAACTAATGAATCTCTTTGTCAAGAATTTTCAAGTCTCATGCAGGGTGAATTTGAGATGAGCATGATGGGTGAGCTGAGATTCTTCCTTGGCTTACAAATCAAGCAACAATCAAAAGGCATCTTCATTCATCAAGAGAAATATGCAAAAGATTTATTGATAAAATTCAAGATGAATGATGCCAAGCCAATGAAAACACCAATGCACCCATCAACTCAGATTGACAAAGATGAGCAAGGTAAGTCAGTCTTAGAGAAGCTGTATAGAGGTATGATTGGATCTCTCATGTATTTGACTGTCAATAGACCTAATATTCAATATGTTGTGGGCATCTGTGCTAGATACCAATCTAATCCTAAAGAGTCTCACCTCTCAGCTGTTAAAAGAATTTTTAGATACTTAATTGGAACCACTAAGCTTGGACTTTGGTATGAGAAGGGAACCAGATTTGATCTCACAGGCTATAGTGATGCTGACTTTGCTGGAGACAAGTTGAATAGAAAAAGCACTAGTGGAACTTCCCAGTTCCTGGGAAAATGCCTTGTCTCATGGTCATGCAAGAAGCATAATACAATAGCCCTATCCACAACTGAAGTTGAGTACGTCTCAGCTGCAGCCTGCTATACCCAAGTCTTGTGGATCAAATCTCAGATGCACGACTATGCACTAAGGTACTTGATAAGTGCAAATTATATGATATATTCTTGTATTTTTACTGCACTTATCAAGGGTAAAATAGTAATTTATGCCTCAAAATAATCCCTTTTTATTAATAATTGTAATAATTGTGTTTATTTAATTTGAATTTGAATTTGATGCTATTTTAATATAAAATCTGTTAATTTTGCAAATTTATGAGAGGGATTTGAACGAGGAAAGAAGATAGCATTATTTGAGGATAGAATCTGCGGATTTGAAGTTTGAATGAGAGCAAATAAAGATAAGATCAACAACCATTTAAACAAGGATTCTGCGGATAACTTCCTCAATTTAAATTCAAAGACAAGATAAACACAGAAACAATTCAAAAAGAGGGAAACAAGGGAAGTCAAGCAGATAAGGATAAGATCAGGAAGAAACCAAGCTGTTAAAAGAGGAAACAGAATAATCTGTTACGCGCTCCACGCTTCATCTGCGTTGAGTGCAGATTGGAGCGCATCATTATGCAACCTGCGCTTCACTTGCGCTGAGCGCAGGTGAAGCGCAGCTGCGCGGATTTGTTTTTAGATCTATTTTAAAAATAGATTCATTGCAGATTTAAGATAGCTTTCCTTGGTCTATAAATAGTACCTTTTGTAAAGATCAAATAGAGCTTTTGGAGACCAGAGGCCAGAGAAGGGAGACGGTAGAGCAGAGTTAGGATTGGAGAAAGTGACAGTTTCTCCATTGGTTTGTAATGGCTACCATGCGTAGCTAAACTCTCCAATAGGATTGAATATAGTTGATTCAATCCCCGATTGTATGTGAATTCTATTTACTATTTATGAATCCCTATTCTTATGATATCGGTATTTTTATGCTTTACTTAATGCGTAGCTTCCGCCTTTGTGCCGGAGTTATAGGTTAATCCTAGGATAGTATGTGATAGAGATTTCCGGATTAACAGCGAGTTTGGGGGAGCCTGGGCCAAAGGAAACTTGAACTCTGATTGGTAAAAGTACTCATAGTAGTTACTGTAGGAATATAGTGAGAATCGATGATTGAAGAAGAAGTGTGACAGTCTCTTCATAGTAGTCACTATAGGAATATAAGGCGAATTGATAGTGTTAACGAACGAAAAAGTAGATCAATCGAGCCGGGGTAATTTGTCATTTGGGAGAACCCGCATGAATTATTTCTAAGTATTTTATCACTGTGGAGACCAGGGTAAAATAATATAGTTTGGATAAGGTATCATAATTATATATTCATAAATAATATTGGGGTTCACATATGAAAGGGGTGCGATGATACGAAGTTCAATCCTAGTCCAAGTAACTGTCTCTATCTCTTTCATTTAAGTTCAATTTTATTTACTTGCATAATTCTCAACAAAAAACCATACGCTATTACTTGATAGTTGTGACCACTAATCTTTATAAATTGAATTGTTCCTTGTGGATACGATACTCTTACTTACTATTATATTGCTGGAATTTTGGTACGCTTGCCAGAATCTCATCAATACTCTAAAATTCCAATTTTGTGTGATAACACTAGTGCCATTAATCTAGCTAAAAATCCTATTCATCATTCAAGATCTAAGCATATTGATATTAAACATCATTTTATTAGAGATCATGTTCAAAAGGGTAATGTTGAACTTGTATTTGTTGATACAAAGAGTCAGCTAGCTGACATCTTTACTAAGCCTCTTGTGGAGGATAGATTCAATTTTATTTGTGTTGAGTCTAAAAATATTATTAAGAGATTAATAATGTTTAAAGTCTCACAAATCCTAAGTTTTAATGAGTAATAAATTTGGTTAATATATGCTATAAATACATAGTCTCTTAAGGGTATTTCACTTGTTTCAGCAACTCTCTGAAGAAGTAACCCTCTGAAGTGGTGCAACCTTCTGAAGGACGAGAACCTGCTGAAAGCAATCAACCCTCTGAAAGAGTTATAGTATCTGAATCAAGAAAAACTGCTAAAGACTCTCTACGTAGAATTTGACTAAAGTCAGAAGGCTCTCTGCTCAAGACTTTAATGCATCATAAACGTCTTCTGCAAGTTTGATTCATTTAAGGAATGTTACAGAGACCCTTTATGAAGCATTTCAAATCTTTTACCAGAAAGGGAAACTGCTGTAACCCGGTACCTGCAAGTGTCAGAATTGTGTCAAGACTGCACCTGCAACACACAAAGTCATAAGCTTTTAGAAGATTGTATCACAACGGTCCTAACAACATTTAATGCTATTTCACAACGGTTGTTTATCAATCTTCAACGGACTCAAGTTGAAATTCTATATAAAGCTTCATGAAGAAAACATAAGAGACAGAAAAAGCTTAGAAAGAAAAGAACAATAATACAAGCCATTACGCTGCAAAAATCTTACTGCTACTCTCTGATATTTTGTATATAGAAAATTTTCATTTGTATCCTGAGTTTCACTCAGTTATCCTTTGTACAAGATCAATTTTGTTTAAGTTTCTCATGAACTTAAACTATCATTCACTGTAAACACTGTCAAGTGTCTGAGAGCCTAGAGAGGCTTGGAGGAAGAAAGAATACTTGTTGTTTGTGGTTGAGCCTGAAGAGGCTTGTTGTTTAAACAATACTTGGGTTTTAGCCTGGAGAGGTTGTGTGTTCAAACAGTACTTGGGTTTTAGCCTGAAGAGGCTGTGGTTCAAAGAATACTTGTAACTGTGATCAGTTAGTGAAAATCCTTTGCTGGTTTGGCATTGGGACTGGACGTAGCTCACGGTGGATGTGAGTGAACCAGGATAAATCTCTTGGCTAAGTCTTCTCTACCCTTTTCTCTTTATAATTGTTATTTAAAGCTAACTGGAGGGTTCTGAGTAATCTATTTTATAAGTTGGAACTGAAAACAAATCCAAACGTATTTTAAAATGAGTTTCCAAAACTGTTTTATTGGACCTGCTAAAGCAACTTCAGCAAGTACCTGAAATTCCAGTTTCATCAAGTTGCTTAAAATCTTTGAGAAAAGTTTTGCTTGTTAAAAGGTTTTCATAATTTGAAATTATAAAACACTATTCAACCCCCCTTCTAGTGTTTCCTGTGGTTTCTACAGTTGGTATCAGAGCTCAACCTCAGGTTGAGCATCTAACAAGTGCTGAGGAAAGAAGATCCAGATGGAAACCTCAACAAGCTATGGTCTCTACATCTCTAAAGGAGCATCTGTAACCAGACCTCCAGTTTTCAACAGGAAAGATTATTTCTATTGGAGAGAACATATGAAGTTGTTCATGGAAAGCTATAATCTAGATCTCTGGGATATAGTTGCTGATGGTGACTATGTTCCCATGAGAAATGGAGTACCTATTTCCAAAACTGAGTGGTCCTATGAGAAAAAAATTAAAGTTCAACTTAATGCTCAAGCTAAGCTCTACTTGATTTGTTCTCTGAACAAAACTGAGTATGAGATGGTTAAAGGATGCAACTCTGCTAAGGAAATATGGGATTGGCTAGCTTCATCTGCTCAAGAAGATGATGAAGACAACAAGTCTGTAGATGATCTCACTTCAGAAGATGAAGAGGATTCATCTGAAGAGACAGCTCTGTGCTTAATGGCAAATCAATTCATCTCTGAAGAAACAAATTCTAAGGTAACATCTTTAACTCTTCAAGATGAATATGATGATCTGGTTGATAGCTCCAAGGAACTTTTCAGAAAGTATAAGAAGCTCTCAAATGCATATGCTGCAATATGCAATAAAAACAAGTATCTTGAAAATGAGAATCTTATACTCAAAGAAGAGTTTCAGGAAAAGGAGAACAGTAGTTCCAAAAATCTACTTGAAGAAAAACAGAAACTTTAAGGATTAAGGAACTTACTAAAGACCTAGCCAACTTTACTAAAGGAACTAATAATCTTAACAGATTATTGGAAACTTAGAAAAGGTTAAATGATAAAAGAGGCTTAGGTTTCTATGGAAAACTATCATCTAAATCATCAGATTCTAAGATGCCTAAAAAGGATAAGAAAAAGGTTGATGGGTGTCCTCACTGTGATAAACATAGACTCTTTAAGTCTGAATGTAAATAGAAAGAGAAACCCTTATCAGAAACTGACCCTGGTGGACCCAAGAAAATATGGGTACTAAAAGTCCTCATTATTTCTCTTGCAGATGTGTTGAATAAGTCAAAGAGAACTCCCAGAATCACTACTGAAGAATGGATGAGAGGAACTCTTGATGAAAAGAAAGTCTATGTTCCAAGAGCATTCAACATAAGCTGCTGAAAACTCTCATCTCATCACTAAAAGCAATGTTAAGTCTCAGCAAATACAGTTCAAATCCTTAAGTATCCCTGCTGGTAACATTCTTTAATATTGCAATTTAAATATCTGAGATTATTTGTCTTATGTGAAAATCTGTGAAAAATATGATGTATGATTTTCTGAAAATTGCATGAACTCTCTGAAATGTGTACTTGCTGAAATAATGTACTTGTTGAACACATACTTTCTGAAATTGTCACTTGATGACGTGGCAACCTGAGACGGTTGGCTTTTCACCTATCCTCTGAAGTCTGCACGTTGCATGAATCCCTATGTCTGCGCAGCCTGTAACTTCCATCATTAATGCTATGTCTGGAGTCTATTTATAGAATGCGTGTGAGGCTTCACCGGTTACTCTCTCTTTGCCTTCCTACTCTCTGCAATAAAAAACTCTCTGTGTTCTCGGGTTTTCAAGCTCTCAAACCCTACCTTCTACACTTCACTCTCTGAACTGCCATGGCTCCCAAGAAGAACGATGGTGTTTCATCTAAGGCTGGTGGGAAGATTGTCCCATCCAGGTGTGTCAACTTCGAGAACTTGGCTGAAAATGGTTTTGACCTCACTGATTACTTCAAGTGTGCAAGATGGTTGTCGTTCTTAATGTGATCAATTGTGGTTGGCATGAAGAAAGTGTGTTTGAGTTTTGGAGGAATATCAGAGTGGTAGAACATGAGAAAAGAGTCAACCTTGGTGCAACGGTGATGGGCAAGAACTTCACCATCAAGACTTCTACCCTTGAAGAAGTTGCTGGAGTGAAAGCTGAAGGAGCTTCGTTTTGTCCAGACTGGGAGATTCATCATGGAGGTGTGAGGAAATATAACCAGATGCTATTTGGTTCTGAAAACCCCCAAAAACTCTAAGGGAACAGGGTTGCTGCCTATACCCAGGTTGTTGTTTGCTGTCCTTGGATATTGCATTATCCATCCAAGAGAGGATCACACACTAACTTACTCCCCAACCAAGCACAGAGTCTGAAGCTACACAGACTCAATCCCAACCTTCTTCAAAAACCAAGCCCACTCCCTCTCGTAAAACCAAATCTTCATCCTCTTCTAAACCAATGTCTCCACCCAGGAAATCAAGAAGAATAGCTTCAAGTGTGGTGCAAACCTCTGCACCCAGGCCACCCAAATGACCACAACATGTGGATATTACTGCTCCTTCCCCATTTGTCAAAGGCAAAGGAAAGCTTGCTGAAGGAAGCAAAAGCAAGAAACTCTCTTTCCAGTCTGACCTATTCGCGAACGATGCTATGGAGAACAAATTTACTGGACATTTCAAAGAAAGGAGAATAGTTATTGGGAGAGTCATTCTTCCTGAAGAACTAAGACAAGAAAACTGGGACATTGCTCCCTATCTTAAGATGCAAGGCTAGGAAGTCTATTTGTGCATGACTGAACCAGTTTATCCAAGACTCACAAGGGCATTCTATGCCTCTTGTACATCTGCAAAAAGGAGCTTCTCAAGGTTTGCCCCATGTGGTGGCAAACCTCAAAGGAGTTCATATGGAATTAACAGAAGAGGTTCTTAGAGCAATCATTCATGCTCCAGTTGCTGGCAACAGGATATACAACGAGGAGAAATAGTGGAACTTGTTGGACATTCCTTCTGAGAGTGTTGCCTCATTTCTCTTCAAGTAAGCTGAGCTCAGCAACTCATCCTCTTCTCTCAATCGTTTTGGATGATTCTTGTATCATTTGGTTGTAAAGTCAATAATCCCAAGGGCTAGGACTTTTGACAGACTTTATGCCACTGATCTGATGGTTATGTACCATCTCAAGCATGGTATAGCTCTAAACCTTCCTTACCTCATCTTAAGACATATGGAGCATGCTTTTAACAACACAAAGATGACTGCATCTCTGCCCTTTGCAATCCTAATTACAAAGATTTTGAAGCACTTCAAGGTGGATCTGTCTGGGAATGAAGAGACTCAGGAGAGACCTACATTCTTTGGAAAATCAAATATCCTAGCCTTGAAGTTAGAAGGTAAGTCAATCCCTCCTCCCACTTTCACAATTCCCTCTGACTCACCCTCTCAGATTCCTCAAAATGTGCAAGCATCCCTTTCTTCAAAGATGTCCTGTCCTGAGATAGTGACAAAGAAAAAGAAGAAGAAGATTGTTGAAGAAAAAGTTAGTGAAGGATCTTAAGCAGTTGAAGTCACCAAGAAGAAGAAGGAAAAGAAAAGAAAGACTCAGCCTGAGATCTCTGGTGATTCTAAGGTAAGAAAGAAGAAAAAGAAGAAGGAGAAGGCAACTGAGACTTCTATTGCATTAGTTCAAACTGACCCTCAGCCACTAAGGTCAGAACCAACACTGCTTGCTGAGACATGTGCTGAGATTGAAGCTCAAGTTGAACATCCTCAGGTTACAACTCCATAAGTCTCACCACGTCCTTCTCCACCTCCATCACCCTCTCCTATCACTAAGATTGTGGCTGAAACTCTTGCAAGTATGGATAAAGAGACACCTGATGTATCTACACCAATTGAGGTTGTGCAAGAGGAGAGTCCCTGAACCTCAAGAAAAATGTAAGACTTCAGTCTACTCTCCTACTACCTATTCTCATCAAACTTCATTACCCACACCAGGAAAATTCTTTGTGGACTCTCTTTTCCAGTCTCCTATCTATGATCAATCAACTCCATCACCTCCTGCTCCTACTTCAGCTCCTGCACAATCCATCCCAACTCACCTGTCTGACTCCATCAACACCTTCTTGAATCAATTGCACAAGGAACAAGAGCAACAATAACAAGAACTTGGCACCAGTCGGCAGAGCTCAAGAGGAATAAACTCAAGAAGGAAGCCATTCTGAATGGCATGGATATGGTTCTTCAAGCCATTAGCACTTCCAATGACTACAATATCACAAGTTGCATTTGCACTTATCTAACTTGCCTCCTCTTCCTGCTATACCTTAGACTGTGCCAAGGCCTCCTGGATCTCATTCTGACTCATCTTCTTCCCCATCCAATTAAACTAGTTAATTCTTCTGTTTTGATAATGGCAAAATGGGGTAGTTAGGAATTGTTAGGATTTAGATCTTCAGTTGACGACATCTTGTTTGCTTTGTGCTAGTTGGTTGGTGAATGTGAAATTTTTATTCTGATTATGTAAAATCTCATGTTTATCAATGAATATTCACTGTTTTGCATCTATGTCTTATTTCTTTAGCAACAAAATTCAAGATCTCAAAACTGGAACTCAAATGCTAGTAATGCTAAAATCTTGAGCCAAATACAACAGAAACTTTACAAAGTTTTAATTAATCTTATCAACTTAGGGGGAGTTGAGACTCAAATCACTTGGCTTAAGATATTATCTAAGGTTGACAAAAACTTTTATGGTTTGCCATCATAAAAAAAGGGGAGATTGTTAAGACAAACTCACTCCTAAGAGTTTTAATGAAATCAAACCATCAAAAGTGGAAATATAAAAGATGAATATCTAAGATGATTTGTTTCTGCTAACTGTGTGCTCAAGTGTTTGCAGAATTTAGCTTCCTATATTGCAGGATAATTTTCTCTTATGAGAAGACAAGCTGAGATGCTATGGAGATGGGCAAATCCAAATTAACACTTGAAATGCATGAAGCTGAAGTGCTCAAGCCAATCAGAAATAAAATTTGTCACATTCAGGAACAAGATCAGGAGTTACAAAGAGCCAAGAAGATGAGACAAAGACTCAGACTCAGATGCACAAGTCTTAACAGAACTCAGATGAAGAACAAGAGACTGAGCTGCATATAAGAGACTGAGCTGCATATAAGAGACTGAGACCCAAACGTAAGCCTAAGACAAAGACTGAGACTCAGACGCAAGATAAGCTTGAGACAAAAGCCAAAGACTCAGACTCAGCCTCAGACACTTGCTCAACAGAAACATCAAAAAGTTAAGGCAAGTACACTGCAAATGCTGCAACAAGACAGCGTAGACCTGAGCGCAGCATAGTAGGACAGAACAACGTCAGCAAAAGGCATTCTCTCTCCTGTAACGACTATAAACGACTAGTTCTTTATTTGAAATAAAAGGCAGAAGTCAGTTAAGGCATGTGAGTGAGACTACATTGAATATTTCCTGATCTACACGTCTCAACTGAATGTCAAGTCAATCTCAACTCAATCTCAGCTACACTTGAGAGCATCTTAAGTCTGTATCACATATTCTCTTTCACACTATTGTTATTACTTGCTTGTAACTCTTAGAAAGAGAAACACCTAGCTGATCTCATCACTGTATATTCGTACCTTGTACGTTGTCTAGGCTGGTTCATCATCACTTTCATTCCATCCTTGTAAGGAATCTCAACTAAGTTAGGAGAAAGCCTAGACTCGGTGTGAGATGTGTAAGTGCCTGAGAGGCAAGGTAAAGAATACTTGGATCTCAGCCAGGTTAGGAGACCCTAAGCTTGGTGTGAGGGTGAGCCTGAAGAGGCAGGAAGAATACTTGTATTTGACAAGGTTGTCATAGTGGAAAATCTCACAAGTTTGTGAGGATTGGACGTAGCCCAAGGAGTGGGTGAACCAGGATAAACCCTTGTGCATCTCTTCTCTTAATCTTGCTTATTTTATGTTCCTTTTAATTAGCACGTAATACTAAGCTTGTATAATTGAGATGGTGAATTAAATTCTAACTATAGTACAACTAAACAATTGAATCTCAACTATAAGACTTAGAGTTATATTCATTCCTTATCTGGATACCACCAACCTTTTATTGTCTAAGTCAAACTTGAAATTCCAAGCTGTTGAGCTTGAGAACTAAGCTCGGTTTGAACTTAAAGTTTTCAGGAGAAAAGTTTTTAAAAGTCTCTATTCAACCCCCCTTCTAGAGACATCCAACCAACTTCAGGATACTCATGGGTAATAAAAAATCACTTTACTAAAGTGAGAATAAAAAAACTCAAATGAAAAAACATGACACGTAAGACGAAGTTTCTATAAATAATATCATAATTAATTTTAAGATTTTTTTATTAATTTTTTAAAATTCTTACAACTAAAAATTAAAATTATAAGTAGAAAGTTTATAGTGAACACAAATTTATATTAAAAAATGAATTAAAGAATAATTTGTACCATTATACTTTAAATATTTATATGTTTTTAGATAAAATATTAATTTCAAGTGGTGTATTTTTATCCTATAATTTAAACATTTGAAACAGAGAAGAAAGGTTGTGTACAAAGAGTAACATGGCTCTGACCGGGTAAAAAAATTGATAGGAATTTGAGGGTTTGTGCTTTGCAAAGAACAAAAAAGAGAGATGAGTGACTCTAAGAGCAATGACACGTTGGTTTGATAAAAATAAAAAATAAAAGGATGTGATTTTTTTTAGCGGGAAATGTAACCCATAGGAAATTGACACGTAGTTAGAGAAAGTCTTATTTTCCTTGTTTGTATTAGATTAGATTGTTTGATTAAGCCAAGTATTACTAGAGTAGAGATAATCAATAAAGATATTTTTTGACACAAATATTTTAATATATATAATATATATAATACAGAATATGTATTTAAATTTATAATATATATTAATATTACTACATAAAAATATTTTTACTAATTGATTCTAAATATATTTAATAATTAATAAATCATAAATAAGTCTTTTTATTAGTTTAATAATGAATAAGATTTCAAAAAAAAATGATTTATGTGGTTAATATTGTTTTTATAAATCTCAAGTTTTTACTATTTAGTGTAAAATATGCTAATTTTAATATATACCTACCAATAATTAATTAACACAGTGATTTAATTTAATAAAATTGCTTCAGCCGAATGTGGATCACATGTGATGTGATTAATTTCCAAACACGCCTCACACCTCTTGAAAAAACACAAGGCTAACGAAAAAAAAGTCATGAGTCACCTCGTTGACTCAGTCTCAGACTAGGCACTCACTTTTCACTTTTCAGGAAATATGGAGCATTGAGATGAGGGTGATGCGGTCAATTAACGTTCAGTAAGTGCATGGTGGAAACCGTTGACACCAGACAAGGTTAGCCCATGGTCACTGACTCACTGCAGTAGACGAATTTTGAAAGTGTCAGATTTCCAACCGAGGATAATATGTGAAATTGTGGATCCAATAGAAATTACACACACACGTTAATTAATATGTGAAAATTTCTGATCTGATTTTACATTAATATTGTGTTTCTGTAATTAATTTGATAAACTACTATTCTCAGTGACTGGAAATTAAAATGAAAAGTTCAACTGAATAATTTAATAAATGAGAGAACTTAAAATATAAGACCATTCATTATAAAATTAATTAATTTGTCTAAATTCATTTTCAAAATATCATTCTTAAATATAAATTAAGTGTTTTTTAACTTCAATTCTTTCAAAAATAATTTTTTTCAATATCAATTATTTCAAAATTAGTTCTATCAAAATTTTCAACAAACAGGTGCAAAAGGTTGGAACTGGAAGTCTGGAACTTGGAATGACTTGCCTATATATTCTCAACACAACTAATATTAATGACTAACAATTATGTATACATTTTTTTTCTATGTGCATAACTCACCTACCCACGTGCAAGTGTTTTTTTTTCTTGGCATTTTTAAGTAAAATGTAAAATTTTCTATATGGATACAGAAAATTTTGAGAACTCATTACTTAAAATGTGATAATAATTAATTTAAGGTGACAAGTTTTACCTTCAGTTTCTGTTGGCAAATGTTCCTTCAAATTCTGTTGGCATATTGTATTCAATGGCGGAATTCCATTTCGTAAGCTGTCGCCAATTGAATAGTGCCCATGCATTCTAGGAACAATATACGTTACCATTATTTTACCACACACGTTTTTTTTTAAGCCTCCCTCCCCTTTTTTTTAGCTTTTTTCTTTTTTTCTTTTAAAAAATAGTTTTTATTTTTATATTTTTTATTATATTTATTTTTATTTATTTATCTAATTAAATATTAAATAAAAATATAGATCAAGAAATACAATAAATGATCACATAAAATTTGTGTTGATAATTCATTTAATACGAGGTTAATTATGTGTATCAAAACGGTGAACATATTACAAAATGAGGTTAATGATGTTTCCGTTTGTGGTTAACAGAAAATGATTTTTTTTTAATTCATTTTGTGTGGTTAAATGCAACCTCCGTTAACACGAGGTTAATTATGTGACCAGAAACGGTGAACATATTTAAAAATGAGGTTAACGGTGTATCCATTTGTGGTTAACAGAATAAGATTTTTGGTTAATTGATTTTGTGAGCTAATTGCAACTCCTGTTAACAGTAGGTTAATTATGTGTTTAGAAACGGTGAACATATATTTAACCTTAAAAATGAGGTTAATGGTGTATCTATTTGTGGTTAAAAGAGTGGAATTTTTGGTTAATTGAATTTTTGAGGTTAATTGCAACTTCGGCTAATACGGGGTTAATTCTGTGTCCAGAAACGGTAAATATATTTTTAAATGAGGTTAATGGTGTATACATTGATGGTTAACAAAGTGAGATATTTGGTTAATTGATTTTGTGCGGTTAACTGTGTACACAGAAACGGTGAATGAAGTAGTACATTTGGTTAATAACATCAAAATAAAATAATGATGATAAAAAACTTATGTTAACCTTTCAAAAAATACATATTTATTGTATTTCTTAATCTATATTATTATTTATTAAAATAAATAAATAATATATTAATAAATTAAAAAAAATAAAATCTATTTAAAAAATGGAAAAGAGAAAAAGTAAAAAAATAGAAAAAGAAAAAAGAGGGAGGGGTGCTAAAAGAAAAAACGTGTGGGAGGGGCTACTAAAAAAAAGGGAAGGGGTGCTGAAAGAAAAAATGATGTGCGGTCAAAAATTTATATTACTGTTTATGTACGTTTATCGGAACTGTTCTAGGAATTATATTTCACAAGGATGGACACGGCGAGATTGAAAGTGTACAAAAATTAATGACGTAAAACCGGTTATAATATATTAATGTAAATTGTATAATATGAAGTGATGGAGATCAAGTGGATATTAATATTATTCATAGCCCACATTATGCATGCTTCAAGATTTACCCACAAATATCCAATGATAGTGACAGACGCAACAAGTAGAGAAAAACAGGGTAGGTAGGTAAGTTTTGGCTCCTACACGAGGGGAACCACAGCGCTTGGTTTTGAATGAGACTCCACTGCACATCTACCACATCACCCTTCAGCCTTCATTAACTACCTCTTTGGGTTTTTTCTTGGCAACCCAACCCCTCCCCCTCTATATATTAGCCTAATCCATCTCTTTCATTCCCATAACAATCCTAAATTATAGCTCTTGCTTAGTTGCTTTTATATCAATTTTGGCGCCCAAACTCACTCAAAAATTAACACCAACACACAAAACTTGCATTGATCTTTCAAATTAAAAAAAAAAAAAAATCATGATGTCAGAAGTTACTTCAGTGGACACCCAACAAAGTACAGAGTTCCTTGGGCCCAAAACCACAACGAGGCTAAACCTGTCAAACCCCCAAACTACCCACATCTTTAGATCAAAATTACCAGACATACCCATCCCAAACAACATCCCACTCCACACCTATTGCTTCCAAAAACTCCCCGAAGTCGCCGACCGGCCATGCCTCATCGTCGGCGGATCCGCCGGCAAAACCTACACCTACGCCGAAACTCACCTCGCATGTCGAAAATTCGCCACCGGTCTCTCCAATCTCGGCATTAAAAAAGGCGACGTCATCATGATCCTTCTCCCAAACTGTCCAGAGTTCGTCTTCTCCTTCATGGCGGCCTCCATGCTCGGCGCCTCCGCCACCACCGCCAATCCATTCTACACCGCCGCCGAAATCTCAAAGCAACTCACCGCCTCCAAAGCCAAACTCGTCGTCACTCGTTCCACGTACGTCGGGAAGCTTCCCGAAATAGGGGAAGATCTGAAGGCGGTTATAACCGTCGACGCACCGCCGGAGAACTGCTTGAGTTTCTCGGCGGTTTCGGAGGCGTCGGAGGAGAGTGAAGTTCCAGAAGCGGAGATCGCGGCGGAGGATGCAGTGGCGTTGCCGTTCTCGTCGGGGACGACGGGGTTAGCGAAGGGAGTGGTTCTGACGCATAAGAATTTGGTAACTAGCGTGGCTCAGCAAGTTGACGGAGAGAACCCGAACCTGTACCTGAGGGAAAACGACGTCGTGTTATGTTTGCTTCCGTTGTTTCACGTATTCTCAATGCACACGGTGATGATGTGTGCGCTGAGAAGAGGGAGTGCGATATTGGTGGTAGAGAAATTTGAGATAGGGGCGTTGTTGGAGATGATAGAGAAGCATAAGGTGTCGGTGGCGATGGTGGTGCCGCCGTTGGTGCTGGCTCTCGCTAAGAACCCAAAGGTGGGGGAATATGACCTAACCTCCATACGGTTAGTTATGTCAGGGGCTGCGCCTCTCGGGAAGGAGCTCGAAGATGCTCTCAGCAGCAGGTTGCCTCAGGCAGTTTTAGGACAGGTCAGTTAGTTAGTTAGAAGTTAGTTAGGAGTATTAATAAGAAAGTGGTTATAAAATAAATAATTATTTTTTACAATTTTTAAAACATTATTATAAAATAATAAATAAGAGAATTTCTCACATAAGTTTGTTATGTGATAATGAAGGGGTACGGGATGACAGAGGCTGGGCCGGTGTTGGCCACGTGTTTGGGGTTTGCAAGGGAGCCATTCCCATCAAAGTCAGGGTCGTGTGGCACTGTGGTGAGAAATGCAGAGTTGAAGGTCATTGACCCTGAAACTGGTTCTTCTCTTCCCCGTAACCACCCCGGTGAGATTTGCATCCGAGGCCAACAGATAATGAAAGGTATACTAACTATATATTAATTATATTTATGCCCTGTTATTATATATATGAAGGTGCATGGTTATTTATATTATACGTATGACCTGTATCTTACGCGCGCGTACATGCATTCAAATATTTAGGATACCTGAATGATGAGAAGGCGACTGCAACAACTATTGATGTAGATGGATGGCTTCATACGGGTGATATAGGATACGTAGATGATGATGATGAGATTTTCATCGTTGACAGGGTGAAGGAACTCATCAAATTCAAAGGCTTCCAGGTATGTATAATATATACATATATTTTTTAATTTACGTCACAACTCACAACAGTCATAATAATACTTTAATGTTTTTATATATTCTATTCTATTAGGTGCCGCCGGCAGAACTTGAAAACCTTCTTATAAACCACCCTTCCATTGCAGACGCAGCTGTTGTGCCGTAAGTATTATTGCTCTAAGTTTTTATCAAACTTTGAACTTATAATTATTATTAAGTATTAATTAATTAATGTTATCAAACGGTTATTGCAGCCAAAAGGATGATGTTGCGGGTGAGGTTCCAGTGGCTTTCGTGGTGAGCTTTGATCTTACTGAAGAGGCTGTAAAGGAGTTTATAGCAAAACAGGTATATATAATTAATATATTAATATAAGCACACGCACGACCATAATATTTCATTTAAAATGAAAAATTTCTTAATTTATACCTAAATATTCATATAAAAATTACAAACTATTTTCGTTATTTATATGTGAGTATTATCTTTTTACCAAAAGGGCTTGTGTATCCTGGACCATGGTCACGTGATGCAGAATATTAAAAATATGGTAATTATAACCCCTATCATCAAATGCACATTCATTTTATTAATAATTATATTAAACTGATTTTTAGTTACTTTTTTTTATTGATTGAAAATAATAGAAAATTAAATCAATAATATTATATAGTGTAAAAATTTTCTTTTTCAATTTTAAATTGATAAATTATCATTAAAATTAGTATAAATTATATTATAAATACATATTTTTCTTAAATTAAATTAAATTCAAATAATTATATGAGAACCATTTAATAAAAAATAAAATTATTCATTTATCTTTAATAACTAAAAAATATAAGCTGAATTAGGTGGAGCAAATAAAAATTTAATCCAAACTAGAATCATCCTTTACAAATATATAAAAAAGATATGCGATTTCAAGTCTTATGTTATATATTATTCTTTTCTTACATTTTGAGATCAACTGCTTCATTTAGATATCTGAACAAAAATTACTATATAATGCTGTATATATATATATTCAGAAAAAGAGGAAATTAGCATATTTATGGCATGTGATTTTTTGTTCTGAACAGGTAGTGTTTTACAAAAGACTACACAAAGTGTACTTTGTTCATGCAATTCCAAAGTCTCCATCCGGAAAGATATTAAGAAAAGAACTCAGAGCAAAGCTCGCAAGGATCACCCAGACGGCCTAAAGCCTTTTTGGCAATGTCTTCCTTAAATTTATTGTTTGTTGTTCTATATATATCTCTGTTGTAAAACATATATGACATGATGCTCATATATATGACGCGGAAGCATTCGGTCTTCTCTTTGTTTTTTTTTCCGAAGAAAAATATGACATATAATAAGAATTCTTTTTCTATTGTTTCAAAAGAAGATTTTTCATAAATCATTTTATATATATATATATATATGATTTTAATTAGTTTACACGCACCGTCATGGGTGATACATTATTGGATAATAGTGTGAAATTCTTTTAAATTAACAACATATATTCATTAAATCTTATATATATGTTATATATGTGTGTCTATATGTATGTATTGCAAAAACCAAATAAAAAAGTAGAAAATTAAAAAATAAATTTCTTATTACATTAGATTGATTTTTAAGTTCTACTAACGAGAGGTTGGTCCAAATAGTCTATACCTGATTCCCTTTAAACAACAATTTTGGATTCGAGTCTTGTGTATAAAAAAGATCTTTGTAGAATTAGTCCTACAAAGATGTGGATATATTCCCAACTTGAGTAGAGAAGGAAAAAAAAATTGATTAAATTTATATGTGTAATGGGTATTGTTTGTGTATGTAGAAAAATTAATATTATTTTTATTAATAATTTATAATTTATGTAATATAGTGAATATTCATGTAACTACCAAGACTAATTATTAAGTCATGATTTATGGATGACATTTTTCATTCTTTGAACTAACTTTTATTATAGTTTTTATTATTTCATGATTCATCATTGTTTATTAAAAAAAATTATTAAAAATTGAAAAAATAATACAATTCAATTCTCAATATTACATTGAATTTGATTAGATTTGAATTTAGAACGAAATGGATTGAATAATAAAATATTATTTGACATATATATTTATATTTTTTTGCCTTTTTAGTAGAGATGTATAGTGTCTCAGTTATGTTTCAAGTAAGACCCTAAATAAAATAATGGAGAAGTCTTTTAACTCATCCTTAGTATTTAATTACCTTTTTTTAAAAATAGGATTGGACCGGTTCGACCGTTTTTTCCTCTCAATTATACTGATTTTATTTATTAATGTATTAACAGTTTAAAACTAAATTTTTCAATAATTTCCCTCTCAATATATATAACTAAAGATTTAAAAAAAAAATTATCCAATTTGGTAACTTTCTTTACCGTGAAAGGATAATATAAAAAAGATTTCATAATCAAATTAAATAAAATCATAAATAAAATGATTTTAATATACTTATACTTCTCACAAAATCTTATCTATAATTTTAGGTATCACCTTATCTTCTTTAAATAAGAAAAAAAATACTAAATGATCTATAAAATATTCAAGGACCAAATTAATAGCAGAAAAAATATTTTATATAGGACCTACATAATTAACAAAAAAAATATTAAAATTTTTGGGAAGTTGTGGCCCACTAACCCCTTTTCACTACGCCAATATTTTTTAGTTACATAGGAAGTAAAGAAACAAAAACAAACTAAAAGAAGCTATCAAAACTAATTAAATCTAACATCTCCATCGGTAGGTGACCCACTAACTTGTGAGTTTTATCTTTGTGCAAGCGTATTCGTCGATTAAAGTTTAATGGAGTATTTAAAATCTCAAATATCGTCCCACAGAAATTAACTAACAATATTAAATTTAATTAAATCCTTAATAATAAGATAAGGGAGAAAGGCTATGATTTGATTTGTTAATTGAAATTAAATGGGGAAATAGTTAAACAAGGAAGGTTGTGGCTACACAAGGAAAAGTCGTCTCTACAGGCTGCGTAACGACGGCTTAGAGACGGCCACGTGAACGTCGCTAAGTGGCTCATCATAAATACAGTAGCGACGGCTCAGTCGTCGCTGAAGCCATCTCTAAAAATATGGTCGTCGCTAAGATTAATTTTTTTTTTAAATTTTTTATCTAGAGATAGTTGTAGTGAAAGCCACGGCCGTCACTACAGGTATATTTTTTTAAATTAAATTGAGGGTAAAATATGTTTTTGGTCCCTGTAAAATTAGCGAATTTTGCTTTCAGTCCCTATAAAAAAAAATTTATTAAAGCATCCTCCCATTTTTTTTTTCGCATTTAATCCCTCCAATCATTTGCATGTGCGAGGTGTTAATATGGCACATATTATTATAGTTCTGGCGGTTTAAAACCGCCAAAATAATTATACTTCACCGCCACAAAAAAATTACACTTTCACTCCGCTGTTTCTCTCACCCCTTCTCCCCTCCCCTCCAACCATGACCCATAACCCATAAAATCTCCCTATCGTATAGTCTTCGATCACGTTTCAATTCAATTGATAACTCCACTCCGAGCAGAGCAAATGGGGGAATCAAATTAATTTGTTTGATTAAAATCAATCACAATTCAGACTTGCTCTGTTTTCTAACCCATGCAATCAAATCAATTTGAATGATATATACCGAGGTTGAGGTTGAGCTGTTTGAGCGTTGAAGGTCGTGTGAAGGCGGTGTAGTAGCAGTGGTTGCGACACCAGTGAGGCGGACGGGGTTGCCATGCTCATCCGTTAACCAAACTGGGTTACCATATGGATCTGTCAATTCAACTGGTGAAGCTGCATTAAGTCATTGTACGCCTCATTAGTTAAAAATTGTAAAGTACAGAATAATCTGTGTCCAATTTCCTTTTTTTTTCTTTTTTGTCATTGCCCTTTTCTTTTGAACATGTCCCTTTTTATCTCCATTTCCCGTTTCTTTTCTTTTGAACCTTCATGTTAGTATATGCTTTAAAGTTTAAACTATCTTTGTCAGACCTTGTTGATGTAGACATCCATACTTTGTTAAGAGGAGGTTGTTATAATTAGGACGAAGTATAATTTCTTCAAACAATATCAATACCATGCACCACATGTTCACGTAATGAGGTGACACATGGCCTTAAATTCTCTCACATGGCAACAAGTGTTTGTTTGTAGGATACCAAGTGCAAATCTCCACCGCCAAAGAAAGGTATTTCTAGTTTCGATTATTTAACATAACATAAGCTTGTAATATTGTACTGTGGTGCCAACTAAAATGGCACAAGTTGAACTAAGAGACGAACATGGGAACCCAACTAAATTGACAGATCCATATGGTAACCCAGTTTGGTTAACGGATGAGCATGGCAACCCCGTCCGCCTCACTGGTGTCGCAACCACTGCTACTACACCGCCTTCACACGACCTTCAACACTCAAACAAAACCTCAAGCTTGGTATATATCATTCAAATTGATTTGATTGCATGGGTTAGAAAACAGAGCAAGTCTGAATTGTGATTGATTTTAATCAAACAAATTAATTTGATTCCCCCATTTGCTCTGCTCTGAGTGGAGTTATCAATTGAATTGAAACGTGATCGAAAACTATACGATAGGGAGTTTTTATGAGTTATGGGTCATGGTCGGAGGGGAGGGGAGGGGAGAAGGGGTGAGGGTAACAGCGGAGTGAAAGTGTGATTTTTTTGTGGCGGTGAAGTATAATTATTTTGGCGGTTTTAAACTGCCAAAAGTACAATAATATGTGCCATATTAACACCTCGCACGTGCAAATTGATGGGAGGGATTAAATGCGAAAAAAAAAATTGGGAGGATGCTTTAACCAATTTTTTTTTATAAGGACTGAAAGCAAAACTCGCTTATTTTACAGGGATCAAAAACATATTTTACCCTTAAATTTATTATTATTTATTTTATTTTAAAAATTTATTAAATTTATTATTTATTTTATTATTTTATTTTTAAATTAAATTTATTATTATTTATTTTATTATTTATTAAATTTAAAATTATAAAAATAATACTAAAAGAAGCATATATATATACACACAAACTCTGTTAAAAATAATACAATAAAACATAAACATAAAGAAATCAATGGTGGCGGCGGTGGCGCTATGGCTGTGGGGTGGGTTGCTCGTCCTCATCATCTACCGATTGGTCATCCATGGCGGGATCATAATGGGGGTGCGGCTGTGCCTAAGCCTGAGCGGGAGCCTGCCTGTAGCCTGAGCGTCCAAGATCTGTTGCATTTGTCCTCTGACTCGTGCTAACTGATCATCCAATTTTGCAGCCTTCTCTATGGCCTGTTGAGACTGTTCCTTCGCTACTTCGACTTCCTGGCATAACACCCCCTCTCTAGAATGCCATGACCCGGACCCATCAGTACTCTCGCCCGGGTGAGCCCAGGACTCCTGAGTCAAGCTGGTCACACTGGGACGAATGTTGGAGGCCAAGTCCCTGGTGCCATAACAACGGTCTCGAGTCTTACCACCCACAACATCCCTCCAAATCTCCAGCTTGGTGGAGGCATCAGTCATAGATGTGTCCCCCATCTGTGACTTCACCTCCCTCAGGCGCTCCTTGTAATTTGTTTGTTGAGGTAAAAGTAAAATTAGTTATTAGTTATATATTCAATTGCATAAATATGAAATTATATAAAAAAACACTTATAAATAAACACTTACATAGGTGGACCGAGCCCGGTCATCTACCCAACAACCATTCTTTTTGGTGTGGGTGGTAGCAAAGAACTCGTCCAACTCGACCTCCCGCCTAAGCTGTCGTCGCTACACAGGGAAATTTCACAAATTAATTAATTTAACAACAAATAGAAATATAATACATAAGAGTGTTTGTTTATACATACCATATCCAAGCACCTCATGGTGGGCGCGACCCGTGGTGTGGACTCCCCCCCCCCCGGCGCTGAGAAGCCTAGTTGCTCTTGTTACGAGCAAACTTCCCCTTGAATTCCGCAGAGTCCCAGTAGGCCAAAAGACCCTCCCAGGCCTCCTCACCACACCACGTGTGTCTCTTCCCAGCCTTCCGAGCCTTGTTCATCATATCTCGAAGGCGACGAGCAACCCTCTGCTCGTACACCTTCTTGATCTGGGCCTCATCAGAAGGGTCCCAAATAACTCGGATTGAAATATCTGAAAATTAGACCAAGATTAGTAGTACCATTGAGATATCTGAAAATTCTTTTAATAGCCTTGTAATGAGTTATTCTTGGATCTGATTGAAATCTTGCAAACAGATACACACTGAACATAATGTCAGGTTTGCTTGCTGTAAGATACAACAGAGATCCATTCATACCTCTGTACATGGTTGGGTCAACGCATTCTTCTCCTTCATCTTTACTTAAGATTGCCGAAGGGTGCATAGGAGTTGACAAAGGTTTGCAATCATGCATGTTGAACTTCTTAAGCATTTCCTTAGTATATTTCTCCTGATGGATCCATATACATTCAGAATCTTGCTTAATCTGAAGTCCTAAGAAAAACTTGAGTTCACCCATTAAACTCATTTCAAATTCAGATTGCATAAGCCTTGAAAACTTTGTGCACAAAGAGGAATTTATTGATCCAAAAATAATGTCATCAACATATATCTGAACTAGAATTAGATCTTTGTTAGACATTTTTCTAAAAAGAGTTGTATCAACCTTTCCTCGTTCAAACCCATTTTTGAGAAGAAAGTTGCTCAATCTATCATACCAAGCTTTGGGAGCTTGCTTAAGACCATAGAAAGCCTTTTTCAGTTTAAAAACATGATCTGGAAAAGTTAAATTTTCAAAACCAGGCGGTTGTCTAACAAACACCTCTTCCTCAATGAATCCATTTAGGAAGGCACTCTTTACATCCATTTGATATAGTTTGATGCCATTATTGGCTGCATAGGCACTACAACATTTTTGGTCTCTGACAACAATAAAAAACCATTCCTGAAAGTTTAGGAAACGGTTTTGCAGGCGTGGAATTATCAGTCGTTGCCTATTCCCTTAGGTAACAGTTTTTTGACGTTTCCAACCACAGTAAGCATAACTGTTGCTTAAAGCATGTTTAGGGAACTGTTTTCAAGCCTACTCCCAAGAGACCTCAGGCAACGGTCTATTAGCTTAGGCTACGTTTGTTTAAACGTTGCCGATCATTATATCCAACGATTTTACTATAACCTTAGGCAACGGTTGTTTTAAGTCTCTAGCTACGGAAATATCCATAGCTAATGCGTAGCTATTTGAAAAGTATATTCTTCCATATTCAACAACCTCCTTCCATATTCAACAACCTCCTCCCTGCAACCTAAATATTTTATTATAGAACCTGTATTTATTTTAAATTAGATAAAAAAATAGAGAAAAATAAATAGATCAATAAGGGAAAACCAATGAACAATTACTGTCTTCCAATCTACTTTCATGATGATATTATTATATTCTTACAGAAATAACATACCCCGAAATCAAGATCTAAATAAGCATATAAATTTTAATTTCAAACAGTCACATCCACACACAAAAGAAAGCCTCTTTTCCCCTTAAACAATGATATTTAATAGATACCACACTATTTCAACCCCAGAAACCATATAACTTTCCTACACTCATCAATCTTTAGGTACAATAAAAGTGACAAAAAGGAATGAATGAGAGTGCATGGGGTTTCAACTTTCTCAAGTATATCTCTATAGTCACTACAAAACAAATCAACATACCCCCAAATAACTCGTGCACCTTCCCTGAATTGGACAAAAAATACTAGCATACGCTATAACTTCACTTGCAGATACTTAAAAGCATAACTTATAAAGTTCAATATGAATATAAATATGCAATAGTAGCATGCAAATGATGACAAAGTACAATTTTCCTATGAGATATAAGAAATGGACAAATATAAAGTCCAACATGTGTACTGTTGAATGAATCTATATAAGCTGGATTTGCACCGTTCATCACTCATCAACTTAATGTAGTTACACATTATTACATAAACATAACACAACATCTAATGGATTGCTTACTTGGATAGAAACAACGTCCTTACTTGGAGCCTCTTTCTCCACCGCATTCTCATCTTTCTATCATTCAAATCCACATTCCAAAACAACAAAAAAGCACACAAATAAGAATCATATTGCTGCTGAGTTACTCCACGCCAAAAAGCTAAAGACAAGAAGAGGATAAACTTACATTTGGCTCCTTAAATATAGAAGAATGTTTTCCTCTCTCTAACCCAAAACCATCTATAGGTTCTGTAGCTCACAGAATCCCACAAGCCTTTAAATATAGAAGAAAACATCTTATATTAAAACTGGAATAAAGTCTCTCTTGTTAAAGCCACAAAATACTTTGAATTATATACCACTGAACTCCTTAACTAGTATCCTAATGGCTTCAAGCCTAGCTACTGGTGCAAATGTTTCAGTAAAGTCAACTTGTTGATTGTAGCCTTGAGCAACCAGTCTAGCTTTGTTTCTTATCACTTGTCCATCTTCAGAGAGTTTGTTTCTGAACACCCATTTGGTTCCAATAATAGTTTTCCCATGGGGTTTAGGAACAAGAGTCCAGACATCACTCCTGGCAAATTGATTTAGCTTTTCCTGCATGGCTAGGATCCACCCTTCATCATGCAGAGCTTCATAAATGTTCTTTGGCTCAATTTCAGAGAGGAAGGCAAGATTATTGACTTCTCTAAGTCTTGATCTTGTTCTTACACCTTCTGAAGTATCACCAATGATTTGCTCTCGAGGATGAGGAATCCTGTATCTCTACTCATGTCTGGGAGGAAATACATGCTCAATCTGAGACTCAACATTGACTCTGTGAAAAGGATCAGTTTCAGCAGGTTGATCAGGGAGCTTTGCAGCAGGTACTTCAGAGGGTCCTTCAGAAGGTACTTCATTTTTCACCTCTATAGTCTTTGAAGTTGGATTCAACCCCATTCCTGCTAAATCTTCTTCTAGATCTGATAGTTCCCTATCAATCTCTTTTGCATCATTAAACCTAACATGAATAGATTCTTCTACTGTCAAGGTTCTAGAGTTATAAACTCTATAAGCCTTGGATGTTTCTGAATAACCAATGAAGATTCCTTTGTCAGATTTAGAATCAAATTTACCCAGATCATCCTTGGTGTTGAGTATGAAACACTCACAGCCAAAAATGTGGAAATAGGAAATGTTGGGTTTTCTTTCTCTCCACTCGATCTGACAAAACATCACCACTAATATCTTTCTGAGCAACAATCCTTTTTGCCCTAGCATCATAAAGTGAGTCCACATGCAGACCAGTATGCTTGTGTAGGGGTGGATGCTCTATGAAGTAAAGAAGTTCTTCATAGAGGTTGGGAAACTTGGGCACTCTGATCCTTTGATTGTAGGGGGTGGAGTAGAATTTGTGTGGAAATTCAGCATATCTTGCTTTTAAGTCTAGGCACATAGACCTTCCTTCCATCAAGAGTTCCTCGCATCCATTCCTTTGTTGTAATTCTGGGTGTCTTCTTTGATTTATCTAAGACATCTACAAGTGAAACAATAAAGATCTTTGGTACCCATACATTCTTGGGTCCACTAGGGTTAGTTTTGGGTGTGGATTTTTCTTTCTGTTTATACTTAGACACATGTTGTCCAGGTTTATCACAATAAATGCACCCATCTACCTTCTTTTTAGCCTTTTTTGGAAAATCAGACTTTGATGATTTGCCAGAGAAACCCATGCCTCTTTTGTCTTTGAAACTTCTTTGAGTTCCTAATAATCTATTAAGATTATTAGTTCCTTCCACAAATTTGGCTAGGCCTATAGTAAGCTCTTTAATCTGTCTTTGAAGATTTTGATTTTCTTCAAATAGACTTTTGGAATTACTATTCTCATGTTCCTGAATCTTTTCTTTAAGTATAAGATTCTCCTTCTCAAGATCTTTGTTTTTATTGCACAGAATAGTGTATGCATTTGAGAGTTTCTTATACTTTCTGAAAAGTTCCTTTGAACTGTCTACCAAATCATCATATTCATCTTGAAGAGTTAGGGAGGTTACCTTGGATTCTGTACCTTCTGAAGAGAGTTGATTTTCCATTAAGCACAGGTTTGTCTCTTCAGATGAGTCCTCTTCATCTTCTGAGGTAGAGTCCTCTAGATCTGATTGTACTGACTTGACATCCACATCCTATTCATGGATAGATGAAGCCAGCAAGTCCCATATTTCCTTGGCAGAGTTGCATCCTTGAACCTTCTCATACTCAGTCTTGTTCAGAGAACAGATCAAGTAGAGTTTGGCTTGAGCATTGAGTTGAACCTTGATTTTTTTGCTCATAGGACCACTCAACTTTAGAAATGGGTACTCCATTTCTCATGGGAACATAATCACCATCAGTAATTATATCCCAGAGATCCACATTGTGGCTTTCAATGAACAACTTCATGTGTTCTCTCCAGTAAAGATAATCATTTCTGTTGAACACTGGAGGTCTGGTTACAGATGCTCCTTCAAAGATATAGACACCATAGCTTGTTGAGGTTTCCATCTAGGATCTTCTTCCTCGGCACTGTTAGATACTCAACCCGAGGTTGAGCTTTGATACCAACTGTAGAAACCACATGAAACACTAGAAAAGGGGTTGAATAGTGTTTTATAATTTCAAACTAATTTTAGGAAAACCTTTAACAAACAGAACCTTTCACAAAGATATTTGAGCAACTTGCTGAAACTGGAAGTAAGGTACTTGCTGAAGTCACTTCAACAGGGTTAATAAAACTGTTTTGCAAACTTGTTTTTCAAAACGGTTTTAAATTGATTTTCAGTTTCAACGTTATAAAACTGTATACTTAGAACCCTGCAAGTTAGTTTAAATCAAATATAAAGAGATAAGGGTAAAAGAACACTTAGCCAAAGATTTATACTGGTTCACCCACTTCCACTGTGAGTTACGTCCAGTTCCAAAGCCAAACCAGCTATGGATTTTCACTAATCTCAGAGATTACAAGTATTCTTTTACAGTCAAGCCTCTTCAGGCTCTAAACCAAGTATTGTTTAACCACAAGCCTCTCCAGGCTCTAAACCAAGTATTCTTTCTTCTACCAAGCCTCTCCAGGCTCTCAGACACTTGAAAAGTGTTTACAAAGTAATTTTTTTAAGTTACAGAACCAATACAAGTTCCTAACTTAAACTGAAACGAACTTGTACAAAGATAACTGAGTAAAACTCAGGATAAATACAATTTGTTGTACACTGAATCAGAGAGAGTGCAGCTAGAAATTTGACAGCGTTTGGACTTGATACAATATCTTCTCTCCTCTTCCTTTTTTTTTGTTAAGTCCTTCACGAAGCTATATATAGGCACAAAATTAAGTCCGTTGAAGATTGCTAAAGCCATCATTGAGAAATAACATTAAATGCTGTGAGAACTGTTATGAGACAATCTTCTGATAGCTTGTAGCAGCAGGCACAACAGGAGTAGGTGATAGCAGCGCTGACTCTACTTTTTCTGAGCAAGGTGTACTTTTGCAGCGGGAACTACCTTTTTGGTGAACAGTGATTTGAAATATGCTAAAAAGCTTCTATTATGCCTTGCCAGAAGGAGGAATGTGCAGACAACTGGCAGAAAGCTATGAAAGACTTGAGTCTTCAAAAGGGATCATCAGAGAAACTTATTTCCAAGAAGATACAATTTTCCAGTATGAAGTTTCCCGACTTCAGAAGGTTCACAGGCTTCAGCAGGACCAGATCCTTCGGCAGGTTCCTTTACTTCAGAAGGTTGCACCACATCAGAGGGTTGCATAACTTCAAAAAGTTGGTCCTTCAGAAGGTTGCTGAAACACAGAAAAAGACTTTAAGAGTATTTGTTCCTTCTTTATCAAATTTGTTAATCATTAAAACTCAGGGTTATGAGACTTAAAACATTATTGATTTCTTAATAACATTTTTGAGACTCAACAGTAACTTTTCCAAAAAATATGGGTGGTCCAAATTTGAAAAGAGCTAGGGAAATGATTGTTGCTCTTCTTGGTAAACTATTTTCGCAACTTTTACATTCTCAAGCTCTGGGTGCAAATTTTGATTGAAAAATACAAATTGCATCCTAATGAATTTCATTTTTCAGCTTCTTCTCCTTCACATGTGACGCAAAGCATTCCAAAGGTTGCATATTTATTGAATGATGGGTTTCAAACTAGAATTTGTGATGGAAATTCTAGCCTGTGGTTCACTCGATATTTTGATCACTTGTCGTTAGCTAATCATGTGTCTTTTATTGATATTCATGACATTAACATTACATTAAAGGATGTTTGAAGCGATTGCAATATTAATTTGGATGAGTTATACACGATTATTCCTTTGCTAATCGAGCAAGCCATTACTGATAGAATTTACGTTTTGAATGAATCAATTAATGACTGCATTATTTGGAGGCACTCTCTCACTGGATGTTATTCTGTCAAGTTCGCATATGAGTGGCTTACTCATCAGGAGAGAAATTTGGCTCATTAAAACCACTCCTGGTCCTTAGTTTGGAAATTAAAAATTCCACAAAAGGTCAGATTCTTTGCTTGGCTTTTTTTTATATTTTTTAATATTTTTTTTGTAATAATGGTGAAGAAAATAGCATGCACCGTTTGCAAGATTGCCCAACTTCTATTAATCTCTGGAATGCCATTAGTTTGTCCTCTCACCCTCGTTTCCTTGATGATATTAATCCAATTGATTGAATGAATAAGTTTGGATAAATAGCTGGCAATGGTTTCTTTTCTACTTTGTGGCAAGCTTGGTTAGTAAGAAATACCTTAGTGTTTTCTTCAAAAGACACTCATATTCCTGCTTCCTTACAAGTGATTTCCAGAAGGCAGGATGATTGGGATCATCTTCTTAATCTCTCTTCAGAAAATTCACTTAGACCACCAAGATTGGTGCGTTGGATTCCACCAAATCATGATCAAGTGGCTTTGAATGTTGACAATAATGTCATTCAAAATCCTGGTGTTGGTGGTTTTGGTGGTCTAAATAGAGATAGTCATGGTAATTGGTTATGTTGTTTCCATGGACACATTAGCCATTGTGATAATATTTTGGCGAAGTTATTAGCTTTGTTTCATGGTCTCCACTTGGCATGGAATGAAGGTTATAACTCTATAACTTGTTGGTTAGATTGTTTAGAAATTATTCACCTGATTTCTAATTCTCAAGTTAATCTTCATCAATATGCATCAATTATTAGATCAATCCAAGATTATCTCTCTAGGGAGTGGAGTATCACTTTACACCATTCTCTTAGGGAAGAGAATTTTTGTGTAGATGCTTTAGCTAAAAAAGGAGCAGCCTCTTTAGATACGCTTTGTATTTTGAGATATCCTCCCCATAATCTTAGCAGCTGACTTGTAGCTGACAGATCGGGGATCTCTTTTGTTAGGTTGTAGCCTTCTTTATTTTGCTTCATGTAGTAAAAAAAAATGTCAATATTCTTTCTTCTTTTTTTTCCTTCCTTCCTTGTCACACTCAAGAGTGTGTTTGGTGGAGTAGAAAGAAATATGATGGAGAGAAATAAGGAAGGGAGAAATGGAGTAGAGAGAAATATGTGAGAAATAGTGAAGAAATTTGAGTTGTTTGATAGAAGAGAAATAAAAATGAAATAGTTATTTTTTTTAAGAGAAGAAATGGAATAGAGTGAAAATGATGTTATATCTCTCTCATCTTGTTTGGTAGGAGAGAAATAGAATGAAATATAATGCAAGAGTGAATTTTACTTCATTTAAAAAATTTTTAGGTGGGTTCCACATCTTTAAATTTATTTCCTCTTTAATTTCTCGTCTACCAAACAGACAAAGTGTGTTTGGTAAGACATTTCATCTAAATGAAAGCTGAAATTAGTAGCTGAAAACATTTCATCAGTGTTTGGTAAGGTAGTTTTTTTATGCGGCTACTAGATTTTCCTAAAATGCTATTTGAGACAGCTTTTTAAAAAAAGCTCCCATTTTTAGCTACTGGCTCAAATTTTATTACAAGTTTTCAACCACCATCATTATTTAATAATTAATGGTGTACTTGTATGTCATTTTACCAATTTTAGCTAATTTTACCAAACACCTTCAATCAAAACAACTAATTTTTTAGCTTTTAGCCAATTTTTCAGCTTTCATATAATTTTTTAATTTTTAACTAACTTTTCAATTAATTTTACCAAACACACTCAAAGATTCTTTTTCACCCTATTCCTCTCCCAGTCCACTATTTTCTCTTCTACTCTTCTACCAAACATAGGATCAAATTTTATAGTGTAGACCCATTATTATTTTTCTAATGCATAAAGTGTATCTGTGTATGTAATTGAAAAGGAAAATAAATACATAACATCTCGTGCATCGCACGGACACAAAACTAGATGTCATAAACCTTCCATCCATTTGGTGTCCCGAACCCTACCAAAACCCTGAAGGGTAGAAGATACTCGATTTTGGTTTCGTTGTTGTTACTGTTGTTGTTGAGGTTAAACTTTAACTAACCTCTGCAATGGCCAAATCCTGTGCAGCGGGATTGTTATCGGCCATAGCTGCCGCATCGAGCTTCTCTCAAAATCACAATAACGCTTTTGCCGATGGCTTTCAACTTCCAACCTTTTCTCCTCCCACTCCTTCTCCTTCTTCTCCTTCTGCCAATGCTCCTCAAACTCAACCCTCTCCGCCGCCGCCCAAGGTGCGAAACGATCACCCAAGAACTACCTCAGCTGGCTTTGATGCTGAGGCCCTCGAAAGAGGAGTCAAAGCCCTCAGGGAAATTTCTGCTTCACCCCACGGCAAAAAGGTTTCAACTTTATTCATGCCCATCAATTCTATTCCTTCACCCCCTTCTGCATGACTTTAACTTCTCTCTCTCTCTCTCTCTCAAAGGTCTTTGAATCTATAAAAAAGCAAGAAGAGACAAAGCAAGCAGAATTAGCTGCAAAGGTTGCAGAGTTTAAACAAATGAAAGCACAGCATGAGACTGTAAGTTGATCCTCATCGATTTGTGCTTTAGTTCTTTCCGGTGTTCATCAATCATCATACACATTTTGCTTGGGATTGTTAATATTTAACTATTGGAAAATTGAAGTCGTCTGAAAGTTATGTAAATTATATCCATTGCTTTGTAAGTTCTAGCTGCATGATGAAATTCATATCATAAGAAGCTATCTCATTGCAAGTATAGCCTCAAACAATTGAATATTCGCATGAAACATTTTTGCTTTCCTATTTGGTACTTCAGGATGTTCTTGTGTTTTGTTATCCGGCATATCAAATCAAATTATCAATTGGTTTGCCTGACAGGAAAGACAAAGGATTATATATGATGAACAAAAAAAGCTAGCCCAGCATCAGGCACAAACAAAATCCCAAATGGCTAAATATGAGGATGAGTTGGCAAGGAAGAGGATGCAGGTATTAAACCTTTTGAAACTCAGGATTTTTGTTGTCATTTTATGAATGTTTCTCATTCTTGCATTTTATTGTCAGGCAGAAAATGAATACCACAGAGCTAGGAACCAAGAGCTAGTAAAACTGCAGGAAGAATCATCAATCAGACAGGAGCAAGCTCGACGTGCAACAGAAGAACAGATTCAAGCACAGCGAAGACAAACTGAAAGAGAGAAGGCTGAGATCGAACGTGAAACAATCAGAGTAAGGGCTATGGCAGAAGCAGAAGGGAGAGCTCATGAAGCAAAGCTAGCTGAAGATGTTAACAGGCGAATGCTAATTGATCGTGCTAATGCAGAGCGAGAAAAATGGATTGCTGCCATAAATACTACCTTTGACCATATTGGAGGTATATTTCTACCAGATGCACAGTATGTAATACGCAAATACTTACATTGACAATCTAAGAAGACAACAATCATCTCTACATTTATGCATTTGTGGATTTGAATGCATGAACTAAATGATTATGTATATATGCTTTTGATTTTAAAAAGGAATTTCGCATGGATTTTTGACGTAATATGTTATTTTATCTGTTTTACTTTCATAATGTTGTTTAGTCATTAATCGAAATTATTGTAATTTGTGGGTTGTGTATTATATACTTTTTCCTCATTACTTATTGGTGCCCATTATGTGATGTACTTTAGCAAAATTGGTTTGATGAACTCCATAAGTATTTTCGCTTGACTGGGTTAGACAAACTCCACTCCAATTCCGAAGTTTGAAAACCTCATCTATCTTTTTCAGGGGGCATAAGAGCCATTCTAACAGATCAAAACAAGTTGGTTGTAGCAGTTGGTGGAGTGACTGCTCTGGCAGCAGGGATCTACACAACAAGGTATAAATTGTTCAGAAAGGTTGGAATAAGCTACTAATTCGTCAAAGATAGGATTGCTTTTAGAAGCTTATATTTGGCATGACATGCCTTTCACTGTCTATGCAATTATTGATTATTAATAAAACTTTTCATCATGCCCTTCTGTTTTAAAAGTAATGAGATATATCATTTACTATTTTGCTCAGCCTTGCTCTTTTTTAGAGATCCTCCCCCCCCCCCCCCGCGCTTACATCTGTCCATTCATTATCTCATACGAAAATTGTACTTTGTCATCATTTGCATGCTACTATTGCATATTTACATTCATATTGGACTTTATAAGTTATGCTTTTAAGTAGCTGCAAGTGAAGTTATAGTTTATGCTAGTCTTTGCTGTCCAATTCAGGGAAGGTGCACGGGTTATTTGGGGTTATGTTGATAGAATATTGGGTCAACCATCATTGATCCGAGAGTCCTCAAGAGGGAAATACCCCTGGTCTGGCATGTTTTCTCGTGCCATGAGCTCCCTGTCTCGACGCACTGGTCCAGAATCTGCTTCGAAAAATGGAAATGGTTTTGGTGATGTAATTTTGCATCCTTCTCTTAATAAAAGAATTGAGCAGCTGGCATCTGCAACTGCAAATACAAAAGCACATCAGGCACCATTCAGAAACATGCTTTTTTATGGCCCTCCAGGAACAGGAAAGACAATGGCTGCCAGAGAGTTGGCTCGTAAATCTGTATGATTTTACAGATCTCTATTTATCTTGTTATTCTAGTTTTCAAGTATTTTATACCATTTATTTTTGGGTCCATGGCTTAAATATGTAGGAAATTCACCGTGCAATGTTGAAAATTTGGTTTTTCCCATCTCATAAAGAAATTAAAATTTTATGCTACCAGTTCTATTAAGTGGTGTGAATATCATCAAAATATAAGCAAAACTATCTTCTCACTTTTCAGATTTCTTCTATTTTCCTTTTCATAATTTTTGCCAACAATGCAGGGTCTGCAACTAATAAATCCAAAATTATCTGTTTTAAAAGGCTCTATAAATGTATTTCCACTTGCCTTATTCTGTGGAATTCAGTAATTACTACTACAAATGGATATTCAGTACCATGCTTCTGGTAAATGCATATTTTATGAAACATTAAAGTTTATCCTGAGCAGTTGACTATGTGTGGTCACCATATTTCTAACTGATATTCTTTCCTTTTGGATAAATTGTTATTTTGTCTGATTTTTGTTTTCTATTTAATGTAGGGATTAGATTATGCATTAATGACTGGAGGAGATGTTGCCCCCCTGGGATCACAGGCTGTAACAAAGATACATCAGTTGTTTGATTGGGCTAAGAAGTCAAAAAGGGGTTTATTGCTTTTCATTGACGAAGCTGATGCATTTCTGTGCGAGTAAGCAATTCTTCCGTGATTTTTCATTTGTCATGCTTCTCTTCAACGTAAGATTAAGATCTGCATCCAGCAACAAACATTTTGTACCCACTAGGGTCGGCCTAGTTGTGGGGGATTGGGTAGTTTAGCATGAGGTCTTAGGTTCATATCTCATTGCATTCCATATAAACCAGAAAAAGATTCATCACATGACTTGACTATATTTATTATTTTTTTTTATGAAGAAAGTCTTATGTTGCACAATGTTAATGTGCAGCATGGTATGAATTATTTTTAGAAACACGTCAGAACATGTGATACACACGTTTCAGATGCTCTACTCTAGGTAGCATTAAGTTTAACATGCATCCATCATTAATGGACGCAAGACCAAAAACATGCATGAAAATAACATTCTATGCATAAAATTGTCCAAGTGAACTGATTGCATTGGATGAATTTTGTAGGCGGAACAAGACCTATATGAGTGAAGCACAAAGAAGTTCATTAAATGCCCTTCTCTTCCGTACTGGTGATCAATCTAAAGACATAGTCCTTGCTCTTGCCACAAATCGCCCCGGTGATCTTGATTCAGCTGTGGCAGACCGTATTGATGAGGTCCTAGAATTTCCCTTACCTGGGGAAGAGGAGCGCTTTAAACTTCTTAAGCTCTATCTGGATAAGTACATAGCCCAAGCTGGATCAAGAAAATCTGGCTTATTTCAAAATTTGTTCAAAGGGAAACAACAGAAGATAGAGATTAAGGGATTAACCGATGATATCATAAAGGAAGCCGCAGCTAAAACTGAGGGATTTTCTGGAAGGGAAATAGCAAAACTGATGGCAAGTGTTCAAGCTGCTGTATATGGAAGTGAGAACTGTGTGCTTGACCCAAGCTTGTTCCGTGAAGTGGTAGATTATAAAGTTGCAGAGCATCAACAGAGAAGAAAATTGGCAGCTTCTGATAAATCTAGTGCATGAGCATGTTTATAGAGATTTTGTCAGGAACCCTTCTAGTGTAGGGCTGGCCCGTGGCATTCTATTCCGGGCAATGCTGTTATTCATTTATTGTCCCCAACTGATGGGAAGATTTTGGAATTTGAATATAGTAAAGTTTCATTTGCGGCTGATAATCACTATTCAATATTCATGACTACATGTAACAAGCTGATTCAGGTTTTGCTACCATGTTGAATATAGTAAAGTTACATGCTACCCTCGGAACTTACATAGTTACATACTGTGATCGAGGAGAGGTTCTACTTTCTGGTGTAAGTTTTTTTATATCATACTAATTAATTACAATAATATTTTTTTTTTGGATTTCATTGATATTGTTATTGTTGAGTGTTCAAGCACTTGAGTAGAGTTTTAGTTCAGTGGAGGATTAATCTACTAATATCATCACCATAATTTCACTGTTTCACATTATTTTAGGTGGAGAATTGAATTTTCTATCATTTTATTGAAAGGTAAAAAGTGGCGTGAAAGATAAAAAGGCAATGATGGAGCTCATGTAAAACATTTTTGCGAGGAAAATGGAGAATGCAGCTTATTAGGAACCAAAAGTTGTTTCTGTCCTCAACTTATTCTCATTTTGCCAAGGCACTGTTGAACCTAGATTTCTGTATGGGTAACATTTGCCAACTGTCAATCGATTATTTCGAAGCAAATTGTCTTGAAATTGCATGAGTAGTCCAATAATGACTTTTAAGCTAAAATATTGTTTATTCCCAATAATGGGAGAAAAGTCATCAGTATTTTTTCTTTCTATTTTCTCTATCAAAACAAAGAAAGTAATCCACCTATTGTAAATTTTTTCCTTCTCCATTTTCTTTCATTCTATTTTCTTATTTTCTTTTATAATCTGAACAAAGCATAAAAACTTTGAACTAGTATTCAGTTTGTGATTCAATTGTTAATCATCCATTTATATATTAAATGGGGACAAAATTGAATGACACTAAATGTTAAACTTTTAAACTCACACCACTTAATATTTTATATAATACAAAAACCGTTACATTAAAAATTCTTATAAAATAGATTAAACTTATCAAATTTGACAAAAAAACTAACTAATGTTTCATTGCAATTTTTTAACATATAATATAGGTAAATATCAACCATAAATAATATACCTATAAATGTTCAAATTTAGGGAAATTCAAATGGTACTGATTAACAAACCAAATACAGAAAGCTTTTATTTAGATGTGAAGGATTTAATATTACAATTGTAATCAAATGTTCTAATTTCTAAATATTGATTTCTTAACTAGTGTTTTTAAAACACAAGATCCAAAAATTTAATATGTATAATCATTAAAATAATATTATATAATTCAACGACGATTAAATTGACCAAATTTATATTTTATAAAAATTTTGAAATGGCCCTCCAAAAATTTGACTTAAGTGATTTGGTCCTGTCTCTATTAGATGATAGAAATTTGAATGAATTTTGTAATTGAGACCAAGTCTTTAAAAATGAAATGTCATTTATAATTTGGGATAAATAGTCCTTTATCTTGTAAACTGTATAAATTCTATTCTTTTATAGTATAGCACATGATTCCTTGGCTATAAAAATATGGCTATTTAGGATTTGTAAAAACACGGTAAAATATATCGATAAAATCTTAAATATATTGGTTTCAACTTTCAAGTCTAACTAAATCAAACTCTTATTATAACCAGGTGAGGGTTCAACTGAACAAAATAATTAACTAATAAAATTGACCCGTTTGAGAAAGAGAAAAGGCAGCTTTAACAAATGAGCTTGCCCAATGTCTGCCCCATTTAAGACTGCTTCTTACAATAGCTACTTTGCCCCCTGAATACTGTTATCAAGAATCAGGAGCTTGCAAACTAGGAAATACTGATATAATAGAACGCTCAAGTTGTACATCTGAGTTTCACACAAATTACTAGCCGTACACGTAACAATGTAACACCCCATCACTAGAAGAGGTAACAAGAACAATCTTGTGATATTTTTATTTAGCAAATTGTCGCAAAGGATATTTGTTACATCATGATTTAGTCAGAAAACATTGTAACCAAAAACACATCAATGTTGTTCAGCAGAAATTCCCAAAATACACACCAGAATTACTTGCAGATAGCATGTCCTAATGGTGATGGTCCTGAACATAACGTAGGCCACAATATTTGCAAACAGCTGGCTCGGGCAGGTCAAGGCATATAAATTCAATTGGGTGTCCAAGGGCGGGATTGGTATCTGAAATCACAGACAGCAATATTCAAATTAGTTACACTCCTACATAATCAACAGTGTTTGAACTGTAAGGTCTGTAATTCCTTTACTAATGCTTGAGCGGGTTAGAAGAACGAATAGAAAAATGCAAGAGTTGTACCTCCTTCACAAGCAACTATCCTGCCTTCAACCTTAATAGGTGGCACTTCATTAATCAGCTCCATTGGAGATTTCTTGCTTGTATCCTATTACAGAGGAAACAAATGTAAGGTTTCATAACTTCCTGAGCACAAATCAGTAAGCAGGAATGTTTTAAGATTCCAGTATTGGAGACTAACACCTATAAACTAAGCTAGCTAACAAATAAAGTAACACACAGGAAGTTGGAGCAACTGAAATGGATACACTGCCATTAACTGACAAGAGTTTTTTCTTTTATTTTTTGTTGAGAATTAAGGAGGGAAAAAGCCCAAAACAATGCTAAACTAGTTCAGAAAAACTGCAGAGCAAGCCGGCTTCTGAAACATCAGCTAATAGTAACTGTGATCTGAAAGGGGATTAATCCATTCCCTAATTCTGTGTTTGAATGAAAAATTTTAGAATTCCAAAAATTGTAAAATCAATTATGAGTGATGATTAAATAGAGTTAAGTATGAGAGGAATTGTAAATGTTAATCTAAAAAGTTAAATATAACAGAGAAATATTGAAATCCTCTCTCAATAAGTCAATATGTCATTTGAAATTCCTCCTATTTGTCATAAAAATCATTCCTATTTGTTATTTGAAACTCTTTTTTTTTACTATTCTAACACGAAATATAGTAATTTAGAATTATTCAATCCAATCCAAACACAAGATAAAAGAAATCCGGTGATAATACCCGGTTGGCATTGTTAATTCCTTCCCTCAGGGTATGTTCAAACTTTATTTCCCACTCTTTGTTTCTTCAAATTTTCCCTCCTCAAAATGCAGATTTCTTCCGTATAACTAACCTAGAATGCCTCTCATGCTGTAAATTTTGACATTTATAGCATTCTTTTATCACATTCTATCCCCATATGCACACACTTAGTGCTCAATTAATGTTGTGTGATTGAGCTGTCCCTGATATTCCTTTCTTTTATCCTTTTCATTCTCTATCTATAAGAAGAGGTAAGATAAGAATTGATAAAGGGGACTTAACTAGGTATTGGAAATTGAATTCCAGAAGGCATCACCTGGTGGGTGGTGGCTACTTCAAAGAAAACAAAAGATTATATAGTAAATATCAGCGTGAATGTGAAAGGTGTTCTACCTGCGACTAAAAGTGAATAATCCGGGCCAATGAGCATCAACTACTGAGACCTAGGCTACGACCAAAACATCCACATCAAATACAAAAGAACTACCGAATAACTTCCTAAACAAGCTTAACCTTCCACTTAATTAATCTACAATGCCAACAAGGATGAAACCCTTTCTCTTATCATCTCAGGATCATTTAACGTGTAACCAACCAAACTTGCAACACTGATTTATACATTGTGAGAGAATCCCTCATTTTACCACAATCATCAGCACATTACGAAATAATAATACACACATGTTTTATCTTAACATCTCACATCATCTGAATTTTGCATTTATATTCTGGGAGAGTGGGAAGCAGAAGAATCCAGAAAATAAATAATCCCAATTGGGAAGAGCACTATGACCCATTCATTTTCGTCCTCATTTCACAAAATTTTACTAATCTCCAATAAATAATTGGTCACAAAAAAAAAAAAAAAGAGCGATCAACCTAATTAGATTCCAAAGCCTATTTAATCAAACACAATCTTTTCTGTTTGGCGGGGAAATGAATGAATAGGGTAAGCGTGTACCTGCATCCACTTGGCGGTGTGGTTGCTGATTTGAGTGTTTGTGGTTGCGAGGCTGAAACTTCTGGTGGCCGTCGTCGTCGATGCTGAAAATCTGATGAGGTTCCTCAAAACACTCGACGCCATCTCACAAACCCTAAATTCAATCCCAAATAGAAATCAAAACAGTCTGATTCAGATCACTAAATCAAACGGGGAATGAATTGAAACTTGAAAGACCCCCACACCCTCAGTGCACAAAACGACGCCAGATACATGAAGGCTCGGGCCTGGTCCCACCATTCCAATGGGCAGGCCCATGTTCTATTGGCCCATCAGCGGTTATTTTCCTTTTACTATTGGCCCATCAGTGGTTTTTTTCTCCTTTTTTTCCTGTCACTTTTCCCCTCTTATTTTCATACCTCTGCCCCTTCCTCCTTCTTGAAATTCTTTCGTTTCTTTTTTTTTTATTTCACTTTTATTCTATTATTTAACAATCCGTTAGAATCGCTCTTAGCATTTTGATAGTATTGTTTTATTTCGAATAAACTGCATTTATACACATTTATCAATGTAGCTCGATTTTGTAACACTGATTTACTTAGTTTAATTGCGGTTGATGTTATGGACGTTTTTGCTTTGAGCTATTGTTGGGCTTATTCTGATCCAGAAGGAATAAAAAAAAAAGAAATCTCCAAAGCTTTTATAATTGTTTTGTATTAGTTGTGTTTGGGGATTTCTAAATAGTTTTAATTTATGAGTATGCGTGCTTGATTTACTATTTTAATCTGTAGTACACGTAAATTTCGTTAAACATTTTTCAATTAAAGATATTTCTAAAAAAAGAGAGGGATCAAATACTTGAACATAACAATATTAGTGAATTAATGTATAATTTTTTTTTTTAAAAAAAAATAAACAAATGGAAAATAAATGCATGTTGCCGTTTTTCCATTATATTTATATACAACATCCTTGGCTTGCACGCCAAGAGCTAATGGCTATGTCGATTTATAATTATAATTGACAACACTTGCAATAAGAAGATGAATTTGATTGATCAGAAGGTCAACGTTAGAGACACCTCATGCCTTAGCTAAGCAATTTTTTCAGTGTATAATTAAATACACCTGACACAAGTATGTATGTATATATATCAGGCATTGATGACTTAATTACCTGAGTGCTAAACTTTGTCTACAAAGGAAGGAATGGATGCCCAAAAGAAGTGAGAGTTCAGAATATTATCCATTCAATTATGCCTGTAATATATGGCCTTAATTGGTTGGCTTTAAGTCACACTCACATTCTGAATTCTTCCTTTTGCAGTCATCAAAATGTTGTGACCGTAGATGTCCATGCTGCCAAAGATTTGCTCAATTCATCTGGTTATTGTTATCTAGATGTGAGGTATGTATATATCAAAGGGTTTAAGTTTCTTCTCCAATTTCCTTTTTAATTTGTTTTAGGAACAAATCAATAAAAAGAAGAAAAACAACTCAAGTCCTTTAATTTCTTTTGGTCCTTGAATAGGACAGTTAAGGAATTCAGCAATAGCCATGTTGAGAATGCTCATAATGTCCCCTATATGGTCATCACGGAAGCAGGTAATTTGAATGACTCAAGTTAATTAGTTTCTAACATTTTGTACAAATTAATTAACTCATTAAATTAGCATTTCTTCAGTGACACTTGTTTATATTAATTTCTTTGTCATGTTTGCAAATGAACAGGATGGGTGAAAAATCCTGATTTTGTTTGCCAGGTAGCAGCAATATGCAAGAAAGAGGATCACTTAATTGTGGTAAGAAATAATCTATAGCCTTCAATTCTCTAAAATATAAAAAAAAAATCATATAACCTATCATCAATCAAATATAGAGATGGTGATGTGTGCTAATTGATCACAAATTCAGGGTTGCTATAGTGGAGGAAGATCATTCCGAGCCTGCGTTGATCTGCTTGATTCAGTAAGTTTTAACTAATAATTGATAGTGATGTGAAAGAATTTTAATAACACATAACATATATGGTGTGGTAAACTCAGGGATTTAAGCATGTTGTTAACATGGGGGGAGGCTACTCTGCATGGATGGAGGATGCTGAATTTGTTGGTGGGAACAAGCAAGCAGAAGAGCAAAAAACAAGTTGCAAGTTCCGTCTTTAAAAGTTCATATTTCACATTGAAGCATGTAATATCATAGTGGCGAAATTTCGCCTTCCCTAATTTAATGAATATAAAGCCTAATGTTTTTTTTTAAATATTATTTTAATAATAAAATGTTGAAGCAGCTTGTAACTTTGTATAATAAATGGTGCTTATGTTGGAGCCGAGCTCTGAATTATGTCTGTCAGATTTTAGCTTCTGTGAAATAGTTATATATCCTTGCAGTCATGTTCAAGCATAAAGCTAATTTCACTATGCAATGCATGGGTGATGATTAATTTTCTGTACAAATTTGTGCTCATTTGATTAATTTATAGTTGAGTAAAATTGATTTTAGAATTAATGATTGTGAATGAGTGATACACACTTTATAAAATACGTTGAATGAGAATAATTTAAGATAATTATGTAGAATTCATTCTGAATTGTGACTATCTAGAAAATAAAGTGTTTTGAGAATGTTAGTGTGTTATTGTATTTTCTTTCATTTCTTTATAATGAATGAAAAGTTTAGCAATTTAATTGTCAAATTACAATAAGTAAGTAAAAGTTATAATTCAGCTTCCAATCAACTTTCCTATTAGACATACAAAACTAAGAGTAAAAACACCATTTTCATTCGTGATACATTCGAGGCAAATCGCTTTGGATTTTAAGAATATTATTATTTTCATCCCTTAAAAAGGTAATCAAAATAGATTTTTTTAATCATTTTTTATCTTTAAATATTAAAAATGGTAATTTTTATCTTTTAAAACTAAAATTCTAATTTTTTAGAACATCTCTATTGCAGGGAGCTCTTCATCACATGATGGGATGCTTAGTTTTGAGCACCGATGTTCACAATTTTGTCAAGGTAAAGAGAGCCACTCGGTTCTTTAGGGTATTTGAGAGTTTGCAAAAATAGCAGTTGCAGCCTTTTTATTTTAAAAAAATTATTTAAATTTTAATATTTGTCTAATAATACTAATGGTTAAATTTTTTTTGGTTGTAATGTCTTTTTTAGTTTTACATTTTTATTATTATGTTAATGGTAAAATATGGCTACAAGGACTATTTTTTTCTCTCTATAAATAGTGATTATCTATCATTCTTCATTTGTAAATTTTCTTCGCTCTTTCATCAACACCAACTTTCTTTTTTTTTCCATGTAGTGATGGAAATTGGTCGGGTTGAGGAGTTTTTTGGACTCAAGCCGATTCAAGTAGTTTAGGTTGGCTTGAGTCGGGTTTCTTTGTCCAAGTTCTAGATCTGACAATTCGGGCTACGAAGCCCGAAACGATGCGGGTAGCAGGCTTTATCGGGCTGGATTAAAAAGCCCGGGAGTTATTCTGGTTTTTAAAATAGGTGCCCGAGCCCTACCTTTTTGGTGGGCTTTTTGCAGGTAGCATGGATTTATTGCGGTTTTTTACGGCTACTCAACCTTTTTTGCGGGTTTATGCGTGTAGCGGACTTTATCGGGATGAGTTAAAAGGTCCGAGAGTTATTTGGGCCTCTATATGCTCGAGCCCTACGTTTTTAAGGGGTTTTGCGGCTCGACCCATTTTGTCAACTCTACCTAGTTCGAACTTGTTGTGACAAATCGTCTTTGACGAAGAAATTTATACTTTGCAAAACTAAAGAAGAATCTCTTTAATAAGGAAAGAACAAAATTACAAAGAAGAATTCTCTGTGAATTCTATATCTCTCACAAATGTGCTCACTAAAGGATTTGTATCCTTATGTTTTCTATGAATGATTTGTTGCAATCTCTCTATGCTTATTTATACTAGCATACAAGAAACCCAAGGCTTCCATTATGAATGGTTAATATAAACTAAACCATTAAATCAAGTAGTGAATTATATCTCTTTACTAATAATAGTAATTGTTATTCAAGCCACTCATAACAAATCTCCACCTTGGCTTGAATTCCCTAAGCCATTATGTTTTCATCTTTTAGCAATGATGCTCTATCAGTTTTGAGTGTCAACTAGCACTTCCGATACAAACTAAACCCAAACAATATTTGAACTTCACCGATGCAAGAGCCATTGTCATTACATCTGTTGGATTATCAGAAGTAGCAATCTTTTCTACCAATACATCACCTCGTGTTACGACATCACGAATGAAATGCATCTTGACATCAATATGTTTTGTCCTCTCATGATACATTTGGCTATTGGTTAAGTGAATTACGCTTTGACTATCCCAAAATACTGTAATATCTTTTTGACTTATACCAAGATCACCAATATGACCTTTAAGTCATAAAGTTTCTTTCATGGCTTCTGTAGCTGCCATATACTCTGCCTCTGAAGTTGGAAAGGCAACAGTGGACTATAAAGTCGCACGCCAGCTTATAGCACTACCTCCAAGTGTGAAAACATACTAGTCAATGATCTCCTACGATCAAGATCACACTTGCATAGTCCGAGTCACAAAATCCAGTGATATGACTATGAACCTCAATTACTCCTATGTTAGTTGAACCTTTCAACTATATGAGAATCCACTTCGTAGCTTGTCAATGAGCCTTCCCTGGATTAGCCATATAACGACTAACAACACTTACTACATGTGCAATATATAGTCTAGTACAAACCATGTCACACATCATATTTCCAATTGCGTTAGAGTAAGGTACTCAAGACATGAACTCCTCCTCCTCTTCTGTTTGTGGTGATGTCATTTTGACAAAAAACTTAAAATGAGCTGTAAAAGGGGTACTAACTGCCTTTGCATATTGCATTCCAAATCTCTCTAGAACTTTCTCAATATAGCTCTTTTAAGATAAGCACATTAATATTCCATCTTTCCGATCTCATATGATCTCAATATCAAGGATTCTTTTCGATGGACCCAAATATTTCATCTCAAATTCACCACTTAATTGTTCCTTCACCTTATTGGTCTCAGTTGGGCACTTACATGCGATTAGCATGTCATCAACATAAAGAAGCAAGTAAATATACGAGTTGTCAAATAATTTCTTATGATAAACACAACTATCATACTCACTTCTTGTATACCCCTATATTAATCATAAACGATTCAAATTGTTTATACCATTGCCTGGGCAACTGCTTCAACCAATACACATACTTCTTCAATAAACACACATGGTCTTGTTTTCCTGGTACGACAAACCTATCTGGTTGTTGCTTGTAAATCCTATCCTCCAAATCACCATGGAGAAAGGCAGTCTTCACATCAAGTTGTTCTAACCCCAAGTCATGTAGACACACCAAAGCAAGAAGCACTCGAACGGAACTATGCTTCATAACAGGGAAAAAACTTCATTAAAGTCAATACCTTATTTCTGTGTAAAGCCTTTTGATACAAGCCTTTCCTTGAACCTTATTTCATCATTTTTCTTGAATATCCATTTGTAACCCACAATCTTCTGAGCAACTGGTTTCTCAACAAGCTCCCAAGTCTAATTCTTGTGGAGGGATTCGAGCTCTTCTTTCATGGCACCAACTCATAGTAATGCTTCATCACAATTAACTACCTCATGGAATAAACTGGGTTCCTTTTCATCAATGCTTTATGCCATATTAAGTGCAAAAGCAACAAAATCACTACACCATTTTGGTGCTTTGATTTTTCTTCTTGGCCTATCTCTAGCCAATTACTCATGCCCTGTTATTGTGACTTCATCAAGTGTCTCCTCTGGGTTCTGTTTAAGAGGTCCAGTTTCCAACTCCACCTTTTTGGTAGTAGTATGAACTTCTACATTATTATCATGGTCCTCATGTGGTCTTAGGTTAAGTATGAATTTCTCATCAAATGTCACATCTCTACTGATCATGAACTTTAACTCCTTAGGGTTCCATAACATGTACCCTATTACTCCATCTTGATAACGAAAAAATACTGCATGGTTTCAATCTCTTATCATTTGGACTTTTTTTTTTGTTTAAAACTATAAAAGTTTAGAAGGTTTGTTATGACTACAAAAAGTTTGATTTTTCATCCAACGTTACACATCTAGCTTGAATCTCTCTTCATTCTTTTTAGAATTTTTATTCAAATTTTAATTAAATTTTAAAACATATTTAAAAACACTTTAAAAAATTTCATATAATAGTGTATATTTCTATATATTTTTTATTTATTTTAGAAATACAATTAAAAAAAAAATATTATCTTAACGGTTAGTTAAAAATATTATCCAATGCATTTAGTAATCTGTTACCTTATCTTTTTTTTTTTGTCCATATATATACACACTCTTATATTTCTGGGCATTTTAAATTCTCATAATAGCTAAGTTGTCCGCATAATTTCTCTCACATGGCTAGCATTCCAAGCAATTCTGTTCTTGTTGACCATTTCCAAGCTTAAGGTATTCATTTCTTACCCAATGAATTTAATAATCTCAATTGCTTTGAGTTGAATTAAATAATTAACATTCTTTACCAATGGGGAAGTTGGTTCAAGTGGTACATGCTTGATTCCTTTAAGTATGATCTTGAGTTCAAATCTCATGGAGGGAAAAATATTTTATTTTATTGTCAAATTTTATTTCCTAAACACAACAATTTGCTTTTACATGAATTTAAAGGTTTTGATCATCATCGGCCAAAATGTGATAACAAATTGTTGAAAAATGATCTGCCTTCGATTGATCTTGGCTCTTGGCTCCAATTTCCCTTCAATAACATCAACATGAGCCAAAATTGAATAATTTACAATAGAGCCTGACCACAATTCCTCTAGGGTCTTGCAATAAATGGATGTAGAAGAAGATCTGTTCTCCAAATAACGCGTAGTATTAACCGCCTTTGCCCAAATTGCTTAAGCAAACATGCACTCGAAATTATGCAACGAACTCTCTCAAGCAATGTTCTATTCATTGGTTCCGCTACACCATTTTGTTGTAGTGTACGTCTCACGGTTCTATTTCAAACTATTCCTTCATTTGCGCAGAACTAATCAAACTCCCTATTTCAAAATTCCAACCCATTATCTGTCCTAAGTCGTTTGACCTTTTTCTCCGTCTATTTATCCACTAGAGATTTCCATTGTTTGAACTTTAGGAATACATCACTCTTCTGTTTCAAGACATAAATCCAAACTTTCTATGAATAGTCATCAATGAAAGTTAACATGTACCTTGCTCCATGTAACATCCCAAATTTCACTTCCAATTTTCCTAAGTAAATTTATGATAAAAAGAGTTTTCCTTAAAAGGAAATGGGTTGGGTAGGTGGAGAAGCTATTAAAAAGGAGGCAACACTGCCTCATTTCTGCTCAAGTGAAGGGTTCCTCGCTTGACCGAAAATATCAGATAGAACTTAGTAGAAAACTATCTAAGAAATTCGCTTGAGTGAAGGGTTTTCGCTTAAATGAAATTCAAACAGTTTTGCCGTAAGATTTTTAGCTTGAGAAAAATAAGAAATTCACTCAAGAGAAATTCCCTCGCTCAAGCGAATTTCAGGAAGTGAGCTACTATCTGATTTTCGCTCAAGTGGAAATTCGCAAGACAATTTTTTTAAAAGAACCTAAAGGGTCATTTGGACCTAAAATCTAATTCTATCTAAAACCTTAGTTTTCCCTAGATAAGAGAGGAGAAGGAGAGAGAGTTTGGGAGTGATTCCACAAGAGAAGGAGAAGAAAGCTAGTGCCACCTCAAGAATGTTATTTGATTGCTTTGGAGGTGAGTGTAATCCACCCACTCAATGTCGTTATGCTTGAAAACCCTAAATGACCCCTTTCCTTGAATCCCCTTCTTGAGTTGATTGTGAATTCTTGATTGTTAATGATTGATGCTTGCCCTATGAATGATGTGTATGATTTGGTATTGTATTGCTTTTGGGGTGCCTAACTTCTAAGGTTTTGGTTTATGGGATCTAAAAAGGGTTTATGGTTACTCATTAACTCTCATGAAAGATTTTATTTATAGTATTGAAGATTTTCACATGTTTCATAGCTAAATTCATGTTTCATGATATTCAAGCGCATAAGAGGATTGTTCATGTTTGAGCTCCGGCTTCATGGGTCTTTGACCAAAAAAGAAAGATAAAATTGAATCATGATTATTTGTTAATAAGACATCACAATTAAATGGCGAGGTCTTTATGACTGCAAGAGGGATGCTTCTTGCCTGAGCTCAGGTCTGTCGAGAGGATAAGTGAAAAGACCCCTGATGTTGGGTTAGGCATTAAAAATGGCTTATGCATTGATTGCCACTGCAGTGCATTTATGTCACCAGAAGCATCTTCATTCACTTTTGCCTTTTTGGTATAAGGAAAAGAAAATCAATTAATTCATATCTTATCTTAATAAAAAATATTATGCAACATGCACTGTGATATGTATGTAATTCATCCATAAAATCCAAAAAAGAGAAAGCAAAACAGAATGCATGCATTTAAGTAGGCTAGTACATTGTTTTGAATGAGCTTGGCTCGCTGGGCAAACTTTAGAGTGCTTAGCGTTTCGTTAGTAGAGCTGCATGGGAAAAAAAAATTCAATATTAATGATATTAGAAAACAGAAATGGCACAGACCATATTTTAATTTCAAGCCACAAATTTGCACTAACCAAATGGATGGGCTGACATTTGCAATGATCATTGTTTTTGAGTTTCCACCTAAAGAATCCTGCATGTGAAGTTTTGGAGAGTATAATAGTCTTATTACAGTGAACAATGCACTAGATTGTACGTGACATGTGAATCTTGTTTATTGGGGAAGATGACCCAAAACCCATTCACCGGAAAAGGTGAAAGGGCCGGTGATCTTCTTGGTCTCATACATAGTGATGTATGTGGGCCCATGGGCACAATGGCTAAAGGAGTTTTTTAATACTTCATCACTTTTACTGATGATTTCAGTAGATATGGATTTGTGTATCTGATGAAACACAAATCCGAGTCCTTTGAAGAGTTTAAGGAATTTAAATCTCCCGTTTAAATAAATATGATGTGTTGTTTTTCTTTTTATTGTTATGGGTTCGATCCAACACTAGTGAGAGTATTATTGGCTCCGATCCATGTTTATAACGTGATTTTAGCCTTTTAGGTTAAATCAAACACGCTATTAATTTTATATTTTTAGATTAATTTTTAAATATGTTATTTTGGGTTTGATATAAGTTTAAAAAAAAAATTTTATATATTCATAAGAGAGTATATTTTTTAGTTTTCATTTGATTTTTGTTTTTATGATAAGTCAATTATGTTGTTTTCTTATTAAACGAAAATAAAAGTTATTAAAAAACTACCCTTTATGTTTCTAATGGAGAAATACTACCTCCGGTACTATTTATGAAAAAAACATAATATCAAATCATCAAGATAAATGAAATAACTTGAAACCGGTTAATTATAATTATTAATGTCATAATTTTTAAATTTTATTCCATAAATACCCTTGATATTAAATTATTAAAATAGTAGTAAATTACTCCTAATTAAAGTCATTATTAGAGTAGTAACTCATACTCTAATGGTTGGTCATTGAAAATAACATAGTATATCCACTATCATGAAAACACATGAGTAGAGTTGACAATAAATTGAGGGTATACAATGTACTTGATAATTAATACAATTCAAAATAGTACTATTTATGTTTCTTATATTCAGGATTAAGAAAACACTAATTTTTTTTGTTTCTTATAAATAGGGCCACGGGTAGTATACAACAAACTTTCAAACATGTTCTTGGTGACATATAACAAACTTTTTCTATTAGACCAATGACTGATTCATTTTTAAACCAAAAATAAAAGTTTTTCCTATTTGAAGAAGTTGACTACATGTTAAATAACATTGTTCCAAACCCAGTTGAGACACAACTCACCTTGGTTGGGATTCCACCACAAGCATTGAGATATCACACGACCTAGTCGAGATACAACTTTAGGCCGACCACAACCACCCCAGCCATAAAATCGAGGAGCCTACCACAACCAATCTCAAACCTAAATTGTCCATGGTCGGAGTATTACCTCACCACCTACCTGAGCCTATAAAAGGACCCATAATATTTAATGCACCTCCCATCAACCGGGGTGGGAAGCTTAGCCATTGACATAAGTAATTAGATTATGTGGACTGATCACATGGGTTTAGGCTGGTTACCGTGTATTACGGCTTAATGTGACCTAACTATAGAGCAAGTGGGTAGGGTTGACGTCATGAGGAGCTCTCGAACCTCCAGCTATGAAAACCTAAATGGCCATTGACCATATATACCCTTTCCCATGAAAGGCAAGATACGCTTTTTATTCTTTGAATACACTCTACTAATGAACCCGCTAACTTGAGCAATGAAGTGTTTTCTTTGCAAGTCCCTCCATCTCCACCACCGAAAACACTATTTAGATTACTCCAAAACCACATCAAAGAGGACATCCATCATGGAATACCATCCCAAACCACCTTAGTGCATCTCAATCACAATCAAACATCAAAATGATTGTTAATCACACAAACTAGCTCCAAAACTTTCTTAATGGTTTGGCCTATAGTTTTCTTTGGTCTTCATTTGCTTCTAATTATTTGATTGTCCCCCGTATATTATACCCTCCTTACTGGTGCTTCTTGTAACATTTGTTTTCTCTGTGACGGGAAATCGTAAGAACAGTAACCCCGTTTAACATAATGAATAAATGATTGGTATATAATTTGAGGAAAAAAGTTTCATAATTAGTCTTAGAATAATTTTTTTGATTTTTAGAAATTTTTCTGGATTTGTTTGAGGTCATTTTGGTATGATTACCAAAATGTCATTAATTGTGAATACCTGACAAAAAATAATTTTATTAATTAAAGTAAAAATAAAAAATTATGCAAAAATAATTTTTAAACAAAAAATAGATTTAAAATATAAAACTACTCAAGAGAAAGCATCACTCTCTTGAGCACCAACTCTACCCTAAGCTCCAACCTCTTGCAAGATTGAATTTCATATTCTTCTCCTTCTCTTGTGGACTGCCATGGTGTACCACTCTACCCTTCATGGATTCCTTTTTCATCTTCTCTTTTTTTATGTTTGATGACCTAACTAATTTCTACATTTTTCATTGTTGATTTTGAAGTGTTTAACGACTTGTCCTTTGCCATTTGAAGGGGGACTCTTGGAGAAAAATTCTTGGCTACTGTTGGAACCTTGGTAAGCGTACCAATGTCGCAATAGTACCCATGAGGAACGGTTTCAGTCGAAATTCAAAGTTTAGCTTACTAAGTATGTGTACAAAAAGGAGAATATTTGATTCATGTTTGATTTTTGTAACAACTAAAGTAAAAATGCATAAAAGGAATAAAATGTAAAGTGAAGTTTTGGAAAGTTCAAATGGGAAAAGCTGGGATTGATTTTCATCTATCGCACTCTTCCGTATTTTGGAAATAAAAAACCTATAGTATTCGAACTAAGCGATATTGAAGCACAAGCTAAAATCATTCACACTGATTCCTCCAATGTGAAATTCTTAGAACAACCCCCTAAGCACCGATTCCTCCAATGTTTAATAGGTTGCCTAACATTACGAAAAGATGTTTTAAAGCCATCGATAAACCGAAAGCCATTCCTAGCGCTTCGACCTATCGAGCTTTTTCGTTCAAATCGAATTTCTGAAATACGTTCCCGCTACTTCAAGAAATCTAAATCGAGATTACTGCTGAGTTAATAGAATCAAGCATTAAGAATAGAACAAAAATGCCAATATTGAAAAGAAACGAAATTACTATAGATTAATGAACCCAAAATACATCCAAGTTTGAGTAGATTACATTCAATCGCAAAATAAAAGTTTAGCTACTCATAGTAGCACTTACAACCTAAGAGAAATGGAGAAGAAGAGATGAAGAAGTAAACCCTAGCAGAGCTCCCTGGAGAAAACTTGGAGAAGCGGAGAAGAAGAGAGATAGATCCGAAGTTTCTCTTTCTTCCTTTTATATTAAGCTCGAAACTGACGAAAACTTCGCTCGTGCTTCAGCACAAGGCAAGTGTGCTTCAGCGCACTTCCTCCTTTTAGAAAAGTGTAGCGTGCTGCAGCAGGCTATAGGGGGCTTGAACACGCCAAGTGTGCTTCAGCACGCTAGAACGTGCTTTAGCGCGCCTTGAGAGATGACATGAGATGGCTTCGAGCTGTCTAAAAAATAGCGCGCTTCAGCACGCAAAAGTGTGCTGCAGCGCGCTCCTTTTATCATGAAGAAGTGAGCTTCAATCCCCTTTAGTCTAAATTTGGGGCCTGTAGCGTGCAAAAGCGTGCTTCAGCACGCTCTAGAAAAACTGAGCATTATGGCTTCTTCTAAAATTTATTTTTCTTTATCCCAAGCCTAAAAAAGGGTAATTTTCTCATCAAAATAGCCTTAAAACTCCAAAACTAAATTAAAAACTACAAAAACTAAATTCAAGTAATAAAAGAGAAATTAGGGGCTAAATTAAGAACAGTTGTTAGTCAAAAGTGCTAAAATTATACCAAAAAATTACTAACTCTAAGCACTTATTAGCTACCTAAAGAACCCATCTAGGTCGAATTCACACTAGGTAAGGGGGGAAAGTAATGGAGGGTTAGAGTCTTAAGGAAACCCTTGCCTCTTAATTTTGCATGCATTCAAAGAACACATTTATTTGGGTTTGGGGGAGACCATGTGTAACATCCCAAAATTTAATAATCTAGAATTGTAATTAAAGTATTTATAATTTATTTTAACATAAGTAATTAATAAGATTAATAATAAGGTTAGTATAATTTTTATAATAATAATAGTAACTATTAATAAAATAGTATTAATGATATAATAGTGATCCGATTATATAGATAGTAAGAGGGAGATATAAGATTTGATTTTAGAAGATATAATAATTATTACTAATATAACAAGATAATAATATTATTAATAGATAAATCATAGTATTAAGGTTACAATTAAACCTGTTTATCATAAATATAACAATATTGAGGATTTGTAATGATAATCTTAAAATTATTATTACTATTAGTATTCTTATTATTATTATTATTATTATTAATATTATTATTAATATTATTATTAGTATTAATTTATTAAGTAGGGAAAGAAAAGAAAGAGGATTAGGGTCAGGAAGAGGAAAAAGAGAGAAAGGGAAAGAAAGAAGAGGGGGGTGGCGGCCGTGAGAAGAAGAAAGAAAGGAGAAGGAGAAAGAAAAGAAGGAAGAGGGAAAGGGAAGAAGAGAGGGAGAGAGTGGGGGCGGCTGCATCTGTGGTTTAGAGAGAGAGAATGAGATCGAGAGAGAGAGAGTTTGAGAAATGGCCGAGAAGAAGAGGAGTGGAGAGGGACGCCGGAGCTTCTACGTCTTGCTGCTGGACGGAGGAGAGGCGGTGGCTGCGGCGGATCGCGACGCCGACGAGGAGAAGATCGCGTGGCCGCAAAGGATGGTGCGACCAAGCAGTGGCTGCGAAGCTGCGCGACGGCGCGGAGGTGCAGCGGCCATCCTTGGCCGCGGAGATGACGAGGTGGTGGTGTGGCGATGGCGGACGCGCAACGGCCTGTGAGGGGAACAACGCTTCTGTGGCAGCGTTTTGGAGAGACCCGTGAATGGTGGTGGCTGTACGGGGACAGCGAACGGTGGCCGCGGCGCGACCAGGCTGCTGGGAGGCGCGGCAGCTGCAGGTGGGTCGCGAGCTTCCATTGATCGGACTGCGAGTGACGGCGGCCGGATGGGGAAGAACGGTGGTGCAGCGGCTGGCCAGGGTGAAAGACAGCAGGGTCTGCACGATGGTGGCTGCTAAACGAGGAAGATGATGGTGGCTGCGAGACGTGGCGGACTCCGGTGGTTGGACTCAGTGTTCGTTCGCCGAAGAAGAGGGCCTTCACGCGGCGAAGGTTGTCGCGGATCTGTTCAGGTGAGCGAAGCTCACACACTCTCACAACATTTTGTATGCGTTCCAATCCTGATCCCCACTCTTCTATTCCTTTTCCTTTAGTATTTGGTTGTTGATTTAATTGTTGGATTGATTCTCTTGATGTTTTCGTTACACTTTAAGATGATTTTGTTGTATGAAGATGTATGATTATAGGTTAGAATTTAATATAAAATATGCTTTCAAGGTTGCTAAATGAGAACGTAATTTCAGATTGACATTCTTGAGGTGATATGATTATCATAATAATATTTAGATCTATTATGAGACATGTGCTATTTGTGATGTTTGAGCAATTGCATAATGGCCTTTGGCCCCGGTTAATTGGAAAATGAATTTGAGCTTCGGCTCCCAGTTTTGAATGAATCTGGCTTCGGCCCCAGTAAGAATGTCTTTGGCCCCAGTTCACCTTAATTAATCAAGATTGGACTTCGGTCCCCAGCTAATTGGACTTCGGTCCCCAGTTAAAACACGGGTTTCGGCCCCCGGTTATTTGGCGGTATTATGCCCAAGGAAGACGTTCCTAGTAGTCTGAGCTCAGGTCTAGCCCCAGATAGTGATAAGACCCCGTCTGCCGGGTAATGCATTCATGCATTCATGTATAGCACATTTACTTGAGATTGTGGCATTAGACATGTGATATGCTTGTGTTTAGTTAATTTGAGAATAGAAGAAGTGTTCATGTGCATTAGAATGAATTAATTGTGGTTTGTTGAATGATATGTTGCATGTCATATGTTTGCCTCCCCACACTGCTTGCTGCATGCTTTGTTCACTGAGATTATTATCTCACCCCACGTTACGGGGATATATTCTAGTTATGCAGGTTAATCAGATCTTGTATTAGAGGAAGATGGAGCTGTTGGAGTGGACTCACCCACTCCCAGTGGTCAAGAAGTTTAGTTGTTTATTTTTGTATTGATAGTTTAATTATGTAATTATATAAAGATGTATTGGAGATTAGATTTTGAAATATGATGTAGTAGTCTTTAGTTTGGCCATGGAGGCCTATTGTTATTGAATTGGATTAGTGATTGTGGCATTATGAACTGTACTGGTGATTTTGCTGGTTTTCAGGTGATTTTGAAAATTTGGAAATGTCTAGTTTTCAGGGGAAACTCTGCCAGATTTTCGGTAGGAGTTTATGAACCTTAACACTCTAAAGTGTTGGTTCGTTCCCATATTTCAAAATTAGAAATTGACTTTGAGAAATGTGATGTATGAAGTATGTGGTAGTCTAAGTAAGCATTGGATTGCTTAAGAATTATTGTATTATGTGTGTCGATATCGAAAATGGCGCGAAATAATTTCAGAAATTCGAGAATAGTGTTTCCAACGAACATTATTCTTGGATTTAGAAATTAGGACGTTACACCATGGTGGTCCTAACCTCTTTATGGACCGAGTGATAAAATTTGCCTAAAACTATTGAATGTTTTGTGGATTAAAATTATATAGAGGGGATGAAATATTAATTTGTTTGGAATGATTTTAGAATAAAGATGTATAGATATTGCTTGGAATTGAATTTTCTCTTTATTTGAAAATTTTGGTGAATACTTTGGTACTTTGGTACTAATATTTGCACTTAAGAATGTTTGCAACAGTATAGGAAAAGTTACAAAAGGAAGGTGGAAAGATCAAAATCATCATTTAACATCAGAACATTTGTATTACATGGAGCTTTCTTGTCAAAAGTGATGTAACAAGATCAATAAGTAGCTTCTTAGTTTCAAGAAGGTCAAAACAATTCATCTAAGATCCCATGAACATTAAATTGAGTTATATCAAGCTTCAGCAGCAAAGGCGAAGCTATAGAAGGATCTTTCAAGACCACCAGAAGCATGAGAATAAGCTTTTCATGAAATATGATGATGCCTTCTGAATGTGAAATATTACTTAAGAAGTTCAAGCTTCTTTATTCAAAGTGCTAATGAAGCAAACAAAGCAATTGGAGAAAGCTAATATTAATAGAAACACAATTTGCGCTTTAAGAGAAAAACTTACGACTTTTTCCATAAAGTCATCACTCTCTAGAAGCATCAAATCTAAATATCAAGTCCTTACACTCCTCAAGCTATTATCCTTGAATCTTTCAAGTTGAAGAAAGAACACTTGAGAAACTTTTCAGAAGCATAATTACTTCTTTTACAATTTTTAGCTACCAGAAATAAAGCAAGAATAAAAAGTTGGAAGCCTTATAAGCTTGTTTAAAGCTTCAAAAGCAGAAAACACAATTTATCACACTTCTAAAAGCATCAGTCTTCTCTAGAAGCAAGAAAACATGAAAATCTCTTTCTTGGATTTTTCCTTGATCAAAGTCAAGTTGCTGGATGTTTATTACAAGTTTCAAAAGAAGAATAAGCTCTTTAGAAGCTGAATATATTGAAGAATAGAAACATGTGACGTCCCAAATTTCAAATCATTTTCAAAGTGAAATTAGGAGTATAAAAAGTTTTATAAAAGGAATTAGGTTAAAATGGGTTAAACACTATTAAAAAGGGAATAACACTATCCCATTTTCATGAGAATGAAAATTTGGAGTTTACATTCTATGAGATTTTCGCTCAAGCGAGAGCATTTTTGCTTGAGCCAAAATATCAGACAAATGGGGTAAAACTGTTCTGATATTTTCGCTTAAGCAAGAGACTTCTCATTCAAGCGAAAATGAGGCAGAGAGTTAGGTCTATTTCCGCCTGATTTTCACTCAAGTGAGAGAAGCTTGCTCAAGCAAAAATCAGATTCTCGCTCAAGCAAGAATGCGGTAGTGAGCTTCTGTGTCATTCTCACTCAAGCGAGAAATGTCTCACTTGAGTGAAAACGCGGGAGTCAAATTTTTAAAAACAAGCTAGGGTTTTAAATTCATAACTCACACCCACTCTTGGCTTAGAGACAGAAAGAAGAGATAGAGAATGCAATAGCTTGGATTAAAGGAGGAGAAGAAGAAGGGAGTTCACTCACACCACACCTCAAGTACTTCTTTGCTTCCTTTCGAGCTTGATTAAGGTGAGTGTAGCCTATACACCCACCCTCATTTTTGTTTGCAAAATCCTAAATGAACCTCGTTCTCTAATCTCTTCTTGTCTTGGCTTTTGATTTGGTTGTTTGGTGATGAATAATGCTTGCCATGGGGATTTAGTGATATATGAGAATATATGCTAAATTGTTATGCCTAGACCTAGGGCTTTGATTTATGGGGGGTTGTGAGGGGTTTTAGGAACTAAATACATGGTATATGTATGATTCTATATTCATAATGAAAATTCTAGTATGTCCCCTAAATTGTAGAAATTATACCTTATGTCATGAAAGTAAAAGGGAACAAAATTCAAGTTTGGCTTCAGGCTCACGTGTCTTGGACTATCATGTTTAAAGATAAAGAACTTTTTTGTTGTGTGAGCAATGATAATTGATTTAGGTAATTGGCGGGTCTATATGACCGCAATAAAGACGTTCTTGTTGAGTCTCAGAATTAATTTAGGTATTTAAATTAGATTCAAGACTCATTATCCTTGGTTTTAATGATTATCAAATTAGACTAGACTATAAGAAAACAGGTGCTACTGAGAAAGGTATTCTTTTGTGTATTTCAAGGATTTCGTATAAGCAACCTGCTTAAAGAAGAATCCTGCTGAAGAAGAACAACATACCAAGAAAAAGAGAAAAGCATTGGAGCAACTCTTTGAAGATGACCAACCTACTGAACCAAAGAAAAAGACTAAAAGAAATGGAAGAGGAGAAGGAAGAAGCAACAAGCTAAAAAGAAGAATAATACAACAAACTATCTGAAGAATCGATCAACTTGCTGAAATTATATGGACTGAAGAAAAGAAGCACATCTGCATATGTTGCCTGGAGAGGCAGTTGAAAACAAAGGAATACTTGTGTTTACGCCTGAAGAGGCTGTGGCAAAAGAATACTTGTATCTGAGTTCAGATAGTGGAAAATCCAGTGGTGGTTTGCCCTGGGACTGGATGTAGCTCACTGGGTTGGTGGGTGAACCAGGATAAATTCCTGGCTAAGTCTTCTTTCCCTTAAACTCATTTATTTTCAGCTTTATATTTCTTAAGGGGATTGAAAAGTAATTTTCATATCAAACTTTAATTCAACAATTTCAATAAAACAGTTTTCAGAAGATAAACTAACTTTCAATTTATCTCATATCATTTGAAGTATTGCAGAAAATGTACTTTGAAGAACCTCTGAAATAACTCTCTGAAATTAGTCTGAAAAGAACTTAGTTCAGAAGTTAGAAACAGACTTCAGACGATCATTAATCATCTGAAGTAGTTCAGAGACAATTCTGAAAAGATTTTCTGAAATAATCTTCAGAAGGTATCTTGAGATGTTTTTTAGATAACTCAATTTCTAAATAAGAAACTAAGTTAATTGAAAGATTAATAAAAATATTTCTGAAGTATTTTAGAAAGCTTAACAACTTTAGTGTACTTAATAAATCCTTGAAAAACTTATTTTCTAAGCTTCCGCACAACACAAATAACTCTGAGTAGTTATAAATCAAGTTTTTCAATACAACTTGTCATGATTCATTTAATATTTATCAAAAGGTTTTCAAAATTGGTTTAAAGTTCTTAAACACTATTCAACCCCCTTCTAGTGTTTCCTGTGGTTCTAACAATTGGTATCAGAGCTCACCTTCGGGTTGAGCATCTAACAAATGCAGAAGGAGTAGATCCTCAGAAGATGGAAACTTCACCAAGCTGAAGCAACTCTGAAGAACAAAGAAATGAGTATGTTCTCTTAAAGCTCATTATTCAAGCTACAAAAGCATCTCTCAGAAGAGAATGATGAGAAAAGGAAAGTACACTCATCCCAAGTTACATACTGGTAACATCCTTCTTATCTCAGTTTAGATGTAGTTATTAAACTGCTTTGAAAATTACTAATTGTTATTAAAATTGTTAATGCATGATTGTCTTAATATGTGTGAAAACAACTTTTTTTGTATCGTGTGTTAAGTAGTTGAAGAGTCTTTAGTATTTAAATCATTTTCTCAATAAATGTGATACGGCGCAACGTGAATCATTGAATCATCAACCGGTTTCTCATAATTGGCACGATGCACAACTCTCTACACCGGTTCAGAGCATGTAACCGTCTCTCATCAATGCTTGAAGCACGCCTTGTTACCTATTTAAAAGGATTGAAAGATCAACATGGAAATTAACACTTCATTCAATCTTTTCTCTAAAAGGCAAGAGTTCTTCAAGCATCCTTATCTCTGAAAGATCAACAATTCTATCTCTCTCCATGGCAAACATGTCTGCATCATCAAGTAACTCAAATCCTTCCATATTTGACGAGAGAATCATTCCCTGCAAATTGGTGAATCTCTTAAAATTTGATGAAGCTGACTACAAGATCTCTGAATTCTTTGACGCTGTTGGGTGGACCCCATTCTTCCACAACATCTCTTCCTCTTGGCATGAGGAAAGCGTGTTGGAATTCTGGAACAACGTCAAGATTGTATCTGAACCAGGAAGGACTGACATTGAGACAAAGGTGATGGGGACATCACTGTACGTGGACACCAAACTGATTGCTGAAATAATTGGTGTGCCGGACAGAGGAGAAAGATACTATCAAGTATGGGAATCCATTCATGATGGAACCTTCATATTTGATCAACATCTCTTTGGAAGAAGACGGCTAGCCCCTTACAGGCCTTCTCAACTTCTGAGCACTCCCAGAGTACTTCTTGCTGTTCTAAATTGCTGTATTCTTCCCCGAGGAAACAACAAGTTAGTGATTAATCTGATGGAAAGGTTTGTGCTGGGACATCTGCTGACAAAAAAGAAGATAAGCCTTCCCTGGGTGCTGCTGTTTCAGATGACTTTCAGAAATGAGATGGGAAATGAGAACTTCTACCCTCACAACACCTTGTTCATGAAAATTCTCTTGCACAAGGGCTTTCCAGTGGAAAGTCTCTTTGAACAACCATCTCCTGACTTCTTCACTCTGGGTATGTATGTTGAGTTGGACCGAACGCTAATTGAAAGAGAAGAAGCTCCTGAGAATCAGGTGGTGATTTCTCCTCTCTTTGCTCCACACAATGAAAAGGAAATGAATGCTACCCACATGAAAACTCATAAAAGGAAAAGGATGATGTTGGGTGCATACTATCTGAAGAAGGTAAATGGTAGGGTTTCCCGGCTTGAAAAGAGGTTGAGAGCTGCTGAGAAGAAGCTACAAAAGCTCAAGGCTGAAAAGGAAAATACTGATGCTGATGAGGACCCATCTGATGATCAATGATCTGCGTGTGTCTTGTCATTAATCTTTAATGTTCATTGCTTGATATTTTTTTAATAATAAAATTTAAATTTCTTTTTTCTATGAGTTTGTTTATTAAGTGTTTAAGTTTCTTCTTAGTTGTGTTAATGTGTTTCTATATTTATTTATCTGTGCTTGATTAATTGAATATTTAATTTAATTATCAACAATTGGTTTCACTAACAAGATAAAAATAATTAATGTAACAAAATGGTAAAGTTAAAATAGTTACGCTAAAAATATTCCTTTAACAATTAACAAATGCTGTAAAATAATTAGATGCTACTGAAAGGTATTTCTAGTTGTACTTGATGCAGATAATAGGAATCCTTCTTAAAGCTGATCTTCTGAAGAAAACATCATATAATAGAGTAGTTGATATAACATCATGTTCACTTTCTGAACCTGTTCAGAAGGATCTCAATGAACTTACTGAAATTGTGGGTCGGAAATACTAAGGTGACTAATACTCAACACTCTAAGACTACCTCAAATCTTGAGAGACAAGTATGACAAGATATCATCCTCATTTGCTGAACCTGTTCAGAAAGCTCCAAGTGAACTTAATGAAATTGTGGGTCGGGAATGTTAAGATGGTTGATATTATAATCATAAAAGTCTATCTCAGTCCTTGAGGAATAAGTCAAGATGATTGCTGAAGGAATCTCTTGGAGCACAAAGGACAAAAAGCATATTGTAAACAAGTATCAAGCAGCCACAGAAGGAGAAAAAGTCTTTGAAGAAAAGTTAGGTGTCAGAAATGCACTATTCCAACCAGAGAACAATAAGCGGATCTAATGGTAACATCACTTCACCCTATAACTTAGATATCTGTGAAAATTAAACTCTAGTAAAACTTTGAACCCTTTAATAAGCAAAACTTAAAAGACTTAAAATTTCTCAGATAATAACTATAAAAACCTTGTTCTGTGTTTTCTTTTATGTTGCGTCTGAAAAGTTTGTTTTAAAGTTTTTTTAAAATATTTTCCCCTGTTCATTTATTTTTTTTCTTTCAAAAAATATTTCCAAAGTGTTTTTCAAACTTGTATTTGTGTATCTCTTCTTTGCCTTCTTTCAGAAATGTTTTCCAAAACTTTCTTTATCAACACTGATGACTCGATTTCCTATGACTAATAGCGCTTCACCTATGACCTATCAATGATGTACGTTTTCGGTACTCCCAAGGTCTGACACTATCATCATTAATGCTATCCAAGCCCATATGAATCCCGTGAACAACAATCCAAAAGATTTAATCCCTTCACTTCTCACTTTTAACCCTGCTTCAAAGTCCTATAAATTCACAAGAGCTCCTTACACAAACTCATCTCTTCAAAGCTCCTTCATAGCTTTGCCTAAGAGTTTGAGCGGGTTGCTCTCTGGAGGACAATGAAGAAGCAAAAGAATGCAGACGAAGAAGCTCTGGAACACCTTGAGGAAAAGATCAAATCATCTTGGATGATGTGTGGAATGATAAGTAGGGGAAAGGGTTCATCTGAAAAACCCATTTCTCTATACTTGGACCATGGAGATCTTGTTGCATCTCAAGTGCACTAGAAGACCACTAGTAGAAGCCAGTTCAGCCAATCTTATGAGGGAAACCACTTCACATGTGGTCCTGATGATAAAGGTTGTGGCTGGTGGTCGAAATACAGTGTTAAATGATGCACCTCCACTGTTTCAGTTGTCACAAGGGGATTGCGTGCTGAACGCACGGTTGGGAGGAGGATACAGGCTCAAGAGGCACTTCTAAGGCTTTTCAGCCAAAGAAGTAGTGGTAGCTTTGAAAGAGATGAAGCTGCTATTAAGGCTATGCCTCAGCCTTTCATAGGAATCAAGAGAGTTAGCGTTGATAAATAAAATGTATTTTCAAATATATATATAAAGAATTTCTTTTTTGCTTTGTTTATCTTGTGAGTAAATCAATCTGTTTTTTTTATCTAATGTCTTTGGTGTATGTTTCTGCTATGTATTTCAGAATCTCTTATTAACTGCTGATTGGTATAAATTTTCAGTTGATATAATTTAATCACATGTTACTTTTTTTGGTATCCAAAATCTGAGAAATAATAATAAGGGAGAAATAATGATTTTTTAATTAATGACAAAAGTTGGAGAAATATATATAACTGTTCAAAATGTAATAAGTTCAGAAATTTAGAAGATAACAATTGGTAATAATAATTGGTTCTTAAGAGAAAGAAAAATATAAGAAACTCAGAAGATAACAAGCATTCAAAAATAGTAACTTATTAAGAAAACATAACATTGGTAATAATAGTCAAATCCTAACAAGTGGTATCTGTGAAGCATTGAATTTTTTTTTGGTATCTAAAATAGTTAACAAGTAACAATTGGTGAAACTAAATAAATGGTATCTAAGAAGCATTAAACACTTGGTGTAATTAAATAACTATTGGTATCTATGATAAGTTAAATAACAAGTGGTATCTAACAATTTTGGTATCTAAAAGATTAACAACTGGTATCTGAGAAGCTAACACTTGGCATCTAAAGAATTAATGTTTTTCTCAGGGGGAGTAATATAAAAATGGGGGAGTTGACAACTCTTAGAATATTATCTCTTTGCTGAAACTGACTGTGCCTTTGCTTAATCTTTTTCTTTTTAATAATGACAAAAGGGGGAGAAATATAACTAAACAAAATTCCCTAAAAAAGTTTTCAGAAATATAAGATGATAAAAGATATCCAGTTTAGGGGGAGTTTTCAAAATTAACAAAGACTCATCTGAAACATAACATAATCATTCTCTGACTTGAATCTTTTATGATATTTGTTAGTCATATATAATTTGTCATCATTAAAAAGGGGGAGATTGTTGAGTCTAAGAATTAGTCTGAGCATTCAAACTTAACTTAAGACTCAATATCCTTAGGTTTTAATGATTAACAAATTAGACTAGATTAAAAAAAAACATGTGCTACTAAGAAAGGTATTGTTTTGTAGATTGTGTCTCAGGTTGAAGTACTCATCTGAAGTATAGAAGAACAAATGCGAATCAGAAGATGAAGCGAAGCATTGAATCTAAAGAAAAGTAAAAAACTTGATCATCTGAAGACTATCTAAAGACTTGAAGATGAACTGAAGATCTGAAGATAATTTGAATACTTGAAGACGAACTGAAGATCTGAAGACAATTTGAAGACTTGAAGACGAACTGAAGATCTAAAGATAATTTGAAGACTTGAAGAAACACTGAAGATCTGAAGACAATTTGAAGACCTGAAGAAGCCTTGATCATCTGAAGACAAGCATGCATCAGAAGGATAATAAAGGAGAAGAAAAGAATACTAGACCATCTAAATCATATTCATTGTCTGAAGACTTGAAGACAATAGAAGAACTTGATTTCGTCTGAAGAGTGACTATCATCTGAAGCACTCTGTGCATCTGAAGGTGGAAAGTATCAGATTCGAGGTTTAACTTTTTAAAGACGCGGCTAAGGATGAAGAACGGTCTTTCAAATGGACTAACCTTATCCAGCTCATGAATCAAAATCACTTTTCTACCTCGATTCAAATAATTTGCACAAATAAGGAAACTCAACAACTCCTGCTGCACCTGCAACAAAGGAGGTACTGTGCACGCAGATCTACTGCATCTACTGTTGATCAGAACGTATCATACTGAACAACAAAATAAAAAAAAATATGTTTGAACTAAGTTTGTTAAATTCAACATCTTTATCCATCTAAATCACAGAAGAATAAGAAGAGACAAAGAATAACAGAGCTGCAACCATATGAAGAAAGAAACATGCTGAAAGAATTTCTAATCTGTAGAACTAAGAAATGCTTGAAACAATCATCTGAGATAAGCACATGATGAAGCTGTTGACATCAAGCTGAAACAATGCAACCATTTGAAAGCTCACTGATTGTATGAAAGTATGTGAAGAATAAAGAATTCAATCTTCTAAACACACATACTCTCTGAACAAATTAATGAGATATTTCAATCTGTCTGAAGACATGAAGACTCTCAATTCTGACAATATGAACAAAGCTCAAATATGAGAAGTCTCAACAAAAGCAGAGACCACGTGATCAACAACTGGAAGATTTGCTAAAATATTTAAGGAACTCTGCTCGAGAAAGAGAAAGGAGAAAACAACAGAATGTCAAAAGCTAAGCAGAAAGGAAGCTAGCACAATTCAAGCTAAAAGACAAATCTAACGGATACCTCCTAACGCTCAAGAAAAGAAGAGGAATATCTACCTGCTAAAGGAAAATTTCTCAATGTAAAAGAGCTCATCTAAAGTGTGTCAGAGCTAACCTATCAGCACACCTATTCTGCTTAAGAAGAAGCAACCGTTTAAGAAGCTATTTCACAACGGCTATATGAGTCTCAGAATTAATTTAAGTATTTAAATTAGATTCAAGACTCATTATCCTTGGTTTTAATGATTATCAAATTAGACTAGACTATAAGAAAACAGGTGCTACTGAGAAAGGTATTCTTCTGTGTATTTCAAGGAATTCGTATAAGCAACCTGCTTAAAGAAGAATCCTGCTGAAGAAGAACAACATACCAAGAAAAAGAGAAAAGCATTGGAGCAACTCTTTGAAGATGACCAACCTACTGAACCAAAGAAAAAGACTAAAAGAAATGGAAGAGGAGAAGGAAGAAGCAACAAGCTAAAAAGAAGAATAATACAACAAACTATCTGAAGAATCGATCATATTGCTGAAATTATATGGACTGAAGAAAAGAAGCATATCTGCATATGTTGCCTGGAGAGGCAGTTGAAAACAAAGGAATACTTGTGTTTACGCCTGAAGAGGCTGTGGCAAAAGAATACTTGTATCTGAGTTCAGATAGTGGAAAATCCAGTGGTGGTTTGCCCTGGGACTGGATGTAGCTCACTGGGTTGGTGGGTGAACCAGGATAAATTCCTGGCTAAGTCTTCTTTCCCTTAAACTCATTTATTTTCAGCTTTATATTTCTTAAGGGGATTGAAAAGTAATTTTCATATCAAACTTTAATTCAACAATTTCAATAAAACAGTTTTCAGAAGATAAACTAACTTTCAATTTATCTCATATCATTTGAAGTATTGCAGAAAATGTACTTTGAAGAACCTCTGAAATAACTCTCTGAAATTAGTCTGAAAAGAACTTAGTTCAGAAGTTAGAAACAGACTTCAGACGATCATTAATCATCTGAAGTAGTTCAGAGACAGTTCTGAAAAGATTTTCTGAAATAATCTTCAGAAGGTATCTTGAGATGTTTTTCAGATAACTCAATTTCTAAATAAGAAACTAAGTTAATTGAAAGATTAATAAAAATATTTCTGAAGTATTTTAGTAAGCTTAACAACTTTAGTGTACTTAATAAAACCTTGAAAAAGTTATTTTCTAAGCTTCCGCACAACACAAATAACTCTGAGTAGTTATAAATCAAGTTTTTCAATACAACTTGTCATGATTCATTTAATATTTATCTAAAGGTTTTCAAAATTGGTTTAAAGTTCTTAAACATTATTCAACCCCCTTCTAGTGTTTCCTGGGGTTCTAACAATTGGTATCAGAGCTCACCTTCGGGTTGAGCATCTAACAAATGCAGAAGGAGTAGATCCTCAGAAGATGGAAACCTCACCAAGCTGAAGCAACTCTGAAGAACAAAGAAATGAGTATGTTCTCTTAAAGCTCATTATTCAAGCTACAAAAGCATCTCTCAGAAGAGAATGATGAGAAAAGGAAAGTAGACTCATCCCAAGGTACATACTGGTAACATCCTTCCTATCTCAGTTTAGATGTAGTTATTAAACTGCTTTGAAAATTACTAATTGTTATTGAAATTGTTAATGCATGATTGTCTTAATATGTGTGAAAACAACTTTTTTTGTATCGTGTGTTAAGTAGTTGAAGAGTCTTTAGTATTTAAATCATTTTCTCAATAAATGTGATACAACGCAACGTGAATCATTGAATCATCAACCGATTTCTCATAATTGGCACGATGCACAACTCTCTACACCGGTTCAGAGCATGTAACCGTCTCTCATCAATGCTTGAAGCACACATTGTTACCTATTTAAATGGATTGAAAGATCAACATGGAAATTAACACTTCATTCAATCTTTTCTCTAAAAGGAAAGAGTTCTTCAAGCATCCTTATCTCTGAAAGATCAACGGTTCAATCTCTCTCCATGGCAAACATGTCTGCATCATCAAGTAACTCAAATCCTTCCGTATTTGACGAGAGAATCATTCCCTGCAAATTGGTGAATCTCTCAGAATTTGATGAAGCTAACTACAAGATCTCTGAATTCTTTGACGCTTTTGGTGGACCCATTCTTCCACAACATCTCCTCCTATTGCCATGAGGAAAGCGTGTTGGAATTCTGGAACAACGTCAAGATTGTATCTGAACCAGGAAGGACTGGCATTGAGACAAAGGTGATGGGGAGATCACTGTACGTGGACACCAAACTGATTGTTGAAGTAATTGGTATGCCGGACAGAGGAGAAAGATACTGTCAAGTATGGGAATCCATTCATGGTGGAACCTTCATATTTGATCAACATCTCTTTGGAAGAAGACGGCTAGCCCCTTACAGGCCTTCTCAACTTCTGAGCACTCCTAGAGTACTTCTTACTGTTCTAAATTGCTGTATTCTTCCCCGAGGAAACAACAAGTTAGTGATTAATCTGATGGAAAGGTTTGTGCTGGGACATCTACTGACAAAAAATAAGATAAGCCTTCCCTGGGTGCTGCTGTTTCAGATGACTTTCAGAAATGAGATGGGAAATGAGAACTTCTACCCTCACAACACCTTGTTCATGAAAATTCTCTTGCACAAGGGCTTTCCAGTGGAAAGTCTCTTTGACCAACCATCTCCTTACTTCTTCACTCTGGGTATGTATGTTGAGTTGGACCGAACACTAATTGAAAGAGAAGAAGCTCTTGAGAATCAGGTGGTGATTTCTCCTCTCTTTGCTCCACACAATGAAGAGGAAATGCAAACAATACTGCATATGTTGCCTGGAGAGGCAGTTGAAAACAAAAGAATACTTGTTGTTAAGCCTGAAAAGGCTATGGTAAAAGAATACTTGTTGTTGAGCCTGGAGAGGCTTGTCTATAAAATAATATTGCATATGTTGCCTGGAGAGGCAGTTGAAAACAAAAGAATACTTGTTGTTAAGCCGGAAGAGGCTATGGTAAAAGAATACTTGTTGTTGAGCCTGGAGAGGCTTGTATGTAAAAGAATACTGCATGAGTTTCCTGGAGAGGCAGTTGAAAACAAAGGAATACTTGTGTTTAAGCTTGAAGAGGCTGTGGCAAAAGAATACTTGTATCTGAGTTCAGATAGTGGAAAATCCAGTGGTGGTTTGCCCTGGGACTGGATGTAGCTCACTGGGTTAGTGGGTGAACCAGGATAAATTCTTGGCTAAGTCTTATTTCCCTTAAACTCATTTATTTTCAACTTTATATTTCTTAAGGGGATTGAAAAGTAATTTTCATATCAAACTTTAATTCAACAATTTCAATAAAACAGTTTTCAGAAGATAAACTAACTTTCAATTTATCTCATATCATTTGAAGTATTGCAAAAAATGTACTTTGAAGAACCTCTGAAATAACTCTCTGAAATGAGTCTGAAAAGAACTCACTTCAGAAGTTAGAAACAGACTTCAGACGATCATTAATCATCTGAAGTAGTTCAGAGACAGTTCTGAAAAGATTTTCTGAAATAATCTTCAGAAGGTATCTTGAGATGTTTTTCAGATAACTCAATTTCTAAATATGAAACTAAGTTAATTGAAAGATTAATAAAAATATTTCTGAAGTATTTTAGAAAGCTTAACAACTTTAGTATACTTAATAAAACCTTGAAAAACTTATTTTCTAAGCTTCCGCACAACACAAATAACTCTGAGTAGTTATAAATCAAGCTTTTCAATACAACTTGTCATGATTCATTTAATATTTATCAAAAGGTTTTCAAAATTGGTTTAAAGTTCTTAAACACTATTCAACCCCTTTCTAGTGTTTCCTGTGGTTCTAACATGATCAACCTTATGTAGACTTGCAACTTGCTGAAGAATGTGAAATCATTGAAGAGTCTCTCAACCCTCTGATGACGTGTTTAAATCTTCTACGACAAGAAGTTTCAACAAAGGGAAAGACTCTCTGCACAAAGACCTAAAGGTTTCTAAACGTCTTATGCCATCATCTACAAAGGAAGTAGCAACAAAAGCTATTTTCCTCATTCTAAGGAAAATCGTACATAAAAAAGGAAACCTATTGCAGAAAAGCAAATGGAGGTCAGAGATAGGTCAGCGCTGCTGAACACCTACTTCTGTACCGACTCTGCAATACGCTATCAGAAGTCTGAATCCTTACAAGAAGAAAAGCAAAATTCACAAAGGATGAAAGAGAAGTTCAACGATTAAACTCATCATCTCTATCCAGACAACAAACTTCGTACAATGAAGAAAGAGAGAGAGAAGAAAGCTAACCTGCTGAAGAATCAACTACACTCTCAAGAAATATTCATGAGCCAAAATTGCTGTGTGTTAGAACAAGATTTACATCTACACACCTACTCTGCTCAAAGTCAGAAGCTAAGCAAAAAGAAGCTATCTCACAACGACTCTATGAGCTTAATCATCCCTTCTCAACGATATACCCTATATTCCTCAACGGCTAGTTTCTCATGTCTGAAGACAAATAGAAGAGAAACTCTTCAGCGGTATGCTAAGAAATCTCCAACGGACATATTTCCAGATTGTATAAAATACGTCCTCATGTCCTTTTATGAAAGTGACGAAGGTGGGATGAAGGAGTTATGAGGAGAAGATAATGAAATTAGCGAAAGAGAATGGAAGCCATGAATCAAAAGATATGAATTATCAAGTGGCAAGGCATTAGAAAGAATCAATGGAAGAAAAGAATAGAAAAAGAGAGAAAAAAAAGAGGCTGCCATGGATCTCAAAATATGAAATATTAATGGCAAGGCCACAGAGAGAATTGGAGAAAGCTCAAGAGAATATATTGTCAGTCTAACTCTCTGAAGAAGAAAAGAAGGGTGAAACAGAGACTAGATAGAATCAAAATTATATACCTATATCTCTATTCCTCCTTGTACTTAGAATTTACTCTTTGTATTCTGAGTTGTACTCAGTAATCTCTTTGTACAAGAAAACTAAAGTTTAAGTTTCTCTGAAACTTAAACCCATTCATCATTGTAAACACAATAAGTATCTGAGAGCCTGGAGAGGCTTGGAGGAAGAAATAATACTCAGTGATCCTGGAGAGGCTTGGAGGAAGAAATAATACTTTGAGAGTCTGGAGAGGCTTGGAGGAAGAATTAATACTCTGGTAGAGCTTGGAGAGGCTTGATAGAAAAGAATACTTGTGGTAGAGCCTGGAGAGGCTTGATAGAAAAGAATACTTGTGTTAGAGCCTGAAGAGGCTTGGTTGATAAACAATACTTAGGTTAGAGCCTGGAGAGGCGTGATAGAAAAGAATACTTGGTTTTTATCCTGAAGAGGCTATGTTTAAAGAATACTTGTATCTGTGATAAGATAGTGGAAAATCCAGTGGTGGTTTGCCCTGGGACTGGATGTAGCTCACTGGGATAGTGGGTGAACCAGGTTAAATTCTTTGTGTAAATTTCTCTCTACCCTTAACTCATTACATTATGCTGTTATCTGTTTATTTTTAACCAAGGAAGGGTTTGAAAAGTGAATTTATATTTAGCGCAACAAAACTTTATTTATTAAGCAAATCTTTTTGAAAAGAGTATTTACTGAACCTTCTGAAGTGGTTCAACAAGTTCTCTAATAACTCAGTTTTTAGCAAGTAATTGAATCGATTGGATGATAGTGTAAAACATTTTTGAACAACTTGTTTTATATTTTGAAGTTGATATTTAATAAAATCAGGTTTAAACAAAGTTCTGAAAAATATTTTTTATTGAACCTTCTGAAGTGATTTTAGAAAGCTTATTTGTTTCATCAAATTCAGCAAGTCTTTGAAAAATTTATTTTCATAGCCTTCACCTAACTCTGATAATCTTTACTTTTTGCTAAAAGAGTTTTTCATAATAACCATCAAAAGGTTATTTGATGTTTAGAAAAGGGTTTCCGAAAATTAGCTTAAAGTTTTAAAACACTATTCAACCCCCTTCTAGTGTTTCCTGTGGTTCCTACAGTTCCTTGTAGTTCTGATCAACTCAGGTCTAGCTTAATGTCAAGTGATAAGACCTCGCCTGCTGGGTATAACAGATCATGACTAATTATGTTTTACTTTGTTCAGATTAGTCATGTTCATGTCCAAGTTGAGATTGTTATTGTAATTATATTGTTGCATTGCATTTGTATGCCTTCTACACTTGCATGCATTGATTGTGTATACTCATTGAGACATTAGTCTCACCACATGCTTTTGTGAACTACTTTTAGATGCTCATGACCAGCCTCAGGATGGTTGATTGAGGAAGACTGCCACCAAAGTTGGCCACTCATATTCCTATCCCTTTTTGTATTGCACACGATGTACTGATTGTGTTTTATTTTGGAGATTTATCTTTAGAATATTTCTAGGCCTTGATGGGCATTTTAGTCTATATATGAAATTTGATGTAATTATTATTTTGTATCATACTTATGTAAACGTTGGACTACTTAAGCGAGCTATATGTATGTTCATTTGATATCGTTAATGTTGTGAAAAATTAATTTTGTAAATTTGGGACTATGCTTCCAACGGGCATGAATCCTCGGTTTTCAGAATTAGGACGTTACAAAACACACCTTCAAAAGCATTTAATGGTCAAAGAATGGGAGAGAAAAAACAATCCTATGATAGTGACATCTTCTACAGGGCCAGCAAAGAGTTTGACTATATTTGAATGAGTTCTGATAGCTAATTCAAGGTTGGCAATTTCTATAGATACATCCATATTCAGCTAAACAATAGTGAGGAGAAGAAATCCATTAAGCCATATTGTTGAAAATTACCTTATGAAGTGAGGTTCTCCTTCTGACCACTCCAAAATGCAGAGTTGTTGTTCTTAAAACTGAGAGAGTGTGCCTTATCTCAGATTTGTAAGGAGTAATTTGAGCCATTTGTAAAAACTCTGTCTATTGTTGAATAGTGTTTGTGATCTCCCAAACTAACTTGATAGTGTAGATCCTGCAGAGTCTGAGCAAAGAATACTGGTGGTAAAGCCTATAGAGGCTTGGGAAAGAATACTAGTGTTATGCCTGAGGAGGTTATGGGAAAAGTATACCTTGTAATAAAGATTGATTAGTGGAAATTCCTATTGAGGTAGGTACTGGATGTAGCTCAATGATTGTGAGGGTGAACTAGTATAAAATTCATTGTGCAACATCTATTACACTTACTCTCTTTATTTTTCTACATTTATATTGATTTTTTTTATAGTTATTATTCATACCTTGAATATTTGGCAAGTTTCAAACCACATTTTGATAAAACTTGGTTTTAGATTGATATTTTCAAATAAATTACATGCATATCAGTTCAATTTGAAAAGCTTCATTAAATTCTGAAATTGTTTGATGTTTCTGAAGAATATTTATTTCTTGAAATTTGTTCATTGTTCAACAAAGAAACTTGGTGTGCAAATTACTAGATCTTCACAGACTTGATTTTAATTTGATTTAACTATATATTCTGATTGTTTATTGTTTAAATATTTGATCTGGAAAGTTTCATCAAGTTTTAAGTCTATTTGATACTTTATAAACATCATTTATCATATCTTATATTTGCAACTTGAGTTAAAAATATAATATTGATATAAACTTGCTTCTGAACAAATTTTCTTATATAATATGATTAGTTAGTGGTTAAATGAGTATTCTGGAAAATTTTATTAAAATATAAACTCATTTAACCTTTGAGAAGCATGTTTTAAAGTGTCAAATTTACTATTTTGTCTTTGCACAATTGCAGAAATATTATAGTCTTCTTTTAAACCTTTTTTAAGTTGTATCTACATTAAATACACAATTTAGAAGGATAAACTTTAATGACATTAATCCATGTGATATTGCTTGCATTTAAAAAGATAGTTTGGGTCAACTTAGTTAACAAACTACATTAATTAATATCTTCTAGAAGTAACTTCTGATGGCCAATATATTCCTTGGATTTTATTTTATATTTTCCTTGACCTTGCCAGAGTTCATTTCAATAGGCTTTAGGATCTAAAATAAATTAAATTTACTTTTAAAAATAAAAAAATTAGAAAATGTTTAAAAGTTATATTGAAACTTAATATATATATATATGTATTTACTATATGGTCACCTATAAATTTTGAAATTTTAAATAGTTATGATATATTTGAAATTTAAAGTGTCATATCAATATTAGTAAAAATAAATCAAAACTATCAATTTATCTTTAATAATTTTAAGATATTAACATGATTATATGATTTTGGCGTAGAAGATTAGATCAAGAGGGCCAAATTTATTTTTGTACAGTTAGTGTAGATCATATCTAGGAATTTTGAGGCCTTAGGCAAAAATTAAGATAAGGGCCTATGTTAATATAGACTAATATTTTTTACATTATTTTTTTGACTTTTTGAGCTGCAAAATTATTTAATAATGTTTTATAATCAAGTAATTCTAACATCTCCTTTTCAATAAATGATATAGCTAACTCATTCAATCTATCTTGTAGCATAGTTGATCTTAAATATGATTTAATCAATTTTAATTTTGAGAAGTTTCTTTCAGCGATCGCGACAGTTATAGGTAATGTTAATAATTCTATAAGCAATATGTATGTATTTGGAAAAGAACCTAATCTTTTTATATAGTTCAATCTTTTTAATGGTGTGTTAATTTCATTTGTTAGAATTTCTTTTAATAACTTTAATTCTGAAAACAAATCAAGACCATCAATATCAAAATAGTCCTCAAAACTCAAGATCTTTTCAAGATTGATACAATATTTTTTCAATAAATCTTCCCCTAAAGTTTTAAATTTATTTGAATCAAATAAAAAACCAAACATGTTTTCATATTCTAAAAATTGTTCAAATCAACTCTCAATAGAAGAAATATACCGATCTAATATATACAAAAAATAATCAATGTGAAACGAATTTTCAGCAGAAGGAGCTATCTCATCACTAATTGTGTCACCAAAATGTTTTTTTCCTATGAATCTTACGTTTTTCATTGAACTTTGGTTTTATATCCATTTCAATAGTCGTACAAGTAGCCAATAGATTATAGGTTCAACAATACTGCCGATACAAGGAAACTCACTGTTGAGTGTTGAGTAACTTTTCATTTGCAAAAACTAATAAATGGGATGTGGACTTTTAAGTAATTTAAACGATAAGAATAAAAAGATATAAAAAAATGTAAAATATGGATCTTATAAAATATTGGGCCCTATCTTGAATATTATTAAGTTTTTAAAAAATAATTTATATCAATAACACTACTATTAAAAAAAATTGGGGGGCCTTATAAATTTGAGGGCTCTAGGCAATAGCCTTAATTGCCTTATTGAATATTCGACCATGAGTCAGTAAATCCATAAAATCCAAGAGATATTTACAATTTACAATCCAAAGTTATCTCTGACATATTTGGTTTTAGAGTTGTTATGTTTTGGGTGGGTTGAACGTGTTAGGGTAATGTGTAGAGCTGGTAAAGTGGGCCAGTCCATCCGGGTCGGCCTGTTCGAACCCGGTGTTTTATCAAGTTTGGGCATTAAAATGAAACCTGAATTTTTGTCGAGTTTTTTAGCCTGAAATGAAAGAGCTCGTAGTTATTTTGGGCTCGGGCTGGATAAGCCTGACGGGCTTTCGGGCTACCCGTATGTATTAAAAAATAAAAAATATAAAAGCAAGAAGCACTATTTTTCGTTTTGGTAGAATCAACAGGAGCACTGTGAAGCGGGCATGATAGCTTTTACTTCATTGATTTAGTTGCTGAGTTAAAAATATTAGCACAATACATAAATAATAGCACCGCTGGACAACACATCAATTAACGCAATACGTATAATTAGCTACTAAGTCAATAACATCTTTATTAGCATTACTTCACTGTTGCCATTACCCTGTAAAGAGTATTTTGGATTTTGTTTTAATGGTTTAATTTTGCATTTATATTGATGAATATGGCACACTTTTCATTTTGTATTTATATCTCCGCAATAAATTCACTCAGGTTTTTATGGTTTTAGAAATTAAGTTTACCTTATTATTTATATTTTTATAAATAAAGGTTATATTATTATTTGATAATAAATTACAATTAATTAAATTAACTTAAATCACATTTATAAATTAAATTTTAACCGGCCCGCCCGTATAAGCCCGCTACTCGCATAGGCCCGGTTAAAATATAAGTTCATTTATAAATTAAATTATTTTCATTATTTTTGTTCATAAGTTAATTTTTATCACACTAGTACAGTAGGCAAAGAACACATACAGTGTTAACATTAGTGAGCATTGTTGAGGTGGTAATTTTTAAAATATATAAGATGTTGTGTTTTGATCGACAACACAATTTGTGAAACTTCAGTCAGATTCAATTTATTTATTCATTTGGATGTTAAATCTCATCTCATTCATTTGTACTTAGTATAATAAGCATTTAGAGAAAGGTAGTTATTTAGATTAGATCACCATGGCAACAATAAAGTCTTAAAAGGGCCATTTTATCAGATGCACATGGCAACATTGATTGGAAATTTGGAACAAGTTGTGACGAGTTAATATCAGCGGTACATGGCAACATGAACACTTTATATATAAAGAAATTTTAAAAGAAAAATAAAGCTCCGGCACTTAATTGCAATAACCGGTAGTTTATTAAATGCGAACGGTAGAGTTATTGGTCAATAAAATTACAGTTTCAAAACCTCCAAGCACATCTCCACTTAACTCATCTTTCACTCAAGATGGTGACAATTATTATAAATGTGAAGAATTAAAAAAAGACTCAATAATAGGAAGCATATTTTATTCATGAGTTAAATAGATAAATGTTTATTCACATGAAAAGCACTTACTTAAATGCATGAGTTTAATGGATAAATGCATATTTTATTTACCAAAATTCAGTCAAAACATTATAAATTTGTCACTAAAATAGCACTCACACCCCCTAATGGAGGATAAGGCACCAATACTACATCTAAGAGGTCTTAAAGACCATTATTATTATTCCTAAGTCCTAAACTAATTCTTAACACATAATAAAATCTAAAATCTTCTTCATTTCACTCTTTATTGTGTCTCACAAACTGCATCAACTGCAAGCCTATTTTGTGGGACTTTGCATCCAGTTGGTCCAAACACTTTTTTAGTAACATGAACAGAACAACTCTGCTTGCCAAGATATTTCTGCAAAGGAAAATGAAAAAAAAAAATGTAAGATTTTTCTGTTTTTTAGTCCTTTAGCATGGAAATTAAATTAGAGCCAATAGTAAACTAGTAAATTACCTTTTTAATGACAAATAACCTTTCACAAGACGAATTTTAATTTTGTAGACAAATCATCATATCAGCATCGAGAAGGAATGAATATATTTATATAGAATAACCAAAGATTAATATATTTATATAGAATAACAAAACATTGCTAAGACAAATCATATATAGGATTTAAATGCGAATTCACCAATGCAAGAGGCTGAGACTAATAAAAAAATTGAAGATGAGATAACCAAGATTAGAACCATCTCCAGTGTCCACGTTATAACCAACACTAAAATTATTGTATAAGGCTATAAATTACATTTGTCCCACTGATCTGAGCTTACTATACAAACATGAAAGTTCCCATTTATACCTTTCCAAATAGACGAGGTTGAAAAACATATACATCTTTTCCAGGAGCATTTATTTTAACACTTAGCTACAAAAAGAACAAAAAAAATGTAAGCTTTGAATGTGATATACCGACTTGTTCCACCAAGATGTATGGAAAGGTAATAAAAAATCAAGATATTATAATGTGAACCATACTATTTGTTCACCAAAGTAACCAATAAGGTTTTTCTTTGATATGCCAACTAGACTAGTTATTGACCTTTTAACTACGGTGAAAAAAGAACTATCATTAAAAACTTCCCAATAATTTCTAAAATGTCATTGCACAATTTTCAATGACTATCCCCTTATAACCGTCATTGAAAAGAGTCGTTTATCATATCCCTTTTTGCAGGTAGCATGGATTTTTTGCGGTTTTTTTACGGCTACTCAACCTTTTTTGCAGGTTTATGCGTGTAGCCGCCTTTATCGGGATGAGTTAAAAAGTCCGGGAGTTATTTGGGCCTCTAAATGCTCGAGCCCTATGTTTTTACGGGGTTTTGCGGCTTGACCCATTTTGTCAACTCTACCTAGTTCGAACCTGTTGTGACAAATCGTCTTTGACGAAGAAATTTATACTTTGCAAAACTAAAGAAGAATCTCTTTAATAAGGAAAGAACAAAATTACAAAGAAGAATTCTCTGTGAATTCTATATCTCTCACAAATGTGCTGACTAAAGGATTTGTATCCTTATGTTTTCTATGAATGATTTGTTGCAATCTCTCTATGCTTATTTATACTAGCATACAAGAAACCCAAGGCTTCCATTATGAATGGTTAATATAAACTAAACCATTAAATCAAAAAGTGAATTATATCTCATTACTAATAATAGTAATTATTATTCAAGCCACTCATAACAAATCTCCACCTTGGCTTGAATTCCCTAAGCCATTATGTTTTCGTCTTTTAGCAGTGATGCTCTATCAGTTTTGAGTGTCAACTAGCACTTCCGATACCAACTAAACCCAAACAATATTTGAACTTCACCGATGGAAGAGCCTTTGTCATTACATCTGTTGGATTATCAGAAGTGGCAATCTTTTCTACCAACATATCACCTCGTGTTACGACATCACGAATGAAATGCATCATGACATCAATATGTTTTGTCCTCTCATAATAATTTGGCTATTAGTTAAGTGAATTACGCTTTGACTATCCCAAAATACTGTAATATCTTTTTGACTTATACCAAGATCACCAATATGACCTTTAAGCAACAAAGTTTCTTTCATGGCTTCTGTAGCTGCCATATATTTTGCCTCTGAAGTTGGAAAGGCAACAATGGACTATAAAGTCGCACGCCAGCTTATAGCACTACCTCCAAGTGTGAAAACATACTAGTCAATGATCTCCTACGATCAAGATCACACTTGCACAGTCCGAGTCACAAAATCCAGTGATATGACTATGAACCTCAATTACTCCTTTACCAAATACCAATCCTATGTTAGTTGAACCTTTCAACTATATGAGAATCCACTTCGTAGCTTGTCAATGAGCTTTCCCTGGATTAGCCATATAACGACTAACAACACTCACTACATGTGCAATATATGGTCTAGTACAAACCATGACACACATCATATTTCCAATTGCGTTAGAGTAAGGTACTCAAGACATGAACTCCTCCTCCTCTTCTGTTTGTGGTGATGTCATTTTGACAGAAAACTTAAAATGAGCTGTAAAAGGGGTACTAACTGCCTTTGCATATTGCATTCCAAATCTCTCTAGAACTTTCTCAATATAGCTCTTTTAAGATAAGCACATTAATCTTCCATCTTTCCGATCTCATATGATCTCAATACCAATGATTCTTTTCGATGGACCCAAATATTTCATCTCAAATTCACCACTTAATTGTGCCTTCACCTTATTGGTCTCAGTTGGGCACTTACATGCGATTAGCATGTCATCAACATAAAGAAGTAAGTAAATATACGAGTTGTCAAATAATTTCTTATGATAAACACAACTATCATACTCACTTCTCGTATACCCCAATATTAATCATAAACGAGTCAAATTGTTTATACCATTGCCTGGACAACTACTTCAACCAATACACAGACTTCTTCAATAAACACACATGGTCTTGTTTTCCTGGTACGACAAACCTATCTGGTTGTTGCATGTAAATCATATCCTCCAAATCACCATGGAGAAAGGCAGTCTTCACATCAAGTTGTTCTAACCCCAAGTCATGTAGACACACCAAAGCAAGAAGCACTCGAACGGAACTATGCTTCATAACAGGGAAAAAACTTCATTAAAGTCAATACCTTGTTTCTGTGTAAAGCCTTTTGCTACAAGCCTTGCTTTGAACCTTATTTCATCCTTTTTCTTGAATATCCATTTGTAACCCACAATCTTCTGAGCAACTGGTTTCTCAACAAGCTCCCAAGTCTAATTCTTGTGGAGGGATTCGAGCTCTTCTTTCATGGCACCAACTCATAGTAATGCTTCATCACAATTAACTACCTCATGGAATAAACTGGGTTCCTTTTCATCAATGCTTTATGCCATATTGAGTGCAAAAGCAACAAAATCACTACACCATTTTGGTGCTTTGATTTGTCTTCTTGGCCTATCTCTAGCCAATTACTCATGCCCTGTTATTGTGACTTCATCAAGTGTCTCCTCTGGGTTCTGTTTAAGAGGTCCAGTTTCCAACTCCACCTTTTTGGTAGTAGTATGAACTTCTACATTGTTATCATGGTCCTCATGTGGTCTTAGGTTAAGTATGAATTTCTCATCAAATGTCACATCTCTACTAATCATGAGCTTTAACTCCTTAGGGTTCCATAACATGTACCCTATTACTTCATCTTGATAACGAAAAAATACTGCATGATTTCAATCTCTTATCATTTGGAATTTTTTGTTTTGTTTAAAACTATAAAAGTTTAGAAGGTTTATTATGACTACAAAAAGTTTGATTTTTCATCCAACGTTACACATCTAGCTTGAATCTCTCTTCATTCTTTTTAGATTTTTATTCAAATTTTAATTAAATTTTAAAACATATTTAAAAACACTTTAAAAAATTTCATATAATAGTGTCTATTTCTATATATTTTAGAAATACAAATAAAATAAAAATATCATCTTAATGGTTAGTTAAAAATATTATCGAATGCATTTAGTAATCTGTTACCTTATCTTTTTTTTTGTTCATATATATACACACTCTTATATTTCTGGGCATTTTAAATTCTCATAATAGCTAAGTTGTCCTCAAAATTTCTCTCACATGGCTAGCATTCCAATCAATTCTATTCTTGTTGACCATTTCCAAGCTTAAGGTATTCATTTCTTACCTAATGAATTTAATAATCTTAATTGCTTTGAGTTGAATTAAATAATTAACATTTTTTACCAATGGGGAAGTTGGTTCAAGTAGTACATGCTTGATTCCTTTAAATAAGATCTTGGGTTCAAATCTCATGGAGGGAAAAATATTTTATTTTATTATCAAATTTTATTTCTAAACACAACAATTTGCTTTTACATGAATTAAAAGGTTTCGATCATCATCGGCCAAAATGTGATAACAAATTGTTGAAAAATGATCTGCCTTCGATTGATCTTGGCTCTTGGCTCCAATTTCCCTTCAATAACATCAACATAAGCCAAAATTGAATAATTTACAATAGAGCCTGACCATAATTCCTCTAGGGTCTTACAATAAATGGCTGTAGAAGAAGATCTGTTCACCAAATAACGCGTAGTATTAACTGCCTTTGCCCAAATTGCTTAAGCAAACATGCATTTGAAAGCATGCAACGAACTCTCTCAAGCAATGTTCTATTCATTGGTTTCGCTACACCATTTTGTTGTAGTGTACGTCTCACAGTTCTATTTCGAACTATTCCTTCATTTGCGCAGAACTAATCAAACTCCCTATTTCAAAATTCCAACCCATTATCTGTCCTAAGTTGTTTGACCTTTTTCTCCGTCTATTTATCCACCAGAGATTTCCATTGTTTGAACTTGAGGAATACATCACTCTTCTGTTTCAAGACATAAATCCAAACTTTCTATGAATAGTCATCAATGAAAGTTAACATGTACCTTGCTCCATGTAACATCCCAAATTTCACTTCCCATTTTCCTAAGTAAATTTATGATAAAAAAAGTTTTCCTTAAAAGGAAATGGGTTGGGTAGGTGAAGAAGCTATTAAAAAGGAGGCAACATTGCCTCATTTTTGCTCAAGCGAAGGGTTCCTCGCTTGACCGAAAATATCAGATAGAACTTAGTAGAAAACTGTCTAAGAAATTCGCTTGAGCAAAAGGTTTTCGCTTAAATGAAATTCAAACAGTTTTGCCGTAAGAATTTTAGCTTGAGCAAAATAAGAAATTCATTCAAGCGAAATTCCCTCGCTTAAGCGAATTTCAGGCAGTGAGCTACTATCTGATTTTCGCTCAAGTGGAAATTCGCAAGTCAATTTTTTTAAAAGAACCTAAAGGGTCATTTGGACCTAAAATCTAATTCTCTCTAAAACCTTAGTTTGGCCTAGATAAGAGAGGAGAAGGAGAGAGAGTTTGGGAGTGATTCCACAAGAGAAGGAGAAGAAAGCTTGTGCCACCTCAAGAATGTTGTTTGATTGCTTTGGAGGTGAGTGTAATCCACCTACTCAATGTCGTTATGCTTAAAAACCCTAAATTACCCCTTTCCTTGAATCCCCTTCTTGATTTGATTGTGAATTCTTGATTGTTAATGATTAATGCTTGCCCTATGAGTGATGTGTATGATTTGAAATTGTATTGCCTTTGGGGTGCCTAACTTCTAAGGTTTTGATTTATGGGATCTAAAAAGGGTTTATGGTTACTCATTAACTCTCATGAAAGATTTTATTTATAGTATTGAATATTTTCACATGTTTCATAGCTAAATTCATGTTTCATGATATTCAAGCGCATAGGAGGATTGTTCATGTTTGAGCTTCGGCTTCATGGGTCTTTGACCAAAAAGGAAAGATAAAATTGAGTCATGATTATTTGTTAATAAGACATCACAATTAAATGGCGAGGTCTTTATGACTGCAAGAGGGATGCTTCTTGCCTGAGCTCAGGTCTGTCGAGAGGATAAGTGAAAAGACCCCTGATGTTGGGTTAGGCATTAAAGATGGCTTATGCATTGATTAACTAACCCTTCTATATGTATATAACGTGAATGGTTATATGTGTTGTTCTGTTGCATTTACATACGTATGTGTATCCTACACTGCATGCATGATTATACTCACTGGGATATTAGTCTTACCACACACTTTCAAGATTATTTATAAATGTGCAAGACATTCATCATGTATCTTGAATGGGGAGACTTGGATTACCAAGAGCCGACTCCTCCATGTTTTCTTATTTGTATTGAAAGTCATATGCCTTATTGTGTATAAGTATTAATGAATTATTTTGGTTAGGTTTGATTTAGCTACTTGTTGGTATAATATTACATTGTTAGTTTATAATGGTTATTTAGGATTGTTGCTTATGTAAACGTTGGATTACCTAAGCGGGTTTATGTGATGTGTGATGGTTTTGATATCAACAATGTCACAAAATAATTTTGAATATTAGGGGATAGTTCTTCCAGCAAGCATTATTCTTTAATTTAATAAATTAGGACATTACACTCGACCATGGGAAGGAAAACTTGACGGGCTCCACAAGTATGAATAGATATAATCAAGAGTCCCTCACGTTCTATGGACTCCAGTGCTAAATTTTACTCTGCATTTTTTTTCCATAAACACAATGCTCACAAAAATCTAGCTTTCCAGTTCGATGTCCACCAAGTAAGCCTCTCTGTCTAAGCTCATCCATTCCATTCTCACTCATATGGCCTAACCTCAAATGCCACAAACGAGCTTGGTCAAGGTCAGAGATAGAAGAAACTGAGGATGTACCTACCATCGTGATGCCTTGCAAGATACACAATCCATTCTTCAACTTTCCCTTCATAATTGTTAAGGTGCCTTTAGAAACTCTTAAGACTCCACCTTCAGCTTAGTATGAACAACCAAGAGAGTCTAAAGTGCTCAAAGAATTTAAATTTTTGTGGAGTTTGGGCACATACCTCACGTCGATTAATGTTTTCACAACCCCGTCAACCATCTTGATTTGCACTGTACCTTTACTAAACTATGCTACAAGCACCATCATTTCCCATAAGAACTTTTCCACCGTCAACCTCTTGGAACATGACAAACCAATCTTTGTTAGGTGTCATATGGAAAGTACATGCTGAATAAAGAATCTAGTCATCATCATTAACATTAGATGAAACAAAGAGAACATTTCCACCATCCAATTCTTTTAAGGCCATAACTGCTCCACCAAACTCCAAATTACTTGCTCTATCTTTCTTGAGCTCCGAGCAGTTTCTTCTCCAGTGCCATTCTCTTTGACAGTTATGAAATATGTTATTATTCTTATTTCTTTCCTCCATTCTTCCTCTTACAATTAGACCTTCACCTGAGCTCGTACCACCATATGAATCGGTAATTCGCCTTTTTAATTCCCAAGTTTGTAAGGTTGTTTTTGCTTCCTCTATCGATAGTGAGTTTCTTCCAAAAATTATCGTGTCTTTATCAATGTTTTTAAACTAAGAACGATTTGGTTGAAATTGTCAATATGTTTATTAATGGACTCATCTTCATGCATTTTCATGGTATATAATTGTTTCTTCAAACAGAGACGATTATGGAGAGACTTTGTCAAGTTCCAACTTTCAAGCTTTGCGCAAAGCGTGTCAGTGGTATTTTCTCTAGAGACTTATCCCCGAATTATACTAGCGGTAACAATATTATACTATGCGCCTTTTTCATTATAGCATTCTTCTATGCAGATGTAAGCTCGATTGGCAACTTTGTTTCTCCTTCCAATGCCAACTCACATTCTTGTTGTGTGAGGAGATCAAGCATCTTCACCCACCACAACTTGAAGTTATTTTTGCTAGTAAATTTTTCAACGTCAAACTTCACAGATGCCATAGCTCTGATACCGATTTGTTGTGACAAATTGTTTTTGACGTAGAAATTTATATTGTACAAAATTAAAGAAGAATCTCTTTAATAAGAAAATAACAAAATTATAAAGAAGAATTCTTTGTGAATTCATTATCTCTCACAAATGAGCTCACTAATGGATTTGTATCATTATGTTTTCTCTGAATGATTTGTTGCAGTCTCTCTATGCTTATTTATACTAGCATACAAGCAACACAAAGCCTTCCATTATGAATGGTTAATATAAACTAAACCATTAAATCAAGTAATGGATTATAACTCTTTACTCAAGTCACTCATAACATATCTATTAGGTAATGAGGGGAGCCTAAAACACCGGGGAGACCTTCAACATTGAGCTAATTAATTAAGGAGCAAACCACACAAGTGGGCTAGACGCCACATCCAATCCAAAACCTTGAGGTGTTAGGTTTATGGATCTTGCCACTTATATAGCTCTTCTTGCTCATTCCTATTCAATGTGGGACTAACACTTGTATCACAACAATCTCCACCTCAAGTGTGAGTCCCATTAATCTAGTGCTCCCCCTCAAGCGGAAACTTTTTTTTTCATCACGAGTATTCCATGGTGGCATTAGAGCTCGGCCATTGCTATCAACGCTCTCTTTACACTTACACCTCCGTTGGCTCACATCAATGAGACACGCTGCCTACCCTCCACATATTCCTGAAATTGGCTGGATGTCTCTAGAAGGGGGGTTGAATAGAGACTTTAAAATTTTGTTCCTGAAATTTGCACACTTAAATTTACAAGTTGAGACGTGATCTCAAGTTTGATGAGATATTTTAGTTACTTAAATCTGGTTTTGCTTGAAGTAATTTAATTAATCACGTAATCACAGATTTGAGATGAGTGAAGATCAATGCAAAGTAAAGAGATAGAGAAGAGAGATGCACAGGGATCTTATCCTGGTTCACCCACACCTTGGGCTACGTCCAGTCCTCACAACACGTGAGATTTCCACTATTGACAATCACAGCCAAATATAAGTATTCTTACAGCCTCTTCAGGACGTCTCTCACACCAAGCGTAGGCACTCCTATCTTGGCTGAGCCACAAGTATTCTTACAGCCTCTTCAGGACGCTCACACTCACTTTGAGACTAGGCTTCCTCCTATCTCAGATGAGACTGGTTACAAATGAGTGGTAGGATAAGATGGGCCTAGCTTAAAATCATACAAAGTATGGATGGACAGTGAGCTTAGGTAGGGTCACTCTTCTTCTATACAGGTAGAAAGATTAAGACCTAAGAAGAGAAAATAAGCTGAGACTACAATTGTTTTCAAGTTGAGATTAGATCTTTAGTATGATAGACTTGAGATGTGGACTTGAGATGTAGATGAGATGTAAGGATGATCAATAATCAGCGTAGTCTCTCACTTCTCTTCACTATAGACTACAACATTTATTTCAAATGCAGCTAGCCGTTTATGGCTGTTAAGAGCCGTTACAGTTGAGGGGAACTTTTCTGTTGAGAGGAGAGCTTAATTTTAAGGGTCTGATGTCATTGTGTCAGCGTACAATGTACTTGTCTTGACCCTGTGATGACTTAATGCCATGTCTTCTCAAGTTGAACTTGAGTCTCAACTTTTGTTCTGAGTCTGGCTCTCAACACTTGCATCTGAGCTTGGGTCTCAACTCTTGCATCTGATCTTGAGCTTTCGTCTCAGGCTGATCTGGAGTCTCTTCTCAAGATGATTGTTATTGGATCTGATCTCTTTTATAATTAAGTCTGAGTCTCATCTTCCCTTTGTCTTGTTTTTCTGAGTGAATGATAGTCAAACCATTTTCTGAATCTGCTTTTCTTTCATTAGATGACCTCTTGTGCTTGAATCTGCATCTGGTCTTGAGACAGCGTCTCAAGCTGTTCTTGAATCTCTTCCTTGCTCTTTGTTCTTGCTTCAAGTCTTGTTCCTTGGCATTTCTTATTTCTGACTTTCATGTTTTGTAACCTCAAAGATCTTCTTTGAGCTTTATTTTCTTGGTCATTTTCTGCAAAACAAAGTCCAGAAACTCTGCCATATTCTTGAGCACCCAGTTAGTTGAAATAATAAGATGCATCTCATTTAGTTCAGTACACATCTAAACTTAATGGTTTGGCTCATTAAAAACTTTAGGAGTGAGTTTGTCTTAACAATCTCCCCTTTTTTTTATGATGGCAAACCATGAAGTTTTGGATTTTGAAGAGATTTAGATTTTAGGTTTTGAGTATTTAAAGATCAGCTCCCTTTGAGATGTACAATCCTTTTCTTTTTCATGATCTTATTCTTTTGAGAGCTGAGCTCCCCTTGAGTTTAAGAGTGATTATCATAAAACGATTAATAGAGAAAAATTGATATATAGATTGAATGCATACTAAAATGCTTTCATTCATTAATCACAAAACATCAATTTTTTTTACAAGAGAAAGAGAAAGATGCCACTGCATCTCATCACTAAGCAGAAAAGATGCTATTGCATCTTACACACAAAGCTGCATAATTCAAAAACTTAAAACTACCTAAGACTCTTATCAGGTGATAAAACCTAACCAAACTCTCCCCCTTTTGCCATTATCAATAATGAAAACTAGCTAAGTTAGGATGAAGGAGAAGAGGATGAGTCTGAGGCAGAAGCAGGTGGACGTAGTACAACTTGTGGAATTTTAGGAAGATGAGGCAGATTGGAAAGATGAAGGTTCATCTTCTTGTTGAAATCATTGGAAGTGCGAATTTCTTGAAGGATGGTGTCAAGCCCATCAAGAATTGCCTTTTGCCTCTTCTTTTGATGCTTTAGCTTTTTGAGGATCTTCTTCTGGTTTTGCTCAATTTTGGAGTTAAGATCCTGCTGGTGTTGTTGTTGTTATTCTTGGAGTTGATTCAGAAAAGTGTTAATTAAGTTTGAGATATGAGTGGGAATGGATGGCTCAGACGTTGGAGCTTGAGGTGGTTCAGGTGGAGGTGCAGATTGGTCATATTTAGGTTGAGGAGAACTAAGTAGAATTGAATCCACAAAGAATTTGCCAGGTGTAGGAAGGGAAGTTTGAAAGGAGTGAGATCGCTCATGCCTAGTGTAACGTCCTAATTTTTCAATTCAAGAATAATGTTTGTTGGAAATATTATTCCGAATTTCTGAAATTATTTCGCGCATTTCATGTATCGACATACAAATCACGCAACGCTTAAGCGATCCAACGTTTGCTTAGGCTTCCACAAAAAAAAATCATAAATCATTATTTTCCATATTATTTCCTAATTAAGAACCTATGGGATGAACCTACACTTTGAGTGTATGGCTCATAAAACTCCTACCGGAAATCCGACAGAGTTTCCCCTGAAAATTGGACATTTCCCAATTTTGCAACTTCACCTGAAACTCAGAAAAGTACCAGTACTGTTTATAATACCACCATATAGCATCAATCTACAATAAGGCCTCCATGGCCAAATAAAAAAAAAACAATACCTTAATACATAACAAATCTTCTAATCTACAAATACAATTCTTGACATTTATTTCAATTGAGTTCCCTACTCTTCCGCCATTAGCCTATTCAAAAACCTGCACAACTGAAAGTAATTCCCACAACGTGGGATGAGACTACGTCCCAGTAAGTGAGGTAACAGTGTGTGCGGTGTGGGGAGGTGAGGCACGAGATATAAGGTAGCATAACATCACTTGAAAAATTAAGAAAACATTCATAATGACAATTAATTCATTCTAATGCACATGAACACTTCTTCTATTCTCAAATTAACTAAACACAAGCATATCACATATCTAATGTCACAATCTCAAGTAAATGTGCTATACATGAATGCATGACCTGCATTACCCGGCAGACGGGGTCTTATCACTATATGGGGCTAGACCTGAGCTTAGACTACAAGGAACGTCTTCCTTGGGCATAACACCGCCAATTAACTGGGGGCCGAAACCCGTGTTTTAACTAGGGACCGAAGTCCAATTAACTGGGGACCGAAGTCCAATTAGCTGGGGACCGAAGTCCAATCTTGATTAATTAAGGTGAACTGGGGCCGAAGCCAAATTCATTTTAAACTGGGAGCCGAAGCTCAAATTCTCGTTTCCAATTAACTGGGACCAAAGGCCTTTATGCAAATGCTCAAACATCACAAATAGCACATGTCTCATAATAGACCTAAATATTCTTATGATAATTATATCACCTCAAGAATGTCAATCTGAAATTACGTTCTCATTTAGCGGCCTTGAAAACATATTTTATATTAAATTCTAACCTATAATCATACATCTTCATACAACAAAATCATCTTAAGGCGTAACGAAATCATCAAGAGAATCAATCCATTCAATTAATCTAACAATCCACCTTAGTTTTGCATAAAATCAACTCTTATCCACAATAATAGCAAGGGAAGGAAGAATAGGGAGCATACATAGGAGAACAATTATGAAAGAGTGAGCGAAACCACACTCACCTCCGCTCCTCCGCGACCAATTCACTCCGCTCCAGCCACCGTCACCGGAGTCGCAGCTGTTCAGTCAAACCCACCGTCGTGTGAGCCCCTGTGGGCTGTTCTCGCTCACCTCCCTGCACTCTCCTTCTTCCCCTAGCCGCAGCTCCGCTCCACCGCGCAGCCACCCCCGGTCCCTACTGTTCGTAGCCGCAAGTTACTCCCCTCCCTTTAGCTCCGCCATTGAGTGGCCGTTCCAACCACTTGCAGCCATCGACGCTGCTGCTGCCTCCTCTCTTCTTCCTTCCATGGCCGTCGTTGTTGCGGCCAGCAGCCCCGGATCCTCCGCGCCGCGCCTCCGTCCTCGGCCGCGCCGGATTCCCCTTCCGTCCTGTAGCCTCTTTGCGCGCAGCGGCGCATCTTCCATGGCCACCGCTGTTTCGCGGCTTCCCCATCACCATCGCCGATTCGAAACAGCCGCGAGCCACGACCGGAGCTGTCGTCCCTCTCCTCCCTTCCTTTCTTCTCCGCCGCATCTCCTCCCTTCTCCATGGCCAACCCCCCTTCTTTGTCTCTCAATCCCTCACCCTTTGTCTCGATCTCTCTATCTCCCTTCCTCTCCCTCGATTTCTTTCTCTTTCTCCTTCTTCTTCCTCACAGCCGCCTCCCCCTCCCCTCCTTCTTTCTCCTCTTCTCTTCTTTCCCTTTTTTCTCAATTTCCAACCCTAACACTAATTTACTTCTTTTCTTTCCCTACTTAATTAATTAATACTAATAATAATAATAATAACACAAAGAATTATATAGCCATAACAATAAAATGGGATTTAATTTGACTCTAATAAAATTTAGGTTTAAATACTCCATTTTTATAAATATTATCTCACCTCATAATTCATTTATTTAACATATTTCTAACCTACTATTATTTTTAGAATTAAATTATACCATTCTTATTATTTTATTAATTACTTGCATAAAAATAAATTATAGGTACTTTAATTCTAATTCTAGATTCTTAAATTTGGGATGTTACATTTCTACCCCCCTAAAAATGAATTTTGTCCCCAAAATTCGCTCCAATTATTCCAATGTCATATCACACTTCTATTCTTAACTACGCTCGGTACTTTCGACATCTCTTAATTTGTCGCTCAACAACTAATATCTCTATCCCTTAAGGCGATTAAGGGAATTTTAGGGTTGATTGCACTCCTAAACTAGTCTTCTTCGTCCCATCTCCTTAGGCTACGTCTTATCTGCCACCATTCCTTAACGGTCTCTTGCCTAACTTATACCTAAACCAATTAAATCTCTCATCCCTTTTTATCGACACCCAATCACTTACCATCCTAGCATGGATTTCCAGAGAATCCCATACTTTGGGATGACTTAACTACTTTAGGTAATTAAACGATCCGAGTTAAGATACCCAAGGGTTTTACAATACTCTTGGTCATGGCCACTAACTTACTACTATATCCGCATACCACGCCTTGGGGAATTTCCTGAAAGTTGTCTAAGTTGCTGAGGAACCTGACTTTTGGTAGCTACTAGTTGAATTAAACCTTGGTTTGATAACAATCTAGCTATGCTCAGGATAGTTCTAAGTGGTCTTTTAGGTCATACTATGTGTGTTTGTATTTTTCCCACAAGGATACCCCCATAGGGCTTGGCCCTATCTAACTAACCTTAAGGTTCAAGTCTACTACATGAAACTATGTTGTGACTTCTAAAGCTATCTGGTCTGAAACATAATCTTATGAACAACATTCTTTCATAACTGGTTTCTAAAACAACAACACACATGTCTCAAATGAAAGAATATAAAGTTGCAGCCAAGTGTGCATGGCATACATAGCCACGACCAAGGCAACAACGCTTCTCTGATACACATAAGATAGAGAATGGACAAACTCCTATAGTTTATCCGGGAAACCAAACTCATCATACATAACATGATAGTGTGTAGGTCTGTTGGTACCTATCACTCCCTCATGTGCACAACGTGGAAAACATAACTATCTATTGATCCAACCTAGGAGTCTGAGTAGGGACGCATGCCTTATATAAGGGTATCAACAACTATTGGCTAAAGCTTGCAACCGTAATAATTAAAGCAACCTCCAATTGCCTTGGTGACCAAGGGACACATACAAACTTGAATGATGGCTGAAACCTTAGAGACAAGAGGAATTGAAGAAGAATGTTCAACACCTAACAACGAGTTCAAAACCAAGCTTAACACTAGTCTTTAACAAAACACTAACTAGATACTGATTGTTGACCCTCGTATGAGTTATGCACTGAGTAACAGTTCTAACTTCCACGATATTTTCCTTTTTCCAGGAACTATAAAGGCCAAAGTATTACAGCTAAGGAATCAAAAGAGAAAGAGCCAAGAGGCCTAACCTGTAGACTTAACTCTACCACAGATAACTTAGAAAGCCGGTAACAGGAGTGCCTACATCCTGAAGAACCGACAATGATGTACCGGGTACAGAAACTTGATAATTATGAGACGTTTGCTTTATATACTTTGACCAAACAACAAGGGATCCTATCCTTCAGGTGCTAGCCGTGGAGTGAACCTCGAACCGAAAGAAATCGATCATGATTGAAATTTTCTAAGTACCTCTACCCATCCGAGTTCTCAATATCACTTATCCTCTTTATCAACTGGGGTTGTACCCTGTAACGTGACTGAACTAGTCATGGGGTCTGCACTAAGCGATGATGCCCAACCATAACTCAGATATGGCTAGTAAGGTCCTACACCACAAGGGACCTAAGGCAAGAAGGGTGCTCTAAGGTAGAACAGGGTGGTTAAGGAGTCATGGTCTACATACTTAAACCCCCCTAATGGTCCAAGGAGTAAGAACACACTTAGGTGACTAGTTGGTTAACTTATGCCTTAGTGAACCGAAACTACATCTAAGAACTCTCAGATTGATTTGTTAGGATGCCAAAGGTTCAGACCCTTCCCTTAAGAAGGAGAACTAGGTTCTCCGGCACATCGACTTAAGGAGTAGGTAAGGACTCTAAAGAATCTATCTAATACCCCGGAAACACAAGGCTGGACATGCTCCTTTCACGCTAAAACCAGTTATCCGTACATAAGACTTAGGTATTCTCATCACTAACAAATATTAAATTCACTGACTACTTAATTGACATCTATCCAGAGTTATAGAGCCTAAGACAACTACAAGTAAGGTCAAGGCCCTAATTCGATTTCTCAAGTCGTATCCAGGGTTACATTCATCCATTGGCACGAAACTTGACCAAAGAACTAGGGTTACTCTCCCTTACCGGGGATATTAGGTTCCTCTAACTTCCCATGAGTCCTTCCTACCATTACCAACCCACCGAGTATAAAATCCTAAATCCGCAAAATTCCAAATCCTAAGATCATTCAGCCCTTGCCCGAAAAGTGTACCATTAACCCTCTGCCTACACATCCTTCTAAGTCAATCAACCTAACATACAAGTTATGCAAACGACATCGTAACTCATTCCTCAAATCTTCACCAAGTATACAGGACAACAAAAAAAATTCAGGCAACACAACAACAAATATGTCATGCAATCATTCGTACAGAAATGAGCATCATAATTAGCCAAACAACTCACACCATCCAAGTTCAATTACAAGCAACCGACCTCCCCCTAGCCCACTCGGAAGCCTACTCATAAAGCCCTCTCGTCACTCTCTCTTAATTGTATACCGCAACTAATTATGCACTCTATTCCAATGCTTACCCTTTACCTTTCCTTCTAAGTGTGCCTCAAGTCCACTAGGGATTATGGATAGGTCCTATAAAATCTCTAAGGAGAAGATCTTACTTTTGGGAATGGATCTATGTCACTCTCTCCCTCTAATTGTAAGTGGGTGGCTCTAACCCTGTTGAGGAGGTGTCCCAACTCCCTTAACAAGGTATCCTGTTTTCGTCACTAGCCATAATTCTGTGTACAACGCACCCAATAGAGGGGTGATCAGTCCCTATACTGAGCATGAGGCACGGTGGAATTACGGTAAGTCACGGGCAACTAACCTAACCACAGTCCAATTGGATTGAACTGCTCTGATACCAAAATGTAACATCCTAATTTCTCAATTCAAGAATAATGTTCGTTGGAAACATTATTCCAAATTTCTAAAATTATTTCGCGCATTTCATGTATCGACATACAAATCACGCAACGCTTAAGCGATCCAACGTTTGCTTAGGCTTCCACAAAAAAAAATCATACATCATTATTTTCCATATTATTTCCTAATTAAGAACCTATGGGATGAACCTACACTTTGAGTGTATGGCTCATAAAACTCCTACCGGAAATCCGGCAGAGTTTCCCCTGAAAATTGGACATTTCCCAATTTTGCAACTTCACCTGAAACTCAGAAAAGTACCAGTAAGTTTATAATACCGCCATATAGCATCAATCTACAATAAGGCCTCCATGGCCAAATAAAAAAAAAATACCTTAATATATAACAAATCTTCTAATCTACAAATACAATTCTTGACATTTATTTCAATTGAGTTCCCTACTCTTCCGCCATCAGCCTATTCAAAAACCTGCACAACTGAAAGTAATTCCCACAACGTGGGATGAGACTACGTCCCAGTGAGTGAGGTAACAGTGTGTGCGGTGTGGGTAGGCGAGGCACGAGATATAAGGTAGCATAACATCACTTGAAAAATTAAGAAAACATTCATAATGACAATTAATTCATTCTAAGGCACATGAACACTTCTTCTATTCTCAAATTAACTAAACACAAGCATATCACATATCTAATGTCACAATCTCAAGTAAATGTGCTATACATGAATGCATGACCTGCATTACCCGGCAGACGGGGTCTTATCACTATATGGGACTAGACCTGAGCTCAGACTACAAGGAACGTTTTCCTTGGGCATAACACCGCCAATTAACTGGGGGCCGAAACCCGTGTTTTAACTAGGGACCGAAGTCCAATTAATTGGGGACCGAAGTCCAATTAGCTGGGGACCGAAGTCCAATCTTGATTAATTAAGGTGAACTGGGGCCGAAGCCATTTTTACTGGGGCCGAAGCCAAATTCATTTTAAACTGGGAGCCGAAGCTCAAATTCTCGTTTCCAATTAACTGTGGCCAAAGGCATTTATGAAAATGCTCAAACATCACAAATAGCACATGTCTCATAATGGACCTAAATATTCTTATGATAATTATATCACCTCAAGAATATCAATCTGAAATTACGTTCTCATTTAGCAGCCTTGAAAACATATTTTATATTAAATTCTAACCTATAATCATACATCTTCATACAACAAAATCATCTTAAGGCGTAACGAAATCATCAAGAGAATCAATCCATTCAATTAATCTAACAATCCACCTTAGTTTTGCATAAAATCAACTCTAATCCACAATAATAGCAAGGGAAGGAAGAATGGGGAGCATACATAGGAGAACAATTACGAAAGAGTGAGCGAAACCACACTCACCTCCGCTCCTCCACCACCAATTCACTCCGCTCCAGCCACCGTCGCCGGAGTCGCGGCTGATCAATCAAACCCACCGTCGTGTGAGCCCCTGTGGGCTGTTCTCGCTCACCTCCCTGCACTCTCCTTCTTCCCCTAGCCGCAGCTCCGCTCCACCGCGCAGCCACCACCGGTCTCTACTGTTCGTAGCCGCAAGTTACTCCCCTCCATTTAGCTCCGCCGTTGAGCGGCCGTTCCAGCTACCTGCAGCCATCGACGCTGCTGCTTCCTCCTCTCTTCTTCCTTCCATGGCCGCCGTTGTTGCGGCCAGCAGCCCCGGATCCTCCGCGCCGCGCCTCCGTCCTCGGCCGCGCCGGATTCCCCCTCCGTCCTGTAGCCACTTCACGCGCAACGGTGCATCTTCCATGGCCACCGCTGTTTCGCGGCTTCCCCATCACCATCGCCGATTCGAAACGGCCGCGAGCCACCACCGGAGCTGTCGACCCTCTCCTCCCTTCCTTTCTTCTCCGCCGCATCTCCTCCCTTCTCCATGGCCAACCCCCCTTCTTTGTCTCTCAATCCCTCACCCTCTGTCTCGATCTCTCTATCTCCCTTCCTCTCCCTTGATTTCTTTCTCTTTCTCCTTCTTCTTCCTCACAGCCGCCTCCCCCTCCCCTTCTTTCTCCTCTTCTCTTCTTTCCCTTTTTCTTAATTTCCAACCCTAACCCTAATTTACTTCTTTTTTTCCCTACTTAATTAATTAATACTAATAATAATAATACTAATAATAATAATAATAATAATAATAATAATAATAATAACACAAAGAATTATATAGCCATAGCAATAAAATGGGATTTAATTTGACTCTAATAAAATTTAGGTTTAAATACTCCATTTTTATAAATATTGTCCCACCTCATAATTCATTTATTTAACATATTTCTAACCTACTATTATTATTAGAATTAAATTATACTATTCTTATTATTTTATTAATTACTTGCATAAAAATAAATTATAGGTACTTTAATTCTAATTCTAGATTCTTAAATTTTGGGATGTTACACCTAGCTGGTGTCTTTTGTTGAGCAGTGGGTACTTCTTCAGTTTCATCACCAGCAGGCTGTTGCTCTTACATGACCTCAATAGTAGAGGTTGTGGTTTCCTTCTCTAAGATGACAATAGTTTCAGCAACATCCTTAGTGTTAGGAGAGACTTCTGGTTGTGCTATCATCTTTTGAGGAGATGAAGGTGGAGTCTGATGAGGTGAGGGTGGTTGAGATGATGGTTCCTCCATTTCAGGTGCTGGTTCATCTGCAGTTGGTTCTTCAGTGTTCAGAGGTTGTGGTTCTGGCTGGGTGGAAGCAAATGAGACGTGCTCGGACCTTGTCTTCTTCTTCTTTTTCTTCCTCGTCTCAGTCTTAGTTGAGACGGATGGCTGAGACTTCCTTTTCCTTTCTTCTCTGGGGATCCCATATCCTTCTTGAGATCCCCCTGCAGCTTCTTTTACAGCCTTCTTCTTCTTTTTCTTGTGAGTTTCAGACATCTTAGAAGATGGTGAAGCTTGTGTAGTAGGAGGAATGGGACCATGATTATTAAGATGAAAAGTATGGGGTGGAATAGACTTACCATCCAAACTGAGAGACTTCAGATTTGATTTTCCAACATACCCAGGTCTCTCATTCGTCTCTTCACACCCACTGAGATCCACCTTTAAGTGTTTCATGATTCTGGTAGTGAGCATCCCAAAAGGAAGAGATGCAGTGATTTTGGGATTGTGGAAGGAATGTTCCATGTGTTTGAGGATGAGGAAGGGAAGGTTCATAGGGATGCCATGCTTTAGGTGATACATCACCATGAGATCTTGGGTATAGACCTTGTTGAAGGTGAAAGCCCTAGGCATAATGCACTTTGCGACTAGGTGGAATAAAAACTTGCCAAAGTAGTTGAGGGAGGAGGCAGAGTCAATGATGGCTGCATCTCTGAACAGAGAGGTCCCCACACTTGCTGCTGGGACACCAATGTGATTCCACCATTGTTCCTCATTGTATAGTCTGTTGCCATCAACTGGTGCTTGAATGATTGCCCCTAGAGACTCCTCAGTGAGCTCGATATGAACACCTTTAATGTTAGCTATGTCATGAGGCAGTCCTTGAGACAGGCTCTGCCATGCACAGATAGTCTTCCCACCCTTGCTTTCTGAGATAGGGACCAATGTCCCAATTTTCTTCACTTAACTCCTTAAGGGAAATGACCCTTCCTATTACAATCTTCTTTTCAGAGAATTTCTTAGTGAACTTCTCCTCCATTTCTACATTTTCAAATAAGTCTGATTGGAAGGAGAGCTTATTTCCCTTGGCTGCTTCAGTTGCCTTTTCCTTTCCTTGTTTCGAAGGCTCAACTTTGGTGAGGTCTATGTGGATGGGTGATTTTGGAATTTTAGATGCAGTGGTTTGAACCACATTAGAGGCAATCCTATGTGATTTTGGTCTTCGAGGGATAGGAGTACTTTTCTTGGAAGAAGTGGATGTAGAGGATGGTGAGGGTTAAGACTGGGTCTGAGAGGGTTCTGACTCAGTGCTTGGTTGTGGAGATGGGGAACGGCTGAGACGCTCCTGGCTGGAGTGAATACTTCCCATAGGATCAGAATCATTTGATGAACTCATGTCTGTTTCTGGGGATGATGAGGATGAAGAAATATCAGAGTATGGAAGTTTTATGGTTTTTACTTTGATGCGCATTGAGAGAAGAAAGAACATGAGATATGGGTTTATCTTTTGGTTTATATAGAGAGTGGGATTCAGAGAGAGAGAGAGATATGAATAACGTTAAGTGGGTAGTTAATGATCAGTTGAGAAGTGGTTGAGCACTTCTTTTTATACCTCAACGGCTAGTAGCGTGCGTAGAAGGCAGTTACTAGCCGTTTGCTAACGACTACATTTCTCTCAGGTAACGTCTTTTGAATGTTGGATGAGCTTCGAGCTAAGACTCATTATGAGACTTATCTCATCTGAGCTTCCTTAAATGTCATCTTCTTACAGACTTGGCATGGATCTTATCTCTCTAAGATTCAGAGCTTATCTCAGCTTTAGAGACAATCTTTCAAACAAGTATTTTACTTAAGTTCACACATGTTTAATAACTTCAAATTTTCAACAAACCTTTCCTCCACTAAAGGTTTAGTAAAGATGTCAGCAAGCTGATTCTTGGTGTCAACAAAGATGATTTCAATATTTCCTTTTTGCACATGATCTCTAATAAAATGATGTTTTATATCTATGTGCTTGGATCTTGAGTGATGAATAGGGTTTTTAGCAAGATTTATAGCACTGGTGTTATCACAGAATATTGGGATTTTGGAATATCTGAGTGCATAATCTTGCATCTGAGACTTGATCCATAGAATCTGGGTACAACAAGCAGCAACTGAGACATACTCAGCTTCAGTAGTGGATAGAGCTATTGTGTTTTGCTTCTTGCAAGACCTAAAGACAAGGCATTTTCCCAGAAATTGACATGTTCCACTTGTGCTCTTCCTATCCATCTTGTTTCCAGCAAAATCAGCATCACTATATCCTACAAGATCAAAACTGGATCCTTTCTCATACCAGAGGCCAAGATTAGTGGTTCCTATTAAATATCTAAAAATTCGTTTAACAGCTGTGAGATGAGATTCTTTAGGATCAGATTGATATATGGCACATATGCCTATAACATATTGGATATCAGGTCTGCTAGCAGTTAAGTACATGAGAGATCTAATCATACCTCTGTAGAACTTATCTGAGACAATCTTACCAGTCTCATCTTTGTCAATCTGAGTTGAGGGGTGCATTGGAGTCTTCATTGGCTTGGCATCATTCATCTTGAATTTTGTCAGCAAGTCTCTTGCATATTTCTCTTGGTTGATGAATATGCCATCTGATAGTTGTTTTATTTGCAAACCAAGGAAGAATCTCAGCTTACCCATCATGCTCATCTCAAATTCTCCCTGCATGAGACTTGAGAATTCTTGACAGAGAGATTCATTAGTAGATCCAAAAATAATATCATCCACATAAATCTGAACAATTAATAAATCTTTGTTAAACTCCCTTTTGAAAAGTGTGGTGTCAATCTGTCCTCTGGTGAACCCATTTTCTGTTAAGAAGGAGCTTAGCCTATCATACCAAGCTCTTGGAGCTTGCTTGAGACCATACAAGGCCTTCTTGAGTCTGAGTACATACTCTGGATGATGAGGATCTTCAAACCCAGGGGGTTGTCTCACATAGACTTCTTCTTCAATGATTCCATTTAAGAATGCACTTTTTACATCCATTTAATAGAGTTTGAAGTCTTTGTGAGCAGCAAAGGCTAGGAGAATTCTGATAGCTTCAAGTTTGGCAACTGGAGCAAAGGTCTCATCATAGTCTATGCCCTCCTGTTGGTTGTATCCTTGTGCTACCAGTCTTGCTTTATTTCTCATTACTTTACCCTTTTCATTGAGTTTATTTCTGAAGACCCATCTGGTTCCAATTATGGATTGATAAGATGGAGGAGGAACCAGATCCTAGACTTTGCTTTTATCAAACTGGTTGAGCTCTTCTTCCATTGCTTTGACCCAAGACTCATCACTGAGAGCTTCATGGATGTCTTTTGGTTCTACTTCAGATAGAAGTGCCATCATATTTTCAGCATCTCTGGAGGAGGATATGGTCCGGACCCTATCTGAAGTTTCTCCAATGATCTGATCTCTAGGATGAGATCTTACCAGTCTCCATCTTCTGGGTAGTTCAGATGCATGCTAATTCTGGATCTCAAGTGTTCCTTGCCTTGTTCCTCTGGTCTCAGTTTGTCCTTCAGGCTCATCTTCATCTTGTGAGGCATTGGACGTCTCAAGTTGAATGCTTCTGTGAGACCCTATCTCAGATTGAGCTTCTCTCCTTAATTATGTTTGAGAGGATCTCATGTGCTTCTGTTCTAGTGTGGATCTTTCTTTAGCTTCCTGAGTTGAGATCCTCAGCTCGCCCATCATTTCCTCAATTTCTTCATCCACTTTCTTTTGGGAGTTTTCCTGCATCTCATTAAAGACTACATGCACAGATTCTTCAGTAGTTTTTGTTTTTAGATTATATACTCTATAAGCTTTGGAAGTGAGAGAGTATCCAAGGAAAATTCCTTTATCAGACTTTGTGTCAAATTTTCCCAACTGATCTTTAGTGTTCGAGATGTAACAGTCACAACCAAACACATGAAAGTAAGAGATTGAAGGTTTTCTTCCTTTCCACAGTTCATATGGAGTTTTGTTCAAGATCTTTCTTATGGTTACTCTGTTTATAATATAGTAGGAGGTATTTACAGCTTCTGCCCAAAAATATTTTTCAATTCCAGAGTCACATAATAAAGTTCTTGCCATTTCTTGAAGAGTCCTATTCTTTCTCTCAACCACTCCATTCTGTTGGGGTGTTCTTGGACATGAGAAGTTATGAGTAATGCCATTTTTATCAAAGAATTTCTTAAATTTGGCATTCTCAAATTCACCTCCATGGTCCCTTCTCATAGCACCAATTCCATATCCTTTCTCAGATTGGATCTTTTTGCAAAATGTTTTAAAAGACTCATAGGATTCATCCTTCTGAGAAAGGAATAGAACCCAGGTAAATCTTGAGTAATCATCCACAATTACAAACCCATATTTTTTACCACTGAGACTTGTAGTCTTAGTTTGTCCAAACAAATCAATGTGGAGGATCTCAAGTGGCCTGGTGGTTGAGACATGAGACTTAGGTTTGAAACTTGATTTGCTGTGCTTGCTTTTTATGCAAGACTCACATATCATGTCTTTGTCAAATTTTACTTTTGGTAATCCTTTGACAAGAGACTGACTTGCAAGTTGACTAATGCTTCTCATGTTAATGTGTCCAACTCTCTTGTGCCATAACCACTTCTCATGGTCATGAGACATGAGACAGGTGAGATCAGATAGGCTCTCAAGTGAGACTGAGTAGAGATTTTTGTTTCTTTCTCCAGAAAAGGCTATTTTCCCAGTCTTTGAGTCTATGATCTCACAAAACATGGGTTGGAAATTTACATGATAACCATTGTCACACAGTTAACTAATACTCAGCAAATTGTGTTTCAGACCCTCGAAAAAATATACATTTTCAATCTGAGCTGAGTTTGTCTTACCAATTTTACCTATGCCCTTAATTTGGGCCTTCCTGTTGTCTCTAAATGAGGCAACCCCTGCAGCTCTCTCTTCAAGTGACAGGAACTTACTTTTGTCCCCTATCACGTGTCTTGAACATCAACCGTCCAACACTCACATCCTTTTTGATCTTGTTGCTGCCAGGCACATCTGTTACACCAGAAGATTTAGTTTTAGGTACCCATTTATATTTGGGTCCTTCATGGTTAGATACCCTTCTCTTAGATGCTACTTGTCTCATGTAGCAATCTGAGGTCTTATGGCCAAATTTGCTACAACGAGAACATATTTCCCTCTTTCTTTTTCTTGTTGGGATGAAGAAATCTTTATACCAGATCTCACTTGAAGACTTTTCATAGCCTAATCCAGCTTTATCAAAAATTCCTTTTTGAGACCCAATTAGTTTCTCAAGGTTTTTTGTACCATTTACAAACTTTTCCAGATCATCTATGAGAATTCTATTTTGTTTTTTGAGCTTCTGGTTTTCTTCAAAAAGATTTCTTGATTCCTGCTCATCATGAGCTTGAGTTTTTGCCTTGACAAGTTCAGAAAATCTCATGTGAGACATCATGAGACTGTTGTTCTTATGATTCAAACTTTCATTTTCATTTTCAAGAAATTTGACTTTCTTAAGAGTTGTATCTAATTCTGATTTTAGCAAGGAGCTCTTTGAGACAAGAAGATTTGAATCATATAAGAGATTTTCAAAGGCAGACTTAAGTTCACTAAATGAAAGTTCAGAGTCAAACTCATATACCTCTTCATCAGATGAGTCTCCATTAGCCATGAGACACAGATTGGCTGATTCATCATCTTGACTCTCATCTCCTTCTGTGTCATCCCAAGTGGCCATCATTGCCTTCTTCTTTGGACTTTTCTTTACTTCCTTTTTGAGTTGTGGACACTCAGACTTAATGTGTCCAGGATTTCTACATTCATAGCAGATAAATTGTCCTCTCTTGTCAGACTTGATCTCTCCTCTTCTTGATGGATAGTTTCTTCTTCCACTACCTCTAGCTCTCCACATACGTCTAATCATTCTTGAGATGTAAGCCAATTCATCATCCATCTCACTTTCATCATCTTCTTCATCATCTTCAGTTTTTGTGTCATGAGATGAGTTAAGTGAGATCCGTCGAGATGAGCTTACCCTCTTACCTTTAGAGTGACTGGATGATGCTTTTAAGGCTATTGTCTTTGGACGTCTGATGAGATCTTCTTCCATCAGCTCCTGCTCGTGAACCTTTAATGATCCAATAAGCTCATCTAATCTGAGAGTGCTGAGATCCTTGGCCTCTTGGATTGCTGTGACTTTAGGTCTCCAGGGCTTCGGTAGACTTCTCAGGATTTTCCTTACCATATCTTGATTTGAGTAAGTTCTTCCCAGAGACTTGAGATCATTGGTGATGACAGTGAAACGTCTCACCATGTCCTCTATTCCTTCATCTTCATTCATTTTGAAGAGCTCATACTGTCTGACCAGTATGTTGATCTTGGCTTCCTTGACTTGGTTGGTTCCTTCATGCTCTATCTCAAGTGCATCCCATATTTCCTTAGCTGATACACACCCAGCTACTTTATCATACTCACTACGACTTAGTGCACAAGTGAGCAAGTACTTTGCTCTTGAGTTTAAAACATATCTTGTCTTTTCAGCATCTGTCCATGTCTTTCTGGGCTTGGCTGCTCTTAGCCCAAGTTCATCAGTGATGTAAGGCATATATGGTCCCATCTCAATGATTTCCCATAAGTCAGCATGTTGAGATTCAATAAACAATCTCATCCTATTCTTCCAGTAGTAGTAATCAGTTCCATCAAAGGCAGGAGGGCTGTTGGTGGATGCTCCTTCAGGAATGAACAAGCTTGCACTTGGTCCAGCCATGGATCTTTTCCTCTTCACACGTAGGTGTGCTCAACCCCAGAGAGGTCGAGCTCTGATACCAACTGAAGTTGGCCGGATGTCTCAAGAAGGGGGGTAGAATAGAGACTTTAAAATTTTGTTCCTGAAATTTGCACACTTAAATTTACAAGTTGAGACGTGATCTCAAGTCTAATGACTTGGAATCTCAATTGAGTTAGATGAGATGCAGTTTCAATTAAACTAATTGTTTTATCTAAACTCAAGTATAAGATATTTTAGTCACTCAAATCTGGTTTTGCTTGAAGTAATTTAATTAATAACGTAATCACATATTTGAGATGAGTGAAGATCAATGTAAATTAAAGAGATAGAGAAGAGAGATGAACAGGGATCTTATCCTGGTTCACCCACACCTTGGGCTACGTCCAGTCCTCACAACACGTGAGATTTCCACTATTGACAATCACAGCCAAATACAAGTATTCTTACAGCCTCTTCAGGACGTCTCTCACACCAAGCCTAGGCACTTCTATCTTGGCTGAGCCACAAGTATTCTTACAGCCTCTTCAGGACGCTCACACTCACTCTGAGATTAGGCTTCCTCCTATCTCAGATGAGACTGGTTACAAATGATTGGTAGAATAAGATGGGTCTAGCTTAAAATCATACAAAGTATGGATGGACAGTGAGCTTAGCTAGGGTCACTCTTCTTCTATACAGGTAGAAAGATTAAGACCTAAGAAGAGAAAATAAGCTGAGACTATAATTGTTCTCAAGTTGAGATCAGATCTTTAGTATGATAGACTTGAGATGTGGACTTGAGATGTAAGGATGATCAATAATCAGCATAGTCTCTCACTTCTCTTCACTGTAGACTACAACATTCATTTCAAATGCAACTAGCCGTTTATGGCCGTTATTATAGCCGTTAGAAGCTGTTACAGGTGAGAGGAACTTTTCTGTTGAGAGGAGAGCTTGCTTTTCAGGGTCTGATGTCATTGTGTCAACGTACAATGTTCTTGTCTTGACCCTGTGTTGACTTAATGCCATGTCTTCTCAAGCTGAACTTGAGTCTCAACTTTTGTTCTGACTCTGGCTCTCAACACTTGCATCTGAGCTTGGGTCTCAACTCTTGCATCTGATCTTGAGCTTTCGTCTCAGGCTGATCTGGAGTCTCTTCTTAAGATGACTGTTATTGGATCTGATCTCTTTTATAATTAAGTACGAGTCTCATCTTCCCTTTGTCTTGTTTTTCTGAGTGAATGATAGTCAAACCATTTTCTGAATCTGCTTTTCTTTCATGAGATGACCTCTTGTGCTTGAATCTGCATCTGGTCTTGAGACAACGTCTTAAGATGTTCTTGAATCTCTTCCTTGCTCTTTGTTCTTGCTTCAAGTCTTGTTCCTTGGAATTTCTTATTTCTGACTTTCATGTTTTGTAACCTCAAAGATCTTCTTTGAACTTTATTTTCTTGGTCATTTTCTGCAAAACAAAGTATAGAAACTCTGCCATATTCTTGAGCACACAGTTAGTTGAAATAATAAGATGCATCTCATCTAGTTCAGTACACATCTAAATTTAATGGTTTGGCTCATTAAAAACTTTAGGAGTGAGTTTGTCTTAACAATTGCAAGGAAGATTTTTGACACAAGGATCACCACATAGATCCACCACCAATTTCTCATCCGAGCTAGTCACTTGATCACACCCTCAGTTCTGATACCACTGTTAGGTAGCGAGGGGAGCCTAAAACACTGGGGAGACCTCCAACATTGAGCTAAGGAGCAAACCACACAAGTGGGCTAGACACCACATCCAACCCAAAACCTTAAGATGTTAGGTTTATGGGTCTTGTCACTTATACATTGCTCTTCTTGCTTCTTTCTATCCAATCTAGGACTAACACTTGTATCCCAACAAAACCCTTTTTCAAACCAACTTGATTATGGTTGGTTCGTGTAGTCGAGTTCACACAAAATTGAAAGAGATGAAAATGAAAAAAAGGAAATAAGTGAAAAAAAAAAATATGTAGTCGGGTGGGGTTTCTTGGGTTGGTAAGAAAATTAGATTTTTAGTATTCTTACTATATTAATTAGTTGTGTGTGCGTGCGTGTGTGTATATGTTGTGTGTGTGTGTTTCACTCCCAAACTAATATAGGATCGACCCAAGGATAAGGCAACTCAAGCCCTTACTTTACGCCCCTCATTGCTTGTAACATCTTTTATAAAAATAAAGATAAGCAAATATCATCATTATTAATTGGTTTACAAATTGCTTTTCGATATCAAGGATGAGGGTTATATCCTTGCTGATTGAATTTTATGGATTTTTTTTCGCATTTGATGTTTTAAAAAAAAAGGCTCTAATATGATGATTTTTTTGAGACCTCCCAACATGTTAGGCCAATCCTAAACTAATATGCCCAATGTCTAGAGCTACATAATAGAAGTAAGATAAGCTTATTTAACGTGTTATTTGTGTTATTTTTTGTGGATATTGGATAGTATCCCGCCAATTTGCATAACTTGTCCAGTCTAACTTGCCAGTTTGAAGAAGGGCAAAGTGGGTAGACTAATTTGACTAATATTTTAATGTTTTATTTCATAATTTTAAATCTTTATAACACACAATTCTAAATTTAATTTTCGTTATTCTCTAATTTCTACTTTCTACTTTTATTCACATACGGTGGAAATGAGACAATAATGGTGAAACAAAAAAAAGCAAGGACTAGCTTTCACTCATGTATACCTCTTGTCTCGTAGTAAGACATTTCAGCTACATGAAAGCTGGAATTCTTTCAACAATGTTTGGTAAGGTAGTTTTTTTAGATGAGTATACTAGTTTTTTTTAAAAAAATTACTTGATGTAGTTTTTTAATAAAAGCTCTTTTTTTTATCTACTAGTGGAAAGTTTTATACAACTTTATACCTCACTAACTCACTCACAATTATTTGTAATTTTAATGATGTTTTTATATGTTATTTTACAATTTTCAGCCAATTTTACCAAATACTCTCAATGAAATTAGTTAGCTTTAGCTTTTAGGTAGTTTTACCAAACTCACTCAATTTTATTAAAATTTTTATTTGTTTGATTTTATCCTATTTCTTTATTTATACTTTGGGTTAAATATGATGTTGGTCCCTGAAAATATGGTGAAATTTTGTTTTGGTCCCTCATTTATTATTTCATTGGTTTTGGTACTCCGTTTTTTAAAATCAAATGTTTTTAGTCCTCCTTATTAATTGTAAACTTTGCAATATTTTAAAAACCGAACCGGTAATTGAACCGGTGAAGACACTGGTTCACGGTTCAATGATTGAACCGTGGTTTGTTGAATCTCTAATTATTATTAAATGGTTAATAATATTTAAAGCCTCACAACCCTGAGTTTTAATAAATAACAAATTTGGTTAATATTCTTCTTGAGAAAGAACAGTTTTCTGCTTAAGGTAATCTTTGTGTTTCAGAAGGTATCTGCGACACCCCTAGTTCTACCACTAAGAATATCACATGTATTACACGTGACCAACGAACTTACTGTTTTTAAAACGTTAAAAATGCGGAATTATTTTTTTTTTTGAATAGGATTTAGTTGTCGTCAACCTATTACATCTCTAATTTCATTTTAAGTATTTATTAAATATCCTTCCCTTAATCTGAAACTCGTCTTCCGAAAATATTTGGACGGTTATTTCCTCGCACACATACACAACATACACGCAGCTATAACATCATCATAAGGAAATAGAAACATCATAAAATATAAACATACATACATAACAGTAGTGTACCTCTCGAGTCACCCAAATAGCTACATAAAAATATGAGTTCTAGTAGTAAGCCAAAATCATCAAGACCTCAAACAAAATACAAAAGAAGAGGTCGCTAACTCAGAGCTGCTACTACCTAGACTCAAACCATACTAGTCCTACTCATCATCTCCCGACTCAGCAGTGAGCACCCTACTGCTCCTCCTCCCAGCGTCTCCGATGGTAATCATCCCAAAATCCTCTGAGGGATCGTCGCTAGAAGAATCCTCCTCCAGCTCCTCCTCAGGGCTCTCCTCTGGATCCTCCTCAGGGGCCTCCTCCTCCTCTGAGGTGTCGGCCTTGCGCATCAGGACGCATAGGCTGGGAATCAGATGCCTCAGAAGAAGGTGAGTACCTAGGGGAGTCTAGTCCGACCATATCAGCCATCCGAGATGATCGTGACGACGACGAAGAAGCGGGGCGACGACGTGAAGGACGAAAAGTAGTATAGCGCACCAAGTTAGGTGGCGTTGGGAACTCGAGAGTCACAGGTACAATGAAATCCAACTCTGGTACAAGCGGGAGTTCGGGATGAGTAATGATGACGCGAACTTCCCCAGTAAACTCGCATCTACGAGGGATGTCTGTCACCCTCCATGTTTCCCTCGACATCCACTGCAGTCGCACCTGCATCGATGTCATAGCTGAAGTCTCCGATACCGGCTATCGACGTAACGAGAAGAATATGACAACAAAAGATAGAAAGGAAGGGTGAGAACATCGCATGAACTCACAGCATGTAGGCTACAGTAAACTAGAGTACACACACACAGGATATCCACACAATTTAATCAACAATGAATACAATTTATATTATCATGATGCATATAGACTAATGCATGAGGGCCCGGGGAAACATCACCATCCGCAGAGCACACAGCAACTGCCCGACCATATATGTACAACGTATCAGGAGTTAGAGTTTGTACTAGCAATCAGTACAAGGAGCATTGCTTATTCATTTTCTTTTGGCCAAATTCTTTTATGTGTCCTTCCAGACAATCTCAACTGACCCCGAAACCATGAGAGCGACAGGATATCTAAGCTTGTACCCCTTCGGACTCGACAGTAGGGAGCTAGCCTAAGTCTCATGATGTCCTTTCCGGAACTCGACTATCCTCAGGGCTGGCGTCCCATTCGAGGACCCGCTGGCGTTCTTTGCAAAACCCAGTGCACCCTTCCCAACCAGTTTCACATTGTACCAAAGTGTCACTGCCATATTATGGTCGTAAGGTTTTCAACCTTGAACATTATCGATGCTTTATGATGCATGTCACATAACAATGCTTCTCCGCATACACAGTCCTTACAGGCAAAGCCCATCGAATCATTCCACGTCACCACTTACCCGTGGTACGGCCCGATTCAATGTCTTTCCTTCAAGGAAGCAAATCAATGTTTTCTCAGCATACACAGTCCTTACAGGCAAAGCCCATCGAATCATTCTACGTCACCACTTACCCGTGGTACGGCCCGATTCAATGTCTTTCCTTCAAGGAAGCCAAACCCCATCTTGGGTTGGAACCGCACTCCCTCACTAAGCTTCTCAAGTTTTATGCAGAAAGAGTATGTTGGTTATAAACTTTTAAGGTAGTTTGTATTAATATTTTTCCTTAAATTAACAATCATTTTCACTTAAGTCCTATAGATTACTAAGACTTATGACTGTGTTTTATGAATAGTGTTACCTATCTTAATTCTTCTGGTATGTCTAATTAAGATTAGGTTTAACACTTAATTGTAATTAGTCTTCATTAACTAAACTATAATCAATCCTAATTTCTTCCTTAATCTTGGATTAAGCTTTTTAATTTCATTTGATTAAGGTTAATCATAATTAATAAATTCTTACTCATCATTAAGGCTTAATTACTTAATTAATGCCTTATTAGTAATTAGTGAAAAATTAGTCTTCCTTAAGGTTAATTAATTTTAGCCTTAATTAATTATTCTTTACTTAATTAACTTAAGTGAATTAGATTTATTAACTTAGATAATTAAATTAGCTAAGCCCACTAATTTAAATTTTAAGCTTTAATTTTAATGGTGGATTAGAGTTGAAGTCCAACTCTAAACTATGTCCAATTTCATAAATTATTTTTAGTTGACTTTTAATGAGTCTTTGACTCTCTTTTGAGGATTTTGGGCCTGAACCAAGGGCCCAAAGGTTGAATGACTCTTAGAAGCCCATTTTTACACATGACAAGTCAAAATGTTGACTTTTGTGATGAATTTTATTTGGATTACACTTGAAATCCGAATTTAATTCTTTTGGTATTTTCCAAAATTTATTATTTAATTAAAAATTCTTTTTTTGTAAATTTAGTGTTTTAACCTATTAGACTATTAAGGCCCAAAAACATGTTTTTCAACTTCACTTGACCCTTTTAAGATCAAAATGAATTCTTGATGAGTTTCATCAAGAACAACCTCAAGAACATCAAGAACATCTTGAATGTTCACCAAAACACCAATTTTTCCAACATCCAAACTTTACCAAATTTCAACACCATCATCAACAAGCATTATCAACAACCAATATCATGCTAATTCATCCAAAATCATCCATACACACATTCAAGTTCATAACTTTATTTCTAAGCTCATAAACACCATTTTTCAAGAATCAAACATCCAAAATAAATTCATAAATCCAAACAACCTCATGCATGTTCATAGATCCATCATCAAAACACATTTCCATCATCAATTAAAATTTTAGAAACATGCAGCCCTTTTATTTCAAAATAGCCGAACCATATAGGGAGAAAAAGAGAGAATTTTTTTCAAACAAAAACATGGTTTGCATGTAACCCAAAACATCATCCAAGCATTTTTCAAGCATCAACGACAAATTAGAAACACCATGCAAGGCTATAATGAAATATCCAAACCTTATCTCCCAAGAGATAGGTTCCAACAACCCATTTTTCAAGAGAAAAACAAGATCAAAGACAAGGATCAAGGGCAATCCGTGACTCTAGTAACCAATCCTACTAGAGTTCAAGTTCTCCCCCCCTTTATCTAATGAATTTCCTCAAGAGTAAGGTGCAGCAACAACCCACAAAACAACTCCAAAGATCCCTCCTTTGATCACCAAACTCGAGCTTCCAACGCTTGGAGGCTTGGTGTTTAAAGCTTTGGTTCAAAGATGGAACCTTGGCTTGAAGTGTTTAATGGAGATTGAAAAATTTTGGGAGAGAAATGGTAGAAAGCGCACGGCCAAGGGAAGAAGAGAAAGAGAGAAATGAGAGAAAAAAAACAAAGCTTTGCATGTGTGGAAAAGAAAGAGAAAAGGTGAGTTTTGGAGTTTTAAATGCCATAAAGGCTACTTGTCTTGGAGAAAAAGAAAGAAAAGACAAGTGGCTTCCATGCATGGCTCTCCACATGTATGGCTTGCAAGAGAAGTCAAGGGAGGGTTTGTGCCATTTTTCTGGCCCGGATCAAGAATATTCGGGTCCGGTTCAAGAGACAGCAGGGGGCAAAAAGGTCATTTTTCACAGAAAAATTCCAAAATCCCCAAAAATTCTAGAAAAATAGGAAATTCATTCCTAAACCCAAAAATATAAATTTTGATGATTAAAAATAATTTTAATCACTCAAAATTCAATAAAACACACAATACGGCAAAACGGTAAAAACGCGGGTGTTACAGTATCTAATACAGCAACCCTCCAAAAATATACAACCCTCTGATGAGGAGCAACCTGCTGATGAAGAGGAACCTGCTGATAGATCAAGACCTACTGAAGTCAGAGAACCTCCTGAAGCTGAGAGTCATCGTACTGAAGCTTGTACCCTTTTTGGGAAAGTGCTTCTCTGTTAATTCCCTTTGGAGACTCAAAGTCTTCCGTAGACTTTCTCAACTGTTTGTGCTTCTTCCAGAAAGTCAGATCAGTTACTTTTTGGCACACTTTAAATTTTCATTAACCAAGGAAGCAAAGTCTGTTGTGAAGTACATTGTGCTCAGAAAAAGTGGAGTCTGTGCTGCTAACACCTACTACCTGTTGCACCTGCTACTGCAAGCTACCAAAGCTATGTGTCTCAACGGGAGCATTTGCATTAAATGCTATCTCTCAACGGGAATTACATCAAAGCTAAATAGATCTCTTTCCCAATCCTATAAATACAAGTCTCATGCAAAAAAGAAGATAGAGGTTGAACGAAACATACTTGCTGAAACGCTGCTAAAAAATACTCTGTTATTCTTTCATTTGTTCCATTTGTACAACACTTTCTTATCCTGAGTTCTACTCAGTTATTTGTACATCTTACAAGGTTTAACCTTTGAACTTCTATAGTTTAAAAGCTTAAACAATCTTTCTTTTTATACATTGGTTGTGTGGTGAGCCTAAAGAGGCTTGGTGTTTAAACAATACTTGGGTTTGAGCCTGGAGAGGCTTGTCTGTAAAACAATACTTGGGTTTAGAGCCTGGAGAGGCTAAGTGTGCAAATAATACTTGTATCTGATCAGATAGTGAAAATTCAGTGGTGTGTTTGCCCTGGGACTGGACGTAGCTCACTGTGTTAGTGGGTGAACCAGGATAAATTTCTTGGCTAAGTTTTCTCAACCCTTATCTCTTTATTTTCAGTTTTAACTAACCAAGGAGGGTTCTAAAAAGTAGTATTATAATTTGCGCAGCAATAACTTTGTTTTTCACGTAAAACTATTTCAAAACAATTTTATTGAACTTGCTGAAGCATTTCAGCAAGTCACTGAAAAACCCAATTTCAGCAAGTTGCACAAATCTTTTGATAATCACTTTGCTTGGGAAAAGGTTTTCATAAAATCTGTAAAGAATTATAAAACACTATTCAACCTCCCTTCTAGTGTTTCCTGTGGTTCTAACAGTTTGTATCAGAGCTCAACCTCGGGTTGAGCATCTAACAAGTGCTAAGGAAGAAGATCCAGATGGAAACCTCTACAAGCAACTCTCACTACATTGTTGAAGGTGCCTCAGTCTCCATGCCCCCAGCTTTCAATGGTTTTGATTATCATTATTGGAGAGATCGTATGAAGCTTTTTATAGAAAGCAGCAACATAGATCTATGGGACGTGGTCACTGATGGTGATTATGTTCCTACCAACAATGGTGTGCCCATTCCCAGGTCAGAATGGACTGGTGATCAGAAGGCTCGTGTACAACTTAATGTCGAAGCAAAACTCTATTTGGTGTGCTCTATGAGCAAATCAGAAATGAGAAGGTGCATGGCTGCTCTTCTGCCAAAGAAATTCGGGACATAATGGCTGCAGCCCATGAGGGAACTGACAATATAAAGCAATCCAAAATCAGCATGTTGGTACATCAGTATGAGATGTTCAAAATGCATGAATCTGAATCTATTAATCAGATGTTTGGAAGATTTCAAACCATCACCAATGGACAAAAATTTTTAGGAAAGATCTATGATTCAGGTGACAACAATCGCAAAATCCTTATAAGTCTACCAAAGATTTGGAGACCCAAAGTGACTGCCATTCAAGAGGCAAAAGACCTCAACTCTTTAAGAATGGAGGAACTTCTGGGATCTCTCAAAGCCCATGAGTTGGAGCTTGGAGAAGATGCCCCCAAAAAGAAGTCACTGGCCCTGAATGCCAAGTCCAAACTGCCAAGGTCTGGTGCACAGAAGGCCTTTAAAGCTAAGGAGTCCTCAGAAGGTTCTGAAGACTCAGAAGAGAACTCTAATGATGAAGATGACCTTGCCCTTCTGAGTAGAAAAATCAAGAGGATGCTTCAGAGGAAAGGGAAGTTCAGAAAAGGCTTATCCTCTGAAACTAAAGTAAGTTAGTTAGGTAAAGATTCATTTGCTACTGACAAAATAATTTGCTATGAATTCAAGCAGCCAGGGCACATGAAGGCAGATTGCCCTAAACTAAAGAAACCTTCTTACAAGAAGAAGAAGTTCTTCAAGAAGAAAAGGGGTCTGATGGCAACTTGGGAAGACTTAGATGATTCAACTTCAGAAGAGGAAGATGAATCTGCTAAAGAGCCTAACCTATGCTTGATGGCAAGTCTCCCTTCATCAGACAGCTCTGAATCTGAGGTAATTCCTCAAACTCTTCAAGACATGTATGATGACTTGCTAGAAAGTTCTAAAGAGCTTTTCCAAGAGTACAAAGATTTGTCTAGAGCATACACTGAAGTTGCAAACAAAAGTGAAGCTCTAGAAACTAAAAATCTTTTGCTCAAGGAAAAACTCTTAAAGAATTCTAGGACTAGTAGTTTAGAAAGCTTGATTAAAGAAAATGATTTTTTAAAGAAACAAGTTGCTGAACTTACTAGAGACCTAGCTAACTTTGTTAATGGAACCAAGAACCTCAACAGAATGTTGGGTGCTCAAAGGAACTCCAAAAACAAAGAAGGTTTAGGCTACTCAGACAGTGAATCATCACATGATTCAAATTCTAAACCTGCTGAAAAAGCTAAGAAAGGTAACGGATGCTCTCACTATGGAAAGCCTGGACACAATGTGTCTCAGTGCAAACACAAGAGAAAGAGCAGACCTGCTACTAACAAAATAGGACCCAAATGTGTTTAATAGGAAAGAGGAGACACCACAAATGGTACTTAGACAGTGGGTGCTCGCGACACATGACAGGAGAAAGGTCTTTGTTCCAAAACCTTAGACCTAAGGATGGAGGGGTGGTGACCTTTGGAGGAAATCAAAAAGGAAGAATCATTGGTATTGGTTCAGTAGGTATCTCCCCTCTCTCTGTTATTCAGAATATTCTCCTTGTGGAAGGTCTTGAACACAACCTGCTGAGCATAAGTCAATTATGTGACAGTGGATATGTTGTGTCTTTCACTAAGGAAGGTTGTGTAGTCAAAGATGCTTCTGACCAAGTCATTTTTACTGCCAAGAGACATAGTAATGTGTATAAAATTGATCTTGAGGAACTTGCATATCAAAATGTAACTTGTCTTATTTCTATTAAAGATGAAAAACAAATTTGGCATCAGAAACTTGGGCATGCCAGCTTGAGATTAATCTCAAAGCTTACAAAACATAATCTTGTAAAAGGTTTACCCAAGCTTTCTTTCAAATGTGACATTTTATGTGAAAATTGTCTAAAGGGGAAACAAACCAGAAATTCTTTTAAAAGTATAAATGTTATTTCCAATTCAAGACCTTTAGAACTTCTTCATATTGATTTGTTTGGTCCTACAAGAACAAAAAGCTTGGCTGGTAAAAAATATGGTTTGGTCATTGTTGATGACTATTCTAGATTCACATGGGTAATATTCCTCAAAAGAAAGGATGAGACTTTTGAGAACTTTGCCAAATTCTATAAAAGGGTGCAAAATGAGAAAGGATTTTGCATATCTGCCATTAGAAGTGATCATGGAGGTGAGTTTGAAAACTCAAGCTTCAGTATGTTCTGTGATGAGAATGGGATCTCTCACAATTTCTCAGTGGCTAGAACACCTCAACAAAATGGGGTTGTTGAGAGAAAGAACAGAAGCTTGCAGGAGATAGGTAGAACCACGCTTATTTCAAGCAAACTTCCAAGGTCATTCTGGGCAGAGGCTGTTCACATAACTTGCTATATCCTAAATAGAATTTTGGTAAGGCCTATCCTCAAAAAAATTCCCTATGAATTGTGGAGAGGAAGAAAACCCAATATTTCTTATTTTCACATTTTTGGCTGTGAGTATTTCATACTCAACACCAAAGATGATCTGGGAAAGTTTGATTCTAAATCTGATAAAGGATTCTTCATTGGTTATTCAGAAACCTCTAAGCCATATAGAGTTTACAACTCTAGAACCCTGACTGTTGAAGAAACCATTCATGTTAGATTTAATGATGCAAAAGAGACTGATAGGGAACTATCAGATCTTGAAGAGGATTTTGCAGGAATGGAGCTGAACCCCACTTCAGAGACTTCAAAGGCTAAGGATGAAGAACCTGCTGAAGGACCATTTGAAGTACCTGCTGAAAAGTCTCCTTATCAACCTGCTGAAACTGATTCTCTTCAGAGAATTGATGTTGAGTCTCAGAATGAGCAAGTATTCCCTTGTAGGTATGAGTGGAGATACAAAACTCATCATCCTCGAGAGCAAATCATTGGTGATACTTCAGAAGGGGTAAGAACAAGATCAAGACTTAGAGAAGTCAATAATCTTGCATTCCTCTCTGAAATTGAGCCAAAGAATGTTGAGGAAGCTCTGCATGATGAAGGGTGGATCCTAGCCATGCAAGAAGAGCTTAATCAATTAGCCAGGAGTGATGTCTGGACTCTGGTTCCTAAACCCCATGGGAAAACTATAATAGGAACCAAATGGGTGTTTAGAAACAAACTCTCTAAAGATGGTCAAGTTGTCAGAAACAAAGCCAGACTTGTTGCACAAGGCTACAATCAACAACAACTTTGGGTAAAATATCAATAAGAAGACTTTAACATTTTTGTTAAATCTGTTCCAGCCTTCTGTGATAACACTAGTGCAATCAACCTTTCTAAAAATCCAATTCAGCATTCAAGAGCAAAACATATTGAAATAAAGCATCATTTTATAAGAGACTATGTTCAAAAAGGAGTTATTGATATACAATTCATTGATACAGAGCATTAATGGACTGATATATTCACTAAACCACTTGCTGAAGATAGATTCAAATTTATCAGGGAAAATTTGAACATTCTCACACTTTCTAAAAATTAATTTTACTGATTTTGTTTACACTGAAAGTGTTGATATGCACAAGTGGTATCCTGAATCTATTTCTTTCTTATTTTCACTTCTTCAGTAAAGCTCTGTTTACCCTTTTGATTGATGACAAAAGGGGGAGTATTAAGAAACTAACAAAATCTGAAGCTAAGTGTTTCAGAAGGATTCATTGATTCAGGGGGAGCAAGACTTAAGCAAGTTGTAGCAAGAAACTTTGTTCCAGTATCTGATATAGGGGGAGAAATACTCTAATTTTTTTTATTATTTCCCTTCAGATATTTGATAAAGTTCTTAAACAAATTTGTCATCATTAAAAAGGGGGAGAATGTTGAGTCTCAAATTATTATTAAATGGTTAATAATATTTAAAGCCTCATATCCCTGAGTTTTAATAAATAACAAATTTGGTTAGTATTCTTCTTGAGAAAGAACAGTTTTCTGCTTAAGGTAATCTATGTGTTTCAGAAGGTATCTAATACAACAACCCTCCGAAAATATACAACCCTCTGATGAGGAGCAACCTGCTGATGAAGAGGAACCTGCTGATAGATCAAGACCTACTGAAGTCAGAGAACCTCCTGAAGCTGAGAGTCATCGTACTGAAGCTTGTGCCCTTTTTGGGAAAGTGCTTCTATGTTAATTCCCTTTGGAGACTCAAATTCTTTCGTAGACTTTCTCAATTGTTTGTGCTTCTTCCAGAAAGTCAGATCAGTTACTTTTTGGCACATTTCAAATTTTCATTCACCAAGGAAGCAAAGTCTGCTATGAAGTACATTGTGCTCAGAAAAAGTGGAGTCTGCGCTGCTGACACCTACTACCATTTGTACCTGCTGCTACAAGCTACCAAAGTTATGTGTCTCAACGGGAGAATTTGCATTAAATGCTATCTCTAAACGGGAATTACATCAAAGCTAAATGGATCTCTTTCCCAATCCTATAAATACAAGTCTCATGCAGAAAAGAAGATAGAGGTTGAACGAACATACTTGCTGAAACGCTGCTAAAAAATACTCTCTGTTATTCTTTCATTTGTTCCATTTGTACAACACTTTCTTATCCTGAGATCTACTCAGTTATTTGTACATCTTACAAGTTTAGGCTTTGAACTTCTATAGTTTAAAAGCTTAAGCAATCTTTCTTTTTATACACTGGTTGTGTGGTGAGCCTGAAGAGGCTTGGTGTTTAAACAATACTTGGGTTTGAGCCTGGAGAGGTTTGTCTGTAAAATAATACTTGGGTTTAGAGCCTGGAGAGGCTAGGTATGCAAATAATACTTGTATTTGATCAGATGGTGAAAATTCAGTGGTGTGTTTGCCCTGGGACTGGACGTAGCTCACTGTGTTAGTGGGTGAACCAGGATAAATTTCTTGGCTAAGTTTTCTCAACCCTTATCTCTTTATTTTCAGTTTTAACTAACCAAGGAGGGTTCTAAAAAGTAGTATTATAATTTGCGCAACAAAATAAATTTATTTTTCACGTAAAACTATTTCAAAACAATTTTATTGAACCTACTGAAGCATTTCAACAAGTCACCGAAAAACCCAATTTCAGCAAGTTGCACAAATCTTTTGATAATCACTTTGCTTGTGAAAAGGTTTTCATAAAATCTAAATTTTGTGAAAAGGTTTTCACATAAAATCTAGGTTTTCATAAAATCACACGATTCAACCCCCTTTCTAGTGTTTCCTGTGTTTCTAACATGGTTGAACTTGATCGAACCGGTATTAATTAAATATATATTTTAAATATTATATAATATTTTAATAAATAAAATAACACAAAATTATAAGAAATTAAGATATATAAAGTTATAAATTTCTTTAAATAACCTTATTATACGGTTTATAAAACAAAAAAATAAAAATAGTTGGTAAAATAATAAATATCTATGTGTAATTTTCAAACATATGTTTTTATTTATCTTAAAAGTATTTTAAATTAAATAAAAAATAAAAAATTGATTTTTTTTTTAAAAAAGGACCGGTTCAACCAGTTTTTTACCGGATTTGACTGGGTTTTTTACCGGTTTACCAGATTTCTGACCGGTTTTCTGCAGCACTAATTCTCTGGTTTGTTTAGACCGGACACCGGGCCGGTTCACCGGTTTACCGGTCGGACCGACCGGTTCTGTCCGATTTTCAGAATAGAGGTACTCTGTTAAGTCACTTTCACAGCTCCACTACGACTTTTTTTGGGTAAAAATTCATAGGAAATGTTCTGTGATTTTTTTTTCTAGAAAATTCATGTGTAGTAAATTTCCAAAAATAACTCCAAACTTTTTACATAAAAATTCTGCTATAAATTTTCTTTGCTTTGTTGTACAAAAATCTATAGTTTTTCATAAATTTTAGAATTTGAACAAAATTTCCTTTGAACTTTTAAATCTACAGGAAAATTTGAAGGGAAATCCATAGAAAAATCTACAAGAAATATTGTTACGTCATCACTTAGCCGAATATAACTAAGGACGAGGACTAAAATCGTGTGATTTTAAAAAATAAAGGACCAAAATCAATGAGAAAAATAAATGAGAGACCAAAACCAAATTTCGCTATATTTTGAGGGACAAAAATATATTTAACCTAAAATTAAAACATAAAACTGACTACCGAAACAGGCCCTTCATTTTTTTCTCTTTTAGTCATGTGTTTGAAAACAAAATCACTTTTACTGTGTATTTGATAGCATGTTTGATTTTCACTGAATTCACGTTTCAAATGTGGATATAAGTCAACACTACTCTTAGAGTGTGTTTGGTAAAACTAGCTGAAAAGCTAGCTGAAAGCTGAAAAACTATTGAATGTGTTTGGTAAAACTAGTTGAAAATGGTAAAATGACATTTAAGGACATTAATTATTAAATAATGATAAGTGGGAGTGGTTGAGGGTTAAACTTGTAATTAATTTTCAGCTAGTAGCTGAAAATTGAAACTTTTTTAAAAAAGCTACCCCAAGTAGCTTTTTAAGAAAAGCTTGTAGCTACCAAAAAAGTTACCTTCCCAAACACTGCTGAAATGGTTTTAGCTACTATTTTCAACTTTCAGCTAGCTGAAATGACAAATCAAACACATTCTTAGTAGCATTTCCCATTTCCACATTTCAAATGTGATTTTGATAACAACCAAATACACAAAGCATTTGCAAACTTAAATTTGAATGCACGTGATTTTACAAAATTAATTTTACTTAAAAATGAGTTTGAAATGACTTGACATTTTTTAAAACATTTTCTCTTAAAAATAAGTTTGTAGTAAAATTTAATGTAAATTTTTTAACTCAACACAAAAGCTAAAATTTATCTCATCCACTCAAGCATAAGTTAGAGGCAAAATCAATTTTGATTAAAAGCAACCGAGTATTAAAAAATTGAAATCACATTTGACTAAGTGACAAGTGAACGGGAGTTTGAAACACTACTAATCCAAACATGATATTAATTTTTTTAGAAAATTACATTGGACAATAGTGACTGACGGAGTAAGAAGTAACATATTATATTGGATTTTTCTTTTTCTCATGGACTAAATTGTACCTTGAGGATGTAAAGGACGAATTTATTGGTTTAGTCATTGTTTTTTCTTATTTAAATGGTTGTTTGTGTCTAGAATCTTATGGTATGTTGACATTTGACTAAGTGACAAGTGAACGGGAGTTTGAAACACTATTGAACCAAACATGATATTAATTTTTTAGAAAATCACGTTTGAGAGTCCCAAATTGGGTTAGAACTTAGAAACTCCGAAATGTCAACATACCATAAGATTCTAGACACAAACAACCATTTAAATAAGAAAAAACAATGACTAAACCAGTAAATTCGTCCTTGACGTCCTCAAGGTACAATTTAGTACATGAGAAAAAGAAAAATCCAATATAATCTGTTACTTCTTACTCTATCAGTCACTATTGTCCAACTGTGTGTTTCCTGTTAACTTTTTGATGACGTACCACATTTAATGACATTGTATCGCACTATTTACCACCGGAGCACAAAAATGATGTCATTAGAGTTCAAACCTTCCAACAAAGAAAGGGAAGAAGAGAGAAGGGAGGACATAAAAATACATGATTGTTGGAATTGAGATCTTTCGAGCTATAAATTTGAAAAAATGACATCGTTTACAAACAGTGTGACACGTCATAAAAAAATTGTTTGAAAACACAGTTGAACCATAGTGACCGACAAAACAAGAAGTCAAGAGTTATATTGGGTTTTTTTGTTTCTTAAGGAATAAACTGCATGACCCTAAAAACGTCATTGACGAATTTGCTAGTTTAGTAAAAAAAAACCAAATTATTCGGTTAGTCACCCTCGAAAAGAATATCGTCTGTAACAAACTAAAAATTTCTATCAAATTTATTTTGAAACAACACGTTTAGCCTCACGAGGACTCTGGGTAAATGCTACATTGCTACAAGACGAACAAGATAAGATGCTTGACCAAAAAAAAAAAAAAGATAAGATGCATAGATCCAATACCAACTAATATCCACATAAGCTGGAAAACTTTACAGTTTACACTATAAATCAGTGAACTCCGGAATTAACCCTATGCTGTTGGATTCCATTCCATGATCTATGGACAAGTACAACCGACGATTTCTCTCATAATACACGGGAAATATTACAGCGAAAATGTGTGGGGGGAAAATTCAGTTAAGGTAGTAAATGATGGATGGTAAGCAAAGAATTTGCCATTCTACCCCAAACAGTAAAGAAGCAAACAGACCGATCTGCTTCTAACCTACCGAACGACTTGGCTGTACTGATGACTAACTATTATGAAGGTCTACTAGTTGCGGCAAATTTCTTTACAAAATATACAAACATGCTTAAATAAGGCAAGATGATATGATAAAACCTGCCGATCAATGCTCTTGCTTAACTCTTGCCTTTAATATTCCAGGGAGGGGAGGTGATGTGGGAGGCCGAACTGACATGTTTGAACCTGAAGGAGGAACCTGCGGTTGATACAATCCTGACATGCTAGAACCTTCCCCTCCATCAGTAGGATTGTGTGTCATATTATCACTCTGTGGTCTCTCACAAAATTTCATTGCCTTGAGAACATAATTGTCATCATGCAGCTCAAAGGGAGTACTGCAGAGAGAGAAGAGAAATTAAACATAAATAGGAGGTGGCACATACATTTCCCAACAAGAGGAAAAAACAAAAGCTTTGCACCTCAGGCACCACAACCGCCTTACAAACTTTCCTACTAAAAAATTCTTTTAGTGGCCTTCATATTTGACCACAATAGGATACATTAGTTTGACTTTCTAGACTTTATGACATTACTAAATTAGGTAGTTTTCACATTAAGACAACATACAGACATAAAAGTTAACTATGTCATCACTCTCAGAAAGAATGCCAAGTAAGGCACTTGAAGCTTTACCTATTGAAATCAAAATGAACAAGCTGCATATCTTCTGATATTTCCACTTCAACAGTTGCATGAGGACGTGTCTACAGTTTTAAAAAGTAGAAATGGGATTAATTAAATAGCATTAGCAATACCATTAAGAGCCACATCACAGAAGGGTGAGTAGATTCTCATTAAAATTAACAAGTTAGCAACTTTCTAAGACCTGTGACCAAGAATTCTCCATAGAAACCCATAACATAATCTTAAAGCATATATAACACCAAAAGGCAACCTAAGCAAGGTGAACTTAATAGTACGAGCTGATAAATCCTTCTAGCATATAGCATGTATATCAGTTACGTTCAGTCGACAAATTCAAACAAATGTCCACAAAAAAGGTGAAAGATATTTCTAGTGAATTCATTAAGCAGGTAGAGTGATATCTCATCCCATAACAACATATTTTATGGTTTGAAATTCATGCCAACTGATTAAGTACTTGCTGAGCAGGGAGTTGATACCAACAAAACAAAAAAATTATCATGCAAATTGAAGATCCAAGGCAATACTGCACAACATTTTGTACTGCACAAAATAACCAAAACAAGGAGATAATGGTGATGATGCTGTACCTGTACCAGAATAAAAGGTAACGATACACCTCCGCTGGGAGGATTTCCTGAGCTATATAATTGCTCATTTCGTTGAATAAGGTTTTGAAGACCTACGAACTTGATGTAATGATGCGAGTAGTTAGCAAACAGAAATTAAACATTGCAAAACAGAAGTAATATGCTAGGCTTTTCTTATAAACGAGTGCACATTTCAAATGGAGTGAACCAGGTCCAGGATTTCAGTCCCATATTAAATATATTAGCTGGACTTACTTGCTCCTCAAGCTCCTGCAGATAGGCTGCTTTCTTTTCAATTCTATTCCTGAGTCCAAGACGCTCTGTCTGTTGAATCAAATACATTTAAGGAGTTACAATGGTCCTTCATTGTATTTTTGGATTAGCACAGAACATCATTGCAGCGAAAGTATAAGCTACTTGGTGGAAAAAAATTACAACTTAAGACGGTGGACAAACCTTTAGTTCTTCAATATCATTCAGACTAGTACGAGGAAGACCTTTCCATTGTATTTCCTTTTTATCCTTAGAAATAATATCCATTGCCATGAGAACGTTCAGAGCATCATAGACCCGTCGACGGATGTTTTTCTCATCATATTGTTGCTGACATGACAAATGTTCATGCCCCAAAGAATAAGTCCACAATACTTATCTTACACCTTCAATCTGGGAATAGCAAATAATATTGATATTGTTTATGTAAAGGAGAGAAAACCTGATCAGGGGACAAAACACTATTGCTTGGATCAGCAAATTCAGCCACAAGTTCATCTGCCACCTATAATAAAAAATAATCACATTAAATTCATGAAATAAATTAGGAAATAAGTAATAACTAGTACAATATGGATGAATGATAAAAGACATCATGAACTGGGCAGGTAGGATTCAAGTCCACAACTTCCTAAGGCCAATAATTACCCTGATCTATTTATCCAAAAAAAATAATGCATGTTTGTTGAAAAAAATATTTAAGAAACTAATTGAAGGACACGGATTCTACTCTATGATATACAATAACTGAGCATATACTTTACCATAAAACTAAAGCAAGAGATTAATTTAAACATAGAAAAAGCTGACTTAAAGTAGCCACCTAACCTCATTGTAAGTTGTTCTTCCCTTGCTTTCTACCTTCTCACACACTGGAGACAACCAAGAATAAATAGAGTTAAAACCAGGCAGAAAATTATCAACATGACCTCCAAAAAATAATGTCTATCTAAGAAGCACAAGAATCTAAACACCAATGTCGCAAATTTCATAATTAGTGTCTCAATACTCCATGCACTAATGGCTACTTAGATAAGATCAATGAATTTCATCTTAAAGAACAAATTGGTGAAACAGGATAGATAAAAAACCTTTCATACTAAATTGGCGGAGCCCTCTTCCACTCTTATCACCTCCAACAGCCCGTTGGCCTCTCTTTTTCTTCTTGCTACTGTGTAGAAGAAACTGATAGTGGGTGAGGATCAATTTAAAAATAATAATAATAATAAAATCAAAGACAGAATTTAGTGGAGCTGTAAAACCACAAGCATAAAATTGACACTTGCAAGCAATACTTAACCAATTTCACACCCAATATGCCATTCCAAAACCTTTTTTTGTGTCTCTTCTTTTTTCAAAGCTTGATAAAACTAATTCTTTAGTAGAAGTGTAGAACACATAAGAAGAACAAGCACACAAAAAATTACCAACATTTTCTCCCAAGCTAGGCTAAAGTCTGAACATAAAGTCCACAGATCAAATAGCATTGTGCATCATATGAACAATACAATACAATACAATAGACAATAATGCATTTACTTTACAAGTAGGTGAATAGATTAGAGAGGACTCACGCAACTGCTCCCTGTGATCCAGCATCATCATCAGCATGTATGTCAAGATGGTTCAATTTGAGAAAAGTGTTATCACCAGCTGCTGTTGTCGTCGTCTGCTCACTCCGGCTAGATGGCAATCCAGCACTTCTGCTCGTCGACGCTGATTGTCCCGAAATCGTGGTTCCGCAACCCAACAGTTCCTCCTCCTCTTCGTCTCCACACGATTGCCGCGGTCGCGTTCCCATCCCTCACCAATTGGCTTCGGCAACAAACCCTAAACGACAAAAAGAGATTCCATTCCAATTCAAAAGCAGTTTCGATTTGGAGCTAACGCGAGGGGAGAAATGTCGCCTAGGGCACGCACGCAAAATGAAGAAGAAATGCGAAAACGAAATTGAAGGAAGGAAAGCTACTAACCGATCGGCGGCGGCAGTTACCGGTGAGGGAAAGGGCAGATCTGGTTTGTTGAGTAGCAACACTGAATACGAATACGGTTTCGCTCCAAAATTGATTTTCGCTGCTTTCCTATCGTATCCTATGTAACTGTATGTAATGTTACTATGTAAGTGCCCCCTACAAAAGTACTTGTCAAATAAGTGCGTTTTGCATCTGCGTTTATGCAAATTTTTTTTACATTAAATAACTAAATAACCACTTTTGTAACATAACATTGAATAACCTCTGCTATTTTCAAAAGCCGTGTTTTCACTCTAAAACATAGGAAATCGAAATTTTAGGATGGACATGATATTTTGCATTTATGGTAAATTTTTACTATATAATAGTATAAATTTAATATTAAAAAATTTAATAATATATTTTATTAATTTAAAATTATTTTTTATAGTAATAAAGTTAGAGTCTATGATAAATCCAAAATTAAAAGGATCTATCCTAAAATTACCTAAAAACATTAGCAGAATATAATACTTTAGCTCAAGTTGGATGGACAAAAAAAAAAACTCATTTAAACATGTAATAACAATAAGGGTAAAATATGTTTTTGGTCCTTGCAAAATTAGCGACTTTTGTTTTTCGTCCCTCCAAATTTTTTTTTTAAATGGTCCTCCCAATTTTTTTTTAAATGGTCCTCCCAATTTTTTTTTTCCAATTCGTCCCTCCCCTTTTTTTGGCTGTTTCTGGAGCTGAGATGTCACGTTCTCTCTCATAAGACCCAATCCTACCTGGCCTTTTGACCCTGACCTGTACAAAACACTTTAATTACCCATAAAATAATTACTGTTAGGAGCCAATTAAGTGAATTAATTAAGCAATTAAGAATTGCTAATGACTCCCGGTAAAAATTTGGGAATTTCCCGGTTTCTATATACGAAGAAACCTAACCCTACTTAACCCTAAAATTTCACACATTCTCTCCGTCACATTTCACCCAGCAAAGAAAGGAATCTTTGTGTAGTCACGAGGAGTAGACAAAGTGAAACGCGTGATTTGTGAAGGCTTTCTACCATATCGGTGAAAAAGAGTGTGTGGGGTCTCGTAGCTTGTAAGGAGCGTGGAGGTATTTCCTTTTCACTGTTTCCATATTCTCTTTTGTTTCCATATGGGAAAAGTAGAGGGGACCATGGAGATATTCAATGATGGTTGATTGCATTTGTTTATTTGCTTGAACCCCCACCCCGTATTATATCTAGTGGTATTCATGCATTGAATGTGTAACTTAGTTATTTTAATGGTAGGTTTGATAGTTTGGCACTGCTTTAAATGCAAATAAACTAAACAAATGCATTGTTTAAACTGTAGGATGTCTTTCTCTGTCTGTTTCCACGTGAAGGGGGCTTTTGTGTCTCACCCGAGGACTCACTATAAAGGGGGTGAGGTACATGTTATGCACAGGTTAGATGAGGACAAGTGGTCCTTTTTTGAAGCAACATGGATCTTAAAAGAGGACATTGGAGTGGCAGGGAAGGTAAGACTTTGGTGGAAAGAGAAAGAAACATGTTTTGATGAGGGTCTGAAGAAGATAATTGATGACAAAACTGCTTCAGAACTGGCAACCTATGCCATTAGTCATAAGTGTGTTGCTGACATTTATGTTGAGAGTGATTTTGGTGAGAAGGATGATAATGCAGGAAAGAGAAATGTTAGTGGGAGTGGTTATGTAGGGAGGAATGGTGATGGTAGGGGAAAACAAAAGGTGAGTCGAAGTGGTGATGATGGGGGGAAGAAAGTTGTGAGTGGGAATTGTGATGGTAAGGGAAAGAAAAAGGTGAGTGGAAGTGGTGATGATGGGGGGAAGAAAGCTGTCAGTGGGAATGGTGATGGTAAGGGTAATAAAAAGGTGAGTGGAAGTGGTGATGATGGGGGGAAGAAAGTTGTGAGTGGGAATGGTGATGATGGGGGGAAGAAAGCTGTGAGTGGGAAAGCTGTGACGGAGAGAACAAGTGAAATTTTAGGGTTAAGTAGGGTTAGGTTTCTTTGTATATAGAAACCGGGAAATTCCCAAATTTTTACCGGGAATCATTAGCGATTCTTAATTGCTTAATTAATTCACTTAATTGGTTCCTAACAGTAATTATTTTATGGGTAATTAAAGTGTTTTGTACAGGTCAGGGTCGAAAGGCCAGGTAGGATTGGGTCTTATGAGAGAGAACGTGATAGCTCAGCTCCAGAAACAGCCAAAAAAAAGGGAGGGACGAATTGGAAAAAAAATTTGGGAGGACCATTAAAAAAATATTTTGGAGGGACGAAAAACAAAAGTCGCTAATTTTGCAAGGACCAAAAACATATTTTACCCTAACAATAATAATAATTTCACAAACACTTAAAATAGGTGGAGACTATCATGAAACACTTTACAGGTGGTTTTTATTTTTGATAAATACTTTACAGGTGGTTTATCTATAAGGCAATGAAATATAACATTAAATTTAGGGTTAAATATGTTTCTAGCCCCTGAAATATAGTCGAGATTTGGTTTTAGTCCATGTAATTTAAAATTTATGGTTTTGGTCCCTCAAAAATTGAAAATACATCAATTTAGTCCTTATCGATAAAAATTTGTAGCCAATCCGTAGCAAAAGTTGTAGCAAAACTAGACAATAAGGACTAAATTAGTGTATTTTCAATTTTTGAGGGACCAAAACCACCGGTTTTAAACTACAGGGACTAAAACCAAATCTCGATTATATATCAGGAACTAAAAATATATTTAACCCTTAAATTTAATAATAAAATAATTAATAATGAGGATTGAATACCGAATACCTTTTGAAGAAAAAAACACTTAAAATTTTATAAAAGAATCCTCTTACATATCTGATTATATGGAGAAAATTGTCCATTCGTGTATGATTCCTGACCAAGTATCAATAGAAACCTAAGGTGAGATCTATGTTCTTGGTTTTGGTCTAAGGTATTGCAAGACATTGCAAAGTCTATGAAGTGAGAGCATCCTCTCTCCACCTTAGCTGAATGTACCTTGACTGTTAGAATCACAAGAAACACTAGAAGGGAGGGTTGAATAGTGTTTTAAGCTTTTTGATTGTTTTTGGAAATCTTTAATTTAAATCATGAAGATGAGCAACGTTCAAAACAAGTCTTAAGATCAGAGATAGTTAAAACGTGCGGAAGATAAGAAAAACAGAGTTTCTTCTAAAGCTTAAGATTGTTTTAAACAGAGGCTTCTCAAAGTATCTTCTGAAGATTATTACAAAGAGTATTTTCAGAACGGTTTCTGAAATACTTCAGACGACTAGAGGTTGTCTGAAGTCTGTTCCCGATTTCTGAACTGATCTTTTTCCAGACTCACTTCAGAGAATTTATTTCAGAAGTTCTTCAAGGAACATTATTTGTATTGCTTCAAATGATATAAGAGACATCTCATGTTTTGTTCATATGAAAGATCATTTTATTGAAATAGGTGTGTTAAGTTTATTATGAAAAATACTTTTCAATCCTCAACATAAATATGAAAACTGGAAATAAAGAGATTAATGGAAAGAGAACTTAGGCACAGAATTTATCCTGGTTCACCCACAAACCCGTGAGCTACATCCAGTCCCAGAGGCAAACCACCACTGGATTTTCCACTATATGAATATTCAGCTTACAAGCTCAAATATGAGTACAGTCTCTCCAGACACAACGAGTACAGTCTCTCCAGACATCACAAGTACAGTCTCTCCAGACATCACGAGTACAGTCTCTCCAGACATCACGAGTACAGTCTCTCCAGACATCACGAGTACAGTCTCTCCAGACATCTCGAGTACAGTCTCTCCAGACATCACCAAGTATTCTTTCTTCCACCAAGCCTCTCCAGGCTCTCAGACACATAAAGTGTTGAGTAGTTTCACTACTCAATCCAAGTTAGATGTTCGCCAGAACCTCTAGACTTAGATTCTACTTGTACATAGAGATTACTGAGTACACACTCAGGATACAGACATTACAAACTAAGTACAAGGATAGACAATGATACAAGTGTTTGAATTAAGTACAATCCCTGTCTTTCTATGAGGAATACATCCTCTGAGAGTAGGCTAACGAAGATGTGAAATGATGCTCCAGCCTTGTTCTCAAACCATTAGTTTCCATGGGCTACATTCTCACCCATATCATAGGAACACCAAGGTATATCAAAGCTTCAAACCGTACCCAATTTGATAGTCATTTGTTCAGCATGATTGCCTTTCGAACAATCAACTCACTTGATCAAACAGACCAACTGAACAACCTAACTAACTGACCAGCTAGTCAGTAGCCTGATTGAGAACCAACTCTCTGATCAAACTTCGTTGACATCTTCATGATCCACTTAAGCTCAAGTCAACTCTTGTTAACCATAAGGCATTCAGCCTGATTAACTAGTTTGATTCTGTTGATCAACAATTTTGTCTGACTGACCAATAGGTCGGCAGCGGCTTCAAATTCAATCTTGAGGCTATTTATATGTTCTGATGAAATATAGCCGTTTGAAGATGATTCATAATACCGTTGAGATGTTGATGATGTGGCTCATATAGCCGTTGTGTAATAGCTTCTCAAGCGGTTGCTTCTCCTTAAGCGAATGAGTGTTCAGACGATCCCGTTCTGACACTTGATATTTTCTTCTTCATGAGAGATGTTTCTTGATATAATTCTGCAAATACTCTCTCTTGAATCTGCTTCTTTCTGCTTTCATCTGTTTTCTTCTACTTTCCTCTGTTTTCTTTTAGGAGTGTCTCTTTAGGATATATCCGTTGAATTTGTCCTTTTTCCGATTCTGTATATACTCCTTTTTTCCTTTGCTCCTGACATCATATCTTCTTTGGGTGTGATGTCTTGTTCAATGGATGTTGCTTGCAGATGATAAAATATGTTTGAATTAAAGTATTTCATTCAAACATTTTTCTTTGTTGCTTCTGCTTAGTCTCCTGAGCTTTTGTTCTGCTTTCTTTCGGATTGGTGATGATGATATTTCCGTTGTGATACCACCGTTTAGAGATAGCATTGAATGCTATTCAATCCGTTGTGAGACACGCTTTCTGGGTGTTCTGACAATTCTGACAAAGTACAACGTTGGTGCTGCTGTAAAGCTGCCACCGTTGTTACTGCAATTTCTGCGTTGCAGAGATTTCCTCAGTGGTGTATGAACTTCAAAGGTACCAATAAAGGTCTCTGTGACTTTGCCAATTTAAGCTTTGAAAGTGTTGCGTGTTTGTAGAGAACGACTTTTCTTCAGCATACTTCAGAGAGCAAAAGTCTTCGTTGTCTTCAGTGAGTGTGCCACGTCGGATCTCAGACGGCTTCAATATTTCAGACGAATATTGACACTTCAGATAGCTTCTAGTCTTTCAGACAACTCCATTGTTTCAGACAGCTTCTTTGCTTCAGACAGCTTCTTTGCTTCAAACAGCTTCTTTGCTTTCGCCAAGATGAAACTTCAGAGTACTTCTTTCTTCTGATAAGAAGATTGTAGTTTCATTCTTCTTAGTATTTCTTCTTCTTCTTTCTTCTTCATCTTCTTCTTCTTCTTGTATCTTGTATCTTCTTCTTCTTTCATGTAGATAAAGATGTTGAATTGTATGTACTTTATTCAATCATCTTTCTTGTTTGCTTCTGTTCGGTCTTCTATCATTTTCTGATGGGCAGAAGGTGTGGATGCAGTAGGTTTGCTTATACAAATCCTTTTGTTGCAGGCATTGTGGAAAGTCTTTGCAATATTTCCTTATTTATGCAAGACTTTAATCGAGGTAGAAAAGCATGTCTAGCTTTATCTACTGAGTGAGTGATCTTCATGTGCTTTACACTTTGCAATGTCTTCAAGAAGTCATTTCTTGATTCTGATATGTTCAATCTTCAGACTGCTTCATGTTGTCTTCATTTCTTCAGATGATGGCTGCACTTCAGATAGGTGTATCTTTGAGTCTTCACTTCTTCGAGTCTTTAAGTAGTCTTCTATTCTTCAACTCTTTTCAGATAGTCTTCGAGTCTTCAACTTGGTTGTGGATTACTCTTCTTCGGATTCTGCACTTTGTTCTTTTGATTCTGATCCCCTGATTCAGATTCTTCTTTTGATGTGTTCTTCTACTCTTCTTCTTCAGATAGTGAATATTCCATCCTGAAACATAATCAACAAACCAATACCTTTCTCAGTAGAACCTGTTAATATAATATAATCTTATAATCTTATTTATTAATTATTAAAACTTAAGGATGCTAAGTCTTATAATCATGTTTAAATACTTAAACCGATTTATAGACTTCACATTGACATCTGCCACAAAATTGTCCAGATCCACATCCACGCAACACTCAAATATTACAACCCCTATTTTTCTGAAACTCCCACAATCTAAGAACCACACTCCTTCACCTTTGTTCCTCATCTAACCACTTGATGGTCTCATTGACAATACTCTGGCAATAACCATTGCCATTATCAATGTCACCACGATGACGACGAGAACAACAATGTGAGAATAGTCCTGTGTAGTGGACATCTAGTACCCAAGTTGAGAATCTTCATGTGCTTCTGTTAGTGGTGGAAATTTCACTAAGTTTTTTCTATAAAGATTCACATAAGGAATGAAAAGATTTGAATGGATTCGGAAGCATAAGAATGATTTTAACTTAAATTATTTTAAGTTAAGAGGAATTCGAATTTATAGTAGTAACTATTTAAGGAATGCTTTCGAATAGCTCAGAAGATCAGAGTTATTTCCTTAATTAGTTAAGCATTCAAATTCATGTCTGAATATGTTCAGATATTTCGAATAAAGCTTGGCTGATTAAAGACACAAAGATTTCAAATTATATTGATATAGGGATGAAGAATAAAGACTTGTACAATATAAAGTAATTCGAAGTTAAACTTTTATTCCATGAAGTCAATTACAAGAGCAATTTCGAATTTAATGGAAATTTTACAAGTTACAAGAGATACTTCAAACTATAAAGAAAAATTACAAGTAAAATGATAATGAATCACAAGAAGGAAAGATTGTAGTTCGAAGCAGAAACCTTCATCTCTTGATCTTTTGAAGATTCCAGAGTAATCAAATTTGCTTTCTTTTGATCCTCTTCATATTCGAAAGGAAAGAAAGCTCTTCAGAGGATAAGGATTCTGAGAAGGCCTTCTTCATCTCTAACCTCCACATACATAATTCTTCTTTTCTCATTCGAGTAGGGGAATTAATCAAGTCAAAGGCAAAAAGACAAGTATCCCCTACATTTCGAAAAGAAGATAAAAGTTAACTGGAGATCTTCCAGGAAAATTCGAAGAAGACACAAACATCTCCACCTAACAATTTACATGAGGGAAATTATCCCCCATGTGTTGATTCTCCTTCTTCTCCCTCTTCTTCCCAAGATTTGGGCATTAAGCAACGATAAGGAAGGAGATGGAAGTGTCACAAAAGACATAGGCACTTCCCAATAGAAGTAGAAATCAAGGGCATCATTAGGCAAGAATACCAATTAAATGCCTACTTTTGACTACAACATTCGACCCAAAGGCCACAAACTTAGAAACATCCCTAATATTGGCCATTACGTCGACCTAAATCGAATGAAATCACTCGTAACTTAGGTCGAACGTAATAGCCAATATTAGAAACCTATCTATTGAAGTAAATATTGCAATCACAAGAAGGGGGTTGAATTGTGATCTGTTTAAAAATTTCTGCAATTTTCTTCTAATACTTAATTCTGCTCAAGTTAAATACTTGGCTGATATTAGAAGTTCAAGGGTTAATTCTCACAATATGGGTTATATTTATAATATGCAGAAAATATGGTTCCTTTTGGCTTGAACCTTGTTGAAGTAAAACTGACTTAGGTATTAGATAGGTTTTAAAAACTTTTCATGCAAATGATGTGACAGTTATAATGTAAATGCAGCAGCAACAGTAAAGAGTTTAGGGGATAAGAAGATTGCACACAATATTTATACTAGTTCACCTCTTAACCTTAAGGCTACGTCTAGTACCTACTCCCAGTAGGACTTTCCACTATATCAACCTTGATACAATGACTTCTTGGGCACTCCTCACCACTAGTATTCTTCTACAGCCTCTTTAGGCTCACCCAGTATTCTTCTGCAGCCTCTGCAGGCTCACCCAGTATTCTTCTGCAGCCTCTGCAGGCTCACCCAATATTCTTCTGCAGCCTATGCAGGCTCTTACAACTGATATATGCAAATAGCAGGACACACCTTACTCTTGCAGACTTAACCTATCTATCTCTCAGAAGAAATCACCTCCTTTGAGAGTTACAAAATTGTGTGATAGAAAATACAAAGAATCAAGGCTCAAAGTTTACAATAGATTTGTGTACAGCTGAAATAATTGATCCAAAACACACTTTTCCTCACTTTCCTAACTATTTCAATTCAGAAAAAAAAAGATTTGTAGAAAGTGAAAATTCTGCAGGAGGTATGATTGTAATTTCACAAATTTCTGGTGCTTCTTCTGCTTGTTCAGTTGTATGTTAAGAATGGAGGAGAAAGTGTGTTGAGTCTCAAAATATTATTAAGAGATTAATAATGTTTTAAGCCTCTACAATTTGAGTTTTAATGAGCAACAAATTTGTATTAATTAGACAGATTCTACTTATAGGTATACTTTTCTATATTTCAACAAGTCTATAAAGAAAACATGCTAACGAAGTTGAACCCACTGAAGCATGTCATTCTTCTGAAGGGGTTGTACTCTCTGAAAGATCAGAACCTGCTGAAGCAAAGAGAACCTTCTGAAGTCTGAGCTGTCATGTTGCTTTTCGAAGACTTAGTGAGTCAACCTGAAAACTTATTTGGAGACTCAAGTCTCTGCAAAGCTTTCTGGTTAGCTGAACTTGTTACAAGGAAAAACAGAGGCTTTTTGGCGCATTTCAAATCATATTCACCATAAAGGAAAGTTTCTCCACAGAAAGTACACTTTATTAGAAAAGTAGAGTCAGCGCTGCTGCTACCTACTTCTGTTATATCTGTTGCACACCTACTCCTATACTGTCTCTGTGTTACGCTATCAGAATCCTGCATCTCAACAAGAAGAAAAGTTATTTCATAATGGGATTGAAGAAGAAGTCTAACGGATCTCACCATCTCTATCTAAATACCAGACTTCTTGCAGAAAAGGAAGAGAGAGAAAAAGAACATCAACTTGCTGAAGTACTAGAAAATCTCTCACGCAATATTCAAGAGCCAAACTGCTGTGTGACAGAACCAAATCATAGTTGTACATCTACTCCGTCCAAGTCAGAAGCTAACAGAAGAGAAGTTATTTCACAACGGCTCTAAGAACATTAATTGTTCTTCTTCAATGGCATGCTAAGCAATCTTCAACGGCTACATTTCCAGATCATATATATACCTTCATGAAAGACTATGAAGGTTGGCAACCATGAATCCCAAGATATGAAATGGCGATAACGAAGCCCAAGAGAGAGTCGGCAAAATCTCAATAAGAATATTTTTCAAGCCAACCCTCTGAGGAAACAATTCCTGCTGACCAAAATACAGAGAAGAACTTCAGTCAAATATCTATACTCTTGTATCTCTGTTTTTCCCTTGTACCAAAGATGTTTTCATTCCTTGTATCCTGAGTGTTATCTCAGTTATCTCTTTGTACAGGTTTCTCAAAGTTTAAGTTCTCAGTAACTTAAACTAACTCTGTAAACACTTTCATGTATCTGAGAGCCTAGAAAGGCTCGGTGGATGAAAGAATACTCATTTGAGCCTGGTGAGGCTTGTCTGTAAAAGAATACTCATTTGAGCCTGGAGAGGCTTGTCTGTAAAAGAATACTCGTTTGAGCTTGGAGAGGCTAGGTGTGCAAACAATACTCGTTTGGGCCTGGAGAGGCTAGGTGTGCAAATAATACTCGTTGTAATCTTCTGGGATTAGTGAAAATCCAGTGGTGGTTTGCCCTGGGACTGGACGTAGCTCACTGAGTTAGTGGGTGAACCGGGATAAATTTTTGTGGCTAAGTTTTCACTCTACCCTTAACTCTTTACTTTCCGCTGTTATCTGTTTCTTTCTAACCGATGAGGGTTCTGAAAAGTGAGTTTATAATTTGCGCAGCAAAAACAACTTTATTTATTACACAAATCATTTTAAAAGGCAATTTTTCTGGACCTGCCGAAGTGTTTCAGCAAGTTTCCGAAAACTCATTTTTCAGCAAGTTGTTTGAACGTTGAAAATATCTTTGCTTGTTTCGAAATGTTTTCCGAGAATCTGTAAAGATTATAAAACACTATTCAACCCCCCTTCTAGTGTTTCCCGTGATCCTAACAAAGTGAAGTTGGCTGGATGTCTCTAAAAGGAGGGTTGAATAGAGACTTCTCAAAAATTGGTTCCTGAAAAATACTTTGATACAAGCTGAGACGTGTTCTCAAGTTGAATAACTTGGAAGCTCAGATGTGTTAGTTCAGATACGGTCTCAAATCAAAATGAAATTTGCCTTAAAAAAGATTAGTTTCTTTGGTTAAGACGGTGTTTATTTTCAACAGATTTGATTTAGTTATGAGTGACTACGTCACAGTAAAGAGGTGTGCAATGTAAATGAAGAGATAAGAGATAAAGATGGACACAGATTTATCTTGGTTCACCCACCCCTTGGGCTACGTCCAGTCCCCACAACTTGTGAGATTTCCACTATTGACAAACTCGTCAATTACAAGTATTCTTACTGCCTCTTCAGGCTCACCCTCACACTAAGCTTAGGCTCTCCTACCTTCGGTGAGAAACAAGTATTCTTCTATGGCCTCTTCAGGCTCCTTACCCTCACACCGAGACTAGGCTCTCTCCTATCTCAGCTGAGACCGGTTACAAGAGTTTGAAAGGATGGTAGTGATCTAGCTTACAACATACAAAGTATGGATAAACAGTGAGCTTAGCTAGAGGTATTCTCTTTTTACATAGATTGGAAACTTAGCAAGATAAAAGAGAATAACTGAGACTACTGGATGTTCTCAATATGAGATCAAATCTGAGATGAGATGGGACTTGAGATGTATGTAAGATGCAGTGATTGATCAATGTGCAGCATAGCCTCTCCTTTCTTCATTGTTGATCTTTTGCTTTTATTTCAAATAGAACTAGCCGTTAATAGCCGTTGAGAGGAGAAGAAAAAGTTACTTGTCAAAAGTACCGTGCCGTCTGTGCGCACTGTTCTCTATGCGTGTTGTCCCGTGTCAGCATGTATAGTGTACTTTCTTTGACTCTTGTTGACTCCTTGTGATTTGCATCTCTAGTTGAGTCTGAGTCTAAATCTTAGGCTGATGACTTGTATCTGCATCTAAACTCTGGTCTTGGTCTTACGTTTTCATCTGAGTCTTAAGTCTCCTGAATAAGCTTGCATCTGAGTCTCAGTCTGTATCTGAGTCTGAAGTCTGCATCTAAGCTATCCGTCTGAGTCTGATCTTGAATTTCTTTTGCTGAGCAGCTCTTAGCTTCAAACTTTCTCTTAGGCAAAACTTGATTTTTGGACTTCAAGTTTCTCCTGCAACCTTGTCTTCTCAAGAATTTATATACCTGTAATGCTTTAAGAGACTGGATTTTGCCAAACACTTGAGCAAATGATTAGTAATAACAGGATGCATCTCAGTTCATGCTTTGAGCTTATTTTACTTTGATGGTTTGACAATATTAAAAACCTTAGGAGTGAGTTTGTCTTAACAATCTCCCCCTTTTTTTGATGATGACAAACCATAAAGTTTCAGTTTTGTATGAAGCATTTTTAAGTCTTGACTCCCCTTGAGTTTTAGCATTTTCCTTTTGAAAGGATCTTGTCATTTTTAAGAGCTTTAGCTCCCCCTGAGTCTAAGCATCTCATCACAGATTTCTCAATTTTAACATTTTAAGTTCCATAGTAGAATAAGGTACTCAGTAAGATGAGAAAATGAGAAACTGATACTAAACATTAATTCATTGATAAAAGATGATTATAGTAGTTGATCATAGATTCTCAAAGAAGTACAAAAGAAATTCAGCAAAATAGAACAAGATGCCTAACATGTCTCAACTTCTAAAACTCTAACCTATACTACCCTTTTGCCATTATCAAAAGCACAGAAGTAATTATCCTAGCTAAATGGGGAAGAGGATGAGTCAGAAGGAGTTCCTGGAGGCCTTGGCACAGATTGTGGAATTTCTGGTAGAGGAGGTAGATTGGACAGGTGCAAATGCATCTTGCGTTGAAAATCATTTGAAGTATTGATGGATTGAAGAACTGTGTCCAAGGCATTGTGAATAGCCTCTTACCTCCTTTTGTGCTTCTTTAATTCCTTAAAGATCTTCTTTTGAGTGCGCTCATGATCGGTGCTAAGATCCTGTCTCTTTTACTGCCATTCTTTTTTAAGTTGATTTAAGAAAGTGTTGATTGAATCAAACAGATATGTGGGCAAAGATGGTTCAACAAAGGTAATAGGTGCATATGGAGGTGGTGCTGATTGATCAAACTTTGGAGAAGGAGAGTTGAATAATGAGTCCACAAAGAATTTACCAAGAGTGGGCAGTGAAGTCTGATAGGAATGAATTTGAGGAGAGTAGACAGGGGTCTTCTCTTATAAGACTGGTACTTCCTTCTCAGGTTCAGCTTCAGGGACCTTTTCTTCTTGCATTACCTCAGGAGTGGAGACATCAGTTTTGTCCTTATCTAAACTTGCAAGAGTTTCAGCCACAATCTTGGTGATATGAGAAGGTGAAGCTAGTGGAGAAGTCTGGTGAGGTGATGGTGGTGGAGTCTGAGTGAGATGGGGTGAGGCAGGTTGACACTGGGTCTGATGATCTTCAGGTTCCTCATGTGCTTCAGTCTCAGATTGCGTCTTATCAACCTCAGGAGTATGTGAGGGTTCAGACCTTAAAGGCACAGGATCTGGCTGCACAAGAGCTGAAGAGACTTGATCGGTTCTTGTCTTCTTTTTCTTCTTCTTTCTTGTCTCATTCTTAGTTGAGATTGTTGGTTGAGCCTATCTCTTCTTTTCTTTTCTTGAGATCTCAGATCCTTCTTGAGATCCTTCAGCAGTTTCCTTCACAACCTTTTTCTTCTTCTTCTTGGTTGCGGTTTCTGACATTTTTGATGAAGGGGATGCTTGCACAGTTAGAGGAATATCAGTAGGAATATCAATTTGAAAGGTAGGATGAGGGATTGACTTACCATCAAGACTGAGAGATTTAAGATTTGATTTCCCAATATAGGTGTGTTTTTCCTGTGACTTTTCACACCCAGTGAGATCTACCTTGAAGTGCTTCAAAATCTTGGTTACCAACATCCCAAAAGGAAGAGATGTTGTCATCTTGGCATTATTGAATGCATGTTCCATGTGTTTCAAGATGAGAAATGGCAGATTTAAAGCGAGCCCATGCTTTAGGTGGTACATTACCATAAGATCTGTGGAATAGATCTTATCAAATGTGCCAGCCCTTGGCATGATGCACTTCACCACCAGATGATACAAGAACTTTCCAAAGAGGTTGAGAGCAGATGAGTTGTTGCTCATTTTTTCTTCTTTGAACAGAGAGGAGGCAACATTCTCAGCAAAGTTCTTTAGATGGTTCCACCAACTTTCTTCATTGTAGATTTTGTTTCCATCTGTTGGTGCCTGGATTATTGTTCCTAATACTTCTTCTGTGAGTTCAATGTGAACTCCCTTGATGTTTGCAATAACGTGGGGCAACCCACCGGAGGCTCCCCTTGCTGTGGAGCATGACGCGTAGAATGCTCTTGTCATCTTTGGAAAGATGGGTTCTGTCATATTGAGATATGAGAGAGGGAGACGTTACTTAGTGGGGAGTTAATGGGTGGTTGGAGACAGTTGGGCTCTCCTTTTTATACGCAACGGTGATAAGTGCCAATTATATGATATATTCTTGTATTTTTACTACACTTATCAAGGGTAAAATAGTAATTTATGCCCCAAAATAATCTCTTTTTATTAATAATTGTAATAATTGTGTTTATTTAATTTGAATTTGAATTTGATGCTATTTTAATAGAAAATCTGCTGATTTTACAGATTTATGAGAGAGATTTGAATAAGCAAAGAAGATGGCATTAATTGAGGAAAGGATCTGCAGATTTGAAGTTTGAATTAGAGCAAATAAAGATAAGATCAGCTGCCATTTAAACAAGGATTCTGCGGATAACTTTTCCAATTTAAATTCAAAGACAAGATAAACACAGAATCAATTAAAAAAGAGGGAAACAAGGAAAGCCAAGCATATAAGGATGAGATCAGGAAGAAAAGCCAAGCATATAAGGGCTGCCGAGATAGCAACGCAAGGATTGAAGAAAAGCGTGACGGTTTCTTCATTAGTCTGTATGGCTACCATGTGTGGCTAAACTCTCCAATAGGATTGAATGTAGTTGATTCAATCCCCAAATGTATGTGAATTCTCTTTATTAATTATGAATCCCTATTCCATGATATCGGTACTTTTATTCTTTACTTAATGCGTAGCTTCCGCCTTTGTGTCGGAGTTATAGGTTAATTTTAGGATTCAGGTGACAAATGTTTCTATAAGATTAACAGCGAGTTTGGGGAGCCGATACTTAGGAAACTTAAATTCTGATTGATAGAAGTACTCATAGTAATCGCTATAGGAATATAGGGGGAATCGATGATTGAAGAATTGGAATGTGACATCCTCTTCATAGTAGTCCCTGTAGGAATATACGGTGAATTGATAGTGTTAACGAATGGAAAATTAGAACAATCAAGCCGGGGTAATTTTTCGCCTGGGAGAACCCGCATGAATTATCTTCGAGTATTTTACTATCCAGTAACTCGGGGTAAAATAATATAGTTTGGCTAGGATATCATAGAAATATATTCTTAATTAACATTGAGGTTCACATATGTAAGGGGTGCGATGATACGAAGTTCAATCCTGGTCCAAGTAACGCTATCTTACTCTATCTCTACTATCCCTTTTACTTTATGCAATTTATTTTCCGCACAACAATCATTAAATACCGTTTCTCACTTGATAGTATGATCACTAATCATTACGAGTTGAACAGTTCCCTGTGGATACGATAATCTTTACTTACTATTATACTGCTGGAATTTTGGTACGCTTGCCAGAATCTCATCAAGTATTTTTGACGTCGTTGCCGGGGAACAGTGTATCAATTCGTATAAACTTGGGAGGTCTAACTATCAAGTTGTATATACTCTATCTTAGGATTTTTAGATTTTTATTTTTAGGAATTTTTCTTTTTGTTTTTATTTTTATCCTTTTTATTAAAATTCTCTTCCACACTTACCCTTTTCAAGTTTTCTTGTTTATGCTTTTGAGAGGCCAGGTGTCCCCAAATCAGTTACAATTTGATTCAGAAATAGAAAGGACATCAAGGAGGAACAAAAGTAGAAACAAGAGAAGGAGAACAAGGAGACTTGAGGAAGAACCCAAAAATATGGCAGAAGAACAACAACAAAGAAAAAGGACCTTGGGAGAATATGTTATGCATCAAGGACCTCACCATTATTCAAGCATTGTCTTACCCATAACAGTGAAGTCCTTGGAGTTGAAGGCTGCTCACCTCAATCTTATCAGTGCCCATCAATTCGCAGGATTGGACCATGAGGATCCACATACACTTCTTTCAAATTTTTATGAATTAATTGACACTATGGGTTTTGAGGAAGGTGATTTAGAGTCTGTATACTTACGCTTATTTCCTTTTTCATGATAGGTAAAGCTAAGGAATGGCTAAAGTTTCATCCAAACCAAAGTTTAAACAACTGGGGAGTGGTTGAAGACAAATTCTTGAAAAGATTTTTCCCACCAGGAAAACACATACAAGCCAAGACAGACATATCCACATTCAGGCAAGGAACAGATGAACCATTATGTGAAGCTTGGGAGAGATCCAAATCTTTGCTGCGCAAATGTCCTAATCATGACTATGATGATATTGCTCAACTCAACATTTTCTGCAATGGACTCAAGTCTGATTCCAAATCTTTCATAGATGCTGCAGCAGGAGGAACTATCTTATCAGTGGATGCAAAGCGAGCGATCGCAATCATTGACAACTTCGCTTAGAATGACCAGCAAGCTCAGTGTGGACGACAACCAGCTCAAATACAGAAGAAATGAGTGTTGGAACTCAATAGTAGTGATGTTATTCTAGCAGAGAACAAGCTTATCAAAAGACAGATAGAGGCACTCACTGAAACATTAAAAGCACTCCCTCAACAATTAAAAGCTGTCCAAGCCCAACCTATTCAAGCCCAACCTTTGATCTGTGACTTTTGTGGAGGTGACCATCCCAATGGTCAATGCTCTTTTCAAGAAAATCAAGCTGAACAAGTCATTTCCATGGGTAACCAGGGAAGACACAGGAATTTCTCCAACAATAACAATTAGTACTCACAAGGATGGATGAACAACCAAAACAACTCTGGTTGGGGGCAGAATGGAGGAAACAGACAAACACCATACCGGCAGCAACAACCATCTACGCATGACAGATTGAACAGGTTGGAAGAGAAGATTGATGCCTTCTTAGAAGGATTTGATGGATTCAGGAAGAACACAAAAGCATCAATCAAAGCATTAGAAAGTCAAGTGGGCCAGTTAGCAAAAGAGATGGCAGAACACAAGAATGGCCACTTTACAGCAAACACTCATACCAACCCAAAGGAGCACTGCAACTTGATTGCTACTGATGGCAACAAGTTAGAGGAAAGTGATATAGAAGAAAACATCACATTTGAAGAGCAAGTGCCCACTGAAGAGGTTTCACAGAAGAGTATTCAACAAGAGGAACAGTCAGAAGAAGCAGTACAAGAAGAAGAGAAAGAACCGGAAGAGGTCTACACTACAGGTAAGTCACTTGACCCAGGTAAGTTCACTGTACCACTTTCTATTGGTAATCAACCAGCTACACATCCTTTATTGTATCTTGGGGCGAGCATCAATTTGATGTTACTATCATATTTTAATAAGCTAGAAATTTTGAAGGTCAAGCCTGCCAAAGTAAAGTTGCTACTTGCAAACAAATCCACTCACAACCCTTATGGGATGATTGAAGATCTACCAATCAAAGTGGATAAGTTTGTATATGTTGTTGACTTCTACATTGCAGAGATGGAAGAGGAGGATACTGATGTCCCCCTAATTTTAGGAAGACCCTTCATAAAAGCTGCCAAGGCAATAGTGGATGTTGATCGGGGAAAATACCAATTGAGCTCTAAAGATGAGAGCATTGTGTTTCACATTGATAGAGGAATCCCCAAATTGCAGAAAACTCCAGAAAAAGTAAGAATAAATTGTAAGGTCCAAGACCCTTTGAGCAAAGGTTTTAATGACAACAAACTTTCACAACAATATTCTAAGTGTTCTGAATACTTTGGTACTAATGCTTTCACTTGAGAATGCTTGAAAGAATACAGGAAAAGTTACAGAAGGAAGGTGTAAAGATCAAAAACATCATTTAACATCAGAGCATGTGTCCAGAAGCATGTTACGTAGAGCTTTCATGTCAAAAGTGATGAAACAAGTTCAAGAAATAGCTTTTTAGCTTCAAGAAGGTCAAAATAGTTCATCTAAGATCCCAGGAATATTAAACTGAGTTGTATCAAGCTTCAGAAGCAAAGTTGAAGCTTTGGAAGGATCATTCAAGACCACTAGAAGCATGAGAAGAAGCTTTTCATGAAACCTGACACCTTCTGAATGTGAAAGATCACTTAAGCAATTCAAGCATAGTCATTCCAAGTGTTGCTGATGCAAACAAAGCAATTGGAGAAGATCAAATTCACTAGAAACACAATTTTGTCCTTAGAAGCAAAACTTACAATTTCTGCAGAAGCATCAAATACTTATTTGAGGTTGCAAACAAGATAAAGTATCTCTAGAAGCATTGAACAAGTTCCCACACTCCTCAAGATATTATCCTTGAATATTTCAAGTTGAAGAACACTAAAAGGAGCTTCCATAAGCATAATTACTTCTCACATAATGCAAATAAAGCAAGGACAAAAGATTGGAAGCTTTACAAGCATATTTGAAGAAGAAACAAAATTTTTGTACACTTCTAGAAGATGCAGTTTGCTTCTGCAGAAGAAACAAAATTTCTGCAGAAGAAACAAAATTTCTGCACACTTCCAGAAGATGCAGTTTGCTTCTGCAGAAGAATCAAAATTTCTGCAGAAGAAACAGAATTTCTGCACACTTCCAGAAGATGCAGTTTGCTGCAGAAGGAAGAAAACAATTCTGCAGAAGAAACCTAATGACAGACTTTCTGCATAAGATACAGAATCCATCATAACTTGCTAAATTCATTTCTGAGGCTGCAGCTAAGTTAATTACAGTTAAAATAATCTGTATAAAGTTTTTTAATAAGCCCAGGTTGATTAAAGAAGAAATATCTGCAGAAAGAACCAAGTTGAATTTCTGCAGAAGATACTGTCCAGAAGATATGACTGGTCAAAGATGACAGTTGTATAAAGCTGTGGTTGCTGCAGTGAGAAAATGACAGATCCAAAGGCACAGCTGGGTGTTCAAACTTGTCTTCCTCTCCAAGCATTTCCAACGGCTAGTTTGACCACCATAACTCTATAAATAAAGCCCATTCAGCTGGGCAAAATCAAGGAGAACAAAAGGGAAGAAATCCAAAGAGGCATAATGTAGAAATCCCCTTCTAGAGTGAGGTTCTCCTTCAACCACTCCAATATGCAGAGCTGCTGCACATAATTCTTAGAGAGTGTGTTTAGGCTCAGTTTTGTAATTGATTAATCCACTCCATGAGTGTTTTGTGAGCCATATGTAAAAAACCCATCTCTTGTTGAAGAGTGTTTGTAATCTCCCAAGCTAACTAGAGAGAGTTAGTGTTGGTTTGAGAAGGTGTAGAGCCTGCAGAGGCTGAGCAAATAATACTGGTTTTAGAGCCTGAAGAGGCAGGTAAATAATACTTGGAAAAGAGCCTGAAGAGGCAGGTAAAGAATATTAGTGGTGAGGTGCACCCAAGAAGTCATTGTATCAAGGTTGATATAGTGGAAAATCCTATAGGTGTAGGTACTGGATGTAGCCCAAGGATTGTGAAGGTGAACCAGTATAAAAATCATCTGTGTAATGTCTCTTACCCTTTCTCTCTTTAATTTTCTGCACATACATCTATTGCATTGCTAGTTATTGTTCATATTTTGAATATTTAGCAAGCTATAAAACATATTTTGATAAACTTGTTTTTAAACTGATATTTTCACATAAAATACATCCATATCAGTTAAAATACTGATCTGGAAAGTTTCATTACATTATGAAACTGTTTGGTGCTCCAGAAGCACATTTCTTGAAAGATGTTCATTGTTCAACATTGGAACTTGGGGTTCAAACTACTAAATTTTGATAAACCTATTTTTGAACTAATATTTTCACATAAATCACATCCATATTAGTTAAAATATTGATCTGGAAAGTTTCATTAAATTATGAAACTGTTTGGTGCTTCAGAAGCACATTTCTTCAAATCTGTCCATTGTTCAACATTGAACTTGGGGCTCAAACTACCAGATCTTTACAAACTTGATTTTAATAAGATTTAAATTTATATTCTGGTTGTTTACTATTCAAATATTTGATCTAGAAAGTTTCATCAAGTTTCAAGTTCATTTGACCCTTCAGAAGATTGGTTTAAAGTGACAGATTCAATTATTACTTCTACACAACTGCAGAAACTTTATATTATTCTTCTGAACAGTTTTTCTCACATAATCTTATTAGTTATTGGTTAAATAACTATTCTGGAAAGTTTTATTAAAATACAAAATCATTTGACCCTTCAGAAGATTGATTTAAAGTGTCAGATTCATTGTTTTGCTTCTGCATAACTGCATAAACATTGTATTATTCTTCTTAACCTTATTCTGAATTGTAACTACATTATATACATTATATGGAAGAATAAATTGATGATATCAGTCCTTATGATTTGGCTTGCCTTTAAGAAGATAGTTTTAATCTACTTAATTGACATTATACACTAACCACTATCTTCTAGAAGGAACTTCTGATAGCCAAGGCATTCCTTGAGCAAAGATCAGTAAGTTGTTCAAAGTACTTGCAGGTTGGATCAAAAGTTTTCAAGGGTCACAATTCAACCCCCCTTCTTGTGACTCTGTGATTTACTTCATAAATCCTACTGATGGGATCTATCAATTTCAATCAAAGCTGCCAAAGGTAAGAAAGAAATAAGCTCCTCCAGATACTGTGGGGAAAAAGAAGAAAAAGGTTTCTAGATTTCTGAGGAAACCAAGGATGAGATTTAAGCAGCAAGAGTCCATCATGGAGTTCAGATTCAAGAAGAGGAAAAGATCAACATCAGACACAGAGGAAGACAATGATGAAAGTGATAACAAGATAAAGAATTGGCATGGAGGATGGGAATTAAAAGGAAGAACTGGAACAGAGTCAACCATCATCCTCCAATTGAGGCCACCATGAGATAACCAGGCGTCGAGCTATCAGACGTTAAACAAGCGTTTCCTGGGAGGCAACCCAACATTTTTTTGTTTTAATTTTTCTTTGATTTTTGTTTTTGATTTTTTTAGTGTGTTAAAGTTAATGCCTGTGTATGTTGAGAAATTATTAAGAATTGGATTGATTTTAATAAGAAAAGGATGAGAAATAGCTAAAGTTAGGAAGCAGCAGAAAACAACAAATGGAATTTCAGTTCTGTTTTCTGCGCTTCACTTGCGCTTAGCGCAGGTGAAGTGCAGAATTGATAATTTATCTCTGTTTTCCGCGCTTCACTTGAGCTAAGCGTAAGTGAAGCGCAGAATTATAAAATTTGCTCTCTGTTTTCTACGCTTCACCTACGCTGAGCGTGGGTGAAGCGAAGCGGCACGCTTCATATTCTATGAAGCATGCGTTGCACTTTCATTGAGCGAAAGTGGAGCCCAAATGCGCGCTCCAGGATTTATTTGAATCCTGGAGCGAGGGAAGGTTATTTCAAATCTTCCCTTCGCTCCTAACCATCGTTTTCTCTGAAAGTCCATCATTTTCTTCTACCTTTTTACTTCCAAACTTCCTCCCTTTCAATTTTTGCAGCTACACCAGGTATGCTTTTATAGTTTTATTCATTTTGCACCGATTAAAATTTTCAGTTTTTCATCTATTTGAGCAAAACCTTAGGATAGATAACTTAGGCTCTTAGGACCTTTTAATTTATGAAAATTTGTCAATAGAGTCTTAGTTTAGTATGTTTGCTACTGTGGTATGCTTTATGGTGTGCTTTAATATGTTTAGGTGGTAGTTTTTGAAGTGCTCAATGAATTATTGCAAATTATTCTGTTTGGTGCATGTATGCCTAGTTTGTGCCATACTAACTTTTGCATGACCATACTTGAATAATTGTGCTTTATTGCATGTTACTGATAACATGATTTTTGAGCTTAATTTTTGTTACCAATTTTTGCCCTGTTTAAAGATTAATTAGGACTTGCTTTAATTGATCACTTTAGCATGCTCTTAATAAATTAATTAATTGGCATTGGGTAACTTTAAAATCAAGATTTTTGTGCAAGTGCTTGATTGGTTGATCGCTCTGATTTCTGAATTAACTTGGCCACTTATTTCATTAATCATGAGTTGATATTTTGCTTGCATGGAAATAATCTTGGTTTTGTTTTGCAGATGGCTCACTTTAAGGAAGTTAACTCCGCTAGTGCTTCTAGGAAGGGCAAAGGTGCCAAGAGAGCTAAGCAGGTACCCCAAGAGGACCCAAAGTTTGATGCTCACAGATTCAAGGATGCTAAATCCTCATAGGCTTACAGTTCACTGATGGACTGTAACTTCATCAAAGAGAGGCCAGTGTCATTGCAGCCTGACGAATATGAGGAATTCAAAGCTGAGATACACAGGAGGAACTGGGTCCGCCTCAGCCACCCATATTCACATTTTGACCCTGACATTGTTAGGAAGTTCTATGCCAATGCCATTGGAGACCATGGCATTGATGTGAGGCGGCAGTTTTTTGTCCGAGGGTATGTTATTTCTTATGATCGCAATGAGATCAACAAACTTTTATTATTTCCAGGACCTGAGGATAGAAGTCTCATGGAGTGTCAGTACCATGAGAGGATGATGGTTGTAGGGATCTATGGAAATGATCCCCTAGATACTCAAACCGCAGAGAGCCTATGCTTGCGGGGATGTTCCTTCGAGAGGAATGTTTATGGACATGTTGCTCGCATTTATAGGCGAGACATGAGGGACATCATGCGGATGTGGACAGTGTTGGTGTTGGATAACATCCAGCCCACCAACCATGTATTAGACGTCACCATGCCAGTAGCCCACCTTATCTACAACATTATCACTGGCGCAGACATAGATATTGCCAGTATCATTGCGCAGAAGATAGCAGACTTTGTATCTTCTGTGGGGCGCCGCAGCGCCAACTCCAGGATCAGTTTGGGCTTTCCTTCACTTAACACAACCCTCTGCAGTTCTAGGGGTGTTGAGGTGTTCCCTTCGGTTCGCATCTTAAACCCCATGACCAGAGGGTATATAGAAGCCAACTGCATTCCGGAGGAGGAGGATGAGCAGCAACAGCAGCCGCCACCACCAGCACCACAGGCACCACTAGCAGCACCAGCAGCAGCAGAAACCTCTATCCCATTCTAGGCACAACACATTCTCACCCAGAATGCATCCATTGCCAGAGGTTTATCCCATATCCAGGAGTTCCAGAACTGCTCCAGGCATGATCCAGATTTTGGCATGACTCCAGAGGAGTTCCATGCATATATGCAGTGGCCTGGGGACATGCCTGTTTTTCCGGGAGAGGGAATGAGCAGCTGATGGAGATGGAGTAGACTGATATTTTTGATTTGGTGCTTTTCTTTTCTTTTTCTTTTCTTTTTTTTTTTCATTTTTCTTTTATTCTGGATATGTACTGTATATATGCCCCACTGATACATTACATTTTGATGCAGTGCATTTTCAACATTTTCTTTCTTTTTCTTTTAATTTTTAGGATTTTTTAGGATTTTTAAAATTTTTAGGAATTAGGAAATTAGGGATTTAAGGGTAAATTTTTCAAATTTTCTAAATCTAGGCAGTTTAACTAACCAGATTAGGAAAGAAGAAAGGGTTTTTTGATTAATTCCATAATCAGTTAGGATTAGGATATTTCACAGGAGAACCTATCAGGATAGTTTATTAAAACCAGTAAGTGCTTTATCAAGGAATTTAGCCAAAAAGCCGGTGACTTGAGAGTCCAAACACTGAATTGAGAGTTTTTCACCGCTGCTTGTCAATTGTTATTGATTGAGTTTTTGGATTTTATTCTGCTCATGGAAAATATGGAAGTGACAAAGGCAATTTTTGTTTTTAAATTAATTGTTCAATGCCAAAAAGCCAACCCGTGAAAATTTTTCCAAATTTTTTTAGTAACCCATTTGAGCTTGAATGTTTCTTCTTATGCACCCCAGCCCAAATAATTGTTATATCCTGTCCCTTACACACTTGGTATAGAGAGCAAGGTGCAACTTGAAAGAATGGGAAGAAAAGGTTGGTAAAAGAACTACAAAGAGCAGGCACAAGAAAGCAAAACAAGATCACTCCCTCAAAAATCAAAAAGAAAAAGTGAATCAATTGAATAAGTTGGGGGGAGTGCATCTTCAAAAAAGAAAGAGGCCAGCTGAATGAGACAAATCAAGAATGAGATGGAGAATGGAGAGAAGTCCCAAGTTCAAGAAAAATCAAAAGATGCTCTCTCTTCTAAGTGTTCTTTGCTTATCCAGAAAAACCATGATTTCTTGATAACCCAGCCTCATTACAACCAAGAAAAGACCTTTTGATCCATATTAACCATGTGCATGTTTAGAAACTAGAAACGACTATCAATTTTAGTTGTTCAACTGTGGTGGAAAAATTGAGGGAAATACTTACCCGTGAGCATGAGAGAATTCCTTGGTTTATCATTTATTGCTTTAATTGCTATTTATGAGAAAGTTTAACTGATATGTTGTATCTTGTTCCGATTGAGTGTTGGTAACATCTCTTAATTCTGATTTTTTTCTTATATTTGGAAAGTGACTTTTGCCTAGTAAAGAGATGATGAAAATTTGTCCTTATTTCTGAGAATTGCAACAGGGGAATTGAATCAATTTTTTATTACAAAGAGGTCTCTTGCTTGAGGACAAGCAAGAAGTTAAGTTAGGGGTATTTGATAAGTTCCAATTATATGATATATTCTTGTATTTTTATTGCACTTATCAAGGGTAAAATAGTAATTTATGCCCCAAAATAATCCCTTTTTATTAATAATTGAAATAATTGTGTTTATTTAATTTGAATTTTCATTTGATGCTATTTTAATAGAAAATCTGCTGATTTTGCAGATTTATGAGAGAGATTTGAATAAGCAAAGAAGATAGCATTAATTGAGGAAAGGATCTGCAGATTTGAAGTTTGAATTAGAGCAAATAAAGATAAGATCAGCTGCCATTTAAACAAGGATTCTGCGGATAACTTTTCCAATTTAAATTCAAAGACAACATAAACACATAATCAATTCAAAAAGAGGGAAATAAGGAAAGCCAAGCAGATAAGGATAAGATCAGGAAGAAATCAAGCTGTTAAAAGAGGAAACAGAATAATCTGTTACGCGCTCCACGCTCCATCTGCGTTGAGCGCAGATTGGAGTGCATCATTCTATAACCTACGCTTCATTTGCGCTGAGTGCAGGTGAAGCGCAGCTGCGCGGATTTGCTTTTTAGATCTATTTTCGAAATAGATTCTTTCCAGATTTAAGATAGCTTTCCTTGGTCTATAAATAGGACCTTTTGTAGAGCTTTTGGGGAGAGTTAGCATAGTAGAGTTTAGGGCTCAAGTTCAGAGGAGACCCCGAAGGGCTGCCGAGATAGCAACGCGAGGATTGGAGAAAAGCGTGACGGTTTCTTCATTGGTCTGTATGGCTACCATGTGTAGCTAAACTCTCCAATAGGATTGAATGTAGTTGATTCAATACCCAAATGTATGTGAATTCTCTTTATTAATTATGAATCCCTATTCCATGATATCGGTACTTTTATACTTTACTTAATGCGTAGCTTCCGCCTTTGTGCCGGAGTTATAGGTTAATTTTAGGATTCAGGTGACAGATGTTTCAATAAGATTAACAGTGAGTTTGGGGGAGATGATACTTAGGAAACTTAAATTTTGATTGGTAAAAGTACTCATAGTAATCGCTATAGGAATATCGGGGGAATCGATGATTGAAGAATTGGAATGTGACATCCTCTTCATAGTAGTCCTTATAGGAATATACGGTGAATTGATTGTGTTAACGAACGGAAAATTAGAACAATCAAGCCGGGGTAATTTTTCGCCTGGGAGAACCCGCATGAATTATCTTCGAGTATTTTACTTTCTAGTAACTCGGGGTAAAATAATATAGTTTGGCTAGGATATCTTAGAAATATATTCTTAATTAACATTGAGGTTAACATATGTAAGGGGTGTGATGATACGAAGTTCAATCCTGGTCCAAGTAACGCTATCTTACTCTATCTCTACTATCCCTTTTACTTTATGTAATTTATTTTCCTCACAACAATCATCAAATACCGTTTCTCACTTGATAGTGTGATCACTAATCATTACGAGTTGAACCGTTCCCTGTGGATACGATAATCTTTACTTACTATTATACTGCTGGAATTTTGGTACGCTTGCCAGAATCTCATCAAACGGCTAGTAGTGCACATATTTTGGAGTTTACCGTTCTCTGCTTGCTAGCCGTTAGCATCAGTTATGAGACGTTTTCTTGTAAGGTCTCTTTGATGTTTGAGATTCTTTACCTCATATTCACTATAAGTCTCGTCTCACCTCAGATTGAGTCTCAGAGCTAGTCTCAGCTCTGGACCAAATCTCTTAGCAAAAAAAATTAATTTAAAGTATCAATCAAAGGTACGCATGTTTAAAAGTTTTAAAATTTCAACAAATCTTTCTTCCACTAAGAGTTTGGTGAAGACATCAGCAAGTTGATTTTTAGTATCAACAAAAAATAATTTCAATGTTTCCCTTTTGAATGTGATCTCTTATGAAATGGTGTTTTATATCAATATGCTTGGTTCTTGAGTGATGAATGGGATTTTTAGCAAGATTAATAGCACTAGTATTGTCACTAAAATTGGGATTTTGGAGTACCTGAGTGCATAATCAAGCATCTGAGATTTGATCCATAGGATCTCGAGTACAGTATGCTGCAACTGAGACATACTCAGCTTCAGTTGTGGACAGGGCTATTGTGTTTTGCTTCTTGCAGGACCATGAGACAAGGCACTTTCCTAGGACCTAACAAGTTCCACTTGTGCTTTTTCTATCCATCTTGTCTCCAGCAAAGTCAGCATCACTATAACTTATAAGATCAAATCTAGATCCCTTCTCATACCAAAGACCAAGATTAGTTGTTCCAATTAAATATCTAGAAATTCTCTTGACCGCTGAGAGGTGAGATTCCTTAGGATCAGATTGATATCTAGCACAGATTCCTACAACATATTGGATATCTGGCCTACTAGAAGTTAGGTACATAAGATATCCAATCATACCTCTGTACAACTTGTTTGAGACTAACTTACCTTTCTTATCTTTGTCAATCTGAGTTGATGGATGCATTGGAGTCTTCATTGGCTTGGCATCATTCATCTTGAATTTTGTCAATAAATGTTTTGCATATTTTTCTTGGTGAATGAATATGCCATCAGATTGTTGCTTGATTTGTAAGCCCAAGAAGAATCTTAGCTCACCCATCATGCTCATCTCAAATTCTCCCTGCATGAGACTTGAAAATTCTTGACAAAGAAATTCATTAGTGGAACCAAAAATAATGTCATCTACATAAATTTGAACAATTAATAAGTCTTTTTGATACTCCCTTTTGAACAAGGTGGTGTCAATCTGTTCTCTAGAGAATCCATTCTCAATTAAGAAAGAGTTCAGCCTGTCATACCAAGCTCTTGGAGTTTGCTTAAGTCTACATAAGGCTTACTTCAGTCTGAGCACATATTCTGGGTGTTGTGGATCTTCAAATCTAGGGGGTTGTCCCACACAGACTTCTTCATCAATAATCCCATTTAAGAATGCACTTTTTACATCCATTTGATAGAGTTTGAAGTCTTTCTGAGCTGAAAATGTCAGGAGAATTCTGATTGCCTCAAGTCTTGCTACTGGAGCAAAGGTCTCATCATAATCTATTCCTTCTTGCTGATTGTATCCCTATGCTACCAGTCTTGCTTTATTTCTCATGACCTTCCCTTTTTCATTCAGCTTATTACGAAACACCCATCTGGTTCCAATTATTGATTGATAAGATGGAGGGGGAACCAGATCCCATACTTTACTTTTGTCAAACTAGTTGAGCTCTTCTTTCATAACATTGATCCAAGATTCATCATTTAGAGCTTCATGGATATCTTTTGGCTCTATCTCAGATAGAAGAGCCATCATATTCTCGGTACTTCTGAATGATGATCTTGTTATCACCCTATATGAGGTTTCTCCAATGATATGATCTCTTGGATGAGATCTGGCCAATCTTCAGCTTTTGGGAAACTCAGATGTATGTTCACTCTGAGTCTCAGGTGCTGCCTGTCTTGTTTTCTCAGCTTCAATCTATTCTTCATATATGTCCTCAACTTGAGAGTTATTGCCCATCTTAGGGTGGAGACGTCTTTGAGACCCTGTATGAGCTGGTCTCCAGGTCTTAGTCTGAGATTCTCTTCTTGGGTCAGTCTGAGGTGATCTCATGTTCTTTTGGTCTGTGTGGAGTCTTTCCTCAGCTTCTTGAGTTGAGATCCTCAATTCTCCCATCATCTCTTCAATCTCTTCATCTACTGTCTTATGTGTATTTCCCTACATCTCATTGAAAACTACATGCACAGATTCTTCAGTAGGTTTGGTTCTAAGATTGTAAACACGATAAGCTTTGGAGGTGAGAGAATATCCAAGGAAAACTCCTTTATCAGATTTTGTGTCAAATTTTCCCAACTGATCCTTTGTGTTGAGAATGTAACAGTCACATCCAAACACATGAAAGTAAGAAATTGAGGGTTTTCTCCCCTTCCATAATTCATATGGAGTCTTATTCAAGATCCTCCTTATAGTGACTCTATTTAGAATATAGCAAAAGGTGTTTACATCCTCTGCCCAGAAATATTTCTCAACACTAGAGTCACATAGCAAAGTTCTTGCCATCTCTTGGAGAGTCCTATTCTTCCTTTCAACTACACCATTTTGTTGGGGTGTTCTTGGACATGAGAAGTTATGAGTGATACCATTTTTGTGAAAGAAATTCTTGAACTTGGCATTCTCAAATTCTCCTCCATGGTCACTTCTCACAGTACCAATTCCATATCCCTTCTCAGATTGAATCTTTTTGCAAAATATTTTAAATGTGTCATAAGATTCATCTTTCTGAGAGAGAAATAGAACCCGGGTGAATCTTGAATAATCATCCACTATTACAAAACCATATTTTTTGCCACTAAGACTGGATGTCTTAGTTGGTCCAAATAAATCAATGTGGAGAATTTCAAGAGGTTTGGAGGTACTGACATGAGACTTAAGTTTGAAGCTTGACTTGGTGTGCTTGCTTTTAGTGCAAGACTCACATATTATATCTTTGTCAAATTTTATTTTTGGTAATCCTTTGACAAGAGATTGACTTGCAAGCTAACTTATGGTTCTCATGTTAATATGTCCAACTTTCTTGTGCCATAGCCATTTCTCATGGTCATGAGACACAAGACAGGTGAGATCAGATAAGCTCTCAAGTGATACTGAGTAAAGGTTTTTATTTCTTTTTCCTGAGAAAGTTGTTTGTCCAGTCTTAGAGTCTATGATCTCACAGAAGGTGGGTCGAAAATTAACATGATAACCATTGTCACACAGCTAACTTATACTCAGCAAGTTATGTTTCAAACCTTCAACAAAATAGACATTCTCAATCTGAGCTGAGTTTGTCTTACCAGTCTTACCAATGCCCTTGATCTGGGCCTTGCTGTTGTCTCCAAATGAGACAACCCCTGAAGCCTTCTCTTCAAGTGACAGAAACTTGCTTTTGTCCCCTGTCATGTGTCTTGAACACCCGCTGTCCAACACCCACATCCTTTTTAACTTGGTTGCTGCTAGACACATCTTCAGCACAATGAGATTTAACTTTAGGTACCCACTTGTATTTGGGTCCTACGTGGTTAGTTACCTTTCTCTTTGGTGCTACTTGTCTCAAGTAACACTCTAAAGTCTTATGACCAAACTTACTGCAACAAGAACATCTCACTTTACATTTTCTTGCTGGGACAAAAAAATCTTTGTACCATACTTCACTAGCAGACTTCTCATAGCCTAATCCAGCCTTATCAAAAATTCCTTTTTTGAGATCCAAATAATCTCTCAAGGTTTTTAGTTCCGTTTACAAATTTGGCAAGATCATCTATGAGAGTTCTATTTTGAGCTTTGAGCCTTTTCTTTTCATTAAGAAGATCTATTGATTTCAGCTCAGTCTGAGCTTGAGTGTGTGCCTTGATGTGCTCAGACAGCTTCATGTGAGACAACATGAGACTACTGTTTTTATGATTCAAACTATCATTTTCTTTTTCAAGAAATTTGACTTTTTCAAGAGCTGAGCTTAACTCAGATTTTAACAGAGAGCTTTTTGAGGCCAGGAGATTTGAATCATATTGAAAGTTTTCAAAAGAACACTTAAGCTCATTGAAAGAAAGATCAGAGTCAGATTCATATATCTCTTCATCTAAAGAGTCTCCATTTGCCATTAAGCATAGATTTGCTGACTCATCATCTTGACTTTCATCTTCCTCTGTGTCATCACAAGTAGCCAGCATGGCTTTTTTATTAGGGCTTCTTTTTGTGTCTTTCTTCAGTTGGAGACACTCAAACCTGATGTGTCCAGGTTTCTTGCATTCGTAGCAAATGAATAGTCCCTTCTTTTCTCCCTTGATCTCTTCTCTTATGGATGGAAATTTTCGTCTTCCACTTCCTCTAGCTCTCCACATGCATTTGATCTTTCTTGAGATGAAAGCTAACTCATCATCCATCTCAGTCTCATCATCATCTTCATCATCTTTTTCACTATCTGTGTCATGAGATGAGTTAAGCGAGATCTGCTGAGATGAGCTTACCTTCTTACCTTTGGAATTGCTTGTTGAGACTTTTTGTGCAATTATTTTTGGATGTCTGATGAGATCCTCTTCCATCAGCTCCTGCTCATGAACTTTGAGTGATCCAAAGAGCTCATCCAATCTAAGTGTGCTGAGATCCTTGGCCTATTGTATTGTTGTGACCTTAGGTCTCCAAGGTTTGAGCAGACTTCTCAAGATCTTTCTCACCATATCTTGATTTGAGTAGGTCCTTCCCAAGGATTTAAGATCATTGGTAATGACTGTGGTTCGTCTTACCATGTCTTCAATACCTTCATCTTCATTCATTTTGAACAGCTCATACTGTCTGACCAGTATGTTGATCTTGGCTTCCTTGACTTGGTTTGTTCCTTCATGCTCAACCTCTAGTGCATCCCATATCTCTTTTGCTGATGCACAACCAGCTACTTTGTCATACTCACTACGACTAAGTGCGCAAGTGAGTAGGTATTTGGCTCTTGAGTTGAGAACATATCTTGCCTTTTCAGCATCTGTCCATGATTCCCTAGGCTTTGCTGCTCTAAGACCCAGTTCATCTGTGATATAAGGTACATAAGGACCCAGCTCAATGATTTCCCATAGGTCAGCATGTTGAGATTCAATGAACAATCTCATTCTGTCCTTCCAGTAATAATAATTTGTTCCATAAAAGGCAGGAGACCTGTTGGTGGACGCTCCTTTAGGAATGAATAGGCTTGTGCTTGGTCTAGCCATGGATCTTTTCCTCTTCACACGTAGGTGTGCTCAACCCCAAAGAAGCTGAGCACTGATACCAACTGAAGTTGGCTGGATGTCTCAAGAAGGGGGGTTGAATAGAGACTTCTAAAAAATGTGTTCCTGAAAAATACTTTGATACAAGCTGAGACGTGTTCTCAGGTTGAATAACTTGGAAGCTCAGATGTGTTAGTTCAGATACAGTCTCAAATCAAAATGAAATTTGCCTTAAAAAAGATTAGTTTCTTTGGTTAAGACGGTGTTTCTTTTCAACAGATTTGATTTAGTTATAAGTGACTACGTCAAGTAAAGAGGTGTGCAATGTAAATGAAGAGATACAAGATAGAGATGCACACAAATTTATCCTGGTTCACCCACACCTTGGGCTACGTCCAGTCCCCACAACTTGTGAGATTTCCACTATTGACAAACTCGTCAATTACAAATATTCTTATTGCCTCTTCAGGCTCACCCTCACACCAAGCTTAGGCTCTCCTACCTTGGGTGAGAAACAAGTATTCTTCTATGGCCTCTTCAGGCCTCTTACCCTCACACCGAGACTAGGCTCTCTCCTATCTCAGCTGAGACCGGTTACAAGAGTTTGAAAGGATGATAGTGATCTAGCTTCTAGCATACAAAGTATGGATAAACAATGAGCATAGATAGAGGTATTCTCTTTTTACAAAGATTGGAAACTTAGCAAGATAAAAGAGAATAACTGAGACTACTGGATGTTCTCAAGATGAGATCAAATCTGAGATGAGATGGGACTTGAGTGTATGTAAGATGCAGTGACTGATCAATGTGCAGCTTAGCCTCTCCTTTCTTCATTGTTGATCTCTTGCTTTTATTCCAAACAAAACTAGCCATTAATAGCCGTTGAGAGGAGAAGAAAAAGCAACCTGTCAAAAGTACCATGCCTTCTGTGCGTAATGTTCTCTATGCGTGTTGTCTAGTGTCAGCATGTATAGTGTACTTTCTTTGACTCTTGTTGACTCCTTGTGATTTGCATCTCTAGCTGAGTCTGAGTCTAAATCTTAGGCTGATGACTTGTATCTGCATCTGAACTCTGGTCCTGGTCTTATGTTCTCATTTGAGTCTTAAGTCTCCTGAGTATGCTTGCATCTGAGTCTCAGTCTGTATCTGAGTCTGAAGTCTGCATCTGAGCTGTGCGTCTGAGTCTGAGTCTTATTTGAGTCTGATCTTGAATTTCTTTTGCTTAGTAGCTCTTAGCTTCAAACTTTCTCTTAGGCAAAACTTGATTTTTGGATTTTTACTTTATGCTTCTAACATGACTTCAAGTTTCTCTTGCAACCTTGGCTTCTCAAGAATTTATATACCTGTAATGCTTTAAGAGACTGGATTTTGCCAAACACTTGAGCAAATGATTAGTAATAACAGGATGCATCTCAGTTCATTCTTTGAGCTTATTTTACTTTGGTGGTTAGACAATATTAAAAACCTTAGGAGTGAGTTTGTCTTAACAGAAGACTCCTTTTATAGCCAAGGAAAATGGAATATAGTCGTTGGAAAAGCCTTGGAGAGCAAGTCAAACAACCAGCTGGAAGTGTAGCAGCTGTCACTGTCATGTGCAGCTTTTTCTCTTTCCTTGGTTTGACTGGTCCTTTCTTCTGAAGTTCTGATGACTACATCTTCTGAAGCTTGTATCTTCTCCAGCAGGAAACACATTCAGTATTTTGTTTCCTTTTTAATTTGTTTTTTAATTTTTATGAAATAATTATCGGTTCTTCATGTAATTATTTATGATGAGGAGCATACCAGTAATGTTTTAAACAATCTTCTTGAGTCAATCTTTGCTTCTTCTGATGTATGATACTAAGAGCTTTTCTTCTGGAACTGTTACTGTAACAACTTTAGCTTTTTGCTTTATCAGAGAGCTTTCTTCTTATGACATTAGGAAGTTAGAAGATGTTTTGTGGACTTTGAGTTTTCCAGACTTTGAGTGTATCTTCTGAGAGCTTCCTGACATATTGTTTCTTATAAAGTTTAATCAGAGATATCTTCTTCTGATTCTTCTCAACAGCTTTCTTGCTTTCACCTTACTTAATTCTTTCTTTTCTTTATTGTAAGGTGTTATTTATTAAGTGGCTATCTTTTTTTGCTTGAGTTACTTGAAACTGAGTCTGCAACTTCCTTTGCTTCTTCTGATATGTTACTACAGTGGTTCTTCTTATTCATTTTACATGTTTCTTCTTAAACTATCTCAATTTGAAACATTAGTCCATATACTCAGAATTATGGTAAGTATATTTTGACAATTTTGTCATTATGAAAACATCTTAAAAGGATTTATGGACCTTACAATCTCCCCCTTTTTTATGATGACAACATTTCAAAATATAGTTACATAATTCTGAGATCTTTAAAAATAATCTCCCCCTGAATTTGTGCTTTATTTCCTTTTTGGATGATTAATGCAAATAAATTCAGAATAAGCAGTAATGAGCAATAATCAGATATTTCAGCAAAAGAAATCATGATACATTTCTCAACTTGAAATCATGAATTACACAAATAATATCACAACCACAAACAATGTCATAGCCATAATTAATTACATAATTATAAGCATGTCATAGCCACAATTAGTTATAGAATTATAAACTTTGCTCTACAGCTACAAAATAATACTATACTACTTATACTACTTCTCCCCATTTGCCATCATTCAAAAACAACAAAACATCATAATTAGGCATAAAGGAGAAGCATAATCACCATCTTCTATTTGGAAGGAGAGGAATAATTAGAGGATGATGAAGTAGCAGGCTGCAGAATGTCAGTTGGAGGCTGGAAAGGTGTAAAAGGCATTGGTGGAGCTTGAGAGGCAATAACTTGCAACACAAAGGTGTTAAACCAGAACTGGTGCTGTGTGAACCTCTCAATCATTTCATTTATTGTGTTTTGGAGGGTGTTGACATTAGTAAAGAGCTTCTTCATATCTGCTTTTATTTTCCTAACTTACTTCTCAACAAAAGTAACACTAGGACCTTGAGAAGCATTAGAAGGTTCTGCCATCTCCTTGATAAGTGTTAAAATTACGTAAAATTCCGATATAATTACAACACTTATTGATGGCAAAATGCAGAATTTATAACCCAATTTACCCATTTTTAGCTTAAATTGAAATTCTTTTATTTATTTGAGTTAAATTTGAATTTGATTCTATTTGATAAAAAATCTGTTGTTTTTTTGCAGATAAAAAGCAAAGTTACAAATAAAGCATCAAGAGAGCAGCGAAGAAGGACAAGAACAACATAAAACAAGCTTAAAAAGAGGACAATTCAGGAAAATTAGTTGTTGTTTCCTGCGCTCCACCTGCGCTGAGCACAGGCAGAGCGCATGAATGACTGTCTAGTTACTGTTTCCTGCGCTTCACCTGCGCTGAGCGCAGGCAGAGTGCAGGAAACGTAACCTAATTTTTAATAGGCTGCAATCAGAGTCTCAAAAGCCCATCAAAGCAGTTTATAAAGAGAGACATAGACGTATGGAGCCGTTGAGCAAATCTGGAGCTGGAGAAAAGTGTGACAGTCTCTCTAGTTGGTTTGTAATGGCTACCATGAGTAGCTAAACTTTCCTTTAGGATTGAACGTAGTCAATTCAATCCCCGATTGTATTTTGGATCTTCTTTGTTATTTAGGAATCTCTATTTTTATAATATTGGTGTTTTTATTCTGTTCTTAATGCTTAGCTTCCGTCTTTGTACCAGAGTTATGATATGATTTTATGGGGCGCGCTGGGAAGCGGTTTTGTTAATCAGGTGCGAGTTCCTGAGTGCCTAGGAATAGGGCTCTTGAATTCTGATTTGGGTAAAATCACTCGATAGGTTGAATGCCTAGGAATAGGGTTCAATTTATGGATAGCTATTAACAACTGATCTTAAAGCTAGGGCAATTTGTTAAGCAGCCAAGAAATTGGTGTTTAGGGAATTGATTCTAAAAATTTCATGGTTGAGGAATCTTTATGAATGAATTTTATTTGGGCTTCAATATTTATAATTTTAAATTCCTAGATATCATTGGGTTCCAAATATAAGAGGGGTGCGATAGACGAAGTTCAATCCTAGTTTCCTTAATTTGCTCAATTTTATCCATATTCTCTCTCTCTATCTCTCATTTTTTTATTTTATTTACTATTGCAATCTTCACAAACAACCATTCAAAATTCTTCCTACTCAATAACTGTGAATACTAAGAACTTATTTTGTACCGTTCCTCGTGGGGAAGACAACCCTTTTTCTTACTATTATACTGCTGCGATATTGGTACGCTTGCCATGATCTCAACACTCCTCAGCAACAGTTATCTTCTCAGGTTTAGAAGGATCAGTAGATTCCTTTTCATGGTTCAGTTGTTGCAAGAAAGTATTCATTGAGTATAAAGATGCAGAAATGTTAGGAATGTCTTCCTTTAAAGGTGCAGCAGAAGGAAGCTTGGAGTCAAGGAATGGAGTGGCTAAGAATTGATTAACTATATCAGTGGTGAATGTTCCTACAGAAGGAACAGATTGTGCATGTCCCTTGGGTTCTTCTTCTTCTTCTTCTTCTGAGATGTGAAGCTCCTCTGTCCTAGCAGGAGAATCACTTCTTTGTTCCACTTCTTCAATTCTGATGATGTGCTAGATTTTGATTTTCTGGTTGAAGGAGTGGTAGGGAGGTATCAAATGAAGGTGGTTCAAGGTAGCTTCTGGCCAACATAGCCAAAGCATTCACTGCCATATCTTCTGCAGGGTTGCTGCAACCTATAACTTATTCTTCTGTGGTAGCAACCTCCTGAGAAGCACCTTTTAATGCTTCTTCAGCACCTGGGAGATTCACAGAGGCATCCCTTGGAGGTGAAAACTCTAAGGGTTCATCTCTGGCATTATCATTAAGGATTTCCAATTTTTCTGCAGGATCATGATCTGAGACTTGCATTTCTCTTTCTTCTTCTTCATAGGTAAAGGATGCAGGAGGGACTATTATAGGAGAATCTATCTTCTCAAGGCTTGGTTCAGTAGGACCAGCTTCCACTTTCTTGCTAGTCCCTACTTCTTCACTCCTTCTCTTCTTTTCAACTTTTTGAATCTTAGACCCGTGGCTAAGAGAAGCCACTTCAGCATCTTCTTCATCACTATCCATATACTGAGAGGGGTCTGGTTTTCTAATATGCATCTTCCTAATATTAGATCTATCAAAGTAGGTGTAGTCCTCTATTTTCTGTTCTTCCTCTAAAGGTACATTATGATATCTAAACAATAGGGTGAGGAGCATGCTATATGGGAGGCTTGTGTTTACTTTGACAGGGTTAGCGACATGGATCATATTTCTGAGAATTACATAAGCTAAGGAGAAAGGTTTACTTTCTAGGAGATAATACATGATGAGAAGATCTTGATCAGTCACCTTCTCTAGAGTTCCACCTCTTGGGAGTATTGAATAACAACAAATTTTGTGAAGGATTTTGCAAAAAGGAGTCAGTTTGCTGGCTATGAGTCTGGGGCTGGATGGACTGAGAACTTTGCTTATGACATATTCTTTGGTTACCCCCAGCAACTGTATACCATTGTTCTTCATATAGCTTGTTCTCGCAGCGAGGTAGTCCAAGAGCTTCCTCAATTGATTCTGGTGTCAGAATCATGGTGGATCTCTTCAAATCAACAACCAATGAGTTTCCATCACTCCTATAGCTGCTGGCAGCAGTGTAAAAAGCCTTGACCATTCTTGGATATACAGACTCTTTAACCAGAAGAAAGCTATCCTATCCTTGCCTTCTTATAAAATGGTCAGCTGCCCTTCCTTCCTTCTTAATCTCATTTAATAGAAATATTTTCCTAGGGATGACCACCTTGTAAGGTCCAAGAATCCCCTAATAAGGTTTTAATGGTGACAAACTGTCAAAATTCACTTGTCATAATTCTGATTAAAAAGAAACTAATGATTTCACTTGAGTGTTTGTCAAGAAGATACAGGTAAGAATTTCCAGAAGATATTAATAAGGCTAAATACAGAAGATAGAACTCAACATTCATCCATCATGACCAGTTGAAGAAGATGGCTTAAATAATTTTGAAATACTGCAATTATTAATGAAAACAAAAAATCTGTCGAGAAAATACAAAAGAATTCTTCTGTTATAAGTTTCAAGAAGAACAATGTCTGCAGAAGAAACCTAACAGAAGATACAAAAAGCAAATAAGAGAATAAGAAAAGGAAATCTTTGCAGTGAATGGTAGTCCACCATAGTTCAGACTTTATAAACAGATATATTGGCCTAGAAGAACACCACAACATATTAGAAGGAAGATTCACTCTCAAAAAAGGCCTCCAGAAGAAGCAATTTACTTCACATTCTTGACTTCTTTAGCTTCTCTGTTATACAGCTGGAAAACTTCAGTCCAAAAGTTCTCTACAATCTTCATATGACTATAACAACTCTCTACAGAAGAAAGAAGGTTGTTTTGCAGAAGAAACTTGTTGACAGTAAGGCTGCAAAAGAAGCAAAGTCTACCCAAACCTTTTTCTTCCCTTTCTGAGGCTGCAACTAAGTTAAAAACAATTAAAATATATTATGTCAAATTAAGGAAAGCCCACAACATATTTACAAAAGAACTGGCTATAAATTCCAAGAGTTTTGATTTCTGCAGAAGAAAGTCTTCCAGAAGAAGCAACCAGTCAACATGACAGTTGTATCTGATAAAGACAGCTGCAACTTGATAGGGACAACTCCTATAAGGCCAACTGAGAACTTGACCACTTCTCCAAGTAATTCCAATGGCTAGTACCCTCATTTCTCCTATAAAAAGAGGAGCTCTCTTCAAGTTTCAAGACACCAAAACTCCAGAAGAAGCATCAGCCTTCAAAATTACATTCCGTACCTTCTGGACAATTTCTCTCTCCTCAAATTTCTGAGTAACCACTTCAAAAGTTCATTGAGAGAGAGCTGGATCATCATCTTTTTTTATGTGCTTAATTTGTATTTCTTCTTGAGCCTTGTATTTAACTTTTCACTACTTATACCTTCTGTAAACTCTTAAGGAGGCTTAAAAGTGTTAGTGCCTCTTGAGAAAATGTGTTGTGCTTGTAAGTAGAAAGTACTACAGAGCTGTAGTGAGATAAGTTGAGCAAAAAGCCTGCAGATAGTTTTCTATAGATTTTTTGTGTCTGTACCTCCTGCAGAAGAAGTTGCAGTAAGTGTAAGGCCTTGAGAGGCTGAAGAAGGAACCTGTAAAGAGCATGAAGAGGCTGCAGAAGAATGCTAGTGGTAAGGTGTACCCAAGGAAACTGTAAACTGAAATTTGATCAAGAAAATCCTACTTGAAGTAGGGACTGGACGTAGCCTCAGGTTGGAAAAGGTGAACCAATATAAATCTCTATGTGTAGTCTTCTTACCCTTACTCTCTTTATTTTATATTGATTACATGTGCATAAAACTATTTTGAAATCTACTTAATACCTAAGTAAGTGATACATCTAAAAGAGTTCCTATAAAGGAATTATATCTTATGCATACTATACATATTATAACTTCTATCTTCTTGAGTGTCATCTTCTAATACTTAGCCAAGTTACACTTGAGCAGAATCAGTATTATAGGAAATTTGCAGAAAATTCAAAGAGATCACAATTCAACCCCCTTCTTGTGATTGGAATTTCAACTTCAATTGGTACCAGAGCTTGCCTCTAGGGTTGAACTCACTTAACAGTGAGAGAGGAAAAAGATCAAGGGAAGATGACAAACCATGGAGCTGGAATGTTCTTTCCAGAAGGATCTTCTACAAACAGACCACCAGCCTTTCATGGGAAAAATTATTATTATTATTGGAAAGATAGAATGAAATTGTTTCTAGAATCCCAAGATATTGATCTTTGGGATATTATTAAAAAAGGAAACTTCATTCTTGTAGTTAAAAGAACTAGGATTCTACTTCAACCTAAAGAAGGAGAATCAGAAGTTCAAGAAGATCCTCCACAGCCAAAACCCAGAGAAGAACGGACTTCAGAAGATAAGCAGATATATCTTCTGAAATCCAAAGCTAAGTACTTTCTTCTATGTGCTCTTAGCAGAGGAGAATATGACAAAGTTGTTGGTTGTTCCACTGCTAAAGAAATATGGGATACACTTAAAATTTCACATGAAGGAACTGATCAAGTAAAGAATCAAAAATCAAAATTTTGATTCATCAATATGAGATGTTTAACATGGTTGAACATGAATCCATTGATGAAATGTTCAGCAGGTTCACTGTTATCATCAATGACTTAAAATCTCTTGGTAAAAGATATTCCAATCAAGAGCAAGTCAGAAAAATTCTTAGAAGTCTCTCAAATATATGGAGACCAAAAGTAACAGCAATCCAAGAAGCAAAAGATCTTGTTGTTCTAAATCTAGATGAACTTCTTGATTCCCTAAAAGTTCATGAGCAAGAACTCATGCATGAACTACCAAGGAGAGGAAAAACAATTGCTCTAAAAGCCAGCACATCAAAAAGAACCAGTACAGTATCAACAGAAGAAAAGGCTACTGATGAAGAAGAATCATCTTTTGAAAAATGATGATGAGCTTGCTTTCATATCCAAAAGGATCTAGAGATTGATCAGAAGAAAGGGCAAAGGAAAAAGATTCTTCAACCCAAAGAAGGAAGGACAAAAAGGTGAAGGATCCAAAGCTCAAATAATCTGTTATGAATGTAACAAGCCAGGCCACATCAAAGCAGAATGTCCTCAATTAAAGAAGGAATTAAAAACTTTCCAGAAGAAGAAGAAGGCCATGATGGCAACATGGGATGACTCAGAAAGCTCCTCAGAAGAAGATGCAGAAGATGAGACAGCAAATCTCTGTCTCATGGCTGGAAAGGAAGATGAAGATGATGAGGTAAATAATTATTAACTCTTCTGCATATAGAGAATTATAAGATGCATTTGAAAACTTACTATTTGACTCACACATACTAGCTCAAAAATGTGCTTTACTAAAAGAACAACTAGTTAAATCTAAAGAAGAAAATGAAAGATTTAAAGAAGATAATGAGAGATTGATTAGGACAAATCAATGTCTTCAGCAATCTCATTTTAAACTGTCAGAACAAATCAAATTAATTAAATCTGATTCTGCAGAAGAAAGAAAATCTGAATTATTGCAGAAAGAGAATAATCTTTTGCAGATGAAGATTGATGAACTACAACAAGACTTAAGTAAATTTGTAAATGGTACAAGTAACTTAGAAAAACTCATAAGTAATGGAAGGGAAATATCGGATAAAATAGGATTAGGATACAATCAATCCCAAGCATAAAAAATTCACAGAACCATCTTTATACCTGCCAAAAGGCAACCTCCTAAATGTTCTTGGTGTAACAAATTTGGACATCTTGTTCACAACTGTTACAAAGAAAAAGGAGCTTTAAAAGAAAGGTATCTAACAATTGAGGACCCAACAAAATTTGGTTACCTAAATCTCTACTGTCTTATGATGTTGGAACAAGCAAGAACCTTCAAAAAGAAAGGGCAATGGTTCTTGGACAGTGGTTGCTTAAGACATATGACTGGAGACAAAAACAAATTCATCCAGTTACACAAGATAGAAGGTGGAACAGTAACCTTTGGAGACAACAACAAGGCACACATCAAAGGTATTGGAAAGGTAGGTATAAAGACTTCTACCCAAATTAGTAATGTTTATTATGTGAAAGGTTTAAAACAAAATCTTCTTAGCATAAGTCAGCTTTGTAACAGTGGCTATGAAGTTATGTTTCAACCAACATTTTGTGAAATTAGGGAATCATCTACTAAGAAAGTATTATTTTCAGGGATAAGAAACAAAAACCTATATAGCATAAGTCTAGAAAAGCATTTCAAAACTCTCTAAATTGGATTTATTTAGAGGATTACCTAAGATCAAGTTTGAAAAAGATGAAGTATGTGATGCATGTGTTAAAGACAAACAAACTCATTCTAGCTTCCATCCTAAAAATGTAATTACCACCAAAAGAGTATTGGAACTATTGCATATTGACATATTTGGTCCTACTAAAACACCTAGTTTGGGAGGGAAAAAATATGGTCTTGTTATAGTAGATGATTACTCTAGATTCACATGGGTTTATTTCCCACCACCAAAGATAAGTCATTTGATGCTTTTAGAATCTTCTCCAAGAAGATACAAAATGAAAGTAGTCAATACATTGCTTCTATAAGAAGTGACCATGGAGGAAAATTTGAAAACTTTTCATTTAAAAAGTTTTTTTGATGAAAATGGAATTTCTCACAATTTTTCATGTCCTAGAACTCCACAACAAAATGGAGTTGTAGAGAGGAAAAACAGAACTCTCCAACAAATGGCTAGAACTATGTTAAGTGATAGTGGAATTCAAAAGTACTTTTGGGCTGATGTAGTGTCCACATCATGCAATATACTTAACAGAGTTGCCATCAGAAGCATACTCAAAAAACTCCATATGAAATATGGAAAGGTAGAAAACCCAACATTGCATATTTTCATGTTTTTGGATGTGATTGTTATATTCTGAACAACAAAGAAAAACCTTGAAAAGTTTGATGCCAAATATGAAAAAGGTATTTTTCTTGGATATTCTTCCACATCAAAATCTTATAGAGTTTACAATATAAAAATCCAAACCATAGAAGAAAGCATGCATGTTATTTTCAATGATACTAACCTTTCTTCTCAAGGAAAATACAATAGTGAATCAGATGATGAATCTGATAAGCTTCAGAAGATACCTCTTGACAGTAAAATCCTCCAGAAGATGCAGCAGAAAAGGTAAATCCCACATATGAACACACAGAAAATACTTGCACTCAAAGAAATGAACTTCCAAAGAGCTGGAAGTTGATTACAACTAATCCTCATGAGCAAATCATTGGGAGCACTATAAAATGAGTAAAAACCATATCTCAATTAAGAAAAAAATGAAAACAAGTGCCTCTCTGCTATCTCAAACAGAACCCAAAAATGTAAATGAAGCTCTAGAAGATGATTCATGGATAAAAGCAATGAAAGAAGAGCTGGATCAATTTGAGAAGAATAAAGTTTGAAACTTGTTCCTCCTCCAGAAGATCATTCCATCATTGGGACAAAATGGGTATTCAGAAACAAGATGGATGAAGAAGGAAATGTGATTAGAAACAAAGCAAGGTTAGTAGCTCAAGGCTATAACCAACAAGAAGGTATTAACTATGATGAAACTTTTGCTCCTGTAGCTAGATTAGAATCTATTAGTGTTGAGTCTAAAAAATGATTAAGAATTTAAACTCAATTTGAGTCTCACTCTCTTAAGGTTTTACTGAATATCAAATATTAAGTAAAAAGAGTATTTACATGATTTTATGCTTTCATGTTATAATTCTTAATTTCAGATCATATTCTGTCTCAAGATAATTCTGAAAGAAAGCAAGAAGTTCATCTGAAGACTTGAGATCATCTGAAGAGGTTCACTTCGTCTGAAGAGTCTACTTCATCTGAAAGCTTGAGAGTCCATCTGATGAATTTATTCTGTCTGAAGACTAGAAGTATCAGAAGCTCTCTTTGACTTAAAGCTTTAGTGAGAACGTTGAAAACTCATTCCAAAAATCTAACCTCTTTTAGCACATGAATCAGAACTGCTTTCTTTCCTCGTTCAAATGATTTGCACAAATAAGGAAAGTCTGCAAATGTTGCTGAGTAGCTGTCCAAAAGCACCTGTGCGCAGACCTGCTATCAGAGGTTCATCAGAACATCTTTTCAGGCTTAGTCTAAACGTCTCTTGCGCATTAAATGCTATTGAAAATGGACATCTTCTCACTGTGCTTTATAAATAACTCATGCACGTATGAAGAAAGGAGTGATATTGAAGCTTACAAGATCTACGTTGAAACGCTGCAAAAATCTCACTCTGATATCTTAAACTTGTACAAATTATTATTCTGATCCTGAGTTGAATCTCAGTTACTTGTACATTGTGTTGTTCAAGCTCTTAAAGTTTTTTTTTTGCTTGAACATTTCTATTTATCTTAAAACAGTTTGGGTTTACAAGCCTGGAGAGGCTTACTGTATAAAAGAATACTTGAGTTACACTTGGATAAGTGTCTGAGAGCCTGAAGAGGCTTGGTGAAAGAAAGAATACTTGGTGTAGAGCCTGAAGAGGCTTGACAGAAAAGAACACTTGTAATCTTCCAAGATTAGTGGAAATCCAGGTGCTGGTTTTGCCGTGGGACTGGACGTAGCTCACGGTGGTTGTGAGTGAACCAGGATAAGTTCTTGGCTAAGTTTTCTTTATCCCTTAACTATTTCAATTCAGTTTTAGTTAACAAAGGGGATTAAAAAGTATTTAAGTGAACACCTTACTTCTGAATTAAAATCTCTTTCAAACATATCTTTAAATCTGAATTAAGTTTAGAAGGTGATCAAAACTTCAGTCTGATACCCATCGTCTAAAACTTTTCAAAAGCTATTTAAGAAGATCTTTTGAAACAGAAAAAGTTTCCATTGAAACACTATTCAAACCCCCTTCTAGTGTTTCCCTGTTTTTCCAACAGTTGGTACTGGAGCTTATCCTCGGGGTGAGCACCTAATCAGTGCAGAGGACAAAGATCCCATGGAAACTTCTACCAGTAACAGAAAGTACATCACTGAAGGAACATCCATCACCAGGCCCCCAACATTCAATGGTGTGGATTATCACTACTGGAGAGATCGTATGAAGTTTTTCATAGAAAGCAACAACATAGATGTCTGGTATGTGGTTACTGATGGTGACTATGTGCCAATGCATGCCGGAGTGCCTATACCTAAGGCAGAATAGACCTTGGAGCAGAACGCTCGAGTTCAATTAAATGCCAAGGCCAAACTCTATCTGATATGTTCCTTGAACAAATCAGAATATGAGAAGGTCATGGTTGTTCGTCAACCAAGGAGATCTGGGACAACGCTTGCAGCAGCCCATGAAGGGACTGAGACTGTAAAGCAGTCTAAGATTAGTATGCTTGTACATCAATATGAGATGTTCAAGATGGAAGAGTCTGAAACTATAGACCAAATGTTTGGAAGGTTTCAGACAATAACTAATGGACTCAGGTCATTGGGAAGAACCTTTGAATCTGGAGTCAATAATCGAAAGATTCTAAGAAGCATACCAAAGTCCTGCAGACCCAAGTTACTACCATTCAAGAAGCTAAGGATCTTAACTCTCTTAGAATGGAAGAACTACTGGGTTCTCTCAAAGTTCATGAGTTAGAACTTGGCGAGGACGAAACCAAGAAGAATCACTGGCATTGAACTCCAAGGCCAGACAGCCTAGGCATGGCAGCATGAAAGCTATGCAAGCAGAGGAAACTTCAGATGATGATACTTGATGGCAGGAATTGCCAAGGACCTAGAATTGAGCAAGCAAACCAATTAGAACCAAAATTAAGCAATTAAAATGGCAAATATAGGTGCTGGAACAGCAGCTATATTCACATGGAAAATGAAAGAAAGTGAAGGAAAATGAAAGAAAAATGGAGAGGAAAAGAAGTGGAAGATCGCCACTGATGCAAGTCCTTTCTTGCAGCAGATAAGATCAATCGCCAGTCGCCACTAATTCAGGAGAATTAGATAAGACTCATCCATGGTTTAAGCAACAACCACCAAGCACACTCAACTCACAAGGGAGGAGATCTCAACTCACAAAGAGGAGAAAAAATGGGCATAATGCCTTTACTTCCAAATTCAATTGTGTTTTTTGTTACATGAGGGAAGGGCTCCTTTATATAGGTAGAAGGAGGGGGAGGGGGCGGCCATCTTGGGCGATGTGGGACTTCAAGGAAAAGAGGAAAAAAGAAAATAATAAAAGATGAGTGAATACTCATCCAAGGTGGGATTTGAACCCACTCACCTAAAGGCATTAAGCTAAGCTAAGCTTTTAGCCACTAATCCACTCACTTATGCGCCCCACTCTCCATAAAATGGAAAAGATGAATTTAAATTCATCCTACATGGGAATTAATCCCATGACCCCTCTAACCATGTAGCTAAGTCACTAATTAGCCATTAAATCCACTTACATGACATGGCGCCCCTAATAGATCCTATGGCCCCAATTACATCATAAAATCCTATGGTCCTAATTACATCATCTAATCCTATGGTCCTAATTACGTCATCAATAATCCTAATTACATGAGTCTTGTATGTTGACTTTGACTTTGGTCAATGGTCAAGAGTTGACCCAGAGTTGACCCTCATGAAGGAAGGCTCATGCTTGGCTCAGCCCCAAGCACTTCAAGCAGCTCCAAGTAAGCCATTAGCTGTCAGCTGACAGGATGTCATCATCCCCTCCCCCTTGAAAAGCATTTGCCCTCAAATCTGAAAAGGAGGAAGAAAAATCAGGGGTAGAAAAGAATAGAAGGAGATGGATGACATAGAAGGAAGGTGGAGACTTCCCTTTGGATTAGTGAATCCAAGCTAAGGCCTCAATATGGACATCCTTGCGTAACCTAGTCAACAAAGAAACAAGGCTCATTATTCCCAAGCATATAATCTCTAATGCTCATAACAATAATACTTGGGAATCATGTAGGGAGCTTTAGCAAAAGAAAAAGGTGAAGTAGAAGAAGAAGATGAAAGAAGAAAAAGGAGAAAAGGTGGAGGAACACCCTGTAGTGTAGGCTACTACTCCCTCCATCTTTATCCAACAACTCCCTTTCTTGTATTCCTGCAAAACAATCAAGGTCAGCAGTTTAAATTGATGAAGCAAGAGCATTGCTTCCCTTTTATTTTTTTGTTTTTCCTTGGTTTCACCTTTCTCTACCATTATTTTTGAAGCTTCTTCTTTCCTTTTCTTTTTATCCTCACTCTCTATCTTAAGCTTTTTAATTCTTTCAAGCTCTATTTGTCTCTTCATGTGAGCTTGATTCTTACATATTTCTTGGATAGACATTGGCATCAAAGTGATTTTAGTTCCATCTTGTTTTAAAAGAGATTTGATTAGAGTAACCATCATAATGGCCCTCTTATCAAATTGCCAAGGTCGACCCAAAAGAATATGTGTGGCATCCATAGGGTACAACATCACAAAAGTACATTATCATCATAATCACCTATGGAAATAAAGATGAGAGTTTTGCCTACTTACTTCTTCCCTTTCCCATCATCACATATCCAAGATAACTTGTATGGTCTGGGGTGGGGTGTGGTAGATAATCCAAGTTTTTCTACCATTCTCTCACTAGCTATGTCGGTGCAACTTCCACTATTCACAATTAGGGAGCAAATTCGTCCCTCTATCATGCATCTAGTGTGGAAGACAGTTTGCCTTTGTTCATCTTCTCTTATTATTTGATTTCCTAGGGACCCTTCTCACCATGCAAAGTTTACCTCGGTCCTATATACTTCTTTCTTAATTTCATTCCCTTCTTCACTAGTTTCTTTTTCCTCATCTTCACTTTGTTCATTCTAACTTGCACTAGTGTATTCTCCATTCTCTTTAACCAACATTGCCCTCCTATTTGGGCATTGGGAAGCTATGTGTCCCTTGCCATCACACATTGAAACATTGATGTTTTCTGTGGTGGAGGTAGAGGGCTCTTCCTTTTTAGTAGAAGGAGTGGGATTAGAAGTAACCCTAGGAACCTTAGGTTCCTCCTTCTCGTGGCTCTTTCCCTTATCTTTCTTTAGGGTTTCCTTGTTCCTAGTTGTAAAACTAGTGTTTCCTCTTTTATAGCTACCCTTTCTTTTTAGTTGAGTTTCAATTTTAATGGCTTGGTGTACCAAGTCCTCCATTTCTACATAGGATGCAATTCCACTATGTCCCTTATGTCGAAATTAAGTCCTTGATAAACCTAGCCATAGTTGCTTCACTATCTTCAACTATGTTGGCCCTAATCAAAGCAAGTTCCATTTCCTTGAAGTACTCATCTACACTCTTAGATCCTTGCTTAAGAAGTTTGGAGTTTGATGTGCAACTCCCTAGTGTAATGTTGAGGTATGAACCTCTTTCTCATGATGGACTTCATTTCCCTCCCAAGAGGAACCAAAGGAGCATTGCACCTTCTTCTTTCAGCCTGAAGCTGATGCCACCCAAACTAAGGTGTAGTTCTTGAATTCTAGAGAGAGGCAATTTTATACCTTTTCCTCTTCCCGATACCTATGGCAACTAAAATTTGTTCAATTTTTAGTTCCCATTCTAGGTATTGTTCTACATCATTTCTTACCATTAAAGGTTAGGACTTCTATTTTACCCCTCTAAAACCTTGTTCCCTTCTAGGCTCTTCTTCTCTCCTATGCCTCCTAGGATTTTCTCTCATAATACTCCTCTCTTTCTTCTCCTAGGGATTTCCTCATAGTAGTCTTCTCAAACCCTCTAGGTTCCTCATGCCTCCTAGGCCTTCTATGCTCTCTTTCTCTTTCCCTTCTCCTATAAGTATGGCTAGAGTGTCTCTCTCCCTTCACTACTCTCCGCATGTACCTATCTTCACTCCTAACCATACTATACCTATCCTCACTTCCTCCTTCTCGAGAAGAATGCCTTCTCTCCCTCCTATTCCCACTTAGTTCTTTCCTAAGTTCACTCATCTCATGCCTCATCATTCTGGCCATGTCTTGAATTGCATATTGCAACTCGGCCCTATACCTCAAAGTTCTAGGTGAAGGAGGTGGTGAGGTTCCTACTACCCATTGTTTAAAATTTTTGATTTTCAAGAATTTGGACCTGTCCACTCACTAAGTATTTACACTCGTGGAATGTTAACACTCGTTTAGGTCACTCTTTTAGGCTTTTTCTATAATAAACACTCTTGCCTCTTCTTACTTGTTGGTGTTTGGTTGAAGTTTGCAAAGACCAGGAATTAAGCCTAGTCTTAACCCTTACCCAAATAGAAGCGCACTAACAAAAGAAAATACTACCGGAAGAAGATAAAGAATACCTAAGACAAAACAGATAATTTGATATGACAAACAAGAAAAAACTGCACTCAAACAAGCTTATACACAGAGCAGACAATAAACAAAACATGACGGAAGAAATTGCAAAGAGAATTGTTTTGGAGGGATTTTTGAAAAAAGAGTTGCCAAATTGCGTTTTCAAGAAAAAACAGCAAATACAACTCAATTAGTATACAGGGAAATGAAACAGAAAATTACAGTAAAACTGTCACTGTATTGTTGGGATACTTCTTTGTTTTTGTTTTTCTATTTTTTTTTTTGAATTTTTTTTGATTCTTTTGACTTTTTGGGTGTCTTTTGACTTTTTCTTCCTTGTTGTTGACTTTTGCACCCTTTTTTGCTTTTTACACCTCTTTTTCTATTTTGGCACGTACGTACCTTTTGTATTTTTTTGCCTTTTTTCTTTTTTTTGCTTTTTCCCCAACAGAAAATTACAGAAATTGGTATACAATGAAAAGAAAATACAATGAACCTACTGAAATATTTTTGGAATTTTCTGACACTAAATTGGTCCAAGTGGCCCAGAAAATTAAGAAAATAATGAATAAACTGATTTCTACACTGAAAAACGTAATTGGCAACTGATTTCAAAAATGGCCAAAAAAATTGCTTGGCACTTCCTTGTTGATTATACAAGACCAGTGTGGTCACATAAACGCGCTTGGTTCAATTTTAAGTTGGGAGTTAATGTGAACTCCAAAAAGATCCTAATCAGTGAGCGTTTTTGCACAATCAAGCAGGAAAGTTCAAAGTAGATAGCAGCCAATTCAAGTTTGCAATCAGAATACCAATCAAAACAGACAACACAAGAGTAGAATATGAAAGAAACAGAAGCCCAAAAATGCGCATAAATGGCAAAATAAAGCAAGATAAATTGCGCAAAATAAATGGCAAAATAAAGGGGGAAAGCTGAAATTAAAAGGGGGGAGGACTGAAATAAAATGAAAGTAGGGGGATAGCTGAAAGTAAAAGGATGGGGAGTACTGAAATTAAAATGCTGAAGTAAAGGGGGAAGCTGAAATTAAAGGATGGGAGACTGAAATTAAATGGCGGAAAATAAAAGCGGAAAGTAAAGAGATGAAAATGGGGGATGACAATTAATGGTGAAGGGGAGAAATGTAGGTGAACGATCTTTGGAAAAATGAAGACAACAATGCCTCCTCTTACCACACTTCACCACAAACAAGCAGTTATATCAATTAATTTGCAAGAATCACTCAAGAACAAGTATGAGCAATTAAAGAGGCATTTAAACAAACACCTAGGGGGTGGGAATTAGCGGCCCAAAACAGCCCCCACTAGCAAGAATCAAGCAAATCAACAAGAAACAAGTGCTGATAGCAGCAGAAAGGCACCTCGGGCCTGGGAAACAGTCCAAGTCCAAATTACAATTGAAAGAGGGATAGAATTACACTAAATTGAAGCAAAATTCTGCACAAAAGAGGTGCAGCAAGGTCGCTCCAAACAGCCACAAAATCAGCCCCAAAGTTGCTCAATCCATCAAGCTCTGATTACCAATTGATGACAGGAATTGCCAAGGACCTAGAATTGAGCAAAGCAAACCAATTAGAACCAAAATTAAGCAATTAAAATGCAAATATAGGTGCTGGAACAGCAGCTATATTCACGTGGAAAATGAAAGAAAGTGAAGGAAAATGAAAGAAAAATGGAGAGGAAAAGAAGTGGAAGATCGCCACTGATGCAAGTCCTTTCTTGCAGCAGATAAGATCAATCGCCAGTCGCCACTAATTCAGGAGAATAGATAAGACTCATCCATGGTTTAAGCAACAACCACCAAGCACACTCAACTCACAAGGGAGTGAGATTCTCAACTCACAAAGAGGAGAAAAATGGGCATAATGCCTTTAACTTCCAAATTCAATTGTTGTTTTGTTACATGAGGGGAGGGCTTCCTTTTTATAGGAGAAGGAGGGGGAGGGGGGCGGCCATCTTGGGCGATGTGGACTTCAAGGAAAAGAGAAAAAAAGAAAATAATAAAAAGATGAGTGAATACTCATCCAAGGTGGGATTGAACCCACTCACCTAAGGCATTAAGCTAAGCTAAGCTTTTAGCCACTAATCCACTCACTTATGCGCCCCACTCTCCATAAAATGGAAAAGATGAATTTTTAAAATTCATCCTACATGGGGAATTAATCCCATGCCCCTAACCCTGTAGCTAAGTCACTATTAGCCATTAAACCACTTACATATATGGCGCCCCTAATAGATCCTATGGCCCCAATACATCATAAAATCCTATGGTCCTAATTAAATCATCTAATCCTATGGTCCTAATTACGTGTCATCAATAATCCGAATTACATGAGTCTTGCCGTGTATGTTGACTTTGACTTGGTCAATGGTCCAGAGTTAACCCAGAGTTTGACCCGCATGAAGGAAGGCTCATGCTGGCTCAGCCCCAAGCACTTCAGGAGGCAGCTCCAAGTAAGCCATTAGCTGTCAGCTGACAGGATGTCAGTCAATACTAATCTGAAGGTGTTCAGAAGATGAAGATCTTGCACTCCTCAGCAAAAAATAAAAGATGCTGCAAAGAAAAGGGAGATTCAGAAGATCTCAAACCCTCAAATATTTCAGCAAGGTAAGTCGGTTAAGATTCTTTAATACTGACAAAATTACTTGTTTTTGAGTAAAAACAACCAGGACACATGAAAGTGCAGTGTCCCAAGTTGAAGAAGCCAACCGTTCATGAAAAGAAGAATTCTTCAAAAAGAAGAAAGGGGCTGATGGCAACCTGGAAGATCTAGATGATTCAACTTTAAAGAAGAGGAGGATACTTCAGAGGAAGCAACCTTTGTCTGATGGCAAGTCATACCTTCCTCAGATGCTCAGATTCTTAGGTATCCCGCAAAACCTTACAAGATATGTAGTGAGGACCTTGTTGAAAGTAGCAAATAGCTATTCAATGAGTACAAGGAGCTTTCTAGAGCATTTTCAGAAGCAGCAATAGAAAATGATAAATTACAAAAGGAAAATCTATACTCAAAGAAAAGTTGCTTCAACAAGATCCAAGCAGCTCTGAAAATATTGAAAATGAGAAACAAAAAATACTCCAAACAAGGTTAAATACTGACTATCTGGATCTAGCCAGGTTTGTCAAAGGAACTGATAATCTGAATAGATTATTAGGCTCTCAGAGGCACTCCTTAGACAAAAGTGGCCTAGGTTATTCAGACATTACTTCTTCTGAACATATTATTTTAAATTTCCTAATAAAGGAAGAAAGGAAGGTAATGGGTGTTCCCATTGTGGTAAACCTGGACATAATGAGTTCCAGTGTAGACATTGAAGGAAAACAATACCCAAAACTAACAAGAAAAGACCCAAGAAGGTATGGGTACCTAAGACCTTGATTGTTCCTATTGCAGATGTGTTTAACAGGACAAAAGAAAACACCAAAAATGGTACCTGGACAGTGGGTGCTCGAGACACATGACGGGAGAAAGGTGTTTGTTCCAAAGCCTTAGACCCGAGGCTGGTGGAGTGGTTACTTTTGGTGGAAATCAGCAAGGGAAGATCACTGGTATTGGACAGTAGGTATAACCTCTCTTTCCCTGATTAAGAATGTTCTTCTAGTGGAAGGACTGCAACACAATCTTCTGAGCATAGTCAATTATGTGACAGTGGATATGTTGTATCTTTCACTAAAGAAGGATGTATAGTCAAAGATGCTTCAGATCATACCCTCTTTTCTGGCTAAGACGACACAACAATGTGTACAAGATTGATCTAGAGAAACTAGCAAGTCAAAATGTGAAGTGTTTTGTTTCTATTGAAGATGAAAAATAGATTTGGCATCAGAAACTTGGGCATGCCAGCTTGAGATTAATCTTAAAGCTAACTAAACACAACCTAGTTAAAGGGCCCACCCAAGCTTTCCTTCAAATCTGACATTTTATGTGAAAATTGTCTGAAAGGGAAACAAACAAAAAGCTCCTTTAAGAGCAAAAATGTTGTTTCAAAACTAGCAGACCTTTAGAGTTGCTTCACATGGACTTGTTTGGACCTACTAGAACAGAGAGTCTTAGCAAAAGAAGTATGGGATTGGTCATTGTTGATGACTATACTAGATTCACTTAGGTTATGTTCCTAAGAAGCAAGGAGGAAACTTTTGAGAGTTTCACAAAATTCTGTAAGAAGGTGCAGAATGAAAAAGGAATCTACATATCTGCTATCAGAAGTGATTCATGGTGGAGAGTTTTGAAAACTCAAACTTCAGACTGTTCTATGATGAGAATGGGATCTCACACAATTTCTCTGTGACTAGAACACCTCAGCAAAATGGGTTGTTGAGAGAAAGAACAAAAGTTTGCAAGAGATGGGAAGAACCATGCTCATTTCAGCAATCTACCTAGATCCTTTTGGGCAGAAGCTGTTCACACAGCTTGTTACATTCAAAACAGAATTTTGTAAGGACCAATTCTCAAAAGGACACCTTATAAATTGTGGAAAGGAATAAAACCAAACATATCCTAATTTCCATATCTTTGGGTGTGAGTGTTTCATACTTAACACTAAGCATGATTTAGGAAAATCTGATGTAAAATCTGATAAAGGATTCTTTATTGGATACTCTGAAACTTCTAAGGCATACAGAGTGTATAACTCAAGAACCCTTAACAATTGAAGAATCTATCCATGTAAGATTCAATGACTATAAAGAGACTGATAGGGAACTATCAGATCTTGAGGATAAATTTTGCCAGGGATGAAGCTGAATGAACAAGCAAAGCTTGACGAACCATCTGAAGGACCTTCTGAGCAAAAGTCTGAACCTGCATCTGAAGTTGGACCTTCTCAGACCAACATTGTTGAGTCTCAGTCAGAAAATGTATTTCTTCACAATCGTGATTGGAGATACAGATCTCATCATCCTAAAGATCAAATTATTGGAGACACCTCAGAAGGAGTTAAGACAAGATCAAGATTCAGGAATATGAATAATCTTGCACTTCTCTCTGAGATTGAACCCAAAAGCATTGAAGAAGCTCTACATGATGAAGGGTGGATCCTAGCCATGCAAGAAGAGCTAAATCAATTTGCTAGGAGTGATGTCTGGACACTTGTCCCTAAACCCTATGGGAAAACTATTATAGGAACCAAATGGGTGTTCAGAAACAAGCTGTCAAAAGAAGGAAAGGTGATCAGAAACAAGGCCAAACTTGTTGCTCAGGGCTACAATCAGCGAAGGTATTGATTTCACTGAAATTTTTGCTCCAGTAGGAAGGCTTGAAGCCATTAGAATTTTAATCTCTTATGTAATAAATAATGGCATCACCTCATATCAGATGAGATGTAAAGAGTGCTTTTCTCAATGGATTTTTGAGGAGGAAGTCTATGTTAGACAACCACCGGGTTTTGAAGACTCTACTTTTCCAGAACATGTTTTCAGACTGAAAAAGGCTTTGTATGGTCTGAAACAAGCTCCAAGAGCTTGGTATGACAGACTGAGCAATTTTTTAACCAAAAATGGTTTTCAAAGAGGAAAAGTGGACACTACTCTTTTCAAAAAAAGGTCTATCAAAGATTTCATTCTTGTCCAGATATATGTGGATGACATTATCTTTGGTTCTACTGATTCTTCATTATGCAAGGAATTTTCTGAACTTATGCAATCTGAATTTAAAATGAGCATGATGGGGGAACTTAAGTTCTTCTTAGGACTTCAGATTAAGCAACAATCTGATTGTATATGGATCCATCAAGAAAAATATACAAAAGAAATGCTTAAGAAGTTCAACATGAGTGATTGCAAGCCCATGTCAACTCATATGCATCCTTCTATTATTCTGAACAAAGATGAAGGGGAAAACCAGTAAATCAAACCTGTATAGAGGAATGATTGGTTCATTATTGTATCTAACAGCTAGCAGACCTGACATTATGTTCAGTGTTTGTCTTTGTGCTAGATTTCAATCTGATCCAAGAATTACTCATTACAAAGTTGTAAAGAGAATTTTTAGATATTTGAATGGTACTACTAATCTTGGTCTTTGCTATTAGAAAAGTAAGGATTACAGGTTGGTGGGTTACTGTGATGCTGATTTTGCTGGAGATAGGCTTGAAAGAAAGTCAATTAGTGGAGGTTGTCATTTCATTGGTGACAATATGATTAGTTGGTCCAGCAAAAGGCAAAACACCACTGCTCTTTCAACAGCAAAAACAAAATATATTGTTGCAGCCAGTTGTTGTTCACAACTACTATGGGTAAAATATCAGTTAGAGGATTTTAACATTGATGTATCTTCTATTCCCGTGATGTGTGATAATACAAGTGCTATCAATTTGTCTAAAAATCCCATTCAACATTCTAGAGCTAAGCATATAGAGATCAAGCATCATTTCATTAGAGATTATGTTCAGAAGGGTGTTTTTGATAAAGTTCATTGATACTGAGCATCAATGGGCAGATATATTCACAAAACCCCTAACTGAAGATAGGTTTAAGTTCATTAGAGATCATATGAACATTTATCTTTATGAAAATAAGTATTGTTTAATCTGAACATGCATCTGAAAGTGTTGCATCTGAACATGTTTGTTTGTCTGAAAATTTTGTGTCTGAAGAAGTCACAGTCTGAGTGACGTGGGAGGCTGAAACGTTTGGTCTCCTTCTCTCTGTAACTGCTCTTAGCACGATTGCATGATTCTCCAAAGACTGCAACTGTCACCATTACTGTGTGTGACGACTATTTAAAGGACGTTTCATATCAGTTATTGGTTACTCTCTCTCTCTCCTGCAAGCTTTCCTTCACAGAGGTTCTTCTGCCTTGTGCCCTAAGTTCTCTGTGCCCTTAACTTTGCTCTCAATCAAGCTTGAAGGAAATGGCATCAAAGAAGTCAGCTGGTGGTCAAATTGTTCCAACAAGAGCTGTAGACCTCGAAGCACTACAGGTTGGTGGCATTAACTTGATTGGGTTGTTTGAAGAAGTTGGCTGGGGAAACTTCTTCACCTCTATCATCTGCGCATGGCATGAGCAGAGTATTGTAGAATTCTAGAAGAATGCTAAAGATGTTTCCACTCAAGATGGGAAGTATCAAGCTCTTGAAACCATCGTTCTTGGTGTGAAATTTAGAGTTGATGCCAATGTCATTGCTGTTGTGACAAGTGTAAAGAAAAAATGTCACTACTATAAAGTTAGCATTTAGTGACCGATTTGGTGACCAAAAAAATTTGGTCACTAATAGAGACCAATTTAGTGACCAAATCCCCTATTAAAAGCAAAAGTAGTGACCAAAATTTTTTGGTCACTAAATATCAGTGACTGATTTTTTGGTCACTAAATATAATTTTGTGACTAAATTAGAGATCGAATTGGTGAGAAATTAGTGACCGATAAAATCAGTCACAAAAATACGGGTTATTATTTAAGTCCTTTTTATTGTGACCGAATTAGTGACTGGTTTTTATAAGAATTTAGTGACCGAATTTTTTGGTCACTAAAATGTCATTTTGCGTATTTTTACATATTTTAGAAGGAGTTAGTGACTGAAAAAATCGGTCACTAATTATTGAGAACATTAGAGACCGAAAAAATCTGTCACTAAAATTGTGATTTTTTAATTTTTGGTAGAAGGGGTTAGTGACCGAAAAATTCGGTCACTAATTATTTAGAAAATTAGAGACCGAAAAAGTCTGTCACTAAAATTGTGATTTTTTATTTTTTGCTTGAAGGAGTTAGTGACCGAATAATTCGGTCACTAATTATTTAGGAAATTAGAGACCAAAAAAATCGGTCACTAAAATTGTGATTTTTTATTTTTGCTTGAAGGAGTTAGTGACCGAATAATTCGGTCACTAATTATTGAGAAATTTAGAGACAGAAAAAGTCGGTCACTAAAATTGTGATTTTTTTACTTTTGTTAGAAGTAGTTAGTGACCGAAAAATTCGGCCACTAATTATTTAGAAAACTAGTGACCAAAAAATGGGTCACTAAAATTGTGATTTTTATTTTTTGTTTGAAGGAGTTAGTGACCGAATAATTCGGTCACTAATTATTGAGAAAATTATAGACCGAAAAATCGGTCACTAAACTTGTGATTTTTTTATTTTTATTAGAAGGAGTTAGTGACTGAAAAATTCGGTCACTAATTATTTACAAAAATAGAGACCGAAAAAATCGGTCACTAAAATTGTGATTTTTAATTTTTTAAAGATATGTTGCATATAAACAAATAATTAAGTAATAAATAAGTTTTTATTGAAGAAATTTACTTTAAATTGAGGTAAAATATATTTTAGGATAAAATGTTATTTTTTTAATTATTCTTTTTTTAACCATTTTTTCATAATTAATAAGAACTAGCATTTTAACTCTTGTAGATACATGAGATAAATAATCTTTATATACAATCATTTAATTATATATACTAATATTATTTTTTATATTCTTTAAAATAATAAAAATATTATAAATATAAATATAATATTTTATTTGAATTTGTTTATCCTGAATATTCTAGAGTTGTATCAGGTGGCTTCAGGCCAGCTCATAAACCTGGACAAATCTGAGTTGTCTTTTAGCCGAAATACCCCTTTAGACAGACAAATGATTCTCCAAGGATGGATTAATGTTAAGGCGGTAGACAACCATTCTAAATATTTGGGTATTCCAACCTTTGTGGGAAGATCAAAAACTCAAATATTTGAATTTGTCCAAGACAGAGTGTGGAAGAAGCTGAAGGGGTGGAAGGAACATTTTCTTTCTTCTGCAGACAGAGAGGTACTACTTATAAAGGCTGTTATTCAATCAATTCCTACATATATAATGAGTTGCTTTCTTCTCCCCCAATCACTGTGTGATGACATTGAAAAATGATTTATAAATTTTGGTGGGGAGGCAAACAAGGAGAAAAGAAGTTGCATGGGTTGTCTTGGCAGAAACTCAGTGCTCCAAAGAAGTTTGGTGGAATGAGGTTTAGAAGTTTTCATGCATTTAACTTAGCCATTTTGGCAAAACAAGGCTGGCGACTTTTACATAACAGCATCTCTCTCATGGCTCGTACTTTCCAGGCTCGGTATTTCCCGAGAAAAATTTACTGCAGGTGAAAATGGGATTCAATCCGAGTTTGCATGGCGGAGTATACATAAAGCCCAATGGGTTCTCAAGCTAGGGACTTATTGGACAGTGGGTAACGACTTATAAATAAATGTCTGGACCGATGGATGACTCGCATTACAGCCAGGCCATCATATTTGGGCCCCAAAGTCTAGATTGTTAGAGGATGGGATAGTGGCCAACTTAATTGATCCTGACTTGCACTGCTGGAATGAACACCTGATCCGCTCCACCTTTTGGGATTTTGAGGCTGCACAAATACTTGATATTCCCATACCAAGACACCCAAGAGAAGATGGCTTATGTTGGGAGGCCACCAAGAATGGACTATATACAGTCCGGTTAGGGTACCACTTTCATTTCTGCCCATTTAGAGACTATTGGTCCATCATCAAGTGGTATTTCCTCTGAAGAACAAGCATCTTGGAAAAAACTCTGGAAAGTTGAAGGAATGCCCCGACACAAACACCTATTGTGGAGAATTCGTAAAGGTTGCCTACCAGTCAGAGCTAATCTAGTGCGGAAGGGTATGAACATTAATCCATTGTGCCCACGGTATGGTAACTTTGTAGAAACGATTGAGCATACCTTTTTTCAATGTCAATGGGCAAAAGATTTTTGGCTTCTCTCCCCCTGTGTCTGTACCCTGAAAATGGATGCTGTATCGGTGGTTAATTGGTTGGACAAAGCTATGCAACAATGTGACAAGGTAGCTCTCTCATACCTGGCAGCTTTGGTGTACAGTATATGGTGGTCACGCAACAAATTAGTATTTGAAGACAAAGATTTTCCTACCCTACAGAGCATTCAGATTGCAGTAGACCAAGCCACTCAATTCCGTATAGTTTGCTTAAGGGAAGAGTCTCCCATTGCCACGGTTTCATCGCGTGCAGCTCCGCATCGGTCCCCTCCGCCAGCAGACTGCTATAAGTTGAACACTGATGTGGCCATGATTGACAATGAGAATTGGAGCGCTGAAGCTATCATCAGAGATCACTTGGGAATTGTTTTTGGGCAGCTACATGGCAATTTAGATGTGGGCCAGATGCCAGTACAGCAGAGAGTATGGGGCTGAAATTAGGTCTTCAATTTGCATTATAAATGGGCTTTATGGACCTGATAGCCGAATCAGACTGCCTTCCTCTTATCTCACCTATTAATAATCCTGTTAGAGGATCCTCTCCTTTTGCATTATTAGCATTTGATTGTTTTTGCTTTAAGTTAGATTTCCACTTCCTTAGTTTTAATCATGCTGTTAGAAGTAGTAATTTTTCTGCTCACTATCTTGCAATTTCTTTTGCCTAAAAAAAAGATAAAAATAAAGATATCATTTTATTATATTTTTTTTAAAGAATCTAATTAATAAAAAAATAAACTCTCTTTGATAATTATTTATCAAATATGCGATTAGTTAATTTATTTATCCAAATATATCTTTCTATTCAATCTAAGATTTTGACACCTACCCGTGCATGATTAGTTTTCCCCAATTTAAAATTTGTTCGTAAAATTTAATTTAATTTAAAGTAACAAATATAAATCAAATAGATATTTTCAACAAAGGAAAAATTAATAAATATGTAATTTAAAGTAATGAATTAAGTAAATATTTTAAATTTATTTGTGATAAAATATTAAATTAAACCAAATTAACAATATATAAAATTATTTTTTTAATATATAATAATGAAGTTTTTTCATTACCTTAAATAATAATTATAATAAAATAACTAAAATTAAAAAATAAAGAAAATGAACTCTAGATCATTTTTCAAATTTCTTTAATATTTTTTAAATTAAAAAGTTTATATAGATTATTTCTCCTTTTCCTTAAAAAAGCCGAATGAAACACTAGCACTAGTCCCATTAACACCTTAAAAGTAAAAAAACACAACTTAAAAAAAATAAAGAAAAAAAAGAAATAAATAAAGAAAAGACTCATTCAGCTTCCAGAACACTCCTCTCTTCCTCTCCGCTAGGGTTCACTAGGCAAAACTCAAAGGGGTGCTCATGAGGGGGAGCAAAGATGCAGCCTTGCATGCCCAGCAGCCGCCGCCTCTGCCCCCGGTGATGGCGCCACAACGGCGCATGAATGGCTGCACGGAGGCGCGCACGATGGCTCACCTGACTGGAAACAGCGCTCTGTTCGCCGCGAGATGGTGGCGTTGCGCGTGGCTGCGGAGGGAAACGACGGTGGATGGGCGGCGTTTGGCCGCAGCGGCCTTGTGACAGTAACATATGAGGGAGGGGGGACTGCGGCCATGGACGCACGACTCACTGCAGGGATCGTGGACAATGATGGCGGATGTGAGCGACGATTGGTCGCGAGCGGCGCTGTAGGCGCCTCCTCTTTCTCTGGTTCTTTTTATTATTTTTTTCTGTGTGATTTTGATCTCCTACCCCCTTTCTATGTTCTGTTTTTTCCTGTTTGTGGGTACAGGGGGGTTTGACTTTGCGACATGGGTGGCGCACAATGCAGATAAATTGGAATGGTAAATATTGTTCTTTTTTTATTTTGTGTTAACCTATAATTGGAATTGCATATGTTGTGGTTGTATATTCCTTTGGCTCAAGTAGAAGGTGATTTCTACGATTGTAAAGGAATTTCAGATGAATTTGTTTGCATTGTGGTTGCTTAGGTATATATATACTGGATTTATACCAAGCATTCAACCATAAGCACTATTGTATGGTTTCAATGTGTACTCTGTTTTATACTTTATACCTTAATGGAGCTTTCTTTATGTAAGTTGTAACTAACAAGATTGAAGCAACAATTAAAGCTGCCTAATAACATGAATATTGATCAATAGATAAGAGCATGCTTTTCTTTATTGATTAGTGGATATGAATAAAGTCACATGTCGGCGACACATTTTTTATTCCCTATTTTAGGAAATCATGAACTTAGTTTATATTTCATCATTCCTCTGTGTGTATATATGCACAAACAGAAACCAAATGTCTGGATATTATGCTGTGCAAGAGTCATGTGGTAAAAACTTGATTTTGTGCCCAACTTGCTTTTCTTAGTGTCCGTTTCAAGTTCCATTTCTTATTCCTTCATTTAAAAATTTAAGTAGGATGTTGCATTCTTACACTTTTTATAAAGGTTTAGGCTACTCATATATGAATTATATTCTTAATTACTTGATAAGAAATGCTCTAACAACAACATCATATTAACAACATCAGAAATAATTTTAATAATCTATAGTTTGAAGATTTCATTTTCAATGTTAAGCCATTAGACAGTGTAATCAATAGTAATAATCTAATGTATATATTGTTTTTGAACCTGTATGCTTGTATTTTGTAGTTTATTCCAATAGATTAAATTAGCGCCCACCTAACCAGTGCAATCTTAAATCAAGTATTGTGGTTTATGATTTTAACTTTTAGTCACTGATCTTGTGTATTTATTTTCTATTGTTGAATCTAATTCATTGTTCTGATGGAAACAAGTGCTTGGAAGCCCCTCAAACCATCTAAGTGAGAATATTGGCATGTCAACTAATTGAATTAGGAAGGTGAAATTTGTTAAGCATGAAGGCAACACTGTACGATGTGTCATGTGTGTGCTCTGCTGCAAATACCATAATCCAATATTTGTTGTATTGACCTATAGATACCACTTTATTTTTCTAGATTATAATTCATGTTTTTAATTTTTGGTCTGTAAGACATATTTAGCCCTGTAGTTACTATGGTAATAGTGAGTTGGTCTGATTAATTTTAGTATGATGTGCAGTTAATGAATTGTCCTTTCAATGGCATTCCCCGAAAATAGTTTCTTCAATGCAGAAATGAGGAAGGTGTGCAGTGTAGGAGACTTGAAGGTTAATTAAACAACACCATGATTTATCATATTTCTTCTTTTAATTGCTTGTTAATTTCTTATTTATACTAAATTTTGTTTTGCTTCTTATTTAGAACATGAAAGCAAAACAAAGGTCTCAAACGAAGAGCCCTTTATTAGAGCAAGCAATTTTCAAAGTAGGGTGTTATAATGCCGAAGAAAGAAAAAAAAATTTCTAAATACAGAGCCAAGAGAAGTCAGATGAAGTTCAACAAAATTAAGTTTGTTTAGCACCTTCACATGATCACTTTTGTTTAACTCCTCTCTCTACTAAATAATGTATTACTTATTGGAATGATTAAGAGAAAAGGACATGCTTGATGAAGCTCTCTTGAGGTATCTATATCTTACCCTGCTAATTATTTCTTGTTTTGATATTTGTGCTTTTAATTATTGAATTTAGATATTTTGTTCCAGATAAATATAAAAGATTTTCTATATATATATATATATATATATATATTGCCTTTTTTATATATATAGGTGTTCTTTTATCCAAGTGTTCTTTTTTGCATTTCCTTTCTTTTTTTTCAATTCAAGTGTCAGCAAACCAACATAAAGAACAAGTCTAAGGCTTAAGATCAATGCTACACTCATTTCTCTTCAGCAAAGCAACAATGATGAATGAACATGAAAAGTTTCTGGTCTATCTGCCTTTAATTATTATTTAATGCTACCTATCTTTCTATACCCAAGGTGAATTCCTGGTCCTGCAATATAGCCTTGTCTTATGTTTTATGTGTTGTTTCCAATTAATATTTATGCAGGGGAAGTTTCCAGCCATTTTGCAGATCCCTTTCTTGAATGCTTTGAACCCACCAAAGATAATATTCAAGGTTTTCAGTTTCTATTTTCTCATCTTCTCATGCCATGAAAAAGATAAATAAGGTAATAAACTAATATTAATTATTATTTAATTAATACTATCTATTGTGTACCACTTGTGTTTAAATCAAATTACTGGTATGATGCTTCTTATCTAATTAAGAAAGAAAACGTGTGTATGTATTTGCTTATTGGACAAATTCTTTTGGGAAAAGGTAAAACTATTTTATCGTGACACATAAAAGATTTGAGATATGATTCTATAGAAAAAACCGTCTACAACCATGGCATGGATTCGTGATGTTAATTTATTGGCTCCAACCCCTTTTTTTCATCTGCTTTATATATCACAAAATAGTTATTAGGTAGTGGTCTTGCCTAACTGTCTTTTTTAGCTAGTACTGTCTTTTTAAATTTCTTTATATGGATAAAGGACATATAATATTTTTTAGGTTTGTATGGGATATCAAATTATTACCTAGATTATGTTTTGTTAATTACTTTGTTAATTAGCAGTTTGAAATTTTGAAGCTCGATAATCTTCTGAAAATGATGCAGTTCATGATGTTAGAAGGAACTCTATCAATATACATGGAAGCTTGGTTAAGGATAAGCATGATGGTTAAAGTTGTACAAGTGTTAGCAACAGAAGTACTAAAGTAGTATTCTTTTGAATAATGGATTTGTAAATAAACAATGTTTATATTTTTTTCCATGATCAACATTAATATAATGTACACTTACATTCAATTATACTTGTTATAGTAATGTAATTTTTTTATGTATAATGATGTATTTAATTTGTAGTTATGTTATTAGGTAAAAAAAATAAATATTTAATATTTTTTTATTTTTAATCAAACAAAGTATAAAATAGTAAGTGAATTAGTGATTCATAATTTTTTTAAAAAACAAATGAAAATCGATCTCTAATTCAGTCCCTAAAAATTGTTTCCAAAAGCGGTCACTAAACCCGTCACTAAAGTCGGTTGGCCTCTAAGCCGCCACTAAAATCGGCCACTAAGAATCGGCCACTAAAATCGGCCACTAAAGAATCGGTCACTAAAATCAGCCACTAACAATTAGCGACCAAGCATTCACCGACTGAAAAAATCAGTCACCAATCGGTCACTAATAAGTTTAGTGACCGAATTTTCGGTCACTATTTACCAATTTTCTTGTAGTGTGTATCATGTTCGTTCCTAAGTGGGAACAGAAAAATGGATGTAATAAGAAGTTCACAAAAATGTTGTATGGTGTTGAAGAACCTGGAGATCTCAGAAGCTCTTACATGCATCCTAGAGCCAGAATCCTTCATGCCATCTTGGGTTTGCTGTGTTTTGCCCAAGCATGGTAGCAAAACCATGTGTCTGAACTAGAAAGATTTTGTGTGATCAACCTGTTAGAGAAGAAAAACTGAACCTCCCAAGGATCATTCTCTACAACATGCTGAAAAGGGTAAATGATTCTGCTGCAAGTTTCACTCACACTACTCTCATCACCAAGATTCTACTAAAGTTCAATGTTCCTATTGAAAGACTATATGACCATGAAGGTCCTACTTCTTTACTTTGGGTAACATCAAGAAGATGGACATTGCTGTGAAGAAGCCCTCACCTGAAAGAACCCTCATGGAGAAAGCTGTCAGAGAAAAAACTACTGCTATTGGGAAGTGTGCTTTGGATATTCTGGAGGATGAGCTGAGGGAGATACTCACAAGGACAAGTTTGTTTCTGCTCAGACTCCCACAAAAATTGTGAAGAAAAGAGGTCAAAGACTCATCAGAAGGTCTCAGTGTCTGAAAGGGATCTTGACCTCAGATCATCTGAACCTGCTCAGAACATGTCTACACATGAACTTAAGATTGTGGGTCAGGTGCCTGAGAATCGAAGTGTTGCTACTCAGCCTACTCTCACTATGGGAGGATAGGATGGGGACAACAATAATGCAATCCCTTTAGCTTCTAGTTTACCTGAAGATGACATTAGACAAGTTGTTCTGGAGATAGAACAAGAAGAATTGAGGAAGAAAGAAGAAAAAAAACAAGACTATGCCTTAGTTGTTGCTTCTCAGTAGGCTATGTTAGAAGATGAAAGGCTTGAGCAAGTCTCAAGGCTGAAGAGAAGAAGGGCCAGTTCTAAGGCCAGGAGGAACAAAAGAAGAAGATTGCTAAGTCCCGTAGCTGAAGCACCTCAAATGGTAACATGAAGTAAAAGCTTTCAGCAGGAGGATGCTATAGAATTTCAAAGGGCAGCTGAAGCTGAAAGGAAGAAGAAGCTGGAAGAGCTTATGCAGAAGAAGGCTACTAAGAACAACCACGAGCTCCTATCAGGAGGCCTAGGGCTATCTTTGGGAATGTTACTACTTCAGAGAATGAAGCTCCTCCTCCACCCAAAGTTGTCAGTACCACAGAGGAAGTACCAAAACCATCATCATCATCTTCATCTTCTCTCTCAAGATATTCAGAACTTGAGTCAGATGATGAACCTGATTGCATATGGTTTGGTGGAAATCTTCCAGTAGCAATGTTTCTGAAAGAGAAGGATAGAGATCTCACCAGACAACATACTTACGATCTGGTTCTCCCTGTTCGTAGCAATGAACACTTGATGTGGGCTGCTGAAGTACCCCACAAGTTCTACCACGTGGCTTTAGAGGAAAGACCCAGAGTTCCTCGTTTTCCAAATCTTTATGAAGAGCTTATGTTTTTCAAATCTGCTGCACCACTGATCATTCATCCTACTACCAGGTTTTCAGCTGGAAACCTCTTCAGAGGCTCGTCATAGGAGACTGCATACCTCAGGGGGAGTGCTCTTTCAGACTCTCTTGAGAAGATCAGACATGGAGTCATTACTCCTTGTCACAAGTGGAGAGCTTTAGATCCTTTCTCCAGGATCAACACAACTTATCTCTTGATGATTGGATCACTGTCAGAATGCAATGCCTTGAAGCTGAATTGATTGATCAAAGCTGCTCCAGATCCTTTGGTTGTAGAGATTTCACACCACCTTTACGTATTCATACAAAGCTATACACTATTATCCTAGTGCAACCAAATAGGATAGTACCCAGGTATCCTTATGCTGAATTCTTTTACAACAAGGAAAAAGGACCTGAGATTGTATCTGAAGGTGCAGGACCACCCAGGTCTCTATCTAAAGAAGATTGGGATGGTTTGGCTGAAAATGTGTTTCTCAATCAAGGCATGGATCACTCTTTGTATCAAGCAATGTGGATTATCATTGGCAGTTAGTTTAGAAAAAGAAGTTCTTCCGGAACTCAGTGGAATGAAGAAGATTCTTCAGTGGTTACAGGTCTTACCATTTTGGAAATTTCTACATTCTTCAGAGGGAGATTCCCTATGTCTAACAGGGAACTTCATGATGAATGGGTGTTGGCTTTTCCTTTTGAGAGACCTCTATTTTTCATCAAAGTAAGCAATCTGAAGTTGTACAATCTACCATCAGGCTTTCAGTACTTCCGTTTCTCAAGCAAGTACATCTCCTTGATCTTCTATGAAGAAAATTTGGAAGCTAAATTGACTGCACTATCAGAAAAAATCAGACTTTGAGAGCTAAGAATCAAGAACTGATACAGAGAACAGATCAAATCCTAGTTACTCAAGAACATATTAGGGTTGGTCAGAATGAACTCAAGGAAGCTATTGTGGCTGAACTTGAGAGGCAGAGACTAGCCATGCAAGAAATGTTTGAGAGGGTTCTGGAGGACTAAGACCTAGTTCATGATGTTGTTTTCTCTACTGTCTTCGACCTGTTTATATTTTAAGTTTTAAGTTTTTCATCATACTTTGGTATCTTTTGTGATAATGTTGGTACTATTCTTGTCTATGTTTATGTGTTTACTGCGTATTGAATGCTCTTGCTTAATGATTATCACTTATTTTGTTTTTAACAGGTATAGATGTACCCTTTTGATTGATGACAAAAGGGGAGTATTTATGTGAGGACTAACGAAAATCTGAAGTTTTTCGCTTTCAGAAAAAGTTTTTCAGAAGATTAAAATCTTTCAGAACGAAAGAAGCTTCAGAAGAACAAAGCTCAGATGAATGATCTGATAAAGGGGGAGAATTTTTAAACTTTAACTCCTTCATATTTTAGTTTTACATAATATGTTTGTCATCTTTAAAAAGGGGAGATTGTTGAGTCTAAAAAATGATTAAGAATTTAAACTCAATTTGAGTCTCACTCTAATGAATAACAAATATTAAGTAAAAAGAGTATTTACACGATTTTATGTTTTCATGTTATAATTCTTGATTTCAGATCACATTCTATCTCAAGATAATTCTGAAAGAAAGCAAGAAGTTCATCTGAAGACTTGAGATCATCTGAAGAGGTTCACTTCATCTGAAGAGTCTACTTCATCTGAAAGCTTGAGAGTCCATCTGAAGAATTTATTCCGTCTGAAGAATGGAAGTATCAGAAGCTCTCTTTGACTTAAAGCTTTAGTGAGAACGTTGAACACTCATTCCAAAAATCTAACCTCTTTTAGAACATGAATCAGAACTGCTTCTTTCTTCCTCGTTCAAATGATTTGCACAAATAAGGAAAGTCTGCAAATGCTGCTGAGTAGCTGTCCAAAAGCACCTGTGCGCAGACCTGCTATCAGAGGTTCATCAGAACATCTTTTCAGGCTTAGTCTAAATGTCTCTTGCGCATTAAATGCTATTTGACAACAGACATCTTCTCACTGTGCTCTATAAATACTCATGCACGTATGAAGAAAGGAGTGATATTGAAGCTTACAAGATCTACGTTGAAACGTTGCAAAAATCTCACTCTAATAGCTTAAACTTGTACAAATTATTATTCTGATCCTGAGTTGAATCTCAGTTACTTGTACATTGTTTGTTCAAGCTCTAAATTTTTTTTTGCTTGAACATTCTGTTTATCTTAAACAGTTTGGTTTACAAGCCTGGAGAGGCTACTGTATAAAAAATACTTGGGTATACTTGGGTTACACTTGGATAAGTGTCTGAGAGCCTGAAGAGGCTTGGTGAAAGAAAGATACTTGGTGTAGAGCCTTAAGAGCTTGACAGAAAAGAACACTTGTAATATTGCAAGATTAGTGGAAATCCAGGTGCTGGTTTTGCCCTGGGACTGGACGTAGCTCACGGTGGTTGTGAGTGAACCAGGATAAATTCTTGGCTAAGTTTTCTTTATCCCTTAACTATTTCAATTCAGTTTAATCTAACAACGGGGATTGAAAAGTATTTAAGTGAAGACCTTACTTCTGAATTAAAATCTCTTTCAAACATATCTTTAAATCTGAATTAAGTTCAGAAGGTGATCAAAACTTCAGACTGATACCCATCGTCTGAAGCTTTTCAAAAGCTATTTTAAGATCTTTTGAAACAGAAAAGTTTCCATTGAAACACTATTCAACCCCCCTTCTAGTGTTTCCCTGTTTTTCCAACAATTAGAATTCTTCTTGCATTTAAAAACATTAAACTATATCAAATGGATGTTAAAAGTGCATTTCTAAATGGATACATTAATGAGGAAGTGTATGTACACCAACCTCCTAGTTTTGAAAATCAAAAGCATCCAAACCATGTTTTTAAATTAACAAAAGCTTTATATGGTTTGAAGCAAGCTCCTAGAGCTTGGTATGAAAGATTAAGTAATTTTCTTCTTAAAAATGATTTTACAAGAGGAAAAATTGATAGTACTTTGTTAAGAAAACACTTAAGAAGGATTTACTAATTGTGCAAATCTATTTGATGATATCATTTTTGGATCTACAAATGTTAAAATGTGTCAAGATTTTTCAGAATTAATGAAGGAGAATTTGAAATGAGTCTTATAAGAGAACTCAAATTCTTCCTTGGATTACAAATTAGGCAAGAAGATGCTGAATCTTCATTTTCCACGAAATATACTAAAGATCTTCTCAGAAGATACAAAAATGGAAGGATCAAAATCCATGGCTACTCCCATGCATCCATCTACAGTTTTAAATTCAGATGAAAATGGAAAACCTATTCCTGAAAAGGAATGTAGAGGAATGATAGGATCACTGCTTTATTTAATTGCTAGTAGACCAGATATTTTATTCTCAGTAGGATTATGTGCTAGATTTCAATATTCTCCAAGGAATCACATGTTGCAGTTGTAAAAAAAATACTTAGATATCTTGTTGGAACTACTGATCTTGGTCTTTGGTACAAGAAAAGTACAAACTTTGATCTTACAGGATATTGTGATGTTGATTATGCTGGAGATAGATTTAGATAGAAAAAGCACTAGTGGTGGATGTCAATTCCTTGGAGAATCATTAATATCTTAGTCATGTAAAAAGCAGCCTACAATAACATTGTCAACTTCAGAAGTTGAATATGTTTCTGCTGCAAGTTGTTGCTCACAAATGCTTGGATAAAACATCAATGGAAGACTATTGCTTGAGGTATTCTAAAATCCCTATCTTCTTATACAAGTGCCATTAATCTGTCCAGAATCCAATCCAACATTCTAGATCAAAGCATATTGATATTAAACATCATTTTATAAGAGATCATGTTCAGAAGAATGAAATTGAGTTAAAATTTATAGAACCCAAATTACAAATTGCTGATATTCTTACTAAGCCACTTGTAGAATATAGATTAATTTCATAAGAGATAAACTGCATATGTGCAAATTAAATTCATGATAATTTGTCTAGAATCAAAAGAAGTTAGTCCTTCTTCTGCACAGAAGAACATATCTTCTGGAAAGTGTATGTTCAGAAGCTTCTTCTTGTTTGACCTGTCAGCATGCTTATCTTATTCCAAGATACTAGGAAATGTCTCCATCAGTCTCACCTTAATCGATAAAGTATTTCTATAAAAAACGACTTTAGGTCAACTATGATTGTGACCTTACATGGCCAGCTTGGCTATTAAAATGAAAGAAGGCAAAAGTTTCCTTTTGTCCCTTATATTGAGAAAGCTAAGTTGTTGTAAAAAATGAGCATTTAATTTTCTGATCGTTTGAACCACAAACTACTTCCACGATCACATAGTGCATATTCATCTCTTTCTCTCCATCTCTTCTTCTCAAACGACTAGTAGAGACTTACATCAAGAGACTTTCCTTAGCTAAAAAGGACTTCACTTCTTCATTTTTCATATCCCACAGATTGCTAAAAGCCTATTTCTCAAGCTGAAAAACCTCTGCTACTCATTAACCGAACATCCCCTATTTTGCATTTCTTCCTCAAAAATTCAAATGAGAATCAAATCCATAGCAAGCAAGAAGAATGCTTCTTCACCAAGAGCATCAAATGCTCTTACAGCAGCCATGAGAATCAATCTGAAGCTGAGAAGCAAATTATTCCTTTCACAAAGGTACTCGAGGTTCAACCTCTGTCACTGCCTCCTTCTCCCAAACCTGCAACTCTTCTTCCTACAAAAACTCCTTCTCCCCTCAGCACCTTCTACTTTAAATGTTCAGAATCCCACCATACCAGTTGTTCGAGTTAGAAGGTCTGGTAAATTAAGGGTTGGGTTTGTATTGATGTTCATTATGCTGGAAATAAACCTGACAACCCAATTGGGTTAGATTCTCCTTCCCCCATAGCTAACAAAGATTCTCAGTTCGCCAGTAGTGAAGAAAAGGGATCCAAAAGGTCATGTGATGATAATAGCTCTGAAAGTGATCCTTCTGAAGCTTAAAGATGCTAACAAAGATCTATTCCAAAATGAAGAGCTGCTGAAAGTGTTCTATGATAAATGGGAATGGAAAAATATCATTCCTGGATGAATATTTTTGCCGAAGGAAATTAGAAAGGCTGGTTGGGATGTAAGACATTTTTTACAGAAGCAAGGCTGGGAGATTTCCTGTTATCAAAGAACCTGTTTATCCAAGGCTGGTCAAAGCCTCTCTTGCTTCTGCAAGCCAATAAAAAGTGATGGCAACTCCCTTGTAGTTGAAATCCAGGGTTCAACCATAGTTCTCACCCCTGAGAGACCATAGAAGAAGTAGTAGGAATCCCTCCTGCACAAACCACTTGTAGGATGACAACTAGTATTCTTCTGCAGGATCTCCAGAGAAGAAGTCATTAGGAAGGTCCTTAGCCAACCTGACTCCCAACTACTGTCAAGCAAACTAATCCCCATTTGCAGATTATTTCACAAAATATGTTGTTATTCCCTTCTACCTAGAGCTGGTACTTTGGAAAGAGGGTCTGATCAAGACCTTCTAGTGTTTTACCATCTTCTGTGTGGTAAACCTTTATCCCTATCATATTTAATTCTTAGAAGCATGATCTACTCTTCCTATCCTCAAAGGGTGTATGCTAGTCTTCCTTGTGGAATGCTGCTAACAAGAATTTTCCAGCATCACCAAGTGTCTCTTGAAGAGGAAGAATTAGAAGATTATACATACTTTGACAGAAGCAATGTGAGGAAGATGCACATTGAAAAGCTTGAATCTTCACAGTTCTTTACCAGTGATAGTGATGGTGATGGCCCCTCTGATGGTTCTAAGGGTCCAAGGACCAAGAAGAGGAAAGGAGTACTTCAAACCTTCTCCATAAATGGAATATATTCAAAGGAGTTTTTCTGCATCTGATGAAAAGGTGGACCTAGCAAGGTGCAGAAAATTGAGATTTCTAGAGAAGATAAAGAAGACTCTTCAATCCCTGATCCTCCTGATTCTTTTATATATGAAGAAAGTGAGCATGAATCTACTGCAGCTTTGGAGAAGAAGAAGCATCTCAGCCGCATGCTCCTTCTAGAGAAGATAAGGAAGATACAAGGGGTGCCTCTATAGCAAGTGATGGCACACTGCTTGAAGCTTGGACCTGCAAGACCTACATTGGAGGATATGCACCAACTTCAAGCCTGAGCTTCAAGCAAGGAAGAGTTGGAGAAATTAGTGTCCTACAAATAAAGGGTCACTACCCTACAAAATAAAGGTCACTACCCTACAGAAGGACACCTTGACCCTGGATAGGACCCTTGTCCTATGGACCACCCTTAATTAGGACTCTCTTATATTTTCTTTTTATTAATTGTAATTTTCTTTTAATTCCTCCTACTTGGGCGCTATTTTAGTGGGTTTATTGGTTAGTAGGTTGCCTTGCTATAAGGCTTAGGAGGTCATGTGTTCTATTCCCTTATAGGATAGAAATTTGACTCATCTTGTATTTTCCTACATGAGTGGGCGCCATTTGAGAGGTTTATTGGCTTAAGACTTAGCTTAGCCATAAACCTTGGGGGTCATGGGTTCAAAACCCACTTAGGAGTGTTTTCACTCACCATTTATTTTCTTTCTTTTTTATGCCCCTAAAATCCGCCCCTCTCCCCCTCTTTTCCTATAAATAGGAGTCCTCTCCTCTTGTAATGGACACATTGAATTTTGAAGTAAAGGCATTATGCCAAATTTTCTCTTCCCATTGTGAGTTGAGTGAGGCTTGGTGGTTGTTGCTCAAACCATACTGAGACTTATCTAATTCTCCTGACTTAGTGGCGTCTAGCATTGGACTTATCTGCTGCAGGAGGATTCTTGCTTCAGTGGCGTCCTTCTCATTTCTTCCTCTCCACTTTTCTTTTTCATTTTCTATCATTTTTCTTTCACTTTCTTGCGTGAATATAGCTGCTGTTCCAGCACCTATATTTCACAATTAATTGCCTAATTGTGATTCTGATCGGTTGGTTTTGCTCAATTCTAGGTCCTACACCTTTCCTGCTATCAATTGGTCATCAGCTTGTTGAATTTGAGCACATTTGGAGCATCTTGGGGCTGTTCTTGGCCGCGGCTACTGCACCTATTTTGTGCATAATTTTCACTCATTTAGTGTAATTTCATCCCTCTTTTCAATTGTAATTTGGACTTGGACTGTTTCCCGGGCCCGAGGTGCCTTTCTGATGCTATCAGCACTTGTCTGTCTTGATTGAATTGCTTGATTTCTTTCTAGTTGGGGGCTGTTTTGGGCCGCTAATTCCCACCCCCTAGGTGTTTGTTTAAATGCCTCTTTAATCGCTCATACTTGTTCTTGAGTATTCTTGCAAATTGCTTGATATAACTGCTTGTTTGTGGTGAAGTGTGGTAAGAGGAGGCATTGTTGTCTTCATTTTTCCAAAGATCGTTCCCTACATTTCTTTTCTCCTTCACCATTAATTGTTCACCCCCCATATTCATCTCTTTACTTTCCGCTTTTAATTTTTCGCCATTTATTTTCCGCTTCTCCCATCCTTTTAATTTCTGCTCTCCCCTTTACATTCTGCCATTTACTTTCTGCTCTCCCCCATCCTTTTAATTTCCGCTTCCCCCTTTACTTTCAGTCATTTACTTTCAGTCCTCCCCATCCTTTTAATTTCCTCCGCCTCCCCCTTTACATTTCTGCTCTCCCCTACTTTTACTTTCTTCTGCCATCCCCTTCTACTTTCAGCCATTTACATTTGTCCTCCCCATCCTTTTAATTTCAGTTTCCCCATTTAATTCTTGCCATTTAATTTTGCGCAATTTTCCTCTTATTTTTTGCCATTTTATGCGCATTTTTGGGCTCTTGTGTTGTTCAATTTCCTACTCTTTTATGTCTGTTTGATTGGCATTCTGATTGCAAATTTGGATTGACTGCTATCTCTACCTTGGACTTTCCCTGTTTAATTGTACAAAACGCTCACCTATAGGATCTTTTTTGGTTCATAGTATTGGAAGAAGATCACAAATTCTAATTGTTGATTTTTCCTTCAAATTTTAATTCCAATCTTAAAATTGAATCAAGCGCGTTTTCTGTGACCATACCGGTTTTGTATAATCAACAAGGAAGTGCTAAGCAATTTTTTTGGCCATTTTTTAAATCAAGTTGCCATCACGTTTTTGCAGTTTTTATAAATCAGTTTATTCATTATTTTTGCTTTTCTGGTACATTTGGACCAATTTACTGTCAGAAAATTCCAAAAATATTACAGTAGTTACAATTTTTTTCTTTTCATTGTGTACAAATTTCTGTAATTTTCTGTTGGGAAAAAGGACAAAAAAAGAAAGAAAAGACAAGAAAAATACAAAAGTACGTACGTGCCAAAAATATACAAAAGAGGTGTAAAAAGCAAAAAGGGTGCAAAAGTCAACTACAAGCAAAAAAAAAGTCAAAAATTTCAAAAAAATTCAGAAAAAAAAAACAAAACAAAGAAATATCCCAACAATACAGTGACAATTTTACTGTAATTTTTCATTTTATTTCTCTGTATACTGTAAATTGAGTTTAATTTTTGTTTTTCTAAAACACAAATTTTGGCAACTCTTTTCAAAAAATCACCAAAAACATTCTTTTTGCAATTCTTCCATCTTGTCTTGTTTGTTGTCTGTTCTTGTGGATAAGCGTGTTTGAGTGCCAGCTTTTCTTGTTTGTCAAATCAATTCCTTGTTTTGTCTTAGGATTTTTCCCAATCTTCCTTATAGTACTCTAGTGCCAGCTTTTCTTGTTTGTCAAATCAATTCCTTGTTTTGTCTTAGGATTTTCCAATCTTCCTTTATAGGTATTTTCTTTGTTAGTGCGCTTCTATTTGGGTAAGGGTTAAGACTTAGTCTCATGTTGGTCTTTGCAAGATCTAACCAACCTTCAACCGAGTAGAAGAGGCAAGAGAGTTTTCATTATAGAAAAAGCCAAAAAAGAGTGACATACACGAGTGAATACATTCTCTTGAGTGTAAACACTTAGTTTGAGTGGGAAGGTCCATAAAACTAAAATCATCTAGGAGAATGGAAGGAAGGAGGCAAGGGGAAAGGGCAACAATGTTGTTTAGAAAAGCCTTAGAAACACCTTTGGGTGAAGAAGAGAGCCAAAGAGAGAACCTATTTCACACTAGGTGCCAATTGAAGATAAGGTATGTTTAGTGATCATAGATGGACGAAGTAGTAGCACTTAGCTATCCCTAAGTTAGTTAACAAGCTAAACTTACCTACTACCACCCCACATCCAGAACCTTATACACTTCAATGGGTGAGTGATGAGGAAGAATTTATGGTGGATAGGCAAGTGAGCTTAAGGTTCAAATTGGGGATTACCAAGATGAAATGACCTTTGATGTTATACCCTTAGAAGCCTCAGACATCCTATTAGGAAGACCTTGGCAATATGAGAGAAGGGTAAAATATGATGGGTTTGCTAATACCTATAGTTTCCGCCACCAAAGAATTAAATTCACTCTAATTGCCTATGACCTTTAGGGAAATTAGGGAAGATCAAATCCAACTTAAGAGGTTAATAGAACAAGAGAAAAGAGAACAATTAGAAAAAGAGAAAAGAGAAACTTAAAAGAGAAAGCAAGGAAAATAAATTAAGAGTGAAAGAAGAGAACGTATGTTTTTCTTGTGATCATTTGAATGCTAACTCTTCTAGTGAAAGCATGAATAGGTTGAGGGAAAATACTTCTAGTGTTGCAAAGAAGACAACTCAAGCTATTGAGAAGGAGTTTCCTAAACTAACTTTCTTTATGCATGAAATGCCTTTTTCTATGCACAATTATATTCCTCAAAGCATTACATGTTTGAAAAATAAACAATGTTGATGATGCTTTGAAATCTATTGCATGTTTAGAAAAGCCAACTAAGTTTAAGAGTACCATCAAATTTACTAGAGATGCATGTTTAGTCAATTCCTTTGATCAAATTAGATTGCATGATAGGAATAATAACAAAGTTGGATTGAATATGCATGCACCTTTGGTTTGTGTTTATAAGTTGAATACACATTTTGGACCTCAAATAATTGTTTCATATAAAGATGTGTATTATGCTCTTAAACTAGTTTGTAAAAAGGATAAAATTTGGATGAATCTATCACATATGAGAAAACTTGTTTGTGACGTCCATCTTACATGATGATATGCTTCATAGTGTGCTTGCTCAAAGTGATTCTTTTAATGTTTCACCTTACATGAATACATATGATAATATGCAAAAGGTGTCATATTACTTGAGTATGTGCACTAGAATGGATATGCCTCGTGAACAAACTTGCATGAATACATCATGGCATGAACATATACACTACCCTTTTTACAATCATACTCAAGATGCATGTGTTATGTTCAATAAAAATGTTGGGATGTTATTGAAAAATATTAAAACATTCATGCCATATAGTTTCACTTGTGCATTTATTTGGGAACATAGTGTAGAATATTTTGATGAATGTTGCACATTGAAACACATTTTGTACTTATGTGGAATTAGTTTTCGAAGCCTTCTCCGTGACCACTTACTTCTCTTACTTGCAAGGGAGGGTTTCAAAAGATTAGTCTTTGATCCAAGATCTAAATCCATAGAGTATATGGACAAGATGGATCATTCTCCATTGAGGGAGTTTTTTAACCCTTATCTCAAACACCTCTTGTTCATCTCCTATGATTTTCTTTTGCTAATCTTTAAGATTCCCAAGTATTTATGTTATGAGCCTTCACTTTGCTTGCTTGGGAATAATACTTATGGGTCTTCTTCTTGTTGTCTAGGCTCAAGGAAGATGTTCAACTTGTGGATCTCTGACTCTACTCTCCAAAGACTAAGGGAAGTACCTTCTTACTTCCTGAATTTTGTCATCCATCTCCTTCTTCTGCCCAGTTCATTATTGTTATGCCTTCTTTTTGAATTTTTAGATTTGAGGTCAAATCCTTTTCAAGGGGAGGGAATGATGGCAACTGCTAGAAGCTTGGACCTGCAAGACCTACATTGGAGGATATGCACCAACTTCAAGCCTGAGCTTCAAGCAAGGAAGAGTTGGAGAAATTAGTGTCCTACAAATAAAGGGTCACTACCCTACAAAATAAAGTTCACTACCCTACAGAAGGACACCTTGTCCTATGGACCACCCTTAATTAGGACTCTCTTATATTTTCTTTTTATTAATTGTAATTTTATTTTAATTCCTCCTATTTGGGCGCTATTTTTAGTGGGTTTATTGGTTAGTAGATTACCTTGCTATAAGGCTTAGGAGGTCATGGGTTCTATTCCCACATAGGATAGAAATTTGACTCATCTTGTATTTTCCTACATGAGTGGGCGTCTGGCATTGGACTTATCTGCTGCAGGAAGATTCTTGCTTCAGTGGCGTCCTTCTCATTTCTTCCTCTCCATTTTTTCTTTCATTTTCTATCATTTTCTTCTCACTTTCTTGCGTGAATATAGCTACTGTTCCAGCACCTATATTTCGCAATTATTGCCTAATTGTGATTCTGATCGGTTGGTTTTGCTCAATTCTAGGTCCTACACCTTTCCTACTATCAGCAAGTGCTGCCAATGCTTCTTTAAGAGAGGAAATGAATTTACAGAAGAAGCTAGAGATGCCTCTTCAGAAGGTAGTGATATGGCTTCTACAGAGGGAATGGCTGCCAATACTTCGACTATGTTAGCCAAAACTTATTCTGAACCACCCTTCTTTGATACCTCTTTAACCCATGCTGCAAGTGCAATCCCCTGCAAGAACTGAACAAGAAGATGAAGATGAACCAACAAGAACTAAAGAATTGCACATTTCAGAAGAAGAAGTGCAGAAGGAAGAAGTCCAATCTACTCCTTCTGCTGGAACTTTTGGAACTGACATGGTAAACCAATTCCTTGCTTCTCCCATACTTGATTCCACCATACCTGTTGTTGCTCCTCTTAGGGATAATATTCCAACCATTTCTGCACACCTCTCATCAATGGAGACTTATCTCCAACAGCTCAGCTCTAAAAGAAACAAATCCCTTCTTCTGAACCTACTGAGAAGGATGAGGTAGCTGCTAAGGAACCTCCTATACACTCTGATATTCCTTCCTCCTCCAATTCCATTGAAAGACAGTCAAGAAAATAAAGGTTGACATCAAAAAGTTGTTCTCCAATGTTAACACACTCTAGAACTCTGTAAATGAGATGATTAAGAGGTTCACTTACATCAGTTCTGGTTTAACACTTTTGTCTTACCTACCATTGCACCTCAAGCTGCTCCTATGCCCTTTATGCCTTTTCAGCCTCCACAGAACATACTCCAACCACTACTTCATCATCTTCAAACCACTCCTCTCCATCCAAATAGAAGATGATGATTCTGCTTCTCTCCTCTTGAAATGACTGTTTTGCTTGTTATTTTTTTTTATTGATGACAAAGGGGGAGAAGTAGTAATATAGTAGTATGCTATGAATTCTGATCTTGTTAAGAATTCTGATTTCTGATCTTGTTAATGACTTTTTGTATTGACTGTTGTCTATGTTATTAATGTAAAATTCACATGAATTGATCTTATTTGCTGCATCCATTTGAATTATTTGCTCACAAATATTCTGCAAATAACATTACATGAGTCTGTAAATCACATCTTTTGGAACCCCAACATAAATTCAGAGGGAGTCCTTGAAATGTTATATAAAAAATCAGAATTATTCAAGCTAAATTTTGAGAAGTTGTCATCATCAAAAAAGGGGAGATTGTAAGGTCCAAGAATCCCCTAATATGGTTTTAATTGTGACAAACTGTCAAAATTCACTTGTCATAATTCTGATTGAAAAAAACTAATGATTTCACTTGAGTGTTTGTCAAGAAGATACAGGCAGGAATTTCCAGAAGATATTAATAATACTAAATACAAGAGATAGAACTCAACATTCATCCATGATGACCAGTTGAAGAAGATGCCTTAAATAATTTTGAAATACAGTAATTATTAATGAAAGCAAAAAAGCTATCGAGAAATACAAAAGATTCTTCTGTTATAAGTTTCAAGAAAACAATGTCTGCAAAGAAACCTAACAAGATACAAGAAGCAATCAGAGAACAAGAAAAGGAAATCTTTGCAGTGAATGGTAGCCCACCATAGTTCAGACTTTATAACAGATATATTGGCCTAGAAGAACACCACAACATATTAGAAAGAAGATTCACTCTCAAAAAGGCCTTCCAGAAGAAGCAATTTACTTTACATTCTTAACTTCTTTAGCTTCTCTGTTATACAGCTGGCAAAATTAAGTCCAGAAGTTTTCTACAATCTTCATATGACTATAACAACTCTCTACAGAGAAAGAAGGTTGTTTGCAGAAGAAACTTGTTGACAGTAAGGGTGCGGAAGAAGCAAAGTCTACCCAAACCTTTTTCTTCCCTTTCTGAGGCTAAAGCTGAGTTAAAAAAAATTAAAATATATTATGTCAAATTAAGGAAAGCCCACAACATATTTACAAAAGAACTGGCTGCAAATTCCAAGAGTTTTGATTTCTGCAGAAGAAAGTCTTCCAGAAGAAGCAACCAGTCAACATGACAATTGTATCTGATAAAGACAACTGCAACTTGATAGGGACAACTCCTATAAGGCTAGCTGAGAGCTTGACAACTTCTCAAAGCAATTCCAATGGCTAGTACCTCATTTCTCCTATAAAAAGAGGAGCTCTCTTCAAGTTTCAAGACACCAAAACTCCAGAAGAAGCATCAGCCTTCAAAATTACATTTTGTACCTTCTAGAAAATTTCTCTCTCCTCAAATTTCTGAGTACCGCTTCAAAAGTTCATTGAGAGAGAGATGGCTCATCATCTTTTTGTTGTGCTTAATTTGTATTTGTTTTTTAGCCTTATATTTAATTTTCACTACTTATACCTTCTGTAAACTCTCAAGGAGGCTTAAAAGTGTTAGTGCCTCTTAGAGAAAGTGTGTTGTGATTGTAAGTAGAAAGTACTACAAAGCTGTAGTGAGATATGTTGAGCAAAAAGCCTGCAAATAGTTTTATGCAGAATTTTTGGTGTCTGTACCTCCTACAGAAGAAGTTGCAGTAAGTGTAAGGCCTTGAGAGGCTGAAGAAGGAACCTGTAAAGTGCTTGAAGAGGCTGCAGAAGAATACAAGTGGTAAGGTGTACCTAAGGAAAATGTAAACTGAAAGTTGATCAAGAAAATCCTACTTGAAGTAGGGACTGGATTTAGCCTTAGGTTGGAAGAGGTGAACCGGTTTAAAATCTGTTTGTGCAAGCTTCTTACCCTTACTCTTTATTTTACATTGATTACATGTGCATAAGACTGTTTTGAAACCTACTTAATACCTAAGTAAGTGATACATACAAAAGAGTTCCTATAAAGGAATTATATCTTCTACATACTATACATATTATAACTTCTATCTTCTTGAGTGTCATCTTCTAATACTTAGCCAAGTTACACTTGAGGAGAATTAGTATTAGAGGAAATTTGTAGAAAATTCAAAGAGATCACAATTCAACCCCCCTTCTTGTGATTGAAATTTCAATTTCACACCTTCCACTCCCATTTCTCATAGAAGGATTTTATCAGCTCCTTATCACCAAACAACTTTTCTACAGACTCTTCTTCTGCATCTTCTGAAGGGCCTGTCTCTACTTCCTCTTCTTCTTTTTTAGAAGATATTTCTTCTTCTTCCTCGGAGGAGTGGATCTCATATGAAGTCTCTATACTTTCTTTAGCTGAGAGTTCCTTTTCTGAAGAGCTGGTACTGGATGCATCAATTTTGATAGGTTTCTCTTCCTTATTTCCCTCAGCATGCTTGATCTTAACAACTCCAGAACGAATCCTACCAGACCTTCTGATATTTACAGAAGAGATATTAGAGAGAGGTTTGTATGAGGATGGTTTTGAAGAATGAGATTTTGGAGAGGGAGGTAGTGGTGTTGAAGGTTTGGGTTAGACGGGTTTAGGTGAAGGAGGTCTAGCTGAGATAGGAGGAATATCCAAAATCTCTGTTGCTTCAACAATGGCTAGATGGTTTTCTTCTTCATGATTGCTATAGGAGCAACCAGAAGGTCCAGGAGATGTTGCATTCTTCCTTCTTGTAGATGTTTTGATTCTCATTTTTCTGGTTTTGAAAGGAAGTAGCAAAATAGAGTACGAAGTATCAGCAGAGAAATGGCACTTAAAAATGGAGAGATATAGAGTCTTGAGTTTACTTGAGGTGTCCAAGGAAGAATGAAATAGCTTCTGAATGCAGGGTGTATTCCTTTTCTACTGCAAGTAGCCGTTTGAGAGATTGAGAGAGAGAAAGAAAACTTATTCACTCATGCGCAGGTTTCTAGGATTTTTCAGTTTCATTCTCCAATGGGAAAAACTTTATTTCCTTATTTGTGATAGTTTATGATTCCTCTATTTAGGAGACAGAAAGGTTCTTTCTGTTTGTTTTGCACAGGCATGCCTTCCTAAGCAAGGATCAGTCTCCTTAGTTGACTTAGGGATAAGAAAGTTATTTTCCTAAAAAGGTGATTCCTAGGGAGTCTTGAATGAAAATGACTTTTCCTAAGTTATAGAAAATGAGAGATCAGAGAGGTGTTGGATTCAACCTGACTAGTTTTTATAAGAAAAATTCTAAGTTTTCTTCTTTTAATGAGAAGAAACAAAATGTTTTCTTCTTCAGAGAGGGGTGCTATGACCAATCTTCTTAAGAAGAGAGTGTTACTGAATCTTCTAAATCTTAGAAGATTGTTTAAGAAGATGAAATTAAGTCATACAAAAAGAATTTCCAGATTAGGTAAAGGACCAGAAGATATCAGTTTCTTTTCTTCTTTATTGGAGAAGAAATCTTTATCTTCTTCAGAAGAAGTCTGAAGGTTATGTTTCTTAGAAGATACCAAACACACATACATCATTCAATTCATATCAATCTGCACATATGCAATTTTTCTTTAATAAAATTGAATCTACTTCTACAAGGTGTTTTGTAAAGATGTCAACAACTTGCAGCTTGGTTTCAATAAATTTAAGCTCAATATCATTCTTCTGAACACGATCCCTTATAAAATGATGTTTTATATCAATATGTTTTGATCTAGAATGTTAATTGGATTCTTAGATAGATTAATAGCATTAGTGTTGTCATAGAATATAGGGATTTTGGAATACCTCATGTCATAATCTTCCATTTGATGCTTAATCCAAAGCATTTGAGAGCAGCAACTTGCAACTGACACATATTCAACTTCTGCAGTTGATAGAGCAATTGTTGACTGCTTTTTGCAAAACCAGAATATGAGAGATTCTTCAAGAAATTGGCATCCACCACTTGTGCTTTTTCTATCAACTCTATCTCTAGCATAATCAGCATCACAATATCCTATAAGATAAAAACTTGTACCTTTCTTGAACCAAAGTCCAAGGTCAGTGGTTCCAACAAGATATCTAAGGATTCTTTTGACAAAAGTAACATGAGATTCTTTAGGATTAGATTGAAATCTAGCACATAATCCTACAAAATACAATATGTTAGGTCTACTGGCAGTTAAGTATAGTAGCGATCCTATCATTCCACTATATTCTTTCTCAAGAACTGATTTTCCATTTTCATCAGTTTCAAGTATTGCAGACAGATGCATGGGGGTTGTCATAGATCTTGCATCCTCCATTTTAAATCTTTTCAGAAGATCCTTGGTGTATTTTTCTTGACAAATAAAAATTCTTGTAACTTCTTGCTTAATCTGTAGTCCTAAGAAAAACTTAAGCTCACTCATTAGACTCATTTCACACTCCCTTTTCATTAAGTCAGAAAATTCTTGACACATTTTTTCATTTGAGGATCCAAAAATGATATCACCAACATAAATTTGAACAATTAGAAGATCCTTCTTTGAAGTCTTTTTTAACAAAGTTGTGTCAATTTTTCCTCTTGAGAAATTATTTTTTTGTAGAAAATTGCTCAACCTTTCATACCAAGCTCTAGGAGCTTGTTTAAGTCCATATAGAGCTTTGGTGAGTTTGAAAACATGGTTTGGATGTTTTTTATCAGCAAAACCAGGAGGTGGTGTACATAAACTTCCTCATTTATGAATCCATTTAAGAAAGCACTTTTAACATCCATTTGGTAAAGTTTAAAGTTTATATAGGCTGCAAATGCAAGAAGAATTCTAATAGATTCTTATCTAGCTATAGGTGAAAAAGTTTCATCAAAATCTATACCTTCTTGCTGGTTGTAACCTTGTGCAACTAATTTTGCTTTGTTTCTTACTACTTTACCTTCTTCATTCATTTTGTTTTTGAAAACCCACTTGGTTCCTATGATTTAATGATCTTCTGGTGGAGGAACAAGGGTCCAGACCTCATTTTTCTCAAATTGATTCAGTTCTTCTTTCATGGCTTTTACCCATGAATCATCATCAAGAGCTTCATTGATGTTTTTAGGTTCAATTTGTGATAACAGTGCTGTAGTAGTTTCATTTCTTCTTACCTGAGACCTAGTTCTTACACCTTCTGAGGTGCTACCAATGATTTGGTCATGAGGATGTGCTGAGACTAGTCTCCAGCTTTTTGAAAGTTCTTCTCTATTTTGATTTTTCAAATCATGAGAGGAATTTTCCTTTCCACGTGGTTCTTCTGCTGGAAGTTCTGTCTCAGAAGATATCTTCTTAAGTAAGATAGCTTCTTCAGATTCATCATCTAAATCAGTTTCATCTTTTCCTTCAGAAGATAGGTTAGAATCATTGAAAATAATATTCATACTTTCTTCTATGGTTTGGTTTTTAATATTATAAACCCTATTAGCTTTTGAAGTGGTTGAATAACCAAGAAAAATGGCTTTTTCGGATTTGGAATCAAATTTTTCAAGATTTTCTTTGTTATTCAAAATATAACAGTCACATCCAAATACATGAAAGTATGAAATGTTAGGCTTTCTTGCATTCCACAATTCATAAGGAGTCTTGTTCAAAATGCTTCTGATAGAGACTCTATTTAGAATATAGCAAGAAGTGGCAACTGCCTCAGCCCAAAAATACTTTTGAATACCACAGTCACTTAAAAGAGTTCTTGCCATTTCTTGAAGAGTTCTGTTTTTCCTTTCTACAACTCCATTTTGTTGAGGAGTTCTAGGGCAGGAAAAGTTGTGGGAAATCCCATTTTCATCAAAAAATATTTTGAAAGAGAAATTTTCAAATTCACCTCCATGTCACTCCTAACAGAAACAATTTGGTTGACTGCTTGCATTCTGTATCTTCTTAGAGAATATTCTGAAAGCATCAAAAGACACATCCTTAGTGGTGAGGAATAATACCCATGTAAATATAAAGTAATCATCGACAATGACAAATCCATAACTTTTTCCACCAATACTAGGAGTTTTGGTAGGACCAAATAAGTCAATATGTAGAAGTTCTAGTGGTCTTTTGGTAGTTATAGCATTTTTAGGATGAAAACTTGAGTGTGTTTGTTTTCCCTTAACACATGTTTCACATACTTTGTCTTTATCAAACTTGATTTTAGGCAGTCCCCTCACCAGTTCTAACCTTAGTAGTTTTGAAATAGTTTTCATATTCAAATTTCCTACTTTTCAATGCCAAGTCAATTAATCATTTTCAAAAGAGGCAATCATGTAAGATCAGATAATTCTTCTAACTTTATGCTATAGAGATTTTTATTCTTGATTCCAAAAAATAGAACTTTCTTAGTGGATGATTCTCTAATCACACATAATGTAGGTTGAAACATAACTTCATAGCCACTGTCTGATGACAACCTGTCAGTGGACTTCTGAATTGACAGCTGATGGCTAGGATCAACTTGGAGCTGCTTGAAGTGCTTAAGGCTGAACCAAGCATGAGCCTTCCTTCATGAGAGTCAACCCTTGATCAAACCTTGATCATTGACCAAGGACTCAAAGTCAACATGCAAGGCTCAACTTAATTAGGAATCAATATAATTAGGATTTATGATGTAATTAGGATTTGTGTTGTAATTATGACATGATTGTCATTTTTCCTTAATTAGAGGCGCTACATGTATGGTTTTATTGGTTAGTAGGTTGCCTTACTATGAGGTTTAGGAAGTCACGGGTTCAATCCTACCTAGGATAGGAAATTTACTCATCTTTTATTTTCCTATGTAAAAGGGGCGCTAATTAGGAGGTTTATTGGCTTAAGGCTTAGCTTAGCCATAAACCTTTGGGGGCTTGGGTTCAAATCCCACTTAGGATGGGTTTGCACCCATCTTTTTATTTTTCCCTTTTATTCCTTGTAATTGGCCGCCCCCTTCAACTCCTATATAAAGGAGTCTTCTCCTCTTGTAATTGACACATTGAATTTTGAAGTAAAGGCATTATGCCAAATTTTCTCCTCCCTTTGTGAGTTGAGTGAGGCTTGGTGGTAGTTGCTCAAATCATACTGAGACTTATCTAATTCTCCTGAATTAGTGGCGTCTGGCATTGGACTTATCTGCTGTGGGTGGATTCCTGCATTAGTAGCGTCCCTCCATTTCTTCCTCTCCACTTTTTCTTTCATTTTCTCTCATTTTCTTGTGTTTTCTTGCGCATTATAGGCTGCTTCCCAGCACCTATAAATCTCAAATTAATTGCTATTTGTTAATTCTAATCAGTTGGTTTTGCTCAATTCTAGATCCTACACCCATCCTGCTATCAATTGGTCATCAGAGCTTGTTGAATTTGAGCAAGTTTGGAGCAAATTGGGGCTGTTCTGGGCGCTGCATACTGCACCTATTTAGTGCAGAATTCATCATTTTGTGTAATTTCACCCTCTTTTCTAATTGTATTTGGCCTTGGATTGTTTCCCGGGCCCGAGGTGCCTTTCTGCTGCTATCAGCACTTGTCTGTCTTGATTGAATTGCTTGATTCTTGCTAGTTGGGGGCTGTTTTGGGCCGGCTAATTCCCACCCCCTAGGTGTTTGTTTAAATGCCTCTTTAATTGCTCATACTTGTTCTTGAGTAATTCTTGCAAATTGCTTGATAGAACTGCTGCTGGTTTTGGTGAAGTGTTGGTAAGAGGAGGCATTGTTGTCTTCATTTTCCAAAGATCGTTCACCTACATTTCTCCCCTTCACCATTAATTGTTCATTCCCCCATTTATCTCTTACTTCCTTTAATTTCCGCCATTTAATTTTCCGCTTCTCCCCATCCTTTAATTTCTGCTCTCCCCTTTACTTTCTGCCATTTTACATTTCTCTCTCTCCCATCCTTTAATTTCATCAGCTTCCCCCTTTACGTTCAGTTCATTTACTTTCAGTCCTCCCCATCCTTTTAATTTCCGTTCCCCCCTTTGACATTTATGCTCTCCCCATACTTTTACTTTCCTGCCATCACCCTTCTTACTTCTTCTGCCATTTACATTTCTGTCCTCCCATCCTTTAATTCAGTTCGCCCCTTTAATTTCTTGCCATTGTATTTGCGCATTTTTCCTTCTTATTTGTTGCCATTTATGTGCATTTTTGGGCTCTTTGTGTTGTTCAATTTCCTACTCTTGTTATGTCTGCTTGATTGGCATTCTGATTGCAATTTGGATTGACTGCTATCTCTACCTTGGACTTTCCCTGTTTGATTTGTGCAAAACGCTCACCTATAGGATCTTTTGGGTTCATATTATTGGAAGAAGATCACAAATTCTAATTGTTGATTTTCCTTCAATTTAATTCCAATCTTAAAAATTGAACCAAGAGCCGTTTCTGTGACCATACCGTTTTGGTATAATCAACAAGGAAGTGCTAACCAATTTTTTTGGCCATTTTTGAAATCAAGTTGCCATCATGTTTTTACAGTTTTTAGAAATCAATTTATTCATTATTTTTGCTTTTCTGGGCCACTTGGACTAGTTTACTGTCAGAAAATTCCAAAAATATTACAGTAGGTACAGTTAATTTTCTTTTCATTATGTACAAATTTCTGTAATTTTCTGTTGGGGAAAAAGACAAAAAAAAAAAAAAAAAAAAAGGCAAGAAAAAATAAAAAGTACGTACGTGCCAAAAATAGAAAAAGAGGTGTAAAAAGCAAAAAGGGTGCAAAAGTCAACAACAAGGAAGAAAAGTCAAAAGACACCCAAAAAGAGTCAAAAATTTGAAAAAAATTCAGAAAATAGAAAAACAAAAACAAAGAAATATCCCAACAATACAGTAACAGTTTACTGTAATTTTCTGTTTCATTTCTCTGTATATTGTAAATTGAGTTGTATTGTGTTTTTTCTAAAACGACAATTTTGGCAACTCTTTTCAAAAATCACCAAAAACAATTCTCTTTGTGCAATTTCTTCGCTTGTCTGTTTGTCTGTCTGCTCTTGTGTATAAGCTTGTTTGAGTGCCAGCTTTTCTTGTTTGTCATATCAATTCCTTGTTTTGTCTTAGGATTTTTCCAATCTTCCTTAGTAGGTATTTTATTTGTTAGTGCACTTCTATTTGGGTAAGGTTAAAACTTAGACTGCACGTTGGTCTTTGCAACTTCTAATCAACCTCCAACCGAGTAGAAGAGGCAAGAGAGTTTTCAATTATAGAAAAAGCCAAAAAAAAGAGTGACGTACACGAGTGAATACATTCTCTTGAGTGTAGAACACTTAGTGAGTGGAAAGGTCCAAATTCTTATAAAATAAAAACTTAACAATGGGTAGTAGGAACTCACCACCACCTCCTTCACCTAGAACCTTGAGGTATAGGGCCGAGTTGCAACATGCAATTCAAGATATGACCAGAATGATGAGGCATGAGATGAGTGAACTTAGGAAAGAACTAAGTGGGAATAGGAGGGGAGAGAGGCATTCTTCTCGAGAAGGAGAAGTGAGGGATAGGTTAGTGTGGTTAGGAAGTGAAGAAGGTACCAATGCTGAAGTAGTGAGGAGAGAGACACTCTAGCCATACCTATAGGAGAGGAAAAGGGAAATAGAGCATAGAAGGCCTAGGAGGCGGTGAGGAACCTAGAGGGTTTAGATAAGAACTACTATGAGGAAATCCCTAGGAGAGAAAGAGAGGAGTATTATGAAGATAATCCATAGGAGCATAGAAGAGATCATAGAGAGAAGAAGATCCTAGAAGGGAACAAGGTTTTAGAGGGGTAAAAATAGAAGTCCCAACCTTTAATGGGTAGAAATGATGTAGAACAATACCTAGAATGGGAACTTAAAATTGAACAAATCTTTAGTTTCCATAGGTATAGGGAAGAGGAAAAAGTTAAGATTGCCTCTCTAGAATTCAAGAACCTACGCCTTAGTTTGGGTGGCATCAGCTCCAGGCTGTAATGAAGAAGGTGCAATGCTCCTTTGGTTTCCTCTTGGGAGGAAATGAAGTCCATCATGAGAAAGAGGTTCCATACCTCAACATTACACTAGGGAGTTGCACATCAAACTCCAAACTCTTAAGCAAGGTTCTAAGAGTGTAGATGAGTACTTGAAGGAAATGGAACTTGCTTTAATTAGGGCCAACATAGTTAGGATAGTGAAGCAACTATGGCTAGGTTTATCAATGGACTTAATTTCGACATAAGGGACATAGTGGAATTTCATCCTTATGTAGAAATGGAGGACTTGGTATACCAAGCTATTAACATTGAAACTCAACTAAAAAGAAAGGGTAGCTATAAAAGAGGAAACATTAGTTTTACAACTAGGAACAAGGAAACCCTAAAGAAAGATGAGGGAAAGAGCCAAGAGAAGGAGGAACTAAGGGTCCTAGGGTTACTTCTAACCCACTCCTTCTACTAAAAAGGAAGAGCCCTCTACCTCCACAAGAAACATCAAATGTTTCAATGTGATGGCAAGGGACACATAGCTTCCCAATGCCCAAATAGGAGGGCAATGTTGGTTAAAGAGAATGGAGAGTACACTAGTGCAAGTGAGAATGAACAAAGTGAGGATGAGGAAAAAGAAACTAGTGAAGAAGAGAATGAAATTAAGAAAGAAGTATATAGGGTCGAGGGTAAACTTTGCATGGTGAGAAGGGCCTTAGGAAATCAAATAATAAGAGAAGATGAACAAAGGCAAACTGTCTTCCACACTAGATGCATGGTAGAGGGACGGATTTGCTCCCTAAGTGTTGATAGTGGAAGTTGCACTAACATTGCAAGTGCAAGAATGGTGGAAAAACTTGGTTTATCTACCACTCCCCACCCCAGACCATACACGTTATATTGGATATGTGATGATGGGGAAAGGGAAGTAAACAAACAAACTCTCATCTTTATTTCCATAGGTGATTATGATGATAATTTCTTTGCGATGTTGTACCTATGGATGCCACACATATCTTGTTGGGTAGGTCTTGGCAGTTTGATAATAGAGCCATCTATGATGGATACTCTAATAAAATATCTTTTAAACATGATGGAGCTAAAATTACTTTGATGCCAATGTCAATCCAAGAAATATGTGAGGATCAAGCTCACATGAAGAGAGAGATAGAACTTGAGAAAATTAAGAGACTTAAGATAGAAGGTGAGGATAGAAAGAAAAGAAAAAAGAAACATCAAGAGTGATGATAGAAAAGGTGAAAACCAAAGAGAGACAAAAAAATAAAAGGGAAGTCATGTTATTACTTCATCAATTCAAAACTGCTGATCTTAATTGTTTTGAAGGAGATCAAGAAAGGGAGCTGCTGATTAAGGAAGGAGGGCGTAGCAACACTACAAGGGAGTTTCCTCTAACCTTTTCTCCTATTTCTTCTTCTTCTTCCACTTCCCTTCTTTCTTCCACCACTCTTTCTTTCACCAAAACTCCCTACATGATTCCCAAGTACTATTGTTATGACCATTAGAGGATACATGCTTGGAAATAATGAGTCTTCTTCTTTGTTGGCTAGGGTGCGCAAGGATGTCCATGGTTGAGGTCCTAGCAAGGTTTCACTAGTCCTAAAGGGAAGTTCCCACCTTCTCTTCTTTGTCATCCATCCCTTTATTTCTCTTCTACCCCTTATACTTTTCTCAATTTTCAGATTTGAGGACAAATTCTTCTCAAGGGGGAGGGGATGATGACAACCTGTCAGTGGACTTCTGAACTGACAGCTGATGGCTAGGATCAACTTGGAGCTGCTTGAAGTGCTTGGGGCTGAACCAAGCATGAGTCTTCCTTCATGAGAGTCAACCCTTGATCAAACCTTGATCATTGACCAAGGAGTCAAAGTCAACATGCAAGACTTAACTTAATTAGGAATCAATATAATTAAGATTTATGATGTAATTAGGATTTGTGTTGTAATTAGAACATGATTGTCATTTTTCCTTAATTAGGGGCGCTACATGTATGGTTTTATTGGTTAGTAGGTTTCCTTACCATGAGGTTAGGAAGTCATGGGTTCTAATCCCACCTAGGATAGGAAATTTACTCATCTTTTATTTTCCTATGTAAAAGGGGCGCTAATTAGGAGGTTTATTGGCTTAAGGCTTAGCTTAGCCATAAACCTTGGGGGCTTGGGTTCAAATCCCACTTAGGATGGGTTTGCACCCATCTTTTATTTTTCCCTTTTATTCCTTGTAATTGGCCGCCCCCTTCCCCCCTTTCAACTCCTATATAAAGGAGTCTTCTCCTCTTGTAATTGACACATTGAATTTTGAAGTAAAGGCATTATGCCAAATTTTCTCCTCCCTTTGTGAGTTGAGTGAGGCTTGGTGGTTGTTGCTCAAACCATACTGAGACTTATCTAATTCTCCTGAATTAGTGGCGTCTGGCATTGGACTTATCTTCTGTGGGTGGATTCCTGCATCAGTGGCGTCCCTCCATTTCTTCCTCTCCACTTTTTCTTTCATTTCTCTCATTTTATTGTGTTTTCTTGCGCATTATAGGCTGCTGCCCAACACCTATAAATCGCAAATTAATTGCTATTTGTTGATTCTAATCAGTTGGTTTTGCTCAATTCTAGATCCTACACCCATCCTGCTATCACTGTCACATAGCTAACTTATGCTAAGAAGATTATGCTTTAAACCTTTCACATAATAAACATTATTAATTTAGGCAGAATCTGTCATATCTACCTTCCCAATACCTTTGATATGGGCCTTGTTGTTGTCTCCAAAAGTGATTGTTCCACCTTCTATTTTGTGAAGTTGGATGAATTTTTATTTGTCCCCTGTCATATGTCTTGAGCAGCCACTGTCCAATAACCATTGCCCTTTATTTTTGGAGCCTTTTGTTCTTCCTTGCATCAACAGTAAAGAAGTATTTAGGTACCCAAATTTTGTTGGGTCCTTTCTAGTTAGTTACCTTTCTTCCGGTGCTTCTTTCTTCTTGAAACAGTTTTGGACAATGTGACCATACTTGTTGCACCAAGAACATTTTGAAAGCTGCCTTTTGGATGGAACAAAGTAAGTCTTAACTATTCTTTGATCTTGATTATATCCTAAACCAGATTTATCAGAGAATTCCCTTTGGTTTCCTATCAGTTTTTCCAAATTATTTGTTCCTTGAACCAATTTTACTAAATCCTGATTTAATTTACTGATTTCTTCTTTTAACTTGTCATTTTCATTTTGCAAAAGATGATTGCTACTGCTTGGCTTCTTCTGAAGACTTTAATCTCAAGGATTTCATCTGTTCAGAAAGTTTGAAGTGAGATTGTTGCAGACATTGATTTGTCTTGAACAGTCTCTCATTGAAGCCTTTTAGTTTCTCATTTTCTTCTTGCTCTTCTATAAGTTGTGCTTTTAATAAGCCACATTTTTATGCAAGTGTGTGAGAATCAGATAATAAATTTTCAAAAGCATCTTCTAAATCTTTAGAAGGAGAGTTGGAATCAATTACCTTATCATATTCTATTCCTGCTATGAGACACAGATTTTCAATTTGCTCTTCTGGATCATCTTCTGATGAACTTTCTGAATCATCCCAGGTGGCCATCATGGCTTTCTTTTTCCTCAGAAAATTCTTTTGATCCTTTTTGAGTTGAGGACAATCTGCTTTCATGTGTCCTGGCTTATTTCATTCAAAGCAGATTATCTATGTTGCTTCATTCTTTTGACCTTCCTTTTTGAAAGGTAGACTTCTTTTTCCTTTTGCTCTTTTTATAAGCAGTCTCTGTATCCTTTTTGAAATGAATGCAAGCTCATCATCATTTCTAGAGGTGGATTCTTCTTCTTCTAGCTTATTATCTTCTGAGGAGTTTACACTTGAGTTGGTTCTTTTAGATGAACTGGCTTTTAGTGCAATTGTCTTTCCTCTTCTTGGAAGTATCTCATCCATGAGTTCTTGTTCATGAACTTTAAGAGATCTAAGAAATTCATCTAACTTCAAGACAGCAAGGTCTTTTGCTTCTTGAATCTGTTACTTTAGGTTTCCAAATTTTTAGAAGACTTCTGAGTATTTTTCTAATTAATTCTTGGTTGGTGTAGCCTTTTCCAAGAGATTTTAAGTCATTTATTATGATTGTAAATCTGCTGAACATTTCATCAATAGATTCATGTTCATGTATTTGAACATTTCATATTGATGGATCAATATGCTGATTTTTTATTCCTTCACTTGATCTGTTCTTTCATGTGCTAATTAGAGAGTATCCCAAATTTCTTTTGGAGTGGCACATCCTGCTACTTTATCATATTCACCTCTACTTAGAGCATATAATAGATAAAACTTAGCTTTGAAGTTCAGAAGATATTTTTGCTTATCTTCTGAGGGCCATTCTTCTCTTGATTTTTGCTGTGGAGGTTCTTCTTGAAATTCAGATTCTCCCTCCTTTGCTTGAACTAATATTCTGGTTATCCTCAGTGTAATGTCCTAATTTCTTAATTCCAGACTAATGTCTGTTGGAAACACTATTCCAAATTTCTGAAATTAATTCGCGCCATTTTCGATATCATCAAGCAAAACACACAATTGCTTAGGCAATCCAACGTTTTCTTAAGGTTCCATAAAACTTATACATCAGTACCTTCAATACAAATCCTTAATCAAAAACCTAGGGAATGAACCTACACTTTTGAGTGTTGTGGTTCATAAGACTCCTATCGGAAATCCGGCAGAGTTTCCCGTAAAAACTAGACATTACCCAATTTCTACCTTATCCTGAAAATCCAGAAAAAACCACCAATACAGTTTATAATAACATAATATAATTTCAACTACAACTGAGCCTCCGCAGCCAAACTGAAATTTCTACATTATTACATTATTTAACTAAAAATTACATCTAATTATCTCCTGAGAATCTCTTCGACACTCGGAGTGGGTGGGTCCATTCCAAGAGCTCCACTTCCTCTCTGAACATATAGCTGGAAAGTCCTGCATAACTAAAATATATCCCCGCAACGTGGGGTGAGACTACGGTCTTAGTGAGCAAAGCATGCAGCAATTAGTGTGGGGAAGACAAACATATGAGGTGCAACACAGAACACAAGTCAACATATAATTCATCAATCATTCTAGTCTCTTTACTTAATGAAATTTTTTCTTAACTTAATAGAAGGAACATGTAAATGAAACTCCTAATAGCTATGCAGTAGTCATAAATCATATATTACAAGTCTAAATGCACAAACATACTCATGATGCAATTCTCACTGTTGTGCACAGCAGACATGTTCTCACAGCTATTCCCAGCCGAAAGGGTCTTTTCACTGATTCTGGAGTTAGAACTGAGCTCAGACTGCTGGGAACGTCTTCCCTGGGGACGAATCCCACCCTTATTCTGGACTGAAGTCAAATTTTCAAACAATTTCTCACGGCCGAAGCCAAAAATTCATTTTTCTAACTAAAAAATACATGTGCATAATCTGAACTAAATTTGGAAAAATGCCAGGAACAACCAACAGATAATATCCTCAATCAACCACACATCATGTGAAGGGAATCAAGCATGTGGTCAAGGTGCAGCGGAAATAAATGGATTCCCTCCCTTGTTATAATCGTTTGTGAAAACACAAGTCAAGGCATAAAAGGTATTAAAACGAAATGTCGTACCTTATTAGGATTACAAACGAGGCAAGAGTAGCCACGTCTCTATTGGTATCCACGCCAATAACCAAACTTGGATCCCTCCTCAACTTTGCTAGTAGCCTTCGAAAGTAAGAAGCGATTGCTCATGTGTCTGTGGAGTAGTGCATCTTATGCTCTACTTATAGATTGGTGGTTAGGGTTTTACCCCTTCACTCACTTAACCCTTACACTTATGGGTCTGGCCCATTACGTTATAATTCTAATTAAATTAAATTAGAATTATTATCCTTTCCTAGTGGTTTATTGTATGCGTGTGACCCAATAGGCTTTTAATATTTGGTTATAATATTAAAATAAAACCCTTTTATATTTAATATAATAAATAGTGAGCGGTATCTAGCAACACATCACTATCCAAATATTGAGATTATCAATAACTTTGATAAATCCTATTTTATGATAATAATTTATATGATCTGTCTCTTTGTCCAAATATCTAATTGAACACAAGGGCATGGATTGTGTCAACCTTGTATAGTTCAATTTATATTTTCTTGATCCCCAAGTAGACTGTACAGAAAATAAACATCTCATGTTTATCCTCCTGAGCATGGCCATGCATTTTGCAGCCTCACTTTATCAAGAGGCCTACAGATATAACTCTTGTTATATAGGAGGGACAAATCCCATCTAGGGAACTCATATTCCTCCACATAATTTATTATATGTCCAAATACCGACTTTATAATCACCCTGTTACAAGTAACGTTTGATGATATTCAAAACACATAATTCCTTATGTAGGAATCGTAGTGATTTCAGGTCAAAGGACTTTAAATAACATTTATCAATTTAAGAAACGTTCATGAAACTTATGTAACAATCCATGCAACGTTCTTAAGGTTGGTCTGTCCAGTACACCATTACTCTTAATGTGTACCTATGTGAGATCATGATATCTCATATCCATGATCTGTGAGATGTGATCATCAATGAACTCACATACTAGTCTAAATGCATCTTTGTCCTAAGATGATACTTGACTAGGGACTATTTAAGAATAGTTCTTCATAAGATCTCGCGATCAAGTCATCTACTTGATTTCTTATGAAGTTTAAGCTTACTATTCTAAGGACAATAATTATATTCTAAAAGAATATGTTTGCCTTTATAAAATAACATTATACAAGTGATGGATGTTCATAAATATATAAGTCTCTAGTGCATATTCCTAACAATCTCCCACTTGCACTAGAGACATTCAAACATAACCATTATGCCTAATGATCTAGTTTGCTCTTCATGCTTTTGCTGCACAAGGGGTTTAATGGGTTTGTAACAACGATTGTTTCATGCTTCAGAATTTTCTAGCTCACAGCGCCACCATTCAAACAAAACACATAACCTGATTGCGATCTTCAATCATCTCTGTCGGTTTGGAAGCTAGCACCAGTGTAACCCTTTACAAGTAGCTCCTCCTCACCTCCATATATCAAGAATGAATCCTCAGTTCTTCTTAAGTACTTAAGGATGTTCTTGATTGTTGTCTAGTGATCTTTATCAAGATAAGACTGGTATCTGCTAGTCATTCTTAAAGCATATGATATTTATGGTCGAGTACATAACATGGTAAACATGATAGACCCTATAACGGATGCATAAGGAATCTTACTCATGCGACTGATAAATACAAATTATACACATTAATCATCCCTCAAATTTAACCTTTTAATGCATTTTTTATGCTTAATTAACAAGTCATAAGCATATTATGCCAATTCAGGTTCATATTGGGCTCAATTACATTTTTCAGCATTAAACTGTTTTCATATTTCAAGCATAACTTGAGTTGTACACATCTAAAAATTATGTTCTTTATATTGTAGGAAAGATAAAAGAAAGCCCTACAACGTTGATGAAGAACCCAAAAGCTAAATCGGATGGCTAGTGAGTCGAAATGGGATTGGAAGACTGAATAGTCAGCATCATATGGAAACCTGACCAGCACTCAATGATTGGGCCATAACATGGGCTAGAAAACTCCTTTTGGGCTCAACCCAGCGGAATTTGAAAGCTAACATCCAGAGCTTGATTTCATATGAAGACAACTCTCTTGGATTCTGCCAGATTGAGGATGATATGCTCGGTGCAAGTGGGAGACAAGTAGGTGAATGATAGCTAGAGTAGGTGAATAATTCAAAGTAATGGACAAATGCATTAGGTAATTGATCAATAAGTCCATTTGTGGACAAAACATGATTAGTCATGGCTGATTGATCATGTTTGGAATGGCATCTTTTCCCCTCCTATAAATAGGAGGGCTTGCTAGGGTGAAGAGCATCCAAGTTGTAGTAGAAATTACTAAGAGTTTCATTTACTTTTGTTCATCTTTTTGTAAAGTCTTCATGGAAGGCTAAGTTTTTATTCAATTCAAGGAGTCAAGCTTATTTTCATCTTGGTTTGAGGTTTGATCTTCATTTACATGCTGATTGAATTACATCTACCATGCTTTTCTACTCCACTTGCTTCAATTCCATATTTCTTTTATCAAAGCTTGATTGGTTAACATGTTTTGGTTATGAAATTTGTTATTGATGTATGTTGTACTCTTGATTGGTTAATCATCATACAATAATTTAAAATCATATAGTAAGCAATTAAATTGAAGGTGTTCATTTAATTATTTACTTCAATTGGGTTTCGTTTATAAAATTGATTTGGATCTAACATAAGATTTTATGGTTATTTGATCTTGTTAATCTTAATCAATTGAATTCTGGAAATTATTTCAGTAGTGAATCCGGGATCATTGTAGGGGTTCCACATGATTCTAAGTTGATAGATTTATTCTCTTGAATGCATGTTATTAATAACCAATGATTTACCATGAAAATAGCCTTTGAATTCCTTGGATTGATATTGTCTTGAATTGATTCAACCTTTGCTTTTAACTTGATCTTTTATTTTCTTCAGTTTATTCCAATCAATCAAACCCCCCCAAAGAAGGATTAATTTGAGTGTATCTTCAGGGTTCGACCCGGTTTATACCATTCTACTACAAGTAGTTTGCAGATCGGAGAATTATAAGTATAATTTTGTGCAGGTTCGACAACTGTCAAAATTTTGGCGCCGTTGCCGGGGATCCACTTGGTAGTATCATTTTATCTATTTTTATTGTGATTTTTTTTAGTTCTTTTATTTTCTTGTGTTTTTCTAGTTTATGACTAGATCTTCTACTTCAAAATTAATTGAATTTGATCCAGAAATTGAAAGAACTTTACACAGATCTAAGAGAAAATTGTTTGCTCAAGTTAAACAACCTGTTGATATAAATCAATTTGAACAAATGGACAACAATGTGCAGGATAGAACTTTAAGGGAGTTGGTTGCTCCTGATGTTACATACCAACCTTTGTGCATTCAACATCCAAACTTTGATGTTGATTTTGAACTTAAATCTGGTTTAATTCACTTGCTTCCAAAATTTCATGGTCTTGCAGGAGAAGATCCACACAGAATAGACTTGATGAGCTAACATCCTTAGTGAGACAAGTGGCAGTAGCTCAGCAAGAACTTTCTCAAACACAACAACTACTTTTGCAAGCACCGGAAAAGGTATGTGGTATCTGTAATTGCTCATCTCATCCAACTGATGTTTGCCCTACCATTCAAGCAGGTGAATCTGTTGCTGTAACTGGAGCTTTCCATGGGAGATCACAACAACAACAACAACGTTATGATCCTTACTCAAATACATATAATCCTGGATGGAGAGATCATCCCAATTTGAGGTGGGGTAACAATACAAGACCACAACCCCAACAATAGTTTCAGCATAATGCAGGTACTAGTAGGCCATCTTACCAGCAACCTGTGTGACATCAAATGCATCAACAAAATGTTGCAGCTCAGCAACCTTCACAACCTAACTCTGAACCTTCACTAGAAGATCTTGTGAAGCAAATGGCTGCAACAAATTTGCAATTCTAGCAAAGGACGGAGGCTACCATTCAGAATTTAGAAATTCAAATTGCACAACTTGCCTCTTCACTAAATGAGATGCAATCTAAAGGTTCTGATAAGTTGCCTGCTCAACCAGTGGTGAACCCCAATGTCAATGCAATTTCCCTTCGATCTGGAAGGGTGATGGATGAGTCAAACATACAGAAAGCTGCTAAAAAACCAAGACTTCATTCAAACAATGCACCGGATGATACAAAAGTACAACCATTGGATCAGGCAGAAGGAGCAAAGCCATCAGATGATGATGCATCTTTTCGAAATTGTGAGAAAAGTATGCAGCAGAATGTACCACTACCATTTCCTCAAAGAGCTTCAAAATCCAGGAAGGTAGACGAGATGGAGAAGGAGATCTTGGAAACCTTTAGGAAAGTGGAAGTCAATATTCCACTTCTGGAGGCAATCAAGCAAATTCCAAGATATGTAAGTTTCTCAAAGACTTGTGCACACACAAAAGAAGGCTGAAGGGAGATGAAAAGATTAGTATGGGGCAAAACATTTTAGCCATCATTCAACAAATGCCCACAAAGTGCAAAGATCCAGGGACATTTACTATCCCTTGCATAATTGGCAATTGTAAATTTGAAAATGCTTTGTTAGATTTAGGTGCTTCAATTAATGTTATGCCTATGTCTATCTTAACTCTCTTGCCATTGGACCTTTTCAGAGTACAGGTGTTGTCATCCAACTAGCTAATAGGAGTAATGCATACCCTGCTGGACTTATTGAGGATGTCCTTGTTAAAGTTAATGATTTGATTTTCCCTGCAGATTTCTACATTTTGGATATGGAGGGAGAGTCTAAATCCAATAAGGCTCCGATTATTCTAAGGAGACCATTCCTTAAGATAGCTAGAACAAAGATTGATGTCCATGCAGGAACTCTTTCCATGGAGTTTGGAGATGATATTGTCAGATTTAATATATTTGATGCTATGAAGCATCCCATGGAGGAGCACTCTGTTTTTCATATTCAGTTACTAGATGATCTGGTTGATGATACCTATTCTGAGCTGTTTAATGAAGATTTCCCTTCTTTTGTTGATTTACATGATGTTTATACCTGTAACAATTGTGTAGATTCTATATTATGTCCTGTTTGTGCTGAGATTGATACTTACTTGCAGGAGGATTTTCATGATGCAGGTAGTATACATCATGATGATGGTGTACCTACTGATTCAACAGAGCTAGAAGGTAATGATTTGATTGAATTGGATGTTGTTGAGTTACAGGTTGCAGATGCAATTCCATCCACCAGGACACCTCCCTCAATTGAGCAACCACCTACATTGGAGCTCAAACAACTCCCAAAGCATTTGAAGTATGCTTATTTAGAGCAGAATGAAAAGTTACCTGTGATTATTTCAACAAGTCTTCAGGCTGAGCAAGAAGAAAGGTTGTTGCAAGTCTTAAGGAAGCATAAAAGGGCAATTGGATGGACCTTAGATGACATTCCTGGTATTAGCCCTTCTATGTGCATGCATAGGATCTTACTTGAAGATGGAGCTAAACCAATAAGGCAGGCACAAAGACGTCTAAACCCTCTAATTTTGGATGTCGTGAAGAAGGAGGTGACCAAGCTTTTACAAGCCGACATCATTTATCCTATATCTGACAGTCATTGGGTAAGTCCGGTCCAAGTGGTCCCGAAGAAGACTGGCCTCACAGTAGTGAAGAATGATAAGAATGAGCTTATTCCTACCAGAGTGCAAAACAATTGCAGAGTTTGTATTGATTATAGGAAACTTAACCAAGCAACTAGAAAGGATCATTTCCCTTTGCCTTTTATTGATCAAATGCTTGGGCGTTTAGCTGGGAAATCTCATTATTGTTTTCTTGATGGATTTTTAGGTTATTTCCAGATTCACATTGCACCAGAGGACCAGGAAAAGACCATATTCACCTGTCCATTTGGACCTTTTGCCTATAGGAGGTTGCCATTCGGCCTATGCAATGCCCCTGGTACCTTCCAGTGGTGCATGGTCAGTATCTTTGCTGACTTCCTTGAAAAGTGCTTGGAGGTGTTCATGGACGATTTCACTGTGTATGGTTCTTCGTTTGAAACCTATTTAGATAGTTTAGATAAGGTTTTACATAGATGCATTGAAACTAACCTTACCCATCTTGCATTCACGAGATTAGATCATTTCTTGGTCATGCAGGTTTCTACAGATGCTTCATCAAAGACTTCAGCAAGATAGCCCTTCCACTTTCTAACTTGCTACAAAAAGATGTTGATTTTAACTTTGATGACAGGTGTAAGGAGGCTTTTGATCAACTCAAGAAATCATTGACAACAACTCCAATTATCAAGCCACCAGATTGGACACTCCCTTTTGAGATCATGTGTGATGCATCCAATTATGTTGTGGGAGCTGTCCTTGCACAAAGAGTTGGAAAATTTCCTCATGTCATATATTATGCTTCTAGAACTTTAGATGCTGCACAAGCTAACTATACTACCACTGAGAAAGAATTATTAGCTATTGTTTTTGCACTTGATAAATTCAGGTCATATTTGCTTAATTCTAAAGTGGTTGTTTTTACTGACCATGCAACACTGAAGTTCCTATTGAAGAAGCCAGATTCAAAACCAAGGTTAATTAGATGGATATTGCTACTTCAATAGTTTGATTTGGAGATTAGGGATAAGAGTGGTGCAGAAAACATGGTAGCTGATCATTTAAGCAGAATTGAGAGAGCACCTGACTCCCTCCCTATTCATGATTCTTTTCCTAATGAACAACTTTTGGAGTTGCGTGACACCACCCCCTCGGTTGCTGATTTCGTTAATTACTTGGTTGCATCTGTTTTGCCTACACATGCATCTAGGGCACAAATAGATAAACTTCAAAGTGATTCTAAATATTATGTATGGTAAGATCCCTACCTGTGGAAATTTTGCAGCGATCAAGTCATTAGGCGTTGTGTGCCAGATCATGAGTTTAATTCCATTCTAGATTTTTGCCATACATTTGCATGTGGTGGGCACTTTGGACCTCAACGTACTGCTAGAAAGGTTTTGGACTCTGGTTTGTATTGGCCTACCTTGTTTCGTGATGTTTACATGTATTGTAAGAATTGTGAACAATGCCAAAGAATGGGCAACATATCAGGTAGAAATGAGATGCCTCAACAACCATTGTTGTTCTGTGAGGTGTTTGATATTTGGGGCATTGACTTCATGGGACCTTTCCCTAACTCTTTTGGTTTCAATTTTATTTTACTGGCTATGGATTATGTTTCTAAATGGGTAGAAGCAAAAGCCACTCTCACTGATGACTCTCATGTTGTGATTAACTTTGTCAGGTCTAACATTTTTAGCAAGTTTGGAATTCCAAGGGCAATCATCAGTGATCAAGGATCTCATTTCTGCAATAGGAACATGACATCCTTGTTGAAGAAATATGGGGTGATACACAAGATGTCTACACCATATCATCCTCAAACAAATGGTCAAGCTGAAGTATCCAACAGGGAACTCAAACAAATTCTGGAGAAAACAGTCCAACCGAATAGGAAAGACTGGAGCAAAAGGCTTGATGATGCTTTATGGGCTTACATAACAGTTTATAAAACACCTATAGGGATGTCCCCTTACCGGATAGTCTTTGGCAAAACATGCCATCAACCGGTAGAGATTGAGCACAAAGCATATTGGGCTGTTAAGCAATGCAATTTGAACTTGGATAAAGCTGGAATGCATAGAAAGCTTCAATTGCAAGAACTTGAAGAAATTTGGTTAGAAGCATATGAGAATTCCAGAATTTACAAGGAAAAGACTAAAGCATTCCATGACAAGATGATAACAAGAAAAGAGTTCATTGTTGGACAAAAAGTGCTCTTATATAATTCTCGTCTTAAGCTGATTCCTAATAAGTTACGTTCTAGATGGTTAGGTCCATTTGTGGTTACTAATGTTTTTCCTTATGGTGCAGTAGAGATCACAAATGAGACAACCAAAAAGGTCTTCAAGGTAAATGGACATCGGCTTAAGCCCTTTTATGAGGGTTTTCAAGAGCATACGGTGGAAGAGGTGCACCTGCACAATGCCACCTACTTGGCTTGACTTAAAGTAGAAATTTTTCTTCCCAATTTTTTTTTTCTATTTTTTCTTGAGTTATTGTTGTTAATGATATGTGTTTTTCATTTTGTTGATTATGTGTGGAAAGTTTTCTAGAGTTTTCATTATTTTTATCTTATTATTATTGTGTTTGTTGTGCAATGCTTCGATTTGTTTTCCTTAACTATTATATATACAGAACAACCCACTCTTGCACTGAATAACTTTTCTAGAGAGAAAGAATGGGAAAAACCCTCGCCAAGCTCAGAGTTCGGTTCCCTACTCTCCCTCAAGACGATATCAGGAAAATTCACAGATGTAGACTTGAAGGGCTAAGAGTACTGATGCACTTAGGCCTTCCTGAGGATGTACGCTGGATCATCGAGGCCAAGGTACGCTTAGCAGGTGAATTTCAAGATTCATTTGCTAGACATTTTTCAGGAATGGGTAGGAGTTCTTTTTCTAAAAAAAGAAGAGCAAAAATCATGTAAGTTTGTTATAAGTGTGCAAGATGGAATTGTAACTCGAGATGTAAGAATGTCGGAATGACTTCTATAAATCGTGAAGATAAAATTAAATTCATTAAGGATGGACTGAGTAAGGAGTCTTTGGATAACATTAGCCAGGCTCTTGAGACGCATCCTAGTGGACAAGTTCAAATGGTTCTTCTTGATTTAGCTGAATTATTCCGAAGGGAGAAGGAACAATATAGTCTTGGGAATCTGACTCTAAAAGACCCTGTTTGCCAGTTTATAAGAAAATTGGATGGGAAGCAAATCCCCAACTCATAGAAGGTGTTCAAGCCGTTACTGAACGTAAAACCAGAGGAAGATGTGAGCCAAAATCACAACTACTGTTCATATGCATGCGCATCTTTTCAGTTTTATCTTTTTTACTTTATAATTCACGCCTGTCTTTAATTTGTTTTGAGTTTTCTTTTCAGCTAATTCTTTTTGACTTTATAATTCATGCGTATCTTTTTTTATCCTTACTTGTCTCTTCATCGACTAACACTTAGTAAAAAAAAAGAAAATACAAAAAAAAGGAAAAAAATCTGACAATTTGATCTTTGTACCGGGTATTTCATCTTTATAAATTCCCCCTATCACAAATGATTGGTACAACAAAATGTCTTCCTTTAAAGAAACTGCAGCACCATCTACACGCAGATTCCGCAGTATCTGTGTCTTTGGTGGAACCAATCTCGGAAAGGATGAAGCATTTCGGCATGCAGCTTATGACCTTGGTAAAGCATCGGCTACTAGAAAGATCAATGTTGTGTATGGAGGGGGAGTACAAGGCCTGAAGGGTTGTACAACAGGAACTGCAATCACAAGAGGGAGCCAAGTTTTGGGTGTTGCTATAATGGATGGTAATAACCAGAAGACCGCAAACCTTACCCTAGGCACCGTACTGAGGGTTTCAACAATGCAGGAACGTATGGCACAAATGCTATACAAATCTGATGCATTTATTGCATTACCTGGTGGTCTCGGAACCTTAGAAAATATCTTCACAGTTGTGTCTTGGGCCAATTCTAACTTCCACCAAAAGCCATTAGGGTTCTTAAATGTTAATGGTTTTTATAATGGTTTGTTAAGTTTTCTGGAACACGCTATGCTTCAAGGATTCATACCTCAAGGACTGCAAAGAATCATGGCATGCTCTTCAAATGCTAACGAACTTCTTGAACAAATGCAGAACCTTTCACTTGGATCTTATGCATCAGGAAAGCAGGTGGACAAGAATAACGAAGATGATGGAAGGAAGGAAGATCCTGATACCACTCTCCAGTTGTAACTTTCCTTCCTCTTAAAGTTGTGCTTGTATAGTTTTTCATTTAAATATCAATTTTCAAAAAAAATCACCAATCTATAAAGACATTAGGGACAATGTCTTGATTAGCTTGGGGGGAGGGAAAAGATGGTCCGTTTTTTTTTTTAAAAAATTAATAGGATGGCAGAGTAAGGAGTTATGTTTAACTCTTGATACACATCCCGTTAGTTTAAGAAAAAAAAAGAATTTTTGTTTTTTGTTTTAAGCTTTCCAGTAAAGTTAACAAGTGTAAAACAAAACATAGAAAAAAAAGGTGATTTTAAGATTTTTATAACATGATTGAATTGATTCCTAACATCTTGAAATTAATTGGTTTGGCAACAGAGATTTGAATTGAATGGATCAATTTTGATAGTTATTAGCCGTGAGGATTTGAGCCTTGTTGACAAATTAAACTTTCTTTCTTGTGTGATTTTCACCCATGGAATTTGTTACTTCAGAACTTGCTTTGATTCTTTTTGAAACTACTCTTGCACGTGTATGAACAAAAATGATTGAGGCAAATTTTTCTTTCACTTGAATAAATTACCCAGTTAAATAGCCAACCTTACATTATTTTCCTTTGAATCACGCTTTAAGCCTTATTTTTTGTCTCTGGTTCCATACTTAAGTATAAGACCAAACTTTTACCTAACCTTATATAATAGAAGAGTATTGGATTTATCATAAGAATAGATTCTTGAACAAGTGTGGGGGAATGTTAATTATGTGGGTTGCTACATACTTAGTGCTTCTTTGTTATGTACAAAAAAAAAAACTAAAAAAAAAAGAGAAAAAAAAGAAGATATGCAAAAAGAATGAAGAATCCAAATGATTTAATGATGTACTTAAACTTCAATGTTAATTTCATATGTATCTATCACACTTGTTACTTGGATTCATTCTCCAAACCTATTTTACTCTCTTTGGTTTAACTTGTCATATTTGTTCGTACCTCTCCATAATTGTCACTCCATTAGTACCCTAATAAAGACCTCTTGATTTGTGGATGTATGTGTAATTTGCAGTGGATAAGTAGAAGATAAGCAAGCTTATGATAGTTCAATTTTCATGGGTCGAATTTGAGAGAAACACATACCTTTTGAACACTTGAGAGATTGAGAGTACTTCCTGCGAGGTTCTTTGAATTTGAATCCACTATGTTCAATTGAAGTTGCCTTTCTATTTTGAGATGCATAAAGATAAGAATTCATGAATGTTATGATGTCTTGTAATCACCTCTAGCTCATGTTTTTTTTACATTTCACTAATTTCATTGGAAAGCACCTCTTTGAGTAAATAATTTTTGCTTGTTTCTGATTTTGCTCGGGACGTGCAAAAGGTAAGTGTGGGGGAATTTGATAAATACAAATTATACACCTTAATCATCCCTCAAATTTAACCTTTTAACGCATTTTTTATGCTTAATTAACAAGTCATAAGCATATTATGCCAATTCAGGTTCATATTGAGCTCAATTATATTTTTCAGCATTAAACTGTTTTCGTATTTCAAGCATAACTTTAGTTATAGACATATAAAAATTATGTTCTATATATTGTAGGAAAGATAAAAAAAATCTCTAAAACTTTGATGAAGAACCCAAAAGCTAAATCGGATGGCTAGTGAGTCGAATTGGGCTTGGAAGACCGAATAGTCATCATCATATGGAAACCTAACCAGCACTCAATGATTGGGCCATAACTTTGGCTAGAAAACTCCTTTTGGGCTCAACCCAGCGGAATTTCAAAGCTAAGATCCAGAGCTTGATTTCATATGAAGACAACTCTCTTGGATTCTGCCAGATTGAGGATGATATGCTCGGTGCAAGTGGGAGACAAGTAGGTGAATGATAGCTAGAGTAGGTGAATAATTCAAAGTAATGGACAAATGCATTAGGTAATTGATCAATAAGTCCATTTGTGGACAAAACATGCTTAGTCATGGCTGAGTGATCATGTTTGGAATGACATCTTTTCCCCTCCTATAAATAGGAGGGCTTGCTAGGGAGAAGAGCATCCAAGTTGTAGTAGAAATTACTAAGAGTTTCATTTACTTTTGTTCACCTTTTTGTAAAGTCTTCATGGAAGGCTAAGTTTTTATTCAATTCAAGGAGTCAAGCTTATTTTCATCTTGGTTTTGAGGTTTGATCTTCATTTACATGCTGATTGAATTACATCTACCATGCTTTTCTACTCCACTTGCTTCAATTCTATAGTTCTTTTATCAAAGCTTGATTTGTTAACATGTTTTGGTTATGAAATTTGTTATTGATGTATGTTGTACTCTTGATTGGTTAATCATCATACACTGATTGAAAAGCATATAGTAAGCAATTAAATTGAAGGTGTTCATTTAATTATTTACTTCAATTGGGTTTCGTTTATAAAATTGATTTGGATCTAACATAAGATTTTATGGTTATTTGATATTGTTAATCTTAATCAATTGAATTCTGGAAATTATTTCAGTAGTGAATCCGGGATCATTGTAGGGGTTCCACATGATTCTAAGTTGATAGATTTAATCTCTTGAATGCATGTTATTAATAACCAATGATTTACCATGAAAATAGCCTCTGAATTCCTTGGATTGATATTGTATTGAATTGATTCAACCTATGCTTTTAACTTGATCTTTTATTTTCTTCAGTTTATTCCAATCAATCAACCCCCCCCAAGAAGGATTAATTTGAGTGGATCTTCAGGGTTCGACCCGGTTTATACCATTCTACTACAAGTAGTTTGCAGATCGGAGAATTATAAGTATAATTTTGTGCAGGTTCGACAACTATCAGCGACCTCTCTCTTCTTCACTAGAAGGTGAATGAGCCTTAGATAGGCTTATACCATGTGACATAGGTAAAGATCCCTTCTTATAATCTTGCATTTTAAACCGTTTTAACACTTTGTCTATGTTTGTACTTTGACTTAGGCCTAGTAATCTTCGAGATCTATCTCTATAGATCCCGATACCTAACACATAGGTCACTTTGCCCAAATCTTTCATAGAAAAACAATTTCCTAACCAAGTCTTTACAAACTGAAGGGTAGGAATGTCATTTCCTATGAGGAGTATGTCATCTACATACAAAACCAGAAAAATCACAAATGTTGTAACTAAGCATTTTGTAGATACAAGGTTCATCTTCATTTTAATGAAACCAAACTGCTTTACAACTTCATCAAAAATGAAGATTCCAGCTTCTAGAGGCTTGCTTTAATACATAAATGGATCGTTGCAACTTATATACCTTTAAGTATAACAAAACCTTCAGGTTGTATCACATACATATATTCAAGAAGGCTTCCATTTAGGAAGGTTGTCTTCACATCCACTTGCCAGATTTCATAATCATGGTAAGTTGCAACAACAAGCAAGATCCGAACAGATTTAAGCATGGCCACTGGGTAGAAGATTTCATCATAGTCCACACTATGAATTTGCGTGAAACCCTTTAGCCTCCAACCGTGCTTTAAAGGTACTTACATTACAATCCATGTCAATTTCCTTTTGAAAACCCACTTGCACCCTATGGGTTTTATCCCTTCGGGTGGCTCAATCAAGGTCCATACCTTGTTAGTGTACATGGAATCCATTTCAGATGTCATGGCATCAAGCCATTTCTCAGATTCTGGACTCAAAAGAGCTTCTTGGTAGATCACTGGTTCACCTTGATCCATTAGCAATACATCCCCTTCCTGAGCACAAGGAAACCATATCTCTCAGGTTGGTGACGTACTATATCTGATCAACACAAGTCTTGCGCTACTTGAGCAGGTGGCTCCACAACACTTTGTGATATCTGCTCTTTCTCCATCATTGGCTCATTGCTACTTTATGGTACTTGAATTTCTTCAAGTTCTACTTTCCTCCCACTTATTTTCTTAGAGACAGATTCCTTCTCTTAAGAATAAAGCAGTCCTAGCGACAACCACTCTGCCTTTTTTAGGATTATGAAAGTAGTAACCCTCAGTTTCTTTTGGATATTCCACAAATAAGCACTTATCTGATTTGGGTCCTAGCTTATATGAAACTTGGAGTTTCACATAAGCTTCACAACCCCAAATCTTCATAAAAGACATACTAGGTCGTTTCCCAGTCTATATCTCATATGGTGTCTTTTTGACAGCCTTAGATGAAAAATCGGTTTAGTGCGAAGGCTACTGTTAACAAAACATGACCCCAAAAGGAGTCGGGGAGATTAGTATGACTCATCATAGATTGAACCATATCTAATAGAGTTCAATTTCTCCTTTCTGAAACTCCATTCCATTGAGGTGTTCCAGGAGGAGTGAGTTGAGATGTTATCCCACACTCTCTTAGATAGTCATCAAATTGTTGGCTTGAGTATTCTCCACCTTGATCTCATTGAATTGTTTTAATAGTCTTGCCAAGTTGGTTTTATACTTCATTCTTAAATCCCTTGAACTCTTCAAAGGATTCAGATTTGTGTTCCATCAGATACACAAATCCATATGTACTAAAATCATCAGTAAAAGTGATGAAGTATTGAAAACCTCCTCTAGCCATTGTGCCCATGGACCTGCATACATTACTATGTATGAGACAAAGAAGATCACCGGCCCTTTCACTGTTTCCAGTGAATGGGGTTTTGGTCATCTTCCTTAATAGAAAAGATTCATATGTCTCAATTGATTCAAAATCAAAAGATTCCAAATAGCCATCTTGATGGAGTTTGGATATGCGTTTCTCATCTATGTAGCCCAAGTGACAATGCCAAAGATAAGTTGGGTTCAAATCATTTGTTTTGACCCTCGTAGAACTTATGTTATAGATAGACACTTCCATGTCAAGAACATATTGTTCAACTTTGCAAAACCATATCATTCAAATAAATTGAATTATTCTTTATAAAAACACTCTTTTCTAAACAAGAAACGGAATTTAAAATTCCCACTAATGGTAGGCACAAAATAACAATTATTTAGTTTAATAACTAGTCCAGTTGGCAAAGTTAAATAATAGGTTCCTACGGCTAAGGCAGCAACTCTTGCTCCATTTCCCACACGTAGGTCGACTTTTCCTTTAGCCAATTGACCTATTCCTTTTAGATCCTACACATTCACACAAATGTGAGATCCACATCCGGTATCCAATACCCAAGGTGCAGTAGTAGGTAGTTTGACTTCTACAACATAAATACTTGAAGAGGAAATCTCACTTCCCTTCTTGATCTCCTCCAGGTACTTTACATAGTTTCCAATGTCCTAATTTGGCCACAGTGGAAACATTTTCCTTCCTTAGCTATCCCGCCATAGGCTTCAAATCAGAGGTACTAGGCTTATTCTTGCCTTTGTCCTTTGGTTTGAAATAGGGCTTCTTGAACTTCTTCTTGCCCTTGCCCTTTCCAGGTTGGACCATCAATATGGCCTTCCTTTTACCTTTATTAATGTTTTGCTCAGCTGTTCTTAACATGCTTAGCTATTCTGGCAGTGGTTTGTCAAATTCATTCATGTTGTAGTTCATGACGAATTGACTACAGCTGTCCGGCAACGATTGCAGGACAAGATCATTGGCCAACTCTTGGCCTAATGGGAATCCAAGCCTTTCTAGGTTTTCAATGTACCCAATTTCTTTGAGTACATGAGCACCAACAGGGGTTCCCTTTTCCAGTCTACATTGATAAAGTGCTTTTGAGACTTCAAATCGTTCAAGCCTAGTTTGTCCTTGATAAAGTCTTTTAAGTGTACAATCATATTGTACGCCTCCATGTTCTCATGCTGTTTTCAACATTCATGGTAGTAAGCATAAGGAAACCTACATCGAGAGTAACATCTTGATGCTTTCTAAAAGCATCCTTGTCAGCTTTCGAAGTATTTGCAGCGAGTGTTTCAGGAATAGGCCCTTCCTGGACATACAACCTTTCCTAAGGACAATCCTTAGGTCTTATACCAGTCTAGAAAGTTAATTCCAAACAGTTTGTCCTTCTCAAGGACAAATCGCAATAAAAATTACTTGTTGTGATCGTTGCTATGCACGTAAGTATCATATAACTAACATATTTAACAAGGGCTTTTATTAAATATGCCTCCCACTTTTTTTATTCAAAATAAGTACCCTCAATAATCAGAAAATCCCATCACTAGATATTCTAGTGGACCAAGATCCATATTTCACCTTATTTTAAGTCAGCTTTGGCTGATCGCTTAAGAAAAGGTTATTTAGGTAGGAACACGCTTTCCAATTGCATCTCATACAACTCTTAGATAGTTGGGTGAATAACTCTTATTCTAATTCATCTTATGAATTAATGCCTCTAGGTTTTTCAATCCTATTGAATATACCTAGTTAAGTCAAAACCCAATGATTAACAGTCGGATATTACTTTTTATCATATCGCTTTTTACTAGTATAGATAAAGGTACCCTGCTTTGGCAGACCCACACTTCATCGACTCTAGTCTTAACGAGTGTTATTCATTGGAAGGCAAAAAGACTTAATATTTTCTTTGAGGGATTTGATCATTTTAATTTTACTCCTTTGTTAAACCATTTAACAAAAACATACAAGCATGCATCTCATACAAATACATGATATGGTTATGGCCTCCTAAAATTCCAATACAAAATTACATCACATATAATCTTGAAGTCTCCATCCACATGTCTCCACATGCTCCTTTGACTCCATGCTCTTCCCGGTTACATTACATAATAAGAAGAAACCTCGTTTTAACATACGAGGGGATAGAGATGAGAAGAGAATTACAAGAGGAATGTTTAGAGGTAAAGCACGACACGCAGGTCGTATTTAAATTAAAACAACTAAGGCCATAACCAACAATCATGCAAATTCAACATCCATTGATTGTAAAACAAGTGATATAATAAGATGTATATATTAAGCGAGGTTGGATTATGCGCATACGAAATAACACACTACACAGTGTAGCATGGGGGTCAAGGGGAGGTCGGCCCTTGCGGGGATCGGGGTAGTGCCCCGACACAAAAATTAGATTTGATAAACATTCAACCAATCATCAATAAGTGTCTCGCATCAAACGAATACTTCACGAACCGATAAATGAGTAAGTCCCTCGTATCATTTGAATACGTTCTTGTCAGCAAATTGATAAGTGACATGTTTATCGCAGCCAACATTTGAGCCGAGACAAGGTTTCAACAATTGAACCCTTTGACTCCCGAGACATGAACTTTTCATGTTCCATGGGACCCTCCAACATAAGAACATATAAACATATATATACATCGCACATAAAACAATCAATAAAGGGAACAAAATAAACTGATTCTGAAAGTTGTGCTTCACTTGTGCTTTACCTGAGCTTCACCTACGCTTCACTTGCGCTACAACATAGGTGAAGCGCAAGTATCAGAATCGAAAATACGTAAACTGCGCTCCAGTCTGCACTGCAGCCTAGCTGAAGCGCAGATCTGCGCTGTAGTCTGGGCTTCAGCTAAATTGAAGCCCAGATCTGCGCTTCATCCTGCGCTGCAGCGCAGGGTGCAGCCCAGATATCAGCTCTACATTTTTTTTAGCAGTAAAAAAAACAAAAAAATCATAACTTCACAAGATTAAAATCCAAAAACGTGTTTATCGCAAACCAAAGCTCTGATACCAATTGAAGGGAATCAAGCATGTGGTCAGGGTGCAGCGGAAATCACTACTAAAAAATTGATTATTAGAGAGGGGAAAAATCCCTCTCTAAACAATCAAAATTCCCTCGTTAAATGTTTAGCGACGGATTTTGTGACAAATCCAAAATCCGTAGCTAAAAGTGGCGTCACTAAATTTTTGCGAGGAATTTTCAAAATCCGTCACAAATAGAGAGGGAATTTTCCCTCTCTAAAGTTTGAAAATCCGTCACAAAAGAACATGAGGGAGGAATGTCAAATTTCGTCACTAGTTGTGACGGAATTTAATCTGTCTCTAATAGAGAGGAATTTGTTTCCCTCTCTAACGTTTGAAAATCCGTCACAAAAGAACATAAGGGAGGAAGGTCAAATTCCGTCGCCAGTTGTGACAGAATTTAATCCGTCTCTAATAAAGAGGGATTCTTTCCGTCACAATTAGAGAGGGATTTTTCTATCTCAATTAGAGAGGGATCCCTTTCTAATTAGTGAGGAAATATTCCCTCTCTATTTATAGAGGGATTATTTCCCTCACTAATTAGAGATATTTAGTGAGGGATAATTCCCTCTCTATTTAGCGACGGATTGATATTCCTCATAATTAGCGAGGGATAATTCCGTCTCTAATAGCGAGGAATTTTTTATTCCTCACTAATTAGACCAGAATTTTTTCCTATAATTTTGAGATCCCTCTCTAAATTCTGAAATTAAAGTGCATCATTTTATTTTTCTTATAAAAGATGTTATTATATATAGCCTTTTTTATCATAGAAATCACAAAAAACCTATAATTACAAATAAGTTATTTATAAATATAAAATACTAAATTAATAAAGTTGAAATATTAAAATCCATAAATATCCAAATTATATTATACATCAATACATATATAGCAAAGTAATATAACAAAGCTAAATGAACATATATAACATAGCTAGATACATATATATAACATGGCTAGATACATACATATAACTAAGCAAAGTAACATGGGATACATACATATAACAAAGCAAAATAACATGGCTAGATACATACATATAACAAAAGCTAAATAACATAACTGAATACATATATATATATATATATAACAAAGCTAAATACATCCACAGCTAGGTAGCCCTAGGCTCATCATCAAATTCATGGTCAGCTTCATCATTATCTTGATCAATAGGTGCAAGCTCATGTGGATCTAGACGTGAAGGCGCTGTAGATGAACGACCCGAAGATATAGTATCCATGAACCTAAATAACTTATCTCGAAGCAAACGCGACTCCTCCTGGGATGAACAAATCAACTCTTCTTTTGAACGTAATCTTTCCTCATGAGTCTGCAAACGGTCTTGAAGGCTCTTGTTTTTAGCTGTCAAACTAGAAACTAGCACTTTCATCTGCTCATATTCAGATGGTGAGACACTGTATGATGATGAGGCAGAAGTAGAAGACTTGTATTTCCCAGCCTCCGGTCCTAAGCCATATACTCGTCCTTTCTTATTCACACCCCCAACAACATCTAAGAAGATGTTGTTGTCAGATTGAAGGGTAGACGAGTCATTATCCTCTGCTGTCTCCTGTGAGTCCCTTTCAGCAATTCATCTCTGATACACAGTCTTAAAATACAAAACATTGTATTAATATAATGATTATATCGGAAAATAAATATCATGATATGCATGATTTATAAACAAAAACCTTTTTTCTTATAAGCAAAAATTCATTGAATATAGAGAACTAAGGGTGCTCAAACCCAATACATATAAAAAACTAAAAGAAATTATACAATTTGAAGAACAAAACACACCAAACCAAATACAATTGTAAAACAACATTGCTAACCAAAGCTGCAGACCATCAGTGGACTAAAAAAGAAAATGAAACCCCTGCACATGTAGATATAATGCCTCTACACCGAATCAAGTCACATCACCAAAGCTAAACTCCAAATGTTTACATAAAGGACACTAAAGCTAACCAGGAAAGGCACAAAAATGACAAAATGGCAATAAAGTAGCAGTAGCAGCACTAACACAAAAATCAGTAAGTAGTATGAAGTGGATGCCACACTCACCAGCTATTCAACAGAATTTGTATAAAATACACCACTCCAAAGACAACAACCACTTCAAAAGATTACTTAGTAAACAAACAAAAGCAATAGATTGAATCTGCTTCATTTGACCATACTTAAATTCCTAACTCACAAGCAGTGAGTATAAATTCATCTCTTGTCCAAAGCTAAAACTAAGAAAACATTGTAACTTAGTTTTGCATTCACCTATATGCATTTTTATTGTTTAGACAACAAGCACCAGAAAGATTTATTTCTCAACAAAGTTAAGAATATATGTATTAGATGAAACTATTGCAAAGGTCAGTCTTGGACAAATTTCAATTTGACACCTATATTTTTGAGATAACAAATACTAGAAAGATTTATTTCTCAGGGCAGTGAAGAACATTATATTAATGAGTGCAAAAACTAGCAAAGTTCTGTCCTAGACAAAATGCAATTGATCACAACATATAAAGTGTTCCCTGTGAAAGTAATCTTGAGGAAAACTTTGCTTCCTGATAAACTACAGGAGTACCACAAATTGATAAGCAAGTTCCTTTTTCAGCACCAAACTTTCAGCCTAATGATCACTAGTAGAAAATATATTTACTTTCCTTTCTACAATCAGCACAAGTGAATGTGGTGAAAATGGACAGAATAGAAGAGTAAAATCATTGAAAGATAAAAAGATGCCAACTTTCCACAAATATTTATAAAGAATATATCATAAGTTAAGTGACTTGAAAGATATAAGAAATTCATCCAACAAAGAAATTCATAAAATAAAATAACAGTGACTAAGAACTTACAACAATCATCTCTGATTTAGAGGACACCCACTTCGTTCCATCACTTTTTATTTTATGGGTCTGAAATAAATCCCAATAACTTGGATTTATATCAGGGGAGGTTTTCTGCAGAAAAAAATTGTTTATAGTTTTAATAAACATGTCACATAAAAAGTGAAAAAGTTAATATATATATATATATATATTACACACTAATCTCTTAAAATGCTCAGTTGTTGGAATGGATCCTCCTGTATGCAGTGGACCATCAGAGGATCTTCTATTGTCACTGTTAACTTTTTCCTTTGCTTTCCAATCATCTTGTCTCCATTTTTGTTCCAATTGCTCACGAATTTCCGGAGGAATCCAACTTCCATCATCAACTTTGTTTCTTACTCTATACATTGCATTTGACAACCCTTCAGATGCTTTGTGGTCAAACGCCTTCTTAACTTGCCTCTCATGCTCAGGAAGCCACTTATACTTCCTCTGCATTGGATTAAAAATATCATAAACTCATCATAATAGTATAATAAAAGTGTAAGAATTTTATTTTAAGACGATAACCTACTGAAATGTAAGTACTTCCTCTCCATACCTTAAACTCTCCATACCACATATTCACCATTTGTTCATCTTTCTTCTTAGCTTCTCCATAAGTGTCGTAACAACCTTCAAACTTGCCTTTTATTATCTTTATAACATCCCATGTGGCAGTGTGAGGGTCAAAGTTGTGCAAATAACATTTTAAAGAAGTTATAAAAATGTTAATTAATGAAATTGAAAAAAAAAAGTTATAAATACTTACGTGTATAGGGGACCTGGACGAATCCATATATGTCCATCAATGTCTCTACTCCCAAATTGTGGACTTGCAATAACGAAGGATGTTGTTCCTATAAGTGGACTGTCACTAGATACAACATTTGTTGTTGGATGAGATGGGCTAGGTGTAGAAGGCATGTGTGGGCTCTCTGCGGAGGAAATGTGGGGGTTAGCTGTAGATGCATGGACATGTGAAGAGATAGGTTTTTGGGATGGGAAAGGTTGTGAGGGTTTCCCAGGAGAATTGCATGTGGATTGGCCAATAGAAGGGTTTGAAGGTTGCCCAATAGAAGGATTAGAGGGTTGCCCAATAGAAGGGTTATAGGGTTGCCCATAAGAAGGTTGTGGCAAAGAAGTCATACCCCTACCTCTCCCTCTCCTTCTACCTCTACCGATAGCTCTACCAATACCTCCTCCTCTACCCCTCATGTCATTATTTTCCATCTATAAGGAGTTACATTAGGTAAGAAAAAAGATATGAAAAACTTCATTCCATGCATGTAAAAAGACACGTAAAAAAGATTTGAATGTTTCATTAATACACTTAAAAATAGCACATCATAAGCTCAATAATAGCACACAAGGATACAACATAAGCATGAGAGTGACCATAAAGAGCATATACTATTCAAGAAAAAGGAACATAAAAAGGTTTAAATGTTGTATTCATATACTTAAAATAACATATGAGAATCTCCCAAATGGCGCACAAGAATAATGCATATTGACTCAATTATTTAGTTTGAATCCGTCTCTTCATAAGCTTCATCATAGTCATTCTCCTCTATTTGTTCTAAACGTTCTTCTTCTTCAATATCTTGGTCAAGAAGTTCATCTTCATCTTCTTCACTGTCTGATATGAGTTCTATATCTTCTTCCTCCTCTTCTTCCAATTCGTATTGGTTTAATAATGACACGGGTACTTCTTCTGCTACACCAGTAGTGTCAACAAGACTTTGTTGAAGATCATCATTCGCAACAATTACAGGCATGTGTTTTACATCATCATCTTGGTATGCATCATTTGTTTCTGGTTTATTATATTGATTGATTATTATTAGATACTCCCTCCGGACTCAAATATAAGAAAAAAAATCCACTTATGGTGGTCCAAAATATAAGCAAATCTCAACTAATTTTACCTTATTTAATGACCTTGTACCAAAATACCATTTAATTTAATTCAGATTTTATTTTCCAATAACTATGTTTAATGAACATGTAGAGAGAGTGTTTCCACATGGAACAAGTTTCAATAAAATTGAAGCTTTTCATGAAGGATAATTTAGAGAATACAATTGATTTTTAGATGACATCAATAAAATTAAATGAGATTAACTAATTTTCTTAATTAGCGCGAGTTAGTTCTTTATTTTTATTTCATGTTTTTTAAAAAATAATAGTTAGTATGAACTGATTTTTAAATACTCATTAATATATTAAGAGTAAGATTTGTCAGGGTTTGTGTGGAAACTAACCTCAATGAACCTGTCATTGGTAAGGTTTGGCTCCAAGGCCACTGATACAATGTGGAGTATGAAAGTTTGCATCTGATATGTGGAAAATGTGGTTTGTATGGTCACTCAGCTAGACAATGTTCTAAATTCCCAGATTTAGTCCAACCTCATCAAGAAGCCACTCTTCTGTCAGAAGTCAAGAAGTTGAATCTTGATCCTATTAAGTGCAACAATGCCGCAGAGAATCTGGATCAAAGTCAAGAAGCTCTTCATGGTGAATGGATGGTTGTCTCTAGATCAATCAAAGGAAAAGCTACAACCAAAGTTCCAGCTGAAGCACCAAGCAAGAAAGCTCCTGATCAATCTAAGGTTCCTATAGGGAAATCAACAAATGAGAAGCTGACCAATGAGGAAGTTATCTTCAAAAACAAGTCAGTGGTGGCTGCTGAGACACCTTCCAAGAAACCTTTTTCTCAACATAAGGATGTTGAGTCTCAGAATTAATTTAAGTATTTTAATTAGATTCAAGACTTATTATCCTTGGTTTTAATGAGTAACAAATTAAATTAGACGATAAGAAAATAGGTGCTACTAAGAAAGGTATTTGTATGTGTGTTTCAGGAACTGAATAGGAGAAACCTATTGAAGGAGAACAGAAGAAGAAGAAGAAGAAGAAGAAGAAGAAGAAGAAGAAGAAGAAGAAGAAGAAAGCATTGGAGCAACACTTTGAATTGACCAACCAAAGACTAGAAGAAATGAACTAGGAATGGAAAGAAAAAGGAGAAGAAAGAAGCAACGAGCTACAAGAAGAAAGTAGCAAGCTAAAAAGAAGAACAACACAGCAAGCTATCTTGAAGAATTGATCAACCTGCTGAAAGCATACGGACTGAAGAAGAAAAGAAGCACATCTAAAAGATGAAATGAAGACTCTCTTCAAGAAGATTGCAAATCCGAAAGCACACAAGAGTTAAACCCAATTACTCTCAATGTTGCAACACTGAAGAAAGAAATCTGGTTAGAAGAAAAGCAACCTTCTGCCAATAGCAACTATCTGAAGGGTCAAGCTATCAAGAACAAAGAACAAGATAAACATGCTGAAGATGATCAACATGCTGAAGTGATCAACCTTCTGAAGTCATACAACATGCTGAAGAATGTGAACTCACTGAAGATTCTCTCAACTCTCTGATAACGTGTTTAAATCCTCTACGATGAGAAACTTCAACAAAGTCAAAGACTCTCTGCTCAAAGACTTAAAGGGTTAAAATGTCTTTTGCCATCATCAACAAAGGAAATAGTAAAAAAAGCTATTTTCCTCATCCTAAGAAACAAAGTACAACAAAAAGGAAAGCTATTACAAAAAAGCAAATAGACGTCAGAGATAGGTCAGCGCTGTTGTACACCTACTTTTGTACCTCCACTGCAATACGCAATCAGAAGTCTGAATCCTTGAAAGAAGAAAAGCACAAATTATCAAGGATGAATGAGAAGCTCAACGGCTAAAATCATCATCATCATCATCCAGATGAAAGCTTTGCACTTCGAAGAAAGATTGAGAGGAGCAAGGCAACCTGCTGAAGTATCATTTACTCTCAGAAAATATTAAACAAGCAAAATAGCTATGTGTGTATGTCAGAACTGATAATACATCTACACACCTATTCTGATCAAAGCAAAAGCTATGAAGCAGAGCTCACAACGGTCAAAAAGGAGTAGTCTAACGGATCTTAATATTCTACCTCCTAACACTCACAAAGAAGGAAGAAAGAAGAAGAAGAAAAGAGAAAATATCAACCTGTTGAAGATCAAGGAAATTCTCTCAGACAAAAGCAAGATTATTATATTATCTGCAGTGTGTCAAAACTAATCTATCTACACACCTAATCTGCTTAATCTCAGAAGCTACCGCATGAGAAGGTTACTCTCACAACGGCTCGAAGAGGATCACTGATACTCTATCAACGGTAAAGTTAAACATTTCTCAATGACTATATTTTATCAGAACATATAAGTAGCCTGAAATATGAATTTGAAAAAGAGAGGTTGTAGAGAGGTTGTAGAAAGGTTGAAAAGAAAGAAAAGGAGAGAATGAAGAAATGAAAAGATAGAAAAGTCGGGCATGAAATTAATATGAAATATTCATAAGGCATCGACAAAGTGAGGCAGCCATGCATTCCTAAATTCTATTCTTCACCATGGTTTGTCATCAACCTCAGAGTATGGCCACAACTTGTCAAAGATAATACCCAGCCAACCTTCTGATCCTACAGAGATGAATTAGAGCTTAGAATTGTACACTTATATCTCTGTCATTCCTTGTACTTAGAACTCAACCTTTGTATCCTGAAGAGAACATGGTTAAAAGGCTTTTATAGTTTTCTTGAAGACTCAAATAGTTTACGTGCTGAACTTATGGGCATCAAATATGGGCTTTAGCTTGCGTGGAGGGAAGGTTAAAGGAAGATTAAGTGTTGGCCTGATTCCACACTGGCTATCTACTTAGTCAAGGGGGATCCTCCTCTGTTTCACAAGCATGCTGGTATTATCAGACAAATTCAGGATTTGTTCAAAATGGATTGGATTATTGAACTTAATCACATTCCAAGAGAAGGGAATCAATGTCCTGATGCTTTAGCTAAAAAGGGTGCACATTCAGGGTCCTCTTCGGTTGTTGTTACAGATCAAATTGATGGGATTTCAGAGCTTGTGCTAGCAAATTCTAGCGGAGACTACTATCCTAGGAGTAGAATTAGTTGATTTAGTTTCTTTAGCTTTTTCTTTTTCTTTTTTTCCTGTTTCTTTTAATTCCATATTGTTACAAAAAAATACTCATATGAGTTTGTATTATTTATTTAAATAGGATTTTAAAAGAGCCTAGGCGTACGTTTTTTTATTTTTATTTCATATTTTTTAATTGTATTTATATTTACTAGAAGAAAACATTTAAAATATTTTCAAATTGAAAACAATAACCTGATTATATATTGATTTAATTTAACACATTAAATAAAAAACTATATTTAGGTATTATCCACTTAATTTATTATTAATTAAAATAAATAATATAATATATAAAATTCACTTTCTATTATTTATTGGGAAAAAATTCCTAGCTAACTAGAAAGGAAGGAGGGTTAAATTCATATCTACTTAGCGAGGGAAAATAAAATCCCTCTCTAAATAAAGAGGGATTATATATTCCCTCGCTAATTAGAGAGGGAATGTATTTTCCCTCGCTAATCAGAGAGGGATTTTGTTCCCACACTAATATAAGATAATATGATTTCCATTTTATTTAGTGAGGGAATAAAAATCCCTCTCTAATTAGCGAGAGAATTGAAAATCCCTCGCTAAATAGAGAGGGATTTAAAATTCCCTCTCTAAATAGAGAGGGATATAAAATTCCCCCACTAACACAAATCCACCATTATTTAGCGAGGGATTAGAAAATCCCTCGCTAAATAGAGAGGGATTTATTATTCCCTCACTAACACAAATCCACCATTCTTTAGCGAGGGATAACAAATCCCTCTCTATTTAGAGAGGGATATAGAATTCCCTCTCTAACTAGAGAGGGATATAAAATTCCCTCGCTAAGTAGAGAGGGGTTTAACATTCCCTCCCTAACACAAATCCACCACTATTTAGCGAGGGATTATAAAATTCCCCGCTAAATAGAGAGGGATTTATAATTCCCTCTCTAAATAGAGAGGGATTTAAAATTCCCTCCCTAACACAAAACCAATATATGTTATCTCTTCTAACTTTTTGATTAGCAAGGGAATATTCCCTCTCTAATAGAGAGGGAAAATTTCCCTCACTACGTGACAATGAACATTCTACTCCATTTAGAGAGGACTTTAAAATTCCCTCTCTAATTAGAGAGGGAAATAGGAATCCGTCGCTAATTAGCGAGGGAAAAATAAATTCCTCGCTAATTTGAGACGGAAATTTTCCACCTCTAAAGAGTTGTTAATTTAGCGAGGGATTTTGTGACGGATAAATTAGAGAGGGATCAAATCCGTCACAAATTCCCTCTTTACTTTTTCCATAGGAACTTTGCGAGGAATTTAGCGATGGAATTTTAGAGAGGGATTTTTTCCCTCTCTAAATCCGTCAAAAAATTTCAATAGCCTAACTTTAGTGACGAATTTTGAAATTCATCACAAATTTCTCACAAATAGAGAGGGATTAAAATCCCTCTCTAAACTCCCTCTCTAAAATTATTTTTTTTAGTAGTGAATAAATGGATTCCCTCCCTTGTTATAATCGTTTTGCGAAAACACAAATCAAGGCATAAAAGGTATTAAAACGAAATGTCATACCTTATTAGGATTACAAACGAGGCAAGAGTAGTCACGTCTCTATTGGTATCCACGCCAACAGCCAAACTAGGATACCCTCCTCAGCTCTGCTAGTAGCCTTAGAAAGTAAGAAGCGATTGCTCATGTGTCTGTGGGGTAGTGCATCTTATGCTCTATTTATAGAGTGGTGGCTAGGGTTTTACCACTTCACTCACTTAACCCTTACACTTATGGGTCTGGCCCATTACGTTATAATTCTAATTAAATTAAATTAGAATTATTATCCTTTCCTAGTGGCTTATTGTATGCGTGTGACCCAATAGGCTTTTAATATTTGGTTATAATATTAAAATAAAACCCTTTTTATATTTAATATCATAAATAGTGAGCGGTATCTAGCAACACATCACTATCCAAATATTGAGATTATCAATAACTTTGATAAATCCTATTTTATGATAATAATTTATATGATCTGTCCCTTTGTCCAAATATCTAATTGAACACAAGGGCATGAATTGTGTCAACCTTGTATAGTTCAATTTATGATAATAATTTATATGATCTGTCCCCAAGTAGACTGTACAGAAAATAAACATCTCATGTTTATCCTCCTGAGCATGGCCATGCATTTTGCAGTCTCACTTTATCAAGAGGCCTACAGATATAACTCCTGTTACATAGGAGGGACAAATCCCATCTAGGGCACTCATATTCCTCCACATAATTTATTATATGTCCAAATACCAACTTTATGATCACCCTGTTACAGGCAACGTTTGATGATATTCAAAACACATAATTCTTTATGTAGGAATCGTAGTGATTTCAGGTCAAAGGACTTTATATAACATTTATCAATTTAAGAAACGTTCATGACACTTATGTAACAATCCATGCAACGTTCTTAAGGTGGGTCTGTCCAGTACACCATTACTCTTAATGTGTACCTATGTGAGCTCATGATATCTCATATTCATGATCTGTGAGATGTGATCATCAATGAGCTTACATACTAGTCTAAATGCATCTTTGTCCTAAGATGGTACTTGACTAGGGACTTTTTAAGAATAGTTCTTCATAAGATCTCACGATCAAGTCATCTACTTGATTTCTTATGAAGTTTAAGCTTACTACTCTAAGGACAATAATTATATTCTAAAAGAATAAGTTTGCCTTTATAAAATAACATGATACAAGTGATGGATGTTCATAAATATATAAGTCTCTAGTGCATATTCCTAACATCACGTATACTCAATAACCTACAAAATCATCATAGAACTTCAAGAATCAACAGCAAAAACACCTAAAAACAGTTGTTCCCACACAATCCCAAAATCCCCAAAATCCTCTAACCTAGGGTTTCACATTCAAAGTCATAAACAACTCATATCATACATATTATCTAATCCATCCATGAATTAACAACCACATACCAGAAGGAAAAGAAAAAGGAGAATAAGGGTCATAAGAGAAGCATACACATGAGGAAGTGGAAGTGTGTGAGCTTTACTCACAACAAAGGAAGCTCAAGGAGAAGAAGAATGAAGTTGGTGAAGGTTGGGGGTGGATATCCTTGGTTCTTCCTCCTTTCTCCTAGCTCCAATGTCACTTTCTATCACTAGGAACTCCCCTTCTCTCTCTTTAGGCGAAGAAGGAAGAAGAAAAGCATGAGAAGACTGAGGCCTAATTGTGTTTTAAAGATGGGGACGCGTGGTCTCGCTTAAGCAAGAAACCTCTCGCTTGAGCGAGAATGCTCCGGAGAGCATCCCCCCTCTATGGATGAATTTCGCTTGGACGAGACCCTCCTCGCTCAGGCAAAAAACCTCCAGAGAGCACTCCTCCTCTAAATGAATTTCTCTTGTGCGAGACCCTTCTCGCTCAAGCGAAATTCTTCTAGAGAGCACTCCTTAACTCCCCTGTTTCTCGCTTGAGCGAGAGCCTTCTCGCTCAAGTGAGAAAACCAGAACTCAAACTATCTAATTTTACTGATATACTCGCTCAAGCGAGCCCTTCTCGCTTGAGCGAGAACATCAGAATCCAAATTCCTGATTTCTCACTCTTAATCCTTTCCCTTATCATTTTCTTACTCTTTTATTAATCCTTCCCTTAATGGTTATTATCTTACTAACCTTCTATGTGCAATTGGTTTTAATTATTCAGATGCTACACTTTCCACTAAATTTGGTTTACAATTGTTTGACTTAATACTTGGTCCCTCTCTCCAAAATCTCCTAACCTTCCTCACTTGGCCGGATTCACAGCTTAAGGTTTCACTATACTTTTATCCCCTAATTTTTGGTATGTTACACTCAGTGTAGGAATAAAATTTCCTTTTTCAATGATATCACAAAGATCAATATCTTGAGATTCAAGGAATAATTTCATTATGTCCTTCAAAGAGTAATAGTCTTTTCCATCAAATGTAGGGGGTCTGATTGTGGAGGATCCTTCTAGGATAAACATTCCAGCTCCATTGTTCACCATATTCCCTTAATCTTTTTCCTCTCACACTGTTGAGTGTGTTCAACCCTAGAGGCAAGCTCTGGTACCAATTGAAGTAAATATTGCAATCTCAAGAAAGGGGGTTAAATTGTGATCTCTTTAAAAATTTCTGCAATTTTCTTCTAATATTTAACTCTACTCAAGTTAAATACTTGGCAGATATTAGAAGTTCAAGGGTTAATTCTCACAATATAGGTTATATTTATAATATGTAGAAAATATGGTTCCTTTTGACTTGAACCTTGTTGAAGTAAAACTTACTTAGGTATTAGATAGGTTTCAAAAACTTTTCATGCAAATGATGTGACAGTTAAAATGTAAATGCAGCAGCAGCAGTAAAGAGTTTAGGGGATAAGAAGATTGCACATAGTATTTATACTGGTTCAGCTCTTAACCTTGAGACTACGTCTAGTCCCTACTCCCAGTAGGATTTTCCACTTTATCAACCTTGATACAATGACTTCTTGGGTGCTCCTCACCACTAGTATCCTTCTACAGCCTCTTCAGGCTCACCCAGTATTCTTTTGCAGCCTATGCAGGCTCACCCAGTATTCTTCTACAGCCTCTTCAGGCTCTTACAACTGATATCTGCAAATAGAAGGGCACACCTCACTCTTTCAGACTTAACCCATCTATCAGAATAAATCACCTCCTTTGAGAGTTACAAAATTGTGTGATAGAAAATACAAAGAATAAATGCTCAAAGTTTACAATAGATTTGTGTACAGATGAAATAATTGAGCCAAAACACACTTTTCCTCACTTTCCTAACTATTTCAACTCAGAATAAACATATTTTTAGAAAGTGAAAATTTTGCAGAAGGTATGATTGTAATTTCACATATTTCTGGTGCTTCTTCTTCTTGTTCAGTTGTGTGTTAAGAATGGAGGAGAAAGCTCCTTTTTATAGCCAAGGAAAATGGAATATAGTCGTTGGAAAAGCCTTGGAGAGCAAGTCAAACAACGAGCTGGAAGTGTAGCAGCTGTCACTATCATGTGCAGCTTTTTCTCTTTCCTTGGTTTGACTGGTCCTTTCTTCTGATGACTACATCTTCTGAAGCTTGTATCTTCTCCAGGAGGAAACACATTCAATGTTTTGTTTCCTTTTTAATTTGTTCTTTTATTTTTATGAAATAATTACTAGTTCTTCATGTAATTATTTATGATGAGGAGCACACCCAGTAATGTTTTAAACAATCTTCTTGAATCAGTCTCTGCTTCTTCTGATGTATACTGCTAAGAGCTTTTCTTCTGGAACTATTACTGTAACAGTAACTTTAGCTTTCTGCCTTATCAGAGATCTTTCTTCTTATGACATTAGGAAGTTAGAATATGTTTTGTGGATTTTGAGTTTTGCAGACTTTGAGTGTATCTTCTAAGAGCTTCCTGATACATTGTTTCTTCTAAAGTTTAATCAGTGATATCTTCTTGTGATCCTTCTCAACAGCTTTCTTGATTTCACCTTACTAAATTCTTTCTTTTCTTTATTGTAAGGTGATATTTATTAAGTGGTTGTCTTTTCTTGCTCGAGTTACTTGAATTTGAGTCTGCAACTTCCTTTGTTTCTTCTAATATGTTACCGCAGGGGTTCTTCTTATTCAATTTACCTATTTCTTCTTAAACCATCTCAATTTGAAACATTAGTCCATATACTCAGAATTATGGTAAGTATATTTTGATAATTTTTTCATTATGAAAACATCTCAAACGGATTCATGGACCTTACATCTATTTCGAAACAGAAGCAGAAGAAAAGAAATTCGAGTGATAGATACTCGAAAACAAGAAAAGAGAATAAAAGTCTTTACTTTCTAAAAAGAGAGGTAATAAAATGAGAAAGAAGAACTACTTTTGAGTGAATGAAGGTAAATGGGGGGAGGTAACTCTATTTATAAAGGAAATTCATGCGCAGTAACATAAATATTCAGACATGAGAATCAGTAAACTGACAAATTCATTAAGAGTTTTTGATTAAAATCAGTTTCTGATCAAAAGTGTGAAGGGGGAAAGCCAATCACAGGCTGTCACGTGGCATTTATTGAAAGAAACGTTAAAACATGATCAACGTTTCTGAAGGATATTTAGAACTCACTGTGTTGACTTAACATAAAAAATTTCAGACTTAGAAGAATTTTCTAAGGGTTTCATCTAAAAGCCTCAGAGGATTTCGAATCTAACATGAGTTGAAATCCGTAGAAATTTTGAATCCTACATGGTCAAAATCATTGATATTTTCAATTTTAGCATGGTTAGAACTACTCAAAATTTCGAATCTAACCTAATCAAATACTCTGAAAATTTTGAGATCAAACCTAACCAAATATTCTGAAGATTTCAAGTCAAGACTCATCCAGATTTCCTTAAGATTTCGAATCAAGGCAGAACTAAAAGTCAGGAAGATTTCAAGTGAAGATTAATCAAATATTTTGAAAAAGAATTTCGAATCAAGATTCAACAAAGAAGAATGGACATGTGGAATGCATCTAATGAAGTCAAGACACCTGTACAGCCACAGATTAGGCAGTTAGGATTTTGTCTGTTTGTTGTAAATTAGTTGACCGTTAGGGTCATAAGTCTATAAATAGGACAAAGTAGCAAGTCCTAGAGGCAGATTTTTCTCCATTCTACATACTTTAGACTTACTCGAAAAAAGCATAATGTCTATCATAATCACGACTACTTGCTCATCCGAGAATACTCGAAAAGTATGTCAGTTTGAGCATTCGTCAACTTTTCAACACATTATTCTTGAAATTTCTTACTTTTTCTTTCATTCCTTTTACTTTTAATTTACATTGTTTCTAGTCATTTATTTTTTTCTACTTCTTACTTCTCAAAATGCATCACATTATTTTAGAATCCACCAAGAGGACTTGAATCCAGTCCTAGATTGTTCATAGGAATCTTTAACTAGATTTAACCAAAAATCACCACAAACAGCTCCAGGAGGCAAATCATTCATACCCACGAAGATTTAAAAGAAAAAGTTGCAACTTTTATGCTAGGCCAAAGCAAAAGAAAGAAGAGGCAAGAGAGGTGTGAAGCGGCGTATTACCTTCCGTGGTGTTCAACGTTTATTTGATCTTCCTGCTTTGCTGATGGTTGGATCCATACTATGGTCGAGACTGTTGGTGAAGGACACAAAGAATTTCCCCTTATACGGGCAAGGTTATTTTTTATTGAAAATTATTTG